>OX578150.1:103417876-104090376 GCA_951213105.1 Amaurobius ferox | reverse complement strand
GCATTGCACTTGATCAGATAGTACCATAGCACAGAATTATTGAGATGTTAAAACATAGTTTTAAGGAAAAATCAGTTAACTTTATATAAAGAAGTGAATGCAGAAAATAGTGCAGTGTGATATTTTTGTTTAATATAGTAAACAATTAAAATTAATAAACAACAAAATATCAACTTTGGGATTCCGCACTGGTTTCAGCCCAAATGAGAGTTTATTCCGTACAAAAGAGGTAATATTAACTTTCAGAGTTTGACGCATTAGGAAGATTAGCAAATAGGTAAGAAATAGAAAAATTATTCAAAATTCTCAAAGTTTAGTAAAGTCAATGGTAATATCAAATTGGTGAAGGGGAGGGGGGAAATTAGATAAAGACGTCTTTGCTAGGTTCAAGAATGGCTCTAGGTTTAAGAAACCTCCTGTAGTCAGAATCAGGCAGGTTTAATAGTAGCTCATATCGCACTTTCGGAATGTCTTTGAAAAATTTGTTGGTCAATTTCCTGCCCTCAGTTCTAATAGTTCTGATTTTAAGATCTTTGAGTATAATTGAGATTTAAGGGAATCTAGGCGCTCTTCTAATGGTTATAAGCAATTTGTTTTGAGCGATTTGGATCGTCTTGACATTTGTGTTGCCCGCGTTCTTCTAAACAGGCGAAGCATATGCAAAATATAGATCAGAGAGTAAGATTAAATCTTGTAGAGTAAGATTTTGCTGTCCATGCTGACGTCGTCAGAAAGCGGGAGGGACTTGTAATTGGCAGTGATAAATTTGATGATAGTGTTTTCAAAGTGAGGGGATCAGGTGAATCTGCTGTTCAGAGTTACTTCCAGGTACTTATAGTCTCTCTCAAAACAGAAGGACGATGAGAATGGGCATTGGAGGAGAGGGGGGATCTTTGGTAAAAGAAGAGGACAGTATGGCATTTTCTGGTGGTTAAGACGGCCAATTCTCCATTTCTCGAACCAGGGTTCGAGAAGATCAATGTCAGACTGTAAAGTCTTGTGCAGATAGTTGATGTTTGGGTGCTTGGTGAGTATGGCAGTACTGTCCGCATATAGTCATAGTGTTGCTGTGTTGTGGGATGTCATTATATATGTTAAAAAGGATCGGCTCCAGAGTGGATAGAATTGATGTTGGAGAGAGTGTGTCTGTTGCGGACATGAAAGGACCAATTTCCAAGGTATGAGTGAATCAATTGGAACAGTGAGACTGGCGATATGGTGCTGAATCATCCCGTATATGAGTCCTTCGTGCCATATCATATGAAACGCCTTGAAAATGTCAAGCAATATGCCTCCAACTGATTTCTTTTTTTGAAGCCCATCATAGATGTACTCCACAACGCGGAGCAGTTGGTGTGTGATGGAGTGTTGAAGACCCAGACCGTTCGACTCATCCTGAGGACTTGAGCAACTAATTGAACGGCAGGGGTGTGTGATGGAGTGTAGAGGCCTGAAGCCGAATTATTGTAGTATGATTATATCATGCTCACTAAGAAAACTGTAAATATGTCTAACAATAAAGTGCTCTACCAGCTTGCTGAGACTGGAAAGCAAACTAATGGGTCTGTAACTTTTTGGCAACGACAAATCCTCAGAGGGCTTAGGGATGGTTATGATCCAAGCAAGTGTCCAGTTGTTGGGGAAATAATTAAATCTGAACATTGTATTTAGTAGGCTGTTAAAATAGAAAGTGATGTTCATAGGAAGGTGTTCAATAGCTTTGTTGGTAATATTGTCTGTCCCTGGGCTCTTATTATTTGGGAGTAAATGTCAACCTCTGAAGGGGGTACGTCTGAAAAGGTATGTGTGGGAATAAGTTCAAAACAGGAGTTTCTTGGCTCAACTTGACCTGAATATAATAAATGTGCTCCAAACCTGGTCCTTGGACCGGATCGGATTAAAGCCCACGAGTCAGGCCCGAGCTCGTGCAGACCTCTAACTTAGAACCATTGAGATTAATATTTAAAACTGAAACCCCTTAAATTAAATTTCAAAATACGCCACTGAGGTGAAGTATTTGTAAAATGTAAGTTTGAAAATTGCAGAAGAAAGCATCACTAAACCAGGCCTACTTCATATCCTTTTCAGACTTAATAAAATTAACAGATTGCTCATGTTTCACAGAAAATAATATACATTTTAGAAAAATGCCCTCAAACTTCTTGAGATTTCTAATATACTTCTCAAGACTCGTTCCTATTTTCAAGGCCGTGGAGCTCATCAAATTAGTTACAACGGCCAGCCGAGACTGCTTGGAAACTCAAGACTGCTTGGAAAATATAAATACAAAGTTTAGTTGCAAATTGATAAAAACGAGATTGCAAGCAGCCAAGGGAATCCCCCGCGGTATGCTGCAATTGTCGCGGCGATTATCCTGAAGGCCCAGGCCACTCGACTGCACGGCGATTATCCGGCAAATTTTGGACAATGCCCGGCTAACCCGGCTAACAGACCTCGCAAAATCAAAATTCCTAAAGAGCCTAAACAAATCCCCCCCCCCTCCCCAGTTGCCAAATATGACGACTGCTATAGTAGACAAAATTGAGACCACATTAGATATTACTGAAACAAATACTAATTCCTCCAATAGAAATGAAAGCACATACGCCTCTGCTACTAGTGAAAGAAACCGCAGACCCCCCCCCCCCCCCCCCCTGTCAAATTCAAGGGGAGTTTCCTAAATTAAACGATTTTATTAATCTATTTGAGGATATCAAACAACTGTTTGGCGGCATACAGTTTGAAAAAATTGTCAACTTCACCAAATTTCTGAAATTAAATCTACCCAGGGCTAAAAGCCCTATGGATTGTATATCTTTGATATTCAGTGCAGTTCAAAAGCTACTTGCCTAGGTAGCTCTGTATTGCCCTGAACCTCTTAATTTTTGAAATTATTTTTTGTACCACCTTTTCCTATGGGGACTCTCAAAGTACTTCTTTAATACTATGTGCACCATATACCTAATTCATCCATTGCCTCGGCAAGTCTTTAAATTGATCATAAAGTTGAAAAACATCACCACGGAGGTATAGCACTCTGTGCTAGGCTCTCCAGAATTATGAAAAAACACAAAAGAGAAATTAATAAAAAAAATTATTTACCTACCAGTAATAATTGTTTAGAATGAAATTACAGAATATAAAATTTCGTATAATGATGAATAGTCCTTCTATAATGTCCATTCCATAAAGTAGGCTGACCAGCTTACAGAAAATTGAAAGCATTTGCAGTACAGTGGGTAGAAGCACAGATTAACATATACAGATATTTCATTCGACCTCAGCGCCCTCAACCGCCAACCAAAAATATCAAGCTTGGCGATGGTCTGTGACGGTTTTCGCCAAGACGTTCTGCTAATATAACCCTATTTGGCACTAAACGAAACACTTAGAACTTTGTTGCTTTGTTCTATCATCGCATGTTACTTTCGCTGCTATTTTATGGATTACTAAAAGAAAAGGAATTACGTTTAAAAGGTATGTAATTTATTTTTATTTAAATAAAAAAATATGTGTTATCTATCCCATATTTCATCCTATGCACGTGTTCATAAGAAATTGGTGCAGTATTATCAATGCCCCGCCTAGATTATAAATTCTAAGAAGCAATGGCATTATTACTTAAAAAACCTTTTCCGCATTTATATAAATTGTATAAAAATTGATATTTGGATAGATTTTTCTAGAGAAAGTTGAATATAATATTGGATGTGTATATATTTTACATGCTTTTTACTAACTGACGTAATGTGGAAAATATCCCCCCCCCCCCCCTTCTAATTAACGATTGAGTTCGACACCTTTGATAATGCATTTATGTAAATTTGTTATTTAGTATAAGAATATAGTTTAGTATAGTGTATTTAAAAAAAAAAATATATATATAATAACAGCATCCCAGAATAAATTAAGAACTAAGCAATTTAACTATACACGCTAATATACTTTTTAGGCTGAAAATATTATATAATATTTTAGTCTTTTGGGTGTGTTAGCTTGTAATTTTTGGTGTATAATGATTTACAGTGATGCAATGCGTCAATTTTTTTATTTAGTTTATGATTGCATGAATTAAATATATATCTGTGTTTATTTATTTAAAGTTAAACATATTACAGATAAAAGTATTTTTAAATGCTGATCATGTTTATAGTTTAAAAAATTATAGAAGTACAGTTTATTTTGTTTTATTTTTTTTTCTTGGCCGCATTAACATAAAATCGCCAATTGAGCGATAGTCGCCAAATCTAGCAGTCGAGGATGGTTGTCTCATCGAACGCTAGTGTCTATGCGAAATCCTATGTTAACGATGTTGCCATAGGTTCCTATGGGAGTGAATCTTCTGAATATAGTATTCTGTGGGTAGAAGTACCACAAGTAAGGTAATAATTGTTTGCTCTATGTATGGATATTCTTTGCTTAGTCTCTACGACAATAAAATCTGAATACCACTAGGTGATTACCGCATGGCTAATGCGATAATGTGCTAGTGCATTGACTTGTCAAATCCAGATTTTCGTAATAAAGTCATTGGATATAAAGAAATATTTAGTTAATTTTCAAGTTCGTAATTTTTTTATCCCAAAATCGATTTTTTTTTATTTTTCCTGTGTGATAGCGAGGCGTTTCCTTTACTTTGGTTTTTAGAATTTGGTATATAAGGTATTGGAGTTTTAAAGAGGGTGCCTTATCCGGGTTAAAATTCCGGACTTTAATCCCCTGTCTAAAAAGGAAAAATCGAAAGAAAGGATTGCTGCGAAGAGAAAGTTTGAAAAGCATAAAGATTGCTCGAGAGTTTTAAGAACTTCCGAGTCTTAGGAAAGAGTTTAAATATTTTTAAGAAAGTAAAAGTTTGAAAAGTTTAAGAGGGTGAATGTATTCAAAATCAGATAGGTGCAGTGAATTTTGAAGAGGGGGTGCGCTCGAGTGCAGCGCTGTACCTTGTACGATGTAAGAGTGAGCCAGATGTCGCGATACGACCAGGGGGGGGGGGGAGATGGTCGAAAATGCAAGAAGTTATCCCAAAAGCAAGGGTATTAAGCGTCCAGAGGAATGACGTTTGAAGGATAGGAAAGCTTGGTAATGAACGAAGTTATTCGGTTCAACTACGCTTAGGCTTAGGAGGGATAATGTCACGGCGCCCAAGCAGGGCCCACGGTCGCTTCTAACATTTAGGAAGTCGAGGATCATAGTTAGACAAGTTAAGAAGAATAGCGTTTCCTACCTTCGGGAGATCACGATGAAAATGAAAAGCTAATTTACGGACATGGGCCAAAAAGGTATTAATTTTGAGATCTCGATGAATAACGTCATTCCTGGTATAGTTGTGTTGTTTATGATGATTTATAGTAAGCAACACAGATTAACATATACAGATATTTCACTCGACCTCAGCGCCCTCAACCGCCAACCAAAAATATCAAGGTTGGCAGGCTTGGCGATGGTCTATGACGGTTTTCGCCAAGACGTTCTGCTAATATAACCCTATTTGGCACTAAACGAAACGCTTGGAACTTAGAACTTTGTTCTATCATCGCATGCACATCGTATGTTGTTTTACACGTTTTAAACATACTTTCGCAGCTATTTTATGGATTACTAAAAGAAAAGGAATTACGTTTAAAAGGTATGTAATTTATTTTTATTTAAATAAAACATTATGCGTTATCTATCCCATATTTCATCCTATGCACGTGTTCATCATAAATTGGTGCAGTATTATCACTTCCGCCTAGATTAAATTCTAAGAAACAATAGCATTATTAGTTAAAAAACCTTTTCCGCATTTATATAAAATGTATAAAAATTGATATTTAGATAGCTTTCTCTAAAGAAAGTTGAATATAATATTGGATGTGTATATATTTTACATGCTTTTTACTAACTGACGTAATGTGGAAAATAATCCCCCCCCCCCTTCTAATTAACGATTGAGTTCGACACTTTTGATAATGCATTTATGTAAATTTGTTATTTAGTATAAGAATATAGTTTAGTATAGTGTATTTAAAAAAATATATATATATAATAACAGCATCCCAGAATAAATTAAGAACTAAGCAATTTAATTATCTACACGCTAGTATACGTTTTAGGCTGAAAATATTATATAATATTTTAGTCTTTTGGGTATGTTAGCTTGTAATTTTTGGTGTATAATGATTTACAGTGATGCAATGCGTCAATTTTTTTGTTTAGTCTATGATTGCATGAATTAAATATATATCTGTGTTTATTTATTTAAAGTTAAACATATTACAGATAAAAGTATGTTTAAATGTTGATCATGTTTATAGTTAAAAAAATTATAAAAGTACAGTTTATTTTATTTTATTATTTTTTGGCCGCATTAACATAAAATCGCCAATTGAGCGATAGTCGCCAAATCTAGTAGTCGAGGATGGTTGGCTCATCGAACGCTAGTGTCTATGCGAAATCCTATGTTAACGATGTTGCCATAGGTTCCTATGGGAGTGAACCTTCTGAATATAGTATATTCTGGGCTATTCAAAGCCGCTCAAACATGGAGCAGCGCCTGGGCTAGAGCATAGAGCTTTACTATCATTTTCTGAATAAAAAAATCATTTTTCTTATAAAGAATTTTATGATATATTTCTTGTGGTAGATATAATTATGCAAGTAGTTTTTTAGATTTCAAGTTTAAGCAGAATAGCTTAATCTGAATTGTTATAATTTGTTCAATTGTTGAGTTTAATTTCATTTAGAACTGCTGACCTCAAAAATTTTATTTTATAAATACTGTTGTACTGCTATAACCCCTATCAATCAAAAAACACATTTGGTGCAACGTCAACCAGAAGAAAATCTATGCGACTCCACTGTGATAAAAGCAATTTTTATACCATGAGTACTTTAGTGAGTACATTTTCTTGCATCATTTCATAAAATGAGAAAATAATCCTAAACGTAACTCAATTCACCGATAATAAATTATCGTTCATCTCTAAAATATTTACACATAATTATTACAAATTTGAGAGGGAAAACAAATGTAATGAACTGGTTCACAATGTTGACTGTGGTTGAATAAGAATTTTTGGCATAAGATCCAAGAAGGTTATGTTGCTCCCAGACATATGGTATCAAACTACCAATAAAAGCAAGCGAAAAACAAGTGTATAAAAGTTTAATGCCCATGAAGCATTTTCTACAAATAGTGACTGCACAAAATCTCATTTTGGGGAAACGAGCTATAAAATTAAAAGAACCTAATAAAAAGGTTTGTAAACAAAATTTTGAAACTCAATTTTCGCCCTGAATAATACAAGTATAACTTGTATGTAAGAATAATACAAAAAATTTCAGCGAACATACAAAGCAAAAATTGAAATATTTTAATTTTCTAAATATCTGAAATTAGTTATTTTGATCATAATTCGACTTCTTGAACGTATACGATCTCTTTAAATTCGGTTAGTTGTAATGTAATATTATACAAGTACATAAATATAGGAATCAATATCTCGACTGCGACAATCACTATCTGTAGGTAATGGACTTATTTAGCACATTCAAGTGTTTATCCTAGAAGTTCACCAATAACACGTGAGGTCACGAAATTGCGGCTCATAGCAAGCTTTATTGTGGCCTCTGAAGTTATTGGCTCTTCAGCGCTGAAGATCACGAAACCGGTCCATCTTATCTGTTCACTGTAGTAGGAACGTTTATTGTTTCCAGACTGACTGTGACTATAACCATTATTATTGTTTATTACTGATTGTACGTTTATGATTCATTACATACTGTTTTTAGTTATATATATATATATATATACTTTTCTCGAAGGGGTTCAGAAAAAGATAAATGCCAATTTTCCACTTGTAGTCACTACATCTGTTAACATCTTCCTAAAGTTAACGATATTACACCAAATTTATCGCCAATGTCGCCAAATTCTGTTCAAATTCTTCATGATGGGAGACAGATAGAGAGATAATGGCTTATATTATACAATACCAGTAGCGAATATTGGCTTTTCCTGGGATTTATATGCAAACCTCTGATTAACCTATACCAGAACTTCTCGAAAACCTAACAACGCTTTTAAGATGCCCCCGTTCAGAACAAATTATAAAAATCTGATGTGGGCAGCACAAGACTTTCCCTGCAGACTTATATTAACGTTCTCTTTATTTTAATTAAATTTATCTCACTTTTAATTCAATTTTCGTTCTCATTCGGTAACCGGACTTATTTTCAAAGGTGGCATAGAGAAAATACGGAAAACTAAAATATCTCGAGAACGGCTAGTCCTAGTGTAATGGGGTTGGCCTTATTATTTTCATCGTTAAAAATTACGTATTAAACGAGTATTTAATGGATATATTTGAGTATACCTAGTTCTTTAGTTTAGATTTTGACGATTTTTGTAGGCCATTTTGCAAAAAAAGGCAGGTTATTCTTTTCCGAATAGTACCAAAATCTAATCAGCACCAGGGTAACCCACAAGGGACTCATCGACCGAATTTTGTGAAATTCGGTCCATTAGTTTTTCAGTTAGAGTGGATACAAGCTTTTGCGGGCCATTTTGCAAAAAAAGGCGGGTTCTTTTATCCCAAATCGTATCCAAAACTAATCAGCACTAGACTCGTTCACAAGTGACTTACCTACCAAATTTTGTGAAATTCGGTCCATTAGTTTTTTAGTTAGAGTGGATACAACATCTGCACAGACAGACACGCAGACGTCATGCTAAAAATGGTTTTTTCGTATTCTAGAGGTCTCGAAACGTGTAGATCCGTCGAAAACTCGAGTTGTGATTTTCGGCATGATTCCAATACTTTCCCTATACATTACCATGTATTGCAGGGAAAGTAAAAACCAACTGCGCAAGAATGATACTCCTTTGACTAGCTGCCCGGTCGCACTAAGAATTTTCGATCATACAAATTTTGCATTTTATTTATTAGATTGTTTCTACATGCCAGGACCACTTAAAATGAAAACTTACACTTCTGAATAGTAGAGAAAATACGGAAAACTAAAATATCTCGAGAACGGCTAGTCCTAGTGTAATGGGGTTGGCCTTATTATTTTCGTCGTTAAAAATTACGTATTAAACGAGTATTTAATGGATATATTTGAGTATACCTAGTTCTTTAGTTTAGATTTTGACAATTTTTGCAGGCCATTTTGCAAAAAAGGCAGGTTATTCTTTTCCGAATAGTACCAAAATCTAATCAGCACCAGGGTAACCCACAAGTGACTCATCGCATTTGCATTTTATTTATTAGATTGTTTCTACATGCCAGGACCACTTAAAATGAAAACTTACACTTCTGAATTAAAGGCAAAAGTTTTTTGACTGTCTTTGGTTCCAGGTCACTATTGATGACGTAGCAGACCCCATTCGCCAAGTGATAATTTCTATAAAGTTGGTTCCTCCATAAATGGCCGCAAGTCTAGGTAAAAATAAAAATGTATCAAAAGGTAATACAAGTATGTATTATTAAATTAGAGTTTATAACAATACGAGCTCACGTTTATGTTAGTTTCAGTTTAAATAAACTGTTTAAGTAAGTGTAAATATTTTTATTGATACTATACTAATTTTTAAAACACACACACACACACGTATATATGGATGTAGTGTACTGATGCTGTGCATTCTACAAACAAACACTTCATCTAACACGTGGTCAAAGCACATGTAAGTTTCTATTATTGATTTTTAATTCATTTGGATTTTATTATTTTTCCTTCCATTAGCCAGTAAACAATTCCAAAGGGGTTTATAGTTTAATACTACACCATTGGCTATTTTCTCGGTTTTAATTCGGATTGCATGGCTGTTCTGACGAGAGTGCAATTTTAAATTAACCACCATTTTTTTTATGTTGTATGCTTACAATCTAATGGTATGGCCTTGGCACTATTTATTAGTATGCTTACAATCCAATTTACATGGCCTTGTCACCATTTATTAGTTTCAACTTATTGGTCTCCGTGACTTAATCTTTTATCTTCAGCTACTTGCTATTATTTTTTTTTTCCTTTTCTGTCATGCCTGAACTCAACCAAATTTGCAGTAAATACTATTTAGAACATGGGATTTTGATTTTTAAAAGGAAAAAAAAAAATAGTTCGAATTTTTGTCATCGCGGGCTAAAGTGGCCCTGTAAGGTCCATTTTTGAGTAAAATAGATATAGGAAGTACAAAAAGGTAACAGTTTACTTGCATTTTGAAAAGGACATCACATTTACATTTTCTTCTAGACACTGTACCGATAGTGAGAAAATCTAAAGTTGGACCAAACTCAACCGAATTTGCAGTACATACTATTTAGACCATGGGTACAGTACCTAGAAGAGACAGGTACAGTGCCTACTTTTAGGCACTGTACCACCTGAGAACTGAGTTCACTTGGCGGGAAAAGGGGCTATCTTTTATGGAGCCGTTATCGCTAGTATGACATTTACATATTTACTCAAAATCCGCGAGGCCGTTTTACAATTTTAATTTGCATTATTGAATAATCATTGTCACTGTTATTGCAGTCACTGAATTTGAGAATATAAATTAACATTTGTAATATCTACGAATATTAGGTCACGATTTGAAAACTTCATATTTAGAGAAAATAATAATGGGAAGACATTTTTTTTTTCTCTTTTACAAAATTGTAAAACATAACTAATTTTTACTTAGAATTTTTTGCATTACATAATTACATATACTTTTTTAACTATCATAAATCAGAATTAGTTTGCTATTCGTGCTTTCATGACTTCTTAGGTGGATAATCTTATGTCAAAGCTTGGTTATTTTTTCTTGAAAATTTGACTTACTTTCTTAGGCGCTCTCATATTATGCACTTTTCACAGAGTAAAACGTATTCACATCCTATGAATGTTTTAAGCGACGCCTAGTCCGTCCAGGCATTTTATAAATGATTGGTATATTAAATATTTTATTGATTTAAAGCAGCAACGGATATAAAAATATTTCGTTTTTATAGTATACAATATACACTTATTGCCACAAAAATTTGGGCACCAAGAAAGAGTTGTCAGTATTGAACGAAATTTTATATATGTGAGTGCAACGTTGATATAAGTTAGTGATTACAAAATCAAAGCAAAAGGATTATTTATTACAGAAAAAACTACAAATGAATGGAGGTTCTTGTACCCTATTGAGTCACCTCTAACGTGAATACACGATGCGATAAGGGCGGGCATTGAGGCATACAGGTCCCGTATGGTGTCCTGCGTTATCTCATTACACAGTTGTTATAAGTGTGCCTCTAGTTTGACCAAACTCGTAGGCTGTCCAACTTGCCGTCTCACGTGATCTCAGACATGCTCGATCGGTGATCAATTTGGGGATCAGGGAAGGGTGGTAATGTGGCGGAGGCATTCCAGTGGTACCCTTGCTGTGTGTGGTCGAGTATTATCCTGTTGAAAAATGCCTCGTGGGATCCCTGCCATGAGTGACAACACATGTGGCTGAAGGATGTCATGAACGTACCGCTGGGCTGTCATGGTTCCGAGGATCAATATTAGAGGTGACCGGGTGTCTTATGCGACGACACCCCCATACCATCACACCAGCTGTGGGAGCGGTGTGCCGCTGTAAAATGAAGACAGGATTGATGCGTTCACCACGGGGTCTCCACACACGTACACGGTTGTCATCACTGCCCAAATTGAATTTCAATTCGTCATTGAAGACGACCTGGTTCCACTCGGTTGTAGTCCAATCCCGTCGAACGCGACACCACTCCAAACGGAGGCGACGGTGGGTGGGTGTTATTGGCGACACACGTAATGGGCGCAGCGTTACCAAATGTCCTTCAGCCAGGCGCTTCGCGATGGTACGGACAGACACAGGGGCCCGTAGTGAAGATGCACCCTGTGTCCGGATGACTGTCAATGATGCAGTTGGCGTTGTGCTTTCGTATTGGTTGATGTGACGGTCTTCTCAGCTACTGGTCTGCCAGGGCGTTCTGAGCCTGGCCGCCGTGTATGCGATCTCTCTCTCGTCCACTGGTCCCAACATATCCTCACAGTAATGTCAGAACGGTTTAGGTGGCGGGCTACTAGCCGAACTGACCAGCAGGCTTCCATCATCCCGATGATTCTTCCCTCTCGAATTCTGACAGCTGATCATATTGTCTTGAATAGCGGCATAACGGCATCCCTAATGAAAAAGCGTCCCTCTGCAACAGATTATGTTCAGGTCTGCGCCAGGGAGAGTTCAACGCCTTCTTGTGTCATTGCGCAATCACGCTGTATTTCTAATCAATTCCATATCTGCCTGGCCCGTACCTTCATGCCAAGTTTCGTTACTCTCCCACAATTACGTCTTGATGCGCAAATTTTTATGGCAATAAGTGTATTTAGAGGATCAGGGTTTTCACCCTCCCCCCTCTTCACACATGCAAACCAAAATATATCAGACAAATATCGCCAAGAAGCATATATAGGTAAACATTTATTATTTGCATATAAGAGGAATAGAATTAATTTAGGATGGAGTATTTAGGAGCCCTACCTTGCACTATTCGGAAATTAAATCCTTTATAAGTATCACCAAAATTATGTGTCAGTGACGAATACATATGAACGATGGTTGATTATATCCAGCTCTGGCTTGGACCCTAAGGTTCGACAGTAATAGATTCCCAGAGTCTTCTGACAAGCGAAGAAGGAACAGTATTGCATTTTGCAGCATTTTATTTTTTTAATCTATTTTACAATATGAGGAGGCGCAGGAACTCCATCGAATCTTTATCCAAAGCTTTGACAAATAAGATTTAGTCTGTGTTGTCGATTAAGAACAAGAGACACTTCCCTCACAGCAAAGATCGTCACACGTGTGACAGTGACGTTGTAGTCACATGGCACCTGGGTCATAATGTGACATCATATTTGTGACTTCTATGCGACGTTACATATTAGTAACTTTGTAACTTCATTGTGACTATATTCTGTGACGTTTCCACAATTCAATTAAAGCGTAACAATGTGACGACATTACAATGGCAATTACAATGTGACGTCACAAACAAGTTAATATGCGACGTCACAAACAAGTTAATATGTGACGTCACAAACGACCATGAAAAATGACCAAAATGACTTCGCAGTAACCTCAATATGACATTGCCGAGACGTACTGGGACGTCCTGTGACGTCCCAAAGACACAGTGTGACTTAAATTTTACGTCACTGTGAGAAAAAATGCTGTTAGGGTTAGACCACGCTTACTCGAAAACCACACTGAATTCAACCTGGATGTAACGGAATTATGTTCCATTACCCATGACTTTCAAAAATGTATGTTCAGTTTATCTGCTTTGATGAAGTATTTTTAAAATTCGGACATAAAATGCTGAATGCTGCATGAGTGCCTAACACTAAACAACCACATCATCAGATTTAATAAAATTACCAAAACCGTTTTCAGTACTTTGGATTAACAGTCCTTCATTTCTTGTATATTATACATGAACATTTTGTTTTCACAACCAGTTCCATTCGGCTTACCGAACGGTTCGAAGGAACAAGATGAACGACCGTGGGAAGACAATCACTTCCAGCTCTAAGGAAACTGTTGAGGCAGTCCGGGTTATCATACATTTAAATTTAGAACATCGCACTTGAAAATGTATAATTCCCAAAATAGATAATGTAACAGGGGTCAATGGCATTAACACACTTTAGAAATGAAATTGTCAAGCCAAATGTAAATAGATAGAAACTATTTCAAGAAGCAAACTGAACATAAAGAGACA
The DNA here is from genome assembly GCA_951213105.1 of Amaurobius ferox. Classification (NCBI taxonomy): domain Eukaryota; kingdom Metazoa; phylum Arthropoda; class Arachnida; order Araneae; family Amaurobiidae; genus Amaurobius; species Amaurobius ferox. The sequence continues at coordinate 104,076,616 of OX578150.1, read as the reverse complement.
CATTGTGAATTTCAAAACAGTTACAAGTACTAAAGTTACCAAAGAAATGTACACAGTATTCTATGTACAGTCTCTCAAAAACGTAATCAAACTATCGTACCACCATAAAAGAAATCGCTTAACAAGATAAAGGGAAAAAATAAAATAAAATAATCCGTTCCCTTAAAAATAGCATTTGGAGATAAATGATTAAAAAAACGTCACTGGAAGCTTTTCCACTCACTGTTCATTCTATTTTCTGTCAAGGTAAACCAAAGAGCTAGTCCAGATGTTATAAAACTGTAAAATGTAGTTCATTTTATGCTATTTGTTGTTTGAAATGGACGATACAGTACTAAAAATATACCGGCGGTTTATGGGCACTGCAATCCTATTCAAATAATTAAACCCTGGCACTGCACTGCTTTTACAGAAAACGATTTTTAGAGATACTCAACCTATATCCTGCATGAGTTTGCAAACCCTTCAAATGCCATCGGTGACACTCATAAATTCAACAAATATTTTTATAGTATGTAAAATTTATTTATAAACAAAAAAAGAATAATAATTTCATTTATAAGAAATTTAATAAAAACCTATATAAATAACAATCCTGCACCTTTGGTGACCTAGAAGACTCAACTATGGGCCAGAACCGAAAACAGCCGGAATTTTAATGGGAAAACCCATTAGTTTACCAAATATTTATATACTAGCTGAATAACCTTTGAAATTCAACGGTTCATTATAAGCAACCCCCAAATAAAGTGAAATTTTTCAGTGCCAAACTGTTCACCATATTTCAGATATCTGTCTCACTTTGGGTATTTCTCATTTATTCAGTCGTTTAAACGTTTAAGTGTGCGACATGGGTGTATTCATAGACGTAAAATATAGACAAACCCTTCGTATAATATTAATTGCAACAATGTCAAATATAATCAGAGATAATATTACGTAGTTTATGTAAAAATGTAAAAAAAAAATGAACAATAGGAAATAGACACATACCGATATTAGCTAAAATATACATAATTTATTCATTAAATTTAATATTATCGTATATTGTACAACAGAAATCCTTTTATTGCAATAATTGCAATAAAGCGATTTTATTGCAAAAATTACAATTATTGCAACTGTGTAATTTGTATGTGCGGAAAATACGCCACGCCCACTCTTTAATTTATGTGCCGGAACAATTTTCACATATTTCTATATACTTTTCTACATTATTTTAACTTCATCTCTCTTAATTAAGATTTTAGAATTTTCTAAGAGATCATATTATGTATGATGTAAATATTAGAAGATGTATTATTCATTATAGCATAAACATATTGATTAGAAGATAATACTTTTATAAGAGTTTACGTCACTCAAATACCTAACAAATTTATACAAATAACTGTCTTATATTATGAAAATTAAAATCACAAGCTATGCTATCAAACTCTACTAGAACTACATGGGGTTTTCAACCCCCAAAATCACACAATCAGATGAACAATGCACAAGATATCAATGATTGACATTAAAAGAGATAAAAAATATCCTCACCAGTACTTCAATACTTTTCCGCTAGACGGCAGCTTAGCTGATTTGAGTTCCCTGTAAATTCACTTACTATATTCTGCCCTTTAGTGTCTGGAATTCCTATTCCATATGTATTCTAGGCACTGTACTTTCTACTGCAATACTTAGAATACTAGACACTATACCTCAATCTTCATGTAAATTTACTTTGAATTTCTACATAATGAATACTCACATCACAGAAACCAACATCAAACTCAGGTGGAACAAATGCACTAGATCAGTGTTTCTCAAACATTTTTATTCCCGAAATCCTTCTGAAATTTAACTTGATAGCTGAACTTCCAAATGAGGAAAAGATTGATGTGCTCCAAATTATGCATTTAAATTTTAAGCGTTATTTTCAATAAAAGAAAAAAAAATTACACAAAATAATAATTACACTAAATAATCACCCAGCCTCTCAAATAGTTACTGTAAGTCCTCTGGGACAGTCGAGAGGTCTGGGTCTGCAACTAAATAATCACGTCGCGGAACATCTAAAATACTGTAAAGGAACCCCAAAGATTCCGCTGAACAAACACAATTTGTAAAATCTTGCATTATAGTTTCATTTTTCACCCGCGAAGAAAAACAAAAAATCTGATGTGAGCAGCACATGACTTTCCTTATATAATGCAATGAATTTACTACTTTTACAGTAAAAAAAATAGATTATTTTTATAGTAGATATTTATATTCTCTCCAATATATTGAATTTTCGTCAATGAGTCGTCATTTTCATTGATTTAGCGTCATTTTTATCCATTGGCGAGTTTTTCATTAATTTAGCAACATTTAAAACAGTCGCCCAGTTGGCGACATTCCATTTTTAGCTTTCCATTTGCTGTAATAAAATTGCGGATTGTATGCTCTTCAAATTCAGTTGAATATTTTAGGCTTTATTAAAGGTAACTTTATTTTGGTTTTAACAATAATACATTTCCAGAGCTATTAATAAAAGCAGTTTCCCAACATAAAATTAGAATTTTTTTTTCATATGTTAATTTAATGAAAAACATAGTGCTGTTAAGCAAGAGAAAAACAATTTATTCTCTAGAAACGTGGACTACGGTGTCATACATTCAAATTAATAGAATGTTTGATTTTACGACAGATATTCCTCAACTACAACATCCAATATATAAATTACAGACACAGTACAGCCTATACGCACTGTACAGCCACGTCCACTCAATGACTCACATTTACGTATCCGGATTTGTTGAATAGCCACGTTTCTATTAACCGCCTAATAATTAACCTATTAAATTATTAATAATTAACCTATTAATAATTAATCTATTAACCGCCTAATTAATTTTAGCTCTATTTCTCTAAATTACGTGTTTAAAAATTTATTAGAGAACATTTTATAATAAATACATATTATATGAAATAGTTTAGACTTTTATAAGAAATTAATTATATTCGTATCCCTGGCGAATTTACAGTAATTATGTTCCTTTCATGAGACATATTAAAGTCCCGGAAAGAGCTTGATCAAACTAGGGCGGAACGTGAAATGTGAACTAACTATTACAATCAAAATTAATGTATTCCATGTGTAAACAAAAAAAGGTTATATGTAAACTTCAAAAACACTATTTTTTTTTTTACTTTAGAAACATTGAATCCCATTATGCTAATAATAACTATTATGAGGTTTATAGAAAATAAGGTTTATGAAACAGACTTTGTCTTGAGACAGTAGGCGTGACTCTTGCAACTGATAATAGGAACCTTACAGGATATTGAATATTAACACAATTTGCGTTACTGATAATTTCAATTTTGTGATATTGAATTTTTAAAAGGGATTTTATTAATAAAGTAATTTAATTTTTTACATACTAATATTTTAAACTTTAAAGTATTTCTAAAAACAGTCAAGTTACATAGAAATTTAAGTACTCAAAATAATCGAACAAATCTGTAATAATAAAATACATAGCACAATTATATATTTGTTTTCCATATTTTTATAGGAAAGTATAATGAAACCCTTACTGGTTATTGACAGTTCCCAATAATAATTATTATATAATAATATTTACATGAAGTAATTTTATCTTATTTTAAAACTTACTATTAAAGAATGCTATAAATCTATGTTTAGTTGCATGAATATAAACTTAATTCTTACACAAATTAATGAAATTCAGAATAATTATATTTTATGAATTATGAGTAATTATTTTTAACATATAAATATTTTTATAGAAATAGGGGATTTTAAAAACATTAGATTAATATAAATGAAGTTACAGGGTCTTTGTAAATAACTTAGAATATCTTATAATATTATACAAAAAAGCGAAATTACTCAAGGGAATAGCGTGATTCATAAAACTTCACTATTTTTTCGTTATTGTTAATTACAGTGTAAATGCGATTGCAGTTTTTTATACATTACAAAACCACATACTACGCTCCTAACTTTATTAATACACTTTTGGGACGCATTGCGTGTAGTATGATTACTATACGTATGAATGATTTAATACTTTATTATGAACAATTTACTCAGAATACAACTGACATAGAAAGAAATTAATTTATATATTAGTAGTGCATATTTTGCTTCATATGTAGTTGTTGAGACCCAGACTGTCCGACCTACCAGAAAGGTGTAAGGTAACTGTTTGGACGGCCGGGAAGTACCACCAAATTTAGACCGGAAACCAGTGGGGGAGGCATCCACAGGGACCGCACCCTCCTTCCCCTACCACCAACCTCTCGGAAGGACTTGCAGACCCACATGTTTAACGTGATCGTACTCCGCATGAACACTGCGGCAGTTGTGGCAGTGTGCAAATCCAGAGCGCAAACCACCGGGTTACCGCGCCCGAAATGTACCAACAACAGCACGCGGTGTTCCCAGGTGGTCACCCCCCCTGTTTGACTTCGGTGATCTAACGAGAACCGGTATTTTCAGCACGGTACGGCAGTTGGCGCTTCATATATAGTGTATATTTTATATATAGTGTGTATTTTGTTCTGTGTCGTCTTATCATGGTCTTATCTGTCAATTTGAAAGTCACATAAATGTCAGTTGACATTTGATATATAATAATAAATCATATACACAAAAATCCCAATGCAATGCGATTATATCGTTGGTTCTATTAATCTTCAGCGAAAATTCGTTAGAATTATCAATTTTATGTGATGCCAATAAAATATTCGATTCATTACTATCCTACAATGGAAATTTGTATTTTAAACTGTCAAAGAACGGCTAAAGTTAGGCGCCCTCTAGTGACGAATATTCAGTTGTCTGTTTCCCAGGAAAATTCTCAATTCGGAGGGCGTCTTATTATGGGGCTACGATCACCTATAATGCGAATGGTTAATATAACCACATATATGGAAATGGATGAGTACGCAGAAATGAGCATTAAACACGATACCTGTTGTATTTATTGTTTTAGGATTTGTTGAGATCTTCCTCCTTGAATTGAAATTTTCATTATCAAGAGATCTATATATCTACCACTATTTGTAACATTTATTTTGTATGATGATTTGAGAATTGCAAAGTTGGCTTCAAAAGTGATACTTATCGCTGAATTGAAAGAATTGAGAGATTTTTACATCTCACAATGGAAACAATCTGAAATGTTTTAAAGACTTGTAGCGATTTAGCAGCACCCTCCAAAAATGGAACAATCTGAGAGTTGGCACAGTTGACGAGGTTTAGTCTGCCTTATAGCTCCTCTATATACGAACTGACTTGTCAAGCATATTGAAGCCCACAGACTACTATACAGACTATACACTCTGGATAGTTTCGTTTTCGCGGCGGCCATTAGAGATAGACCAAACATTGGGTTGGCGCGCTCTTGGCGATGGTCTAGTTTGATCCGAGCGCTTGGCGATGATCTGGTTTGGGTCCAAGCCGATTTTCAATGTTATAACCCTATTTCGCTAGGCGAAAACTTAGAACAACAGACTAGCGTGGTTTGAGTAACGTGAAAAAGGATTATTTGTTAAGTGTTTAGATCATTTTATAGAAATGGATTGATAAAAGAAAACTGGTTGCGTTACAGGGTATGTAATTTATGTTTATTAAAATTGAAATAATTTTAGTTATCACCATCCTACATACGTGTTCATTATAAGTATACACGTGTTCATAAGTATACACGTGTTCATATAAGTATACATGTGTTCATCAAACGAAATTAGTGCTGTGTTGTTATTACTGCCGGATTAGACTAAATTTTAAGAGGTAGTGGTATAATTAGTTAAATATTTTCCGTATTTTTATAAAATGTGAAATAATTGATATTTGGATAGCTTTTTCTTAGTTGAATGTGATATAGTATGTGTATATATTTATGTAAAATTTTTATTAAGTGCCTTATGGTGAAAAATTCCCCCCCCCCCCCTCGGGTAATTAATGATTGAGTTCCACAACTTCGATAGTGCATTTATGTAAATTTGATATTTACTATATGAATATTTTTATATTAAAAAAAAAAAGTCTATTATCAGTATCCCAGAATAAATTAAGAACGATCAACACGCTAGTATACTTTTTAGACTGAAAGTATTATATAATATTTCAGTCTTTTGAGTATGTTAGCTTGTAATTTTTTGTGCATTATGTTTTATAGTGAGACAAAGCAATGTGTGTATTTTTTAATCTATTTTATGATTATTTGAATTAAATATATAACTATGTTTATTTAAATATTCTTAAACTAATGAATATATTTATGTTGCAGATTAATGTATTTTTAAATCCTGATCCTTTCTATAGTTTCAAAAATTATAAAAGTACAGTCCTCAACATTTTGTTCCCCTCCCGTTTAAAAAAAAATCGCCAAGCGAGCGATAACGCGCCAAATCTGGCAGACGCATCGCACTTCAGTTGGTCCATCTGACTAGCGCTAGTGTCTATGGGACATCCCATGTTAGAAATGTTGCCATAGGATCCTATGGGAGTGAGCCTTCTGAATATAGTATTCTGTGTTGAAGCCCACCAAGGCTGAAAGCGTAAAGGCCTTATTACACGACAGCAATTTGGAATCAAGCGACACGGAAACCAAATTGGGACTTGTCTCAATTTGGACTCACGTGCACTGCTATGATCCATTGGATCCCTAACATATTTAAAAGTCGATGATTCACTAACCTTTAATTATGATCGGAGATTTAAGCAAGCTCCTGTAGCTTTGCTAGGCGCTCCATTTAAACCTTCCTTGAGACAGCAATTTGGTACTACATACCGTTCGCACAACAGCTTTGGAACGTTTGTGACGTCACTTCACTCAACAGGTAGGGGAAGCTCTTTCCCCCTTGCATTCGCTTCGTAATTTCCTCATAGGAATACCGTTTTAGAGTTAGTTCTCATACTGTAAAGATCGCTTTTAACATCCCAAAGGTTTCGTTTGGATTGAATTGTGGTGTTATTACACAGGGCAATTTTTATTACTGAACTTCGGCAATTCCGCCCGTCAATCATACTTTAGACTCCTCCTCTTTAACAGGGCCATTTTCTCTAATGTCGGTGATTTCATTCCAGAAACCATTCTTCAGTGTGTTTTCGTATAATATAAATCTTTTATGTCTAAAAAATGTCTGTAATTTGGTAAAAATTATTTTCTTTTTTCCAATCTGCATATCTGGAATTCAGCAATTCCGCCCGGCAATGATATTTTAGGTCTCCGCCTTTCTAAAGCTCCCCGCCTCTTTAATGCCAACGATTTCATTCCAAGAAACAATCTTTAGTGTTTTTTGCGTATAATTTGAATCCTTTATATTTCACAGATGTCTGTAATTTGGTAAAAGTTATATTATTATTTTTCCATCTCCAGACTTTAGCAATTCCGCTCGGCAATGATACTTTAGGTCCCCGCCTTTTTAACGCCCCCCTCCGCTTTAATATCGCCGATTTCTTTCTAAGAAACATTCTTTAGTGTTTTTGCGTATAATTTGAATCCCTTATATTTCACAGATGTCTGTAATTTGGTAAAAGTTATATTATTATTTCTCCATCTCCAGATTTTAGCAATTCCGCCCGGTAATGATATTTTAGGTCCCCGCCTTTTTAACGCCCCCTCCTCTTTAATGTCGCCGATTTCATTCCAAGAAACATTCTTTAGTGTTTTATGCGTATAATTTGGATCTTTTATATTTCACAGATATCTGTAATTTGGTAAAAGTTCTATTATTATTTTTCCATCGCCAAACTTCAGCATTTCAGCTCGGCAATGATACTTTAAGCCCCTTCTTTCTAACAGGTCCTGCCTAATGCCGACGATTTCAAAAAGCATTCTTTATTGTGTGTTTTTCATATAATTTGGCTCTTTTATATCCCACAGGTGACTGTAATTTAGTAGAAGTTCTATTATTTTTTCCATCTCGAGATTCTAACTCATTTCAAAGCAGTCTATCGGCCATCTTGGTCGCCATTAAAGACACGTCACCTGTGACGTTCGGATTTACGCACTTCTGATTGGTCGATTTTCGCACTTTTTCCTCAACCACAACATTTTAGGTTTGTATCTAAATTGTTGAGGCTAGATTTGCTGAGTGACCGGGTCTTGCGAACGGTTTTGTTGTGCCAAATACTGTCGTGTAATAGGGCCTTAGGCCATTAGCATTAGCTGTATTCGCATTTTCACTTTATGAAGTACTATTAAAATAATTTTTGGTGGGTGTTCTGCACCAAACTGCTCTAAACATACTAGGAAAAGGTTTAGGTAATTTCACTTTCCTAGAAATGAAGAGGGAATAAAAAATGGCTTATAAATAGACGGCAGAATCATTGGATACCCGGTACAGGATTTTCTGGTTTTTAGGATTTTCTTAGGATTTCTTAGGACTGTTCTTAGGATTTTCTGAACAGAGACTGTAGTTTGCAGGGTGATCACCCCGACAATTGCATCAAACCACAGGAGAATCCCTTGGATATTTGCAATCCCGGGTGTTGAAGACCCAGACCACACGATCAGCCCGAAGACTTATGGTAGCTAATTGCGTGGCCGGGAAATCCCGGGTGTGATGTAGGCCTGCACATTTCAAGCATCTACTCGGAAAGTTACAGCAAATTGATGAGTGTCCGTGCCGCTGGCAGTTAAAGCAGATTTTGATTGCTTGCGATTTAAAAGGAGAAATATTGACTTTAAGGTTCATTAAGTGTTGAATTTCAATTGAGTTTGGCTGATTTTCAATTTGCGGTATCAGGGCAAGAAAAAGGGAGAGAGGGGGGGGGGGGGGTCTTCTGAGTTCTGTGCTTAAGTTGCGATAAGTGATTAACGCGAATTCCCTCATTGTTTAGATTATTAACGATATCATCAATTTCAGCGTGGATGGGGAGTCCTCGAATAATAAATATCTTCGGTTTCTAGGTTTTTAAGTTTATTGAACTAAACGGAATCTGTTTTTCAATAAGAATTTTCTGCAGCTTTCTGTAGTCGTCGATATTTCTAGGCGAGAGTCTAATCATGTCACGATTGCAGTTTCCAATTATGGGAGTTTCAAGGACCAAATTAATTTCTTTAATGAGTTCCTGCTATCCCGAGCAGGCATTTAAGAAGAAAGGCTAAGGCCTAGGAATTTTGAAAGTATTGATTTCAGTTTCCTCAATTTTTTCCCTGGATTCGGACACGAGAATTGCGAACGAATTTTTAGTGGGGAAGGGGGTCGAGGCAATATTAGCTTCAGGGCTCTTGCACGTTTTTCTAGGACTCGGAAATATGAATTCTTTTATCAGTGCTTGGAGAAGCAAGTTTGGTATCCAGGGCAGAGCTTTCGGATTCCTTTTTGACGGTCCAATTTCTTTTTGGTTATTCTCATTTTGTTTGTTGAAGTCAACATCAAAGGACAATGTTTCATGTTTTTTAGCTACTTGGGGGATTAAGTTCTCATCCTTTTCAATAGAAGAGGGAGGGGGGGGGCTTTCGCCAATGTGCTTGAGGAATCTATGCTTCCTAGCATTAAATTTTTTAACAGTTTCCGCATCATAGATCGCTGCAAAATCAAGAAATTTGGGAAAAGGTCCAACTTTTCTCAAAGTACGGGTAAGTCAAATTGCACTTACTCTAGTTTCTCATCAGATCAGGGTGAGCTCGGAGTTTCTCCTTATTCTCATATCCAAAATCGGCCAGAAAGTCAGCAATGTCCGTCAGGAGCGAGGTAATCCACTTCGGCTTGGTGTCGAATTTCAGGTCATTCGCACGATGCTTAGGGTCCCTTAGTTTGTTAATAACTAAGGCACAGTCTCTAGGAAGCACCACTGCTGGGTTGCTTGGCTCGCCATTTTCATCCATGTATTGGGTAAGTTTCACCATAGTAGTATCCAGGTTTTCATAATAAGAAAGATCCTCCTGATCCTGGTCATCTTCCGATTGGGACATGCTGTCCCAATGAATTCAACGTAGCGGTCTAATCCAAAATCAGCAGCTCCGAACAGACGTCTGTGCACAACCGTGTCCAGACAGAGTATGTGTGAGTCGTGAGTGTCGATATTCCTCAATTACAGCATCCAATATATAAATTACAGACACGGTACAGCCTATAAGCACTATATAGCCACGTCCACTCATTGACTCACGTTTATGTTGAAGACCCAGACCACACGACCAACCCAAGGGTTAATGGTAGCAAGATGTGTGGCCGGGACTCACGTTTATGTACCCGGAATTGTTGAATATTTCTATTAACCGACTAATTATTTTTAGCTTTATTTCTCAAAATTATGTGTTTAAAAACTTTTACGAGAACATTTTACAGGATTAGAGAATTTTAAAGTATTTCTAAAAACACTGAAGTTACATAGAAATTTAAGTACTCTAAATTATCGAACAAATCTGTAATAATTATATACATAAGACAATTATGTACTTGTTTTCCATATTGCTATAGAAATGTATAATAAAACTCTTACTAGTTATTGACAGTTCCCAATAATAATAATAATATCATAACATTTACATGAAGTAATTTTATCTTATTTTAAAACTCTCTTTACTATTAAAAAATGCTATAAATCAAAAGTTTAGTTGAAATGTATAATAAAACCTGTACTGGTTATAGACATTTCCCAATAATAATATCATAACATTTACATGAAGTACTTTTATGATATTTTAAAGTTCTCTTTGGTATTAAAGAATGCTACGAATCCAAGCTTAATTCCATGAATATAAACATCATTTTTACACAAACTCATGAAATTCAGAATAAATTGTTATAAATTATGAGTAATTATTTTTAATAGATAAATATTTTTATGGAAAAAAGAAATTTATAACCATTAGATTAATATAAATGAAGTTACACGGACTCTGTAAATAACTTAGAATATATTACAATATTATACAAAAAGACGAAATTACTCAAGAAAATAGCGTGATTCATAAAAATTCACGACTTTTTCGTTATTGATGATTGCAGTATAAATGCGATTGCAGTTTTTTTATATATTACAAAACCAAATATTTCACTCCTAACTGTATTTGTACACTTTTGGGACGCATTGCTTGTAGTACATTTACTATACGTATGAATGATTTAATAATTAATTATGAAGAATTTAATCAGAATACAACTGACACAGAAAAAATCAATTTATATATTTGTAGTGTGAATTTTGCTTCGTATATAGTGTATATTTTATATATAGCGTAATGTATATTATGTATTTAGAGTGTATATTTTGTTCGGTGCCGTGTTATCATGGTTAGGCAACTGCCATTTTCAAAGTTAAATAAATATCTGTTGACATGCAGTTCATAAAATGCTGTTCTTGTTGCAGAAATGAGGAAACGGGTTGAAACAGTTGAGAGATTATTTATTTAATCTCACAAGATATTCTTATTATTATTAGGCATTAAGTTATAATTAGAAATTGATATAGATTAAGTTATTATTAGGCATTGATATAATAATAAATCAAATACACAAAAATTCCAATGCAATGCGATTTTATGGTTTTGTATTTCTATTATTTTTTAGCAAAAAATTGTTAGAATAATCAATTTAAATATATGATACCAATAAAATATTGGATTCATTACTATCCTACAACGAAAATTTGTACTTCAAACTGCTGAAGAACAATGGAAGTTAGGCGCCCTATAGCGATGAATAATCTGTTGTCTGTTCCCAGGAACATTTTCAATTCGGAGGGCAACTTGTTATGGGGATACGATCATCTTGCATTACGAATGTTTAATATAATCATATAGTATATGAAACTGGATGTGTATGCAGAAATGTGCATTAAACTTTCGAATCCTGTTGTATTTATTGTTTTAGGGGTTATAGAAAATTTCCAACTTTTATAGAAATATTTCTTTTCAAAAAGTTTGTAATATCTACCACTATTTATAACATTTATTTTGTATGATTATTTGACAAATGCAGTCCTTCTTGCAGAAATGAGGAAACGGGTTCAAAAAGTTGAGAGATTACTTATTTAATCTCACAATGGAAATGTTCTAAGCACTGTGTTAATGTTATATGACCAGGACCACAGAATACTATATTCAGAAGTTGCACTCCCATAGGAACCTATGGCAACATCGTTAACATAGGATTTCGCATAGACACTAGCGTTTGAGGAGCCAACCATCTCAGCTATGACGTATAAAAAGCTCGACTGCTAGATTTGGCGATTTTATGTTAATGTGGCCAAAAATAAATTACGGAACTGTACTTTTATAATTTTTTAAACTATAAACATGATCAGCATTTAAAAATACTTTTATCTGTAATATGTTTAATTTTAAATAAATAAACACAGATATATATTTAATTCATGCAATCATAAACTAAATAAAAAAAATTGACGCATTGCATCACTATAAATCATTATACACCAAAAATTACAAGCTAACATACCCAAAAGACTAAAATATTATATAATATTTTCAGCCTAAAAAGTATACTAGCGTGTTGATAGTTAAATTGCTTAGTTCTTAATTTATTCTTCTGTTATTATATATATATATATATATATTTAAATACACTAATAAAAAGCATGTAAAATATATTCACATCCAATAGTATATTCAACTTTCTCTAGAAAAAGCTACTCAAATATCAATTTTTATACATTTTATATAAATGCGGAAAAGGTTTTTTAACTAATAATGCCACTGCTTCTTAGAATTTAATCTAGGCGGCAGTGATAATACTGCACCAATTTCTTATGATGAACACGTGCATAGGATGAAATATGGGATAGATAACAAATATTTTTTTTATTTAAATAAAAATAAATTGCATACCTTTTAAACGTAATTCCTTTTCCTTTAGTAATCCATAAAGTAGCAGCGAAAGTATGTTTACCACGTGTAAACAACATGCGATGATAGAACAAAGCAACAAAGTTCTTCCAAGTTCCAAGCGTTTCGTTCAGTGCCAAATAGGGTTATATTAGCAGAACGTCTTGGCGAAAACCGTCACAGACCATCGCCAAGCGCGCCAACCTTGATATTTTGGTTGGCGGCGCTGAAAGTCGAGTGAAATATCTGTATTTATTAATCTGTGACCAAGACGTAAACTTCCGGACAGAGACCAATGTATACATATGTTCAGTCGCCACCGCAGCGCTGGCAACCAAAATTAAATCCAATGTCAGAGCTGGCACGCTTGGCGCTGGTCTGTGACAGTGTTCAGAATGTGGTTTTCGCCAAGATTTATATATGTTCTATTTGGCACTGAACGAAACACTTGAAACTTTGTTCTGTCATCGCATGTTTTCACGTGGAAAGCATACTTTCACTGCTATTTTGAATTTCATAGTCAATTATTTTATTTTTTATTCATTTTTCAAGAAATGGAATATCAAAAGAAAAGGGATTACGTTTACAAGGTATGTAATTTATTCATTTATTCGTGTTCATTATAAAAAATTGGTGCAGTATTATCACTGCCGAAGAAACTAAATTCTAAGAAGCAGTGGCATTATTAGTTAAAAAAACTTTTCCGCATTTATATAAAATGTATAAAAATTGATATTTGGATAGCTTTTTCTAGAGCTAATTATGTTGAATATGATATTGAATGTGTATATATTTTACATGATTTTTATTGATTGACGCAATGGGGAATATACCCCCTCCCTTTGTAATTAACGATTGACTTTGAGAGATATCTTTGATAGTGCATTTATGTAAATTTATTATTTATTATAATATTAGTGTATTTAAAATATATATATATATATATATATATATATATATATATATTAACAGCATCCCAGAATAATAAATAACTAAGCAATTTAACAATTAACACGTTAGTATACTTTTTAGGCTGAAAATATTATATAATATTTTAATCTTTTGGGTATGTTAACTTATAATATTTGGTGTATAATGATTTACAGTGATGCAATGCGTCAATTTTTTATTTAGTTTATGATTACATGAATTAAATATATATCTATGTTTATTTAATTAAATTTACTTAAACTAATAAATATATTACAGATAAAAATACTTTTAAATGCTGATCATGTTTATAGTTTAAAAATTTATAAAAGGACAGTTCCATAATTTTTTTGGCAGCATTAACATAAAATCGCCAAGTGAGCGAGAGTCGCCAAATCTAGCAGTCGAACTTTTTTATGTTATAGCTGCGATGGTTGGCTATTCGAACACTAGTGACTATCCGAAATCCCATTTTAAAGATGTTGGCATGGGTTCCTATGGGAGTGAATCTTCTGAATATAGTATTCTGTGCTTCCGGGGTTCCTGTGTCATGGACACTCATTCCCACATCGAAAATAATGTTATCAGACCATTGAGGTTTAGAATAGCAATATTGATGGTCGGTAATGTCGCTCCACTCCTGTGGGGGGTGATGATTCGGTTAGATGAAATTGATTGCATGGTCCATAATTGTCTGATATGGTGGATGCCTGTCTCGGCTGTAAAAGAGAGGGTGGAAAGGGCAAGAAAACGCAAGAGCGAATGGCAAGAAAAGGTTAGGTTAAAAAGCACAGCCGAAATTGGCTGAGCTTCCGCGGGCAGGCTTCATGAGCGCGAGCAAATGAGAGCTGCCTGAATGGCGATTGGCCGACTCAGAATCCATAGGTAGAACCACCTTTGTTCACTTAAGTGGACATCAGTGGCACACACTTTCCTCCTGGTTCCAGAAGTGGAAAATAAAAATTAATCCTAAGAAAACCAATTTGCATAATATTTACAAAGAAAAAGAAAAACTCCCCCCATTATGATAAACGATATCCCTATCCCATATACAAACACATGTAAATATCTTTGTATAAATTTTGATAAAACAAATTTGCACTAAAAAACTTAAACATCACATCGTTCACACAATCAAAAGATATCACATCGCCAGAGTCAAATTGTATCTCATACTCCATTCTCCACATGTTTACTATAAAAGAAAAATTACACTCTGCAAAACTGCAGCAACAGTACAAAGAAATCATCGAATCCCTTAGCCCAGAAGACGTATGGCTCTGGCAATTCGCTAAAAGGCTTAGAAAACCGCAAATTAAACTCCCGCTACTAATAGATGGCACTAATACCGCATACTCAGACGAAGAAAATCCGAGGCGCTTGCAAAGCATTACGAAAAACAATTCGAACCAAACCACGACTTAATGTGTCAGGACACCCATGAAATGGTTAGACAAACTCTAAACAATTTCAGGAACTCCCCGATCACGGCTGAGAATAACCCAGCCACCCCGCAAGAGATAGTCTCGTTCGTCGTCGTTAATGAAGCACCTGCCGTTGCCGCCTCTATCTTCTGTGTTGAATGATTACTTGTGGTGTAGATTTGACATATAATAATATACACAACATAGACACAACTATCTTGGAACACACCGTCATTAAATTTAAAATTCCGAACACCCCTATCGTACTTATCGGCTCTATTTACGCCAAACATCAGTACGCACACGACATCCAGTATGATCTCTCTTCACTATTCAAACTGCACTATTGCGTCATTCTTATGGGCGATTTTAATGCGCACCATAAGAATTGGAATCGCAGGAAGTAAAACAAATATGGAAGGGAGATCAACAACTACGTTCATAACAACAATATCAGACACATCTTCCCATTCACCCACACACATTTAAATGACAATTCTCACACACCACCATTGATTTTGCTCTCACCAACAACATTCCCTTCCGACATGAAATTGAAACCATAAGCGACCTTAGCACAGACTATCTCCCTGTTAAACTTACACTCTTTTTCACTCAAAACATTCCCATCACTATATCACTCAAATCAGTTAACTGGAAAAAATTCTCACAAACTCTTGCCTACTCCCACTTAATTTTTGCCCACTACAACAACAACACGGACATAGATAAAAATGCCCTGACCCTCCAAATTAAAGAAGCTCTAGCCGCTGGCACGACTAATGCCCCCCCCCCTCCCTCGCACCATAAACTACCCCCTGCAATTCAAAAAATAATTAAAGAAAGAAATCAAATTAGGAAACTTTGGCAAACCAGCATATATCCTGCCACAAGAAAAAAACTAAACATCCTAAATAAATATTCCAAATTAAATTAATTCCATCCTAAATAAATATTCATCAAACGTAAAACCCAAAATTACAAACAAACCAATTAGAGAAACTATATCAGCGCACTTGCCCCATTTGACATCTCCATTTGGAATATTTACAAGATTATCAAAAACATAAATAAAAACACCACACAAATGCACACCAAAAACGGACTCACACACACCAATAATGAAATTACTAATGCCCTAGCCTAGCTGATAACAATGAATCCCAATTCACAATAAATAAAGACCTAAATTGCTGTGATACTGAAATTGAAGTTAAAAACACGATCCAAAACTTCCTGGCCACAGCCTCTACACAAGCAACTAATCCCACCACCCCTTCCGAAATCCTAGCAAAAATCAAAATTATCAAAGCAGGAAAGTCTCCTGGAATAGATCACTCGTGGACTCGAAGGGTGAAGTTGGTCACGGTCAGCTCCTGCTTTGCAGCCATTTTGTTACAAATGGCTCTTGCACGTATGCACTTCTCGCTTGCTGCGTTCAAAAAGATTTTTGGAGCAGACAAATGTCTTGCTGATTTTAGATATTTCCAAGATCAGTTTAATGCTCTTCCTGAAGAGGTTCCCACTCGTAGGAAACCTGATCTAAAAAAGTTGGAGAATGTGGAGTTCGATTTAGACGAACTTCAGATTATCGTAGATAATCCGCCCAGTGATATGACCAGACGCGAATGGGTTGTTCTGAAGGCAAAGGTGACCAATATAGAGTTCACCATGGAGAATTTCGAGATGGAAATGTCAGGTGAGCCCCCCACTAGTTCTTCTCGTGGGATTTCTGTTGTATCTTTAGCATCAGCTATGTCTCTGATATCCCCTCGTCGACCCAGACTGCCAGTTCTGAAGCACCTTCTAGTGCTAGTAAGCATCCGCTTACCAATCCTGATGAGGAAGGCTTCGTAAAAGTGCCAAGGAAGACGACAATTGTAAAATCCACCCCCCCCCCCCCCTCCCCTCTATTTCCACGGTCCAGGCAGTGTTCGACCCTGAGGTACCTGTACCTGATGCAGCTAACGTAAACGAGATTCCAAAAAAATAACTCCCTCGCCTCTTTTTTTTGTCGTACCCAGCACAAACTGGTATGGTTACTGAAATTAGTTAAGATTAATTGCCCCTTCAATTGCTAGTAGCCTGAGAGGTAATTTATTTAAATTAGAAGTAAAAACGCGTGAGGAATTCATAGTGGTTCAAAGAAGACTGATTGAGGATAAAATAGCATTCAGGACTTTTCTTCTAAACGAAGATAAATCACTCAAAGTGGTTATTAGGGGACTTCCAGTGTCCACCAGCCCGGAGTTCATAAAAGAGAGATTGGAACATGGCGGATTCGTGGTTAGCAGTGCAACCCAGCTTTTTAAGGGACCGAAGACAAAATAGGGTGCTCATGGCCCTATTTTACGTTCAGTTGAACAGAACACCGGACAACTAAAAATTTAACAAATACTCAAAATGCTAGGAGTTGATGTTAAGCTAGAGCGTTATCGTAGGCACAAAGGCGCAGCCACTCAGTGTTTTTTATGCCAGAAATGGCATCATGCAGTAATTAGTTGCCATTTGCCGCCTAAATGCATTAAGTGCGCTGGCTAGCACACATCATATGAATGCCTTAAAAAAG
Organism: Amaurobius ferox; assembly: GCA_951213105.1. NCBI lineage: Eukaryota > Metazoa > Arthropoda > Arachnida > Araneae > Amaurobiidae > Amaurobius > Amaurobius ferox. Next base: position 104,058,893 of record OX578150.1, on the reverse strand, counting down.
CGAAGACGAAATGCACTTGTGCAAACTGCGATGGAGAACAGCCCGAGAGTTATCGTGGGTGTCCTAAGTTTCCTAAGCCCAGAATTCATCCTAGAACTTTCCCTCATAAAACTGTTAATGCAAATTCAAAATTCTAGGGGGGGGGGCAGATTTAAGAACTCATTGGAGAAAATTGCGCTGATAGCCGTTCCTTTCGAAACGGACTATCATGTCGGTAAACTCCAACTAGTCATCTTTACAGGGTTTTCCTTCATCAACAGGAAGCTTATTCGGATTGAAACTGCCTATCTTCGTTTTGGTGTGTTTTTCAGTTAATTTAGTAAAATCGTTTTCGTTTAACTGGAAAGCAGCAGCGTATGATTTGGAATTGCTTGCGGTTTTGTTATAAAAGGTTCTGGCTGAGATTCTAGGTTTGGGAAACTTTGAACAGCCACGAGAACTCGCGGGGTGTTCGCCATCGCAATTTGCACAAGTACATTTCGTTTCTGCTTTTTTGGGGCATTCGTGGGATCGGTGCTCGCCAGCGCATTTGGGCGGCAAATGGCAACTATTTGCCGCATGATGCCATTTTTGGCATAAAAGCATTGAGTAGCGGCAGCAGCGTCTCCACGGGTAATGTTAATGGTAGAGCGCGATCTGGTGAATAATGCACATTTGTAGTGTCAGTTTGTGGAATTCTATAGACAGCAGGCTAACGGATGTTGATGTTGATGACCCAGACCGTCCGACCTACCAGAAAGGTGCAAGGTAACTGTATGGACGGCCGGGAAGTGCCACCCAATTTAGACCGGAACCCAGTGGGGGAGGCATCCACAGGGACCGTACCCTCCTTCCCCTACCACCAACCTCTCGGAAGGACTTACGGACCCACATGTTTAACGTGATCGTACTCCGCATGAACACGGCGGCATATGTGGCAGCGTGCAAATCTAGCGCGCAAACCACGAGGCTAACGGATGTGAACAAACTCGTCTTCCTCTTGAAGCTTTTTTACTGTGCCCAGAAATGTTTTACTCTGAGGCACTATATTTTGCAAGAGAAGTGAATCGGTATTAAACAGTTTTACTAAGTCTACCATAACTACGAACTGCAACGTATTGTAATGGAAAATTTGAAATTGAAAAAGTGTTTGTTATTTTAATAGTTTTACTTATCGATATTAAGATTCCTACTGAAAAATAAGTTCAAATGAACACAAAATTTAGTAAATAAAATTTAATGGTTTGCTCATTAAAATATGTAACTATTATTTTGCAAACCAAAGTTAAAAGGAGGAATACTGTAGTTTTAAAATTTTCCGATTACCCTTTGTTTTATTTGGTCGTGCGTAAAAAAAATGGTTACCTATTTCTGATATATAAAAATTCGTTAAATTAACGATATGAATGTATTAATAAAAGTACCAACTGTTTCGAAGGGAAAGACCAGCCTTTTTGTTCAGCAAAAACAGTGTATCAGCGGGCAAGAATAGACAATGCACGAGCGACGACAAGAATACGTCTTGTCTTTTATTACTCTGAAGAAGGTGCCTATATGTTGCTTTCAAAATTAGTCGACACTTTTATTGAGCTATGTTAAATAAACGAATTTCTTGTAACTGTTTAAGTTGACTCTTGAAAAGTTATTACTACCAAACGATTGTTATTTAAAAAAATTTGTTTCCTCTACCACTTAATAAAATAAATATTTTATTTTACAAAATTATAAACTCAAATCTACAGAAACTTATCATACTGGTGAAAAACCTATATCAAGTGGGGCTGATGAGCAGGTGCACCTGCACATTAGTGGGAAATGTAATGTTTAATTAGTTGTATTACTTTGAAGAAGGTGATTTCTAAAAAAAAAAAAATGTTATAAAGAGCTGTATATAATACGATTACATATGTGATTTTGCCAAAACAACCACGTTTTAAATGTTAGCATTTAAGGGCTAGTCCGATCCTTGCACAGTTTTTCCTTTTGGGTGTTTTACACTATTTACTTATTTCCACGTTGGCTCCTCCCCGTAGCACCGCCCTTTTCCTCGCCAGATCTTGACTCTCGTTTCAAAGCAGTGTTCCTATAAACACACCCTTATTTCAAATAATTCCTTTATTTCTAGGAGAAATTTTCTTCTTATTTCAAATTATGCGACACGTTAAGACTTTATTTGGACTTGTCCTAATTCTGTTTAACGTGCACTGCTATGATCCCATTGGATCCCTATCATGGTAAATTCATTTTTCTGTAATTTCCCAACCTATATGTATGTTCGGAGATTAAAGCAAACCCTTCGGATTTGCTAGGCACTCCAGAAATACATCTCTTGAGATAATGTAAACTTTCAATCAATGTAATACTACGACAATTCTTTACATAAAAAGCTTTAGCGAGTTTGTTTACTATGAGATCGACTTAAAAAATATCAAGATTTTTAGCAAGCGGCTGCAACTCCACAAGAGACAAATTGGGCGCGGTAGCCCATTGGTTAGCGCGCTGGCGTTGCACTCGGTAGGCCCGGGTTCGATTCCAGCCACTGCCAAAACTGCCGCCGTGTTCATGCGGAGTACGATCACGTTAAACATGTGGGTCCGAAAGTCCTTCCGAGAGGTTGGTGGTAGGGGAAGGAGGGTACGGTCCCTGTGGATGCCTCCCCCACTGGGTTCCGGTCTAAATTGGGTGGCACTTCCCGACCGTCTAAACAGTTACCTTACACCTTTCTGGTATTTCCCGGCCGTCCAAATAGATGCTCAAGTCCTTGGTGACGAGTCGGACGGTCTGGGTCTTCAACACCTTTCTGGTAGGTCGGACGGTCTGGGTTTCAACAACAACAACAAGAGACAAATTGGAAAATCGGCATACACGACTAGTTGATTGCCGCATTAGCTACAGTTGAGACACTTTGCACACACATTGTCATAATGCTAACGGACTGACTCGATGAGCATGGTATCAACAAGCGAATCGTCTGATAGGTAAGTAATTTAATAATAAAGGAATAATAAGTTAATTTGATTTGAAAAATGAAATTAGTGTTTGTGTTACGTGATTGCATTTTGGAATATTTTCGAACGAAGCAAATGTTCGCATACCCAATTCATTACAAAATGAGGTAGCACTTGACACTATAGGTACAGTGCTTAGGAGAGAAATGAAATGTACCACAAGAGAAAAGGTCATACTGAATAAATTTCACATTACTGTGATAAATGAACCTGATTATTTTGGACCTCAAAAGTTTGAACGAACACCAGATCAAGTTAAATAAAATTTAAAAAATACAAATATATCCTTAGCTCAATCTCTTTGAAAATCAAATTATTTTTTGTGTGTACTACTTGCAATAATCACACCAAAGTTCATACAAATTCTTCAGGTATTTCCAAAGATATCGAACATTTCATTTGTATTAAATTCCCATTAGTTTCAATGTTAACTTCTCAGCTTTAGATCTCTTATTCGAGACCAGTGCCATCTGGTGGAGACGGCTTTTGGGAACAGCTCCTAGCTTTGGTAGCATAGGCTGTCGGCACAGTGGCTTCGGCATTGCACTGTCGGCTTCTAGGCACTGTACTATAGGCGTCACCAGGAGCTTGAAAAGAAGGAAAGGGGAGGGAAATTTTGAGGAAGAAGGTTGGACAGAATCTAGGGCGTAGAACAGAGGAGGGCCCTGGGGATCGGGGCTCCCGCCCTCCGAAATTTTACACCTTCATATTATAATTTAATAATTGTAGGTGAGTTTAATCCTTCTGTGATTGACTGAGTAGAAAATTGTGATTGTTCATCTTATAAGTCCAGGTGCGGAATAGATTTTGTCAATTTTGTTAACTCATTGATTCGTGTCTTCCCGGAGAACGTGTCTTCCCGGAGTATGATCACGTAAATCTGTTGGTCCAACAGTTCAACAGAGAGATAGTGGTTTAGAGAAAAGATGGTGCGGTCCCTTTGGTTGCAACCTCTATTGGGTTGGTGCTGTACACGTAAGTACTATACACGTAGCTTTTATCCGATCACGTTTGACAATGAAATTAGACTGCAAAAAATCATTAATTTACACTATTAAAACCAAAACAAAAAAAACCTAATTTGAGTCTTGGAGTTTAAATTGTGTGAAAGAGAATGCGAAAGCCCTCAGTTCAGGTTGTAGCTCAGTTTGTAGAACACTTGACTCAAATATATAATATTGCAAACAAAGCAACAAATTACAAACTATTGAAAATAGAAAACAAATCTTCTAAATTTGTAAAGATATAAACATAGTAAAACCGATCAAGCACAGTATATTTAGCATACACATCTCGCATTCATGTACAGTGTGCAAGGAAAACAGTATTGCAAGGAATGCAAGGAAAGAGGTATTCCAAGGAAAACGGAAAAACAAAAACACTTTAAATCAAATGATCACCCATTTTTTTTTGTAGTAGAATTTATTAAAAAATAAATAGCATGTTATAAAAATGTCTGTCTAATTAGACACCGCCGTCTGGTCATTAAAATTATTTTGTGAAAAATATCATTGCAAAAAAAAAATGATTATATTAAAATGTAGAAATGGATGAAAAAGCAATTAAAAATAAAACCAAAAATTTAAATGAATTATAAAGAGCGGATGAAATCAAGTAGTTATATCAGGCATTTAATTTGCTTCAGATTCTGATGATGAAAACATTGTACGAACCTGGGTACTAAACTGATTGATCTATAAACATTGTGAGAAACCCAGAATAACCCCAGAAAAACAGTTTTAGATATGTTTTGGCTCTTCTGCAGTCATAAACCTCCGAGTAAAGGCATCCCAGCTAAAAATTCGAAAACAATGCCATTAAGATTTTCGTCACCACCAGAATCTGCTCTGGGAAGCAGAATGAAGGCAACAGGCCTGTCATCAAACACGAGGGGAACTAAGATTCCAAGAATTGAGTTCGCGTGGAGGTTTATGCGTCATTGAATTCTCAGACAAAATTCGAAGGAATAGGCTACGGTGCGCTGCTTACCATCGTGGTCTATAGAACAATATACAAGGCATGATCAAAAAGTTCGGAGACTGTGCTGATATCTTCAACTCTGATTGGAGGAGAAGGGAACTATTTTACCTTGCCGTAGAGGCACGTGTGACGCGAGATGTGAAAAGGAAGAAGCAGATCCGCAGTACAGGGTTTTTCCAGACAATGCGTGTCAGTGAACTGTAGTCGTACGCGTTCGTCGAAAACGGAAATGGCGTTTGAAGAAAAACGTGCGAATATCAAATTCTGCCAGCGCTTGGGGAAATTGCCGACAGAAACATCGAACCTGGGTGCGATGTTTCTGTCGGCGATGCAGAATTTGATATTCGCACGTTGTTCTTCAAACGCCATTTCCGTTTTCGACGAACGCAAACGACTACAGTTTACTGACCCACATTGTCTGGGAAACACCTGCTTCTTCCGTTTCACATCTCGCGCCAAATGTGCCTCTACCCCACGGTAAAATAGTTCCCGTCTCCTCCAATCAGGGTTAGAGATATCAGCGCTGTCTCCGAACGTTTTGATCCTACCTTGTATATGAAAGTACTCCACTCCAGAGACATACTTCACGAAACACCCGTCAGAGAAGTCGATTAATAGAAGCTCCCGATGGGAGCAGGAGATGATACGGACAGTAGGAGCACTCCTATGCCTCTCGCCATTCCAGAGATATGAACGTGGGCGATTGTAAAATGATTTGGAAGAATAAAGATTTCGCATGATCGCAAGCTCAGCGTCTGATTTTGTTGAAAACCCGCCTTCATTTCTTTTAGCGCAACCACCAATTCGACAAACACGCACTTCCGAAAAGCAAGAGATGAATTTCATCCAGAACCAAATTCTTCTTCTCGGTTGACTCCCAGGACAAGCTCAATTATTTAGAGTCGTCACAAACGGCGATTCCAAGGTATATCAACGATATATTAAAAACATGAGTGAAATTTATTTAAAATTATATACAAGAAATGTAACACGTTTGAAATAAACTTGGATATTAATTGTAATTTAAAATGTGATTTGTATGTAGAATATGGGTTATTATTATTATTATTATTATTATTATATTGTGAAGCACACAGTTTTCCTCCCTACCGTGCGTTCCTTATTGAGTTCCGTCCCTTCCTCGGAAAATAACCATAGTTGGAGCCACACCGTATAACAAAAGTTAAAATGAATCGATAACCGTATAACGTGCTTTCCATTAAGCCTGTGGGGTGATATTGTTATGTCATAATTAGATGTGAAACCTATAAATTCAAAAGTGACAGCAGAAATTTATATATTAAATACATTATTTTAGTATTAAACCCTGTGCTTCATTGAAAATAAGAAATACACGGTAATACCGTTTTCCTCTATAAAACGTATAATTATTGTTCAATCAATTCCAATTACGGAAAAGGGATTTCTATTTAAGTTTCTTTGGAATTAATTATTTTTGTTCTATCATTTCCAAATAGAGAAACCGCGTTTATTGTATCTTAAACATGCAAGTTTATGATAATCCATTAAATTATAGGCTAAAATTTATTCATAAATCTGTTATAATATAACATCATTTTTTGAAAGTTCAATAATAATTGACATTTGCAAACATTTGGAAAGCGCACCAGAACACATAGAAACTACTGAAGAAATTCCCCCCCCCCCCAAGTCCCGATATGACGTCATGGATCTGGAACCAATCGCTTTCTCCTGCGCTGTCTGACCAATCTTCTTTCTAAATACCTTGGGAGCCACGGGGGATGGGGGGGGGGGGGGAAAGCTAGGGATGCTTCAGCCCCCGCCCATTAAAAATTGCGCGAACACTCCTTTTTCCAACTGCCCCTTATTCCAGCAATTTTCAGTTTCTCTCTCTCTTTTTAAGTCGTTATTCTATTTAATTTTTTTACGGATTTATAAATCTGAGATCAGCACCTCTAATTGCATAGCACCCCCCAATTGTGAAAGTCTGGTGCTGCCTCTGTATAAATAACGTAGATATAATTCATATAGTCAAGTCTATCTGCCTATGTGTGGTCTTGTGGTAGAATCCATCGAGTTGAAGGAGCTTGACTATAAAGTCTATTTGTACAATGTCTGTAAGCAACGGAAGGCACGGGAGAAAAGGTGGTGACAGTGATAGGGAGCTATTTAAAAGTATACGAAATATGTTAAAGACCCTCAGTTATGCTTGGCGACTCGTTCTTGACTCTCTGTGGGTCAAGCCTTTACATGATTTTCTAAAAATCCAATAGCAGTTGCTTTTCAATTTTGTCGGCATTTATGTTGCTTATTAAACTCTATTATTTTCCTTACATACGTCACAATACTTTACATTAATTACTTTGCATAAATTTTATACTCATACATTATGTATAAGGAAAGTATTGTGACGGGGTCGAAAATTCAAATTCGGGTTTTCGGGAGAGCACGTTTCAAGCATCCCTGATCACGAATCGAAGATTTTTGAGGTGATGTCTGTGTGTGTGTGTGTGTGTGGAGACAATATATCTCGAACGACTGGAGTAATTCGCATGAAATATGTACAAAAATTACAATCCGTGAATACTGGAAGCCTGTTGTTTTTAAACACAATCAAAAGTTCAGAACCCCCCCTAAAGTTTTGAGTGAAATTTTGAAAAAATCATCAAAAAATCAAAACCTTCAATAAAGTCACACAAATAGACATTTCTTATGTAATTTTTCCTTAGAAAACGATTGACATAAATTGTAGAACGCTAGCATTAACCGTTCTCGAGATATTGCACATTTTTCAAATAAATTTATCAAAAAATCAAGTAAAATAAAAATATATTAATTCTTATGAAACATGTTCACTTTCGTATGTAATATCATGCAATAAATTTGGTATATCATTCTCGTGAATCTAACTCATTCCATTCACGAGAAAATATATTTTGAGTAATACTTTTGTATTTGAACGCCAATAGTCATTTATCTGCTGTAAGAATAACTTATTTCTCCGTCCGTAACGCTTGGCGAGATTTTGGCGACGAATTTGGCGGAATATCGCCAATTTGAAGACTTTTTTGAATGTTACTAAATTAACGAAAAACTCGCCAAACTGATAAAAATGACACTACATCAATGAAAATGACGACTAATAAAAGAAAATTCAATATCTTGGAAAGAATATAAGTATCTACTATAATAATATTTTTTAACTGTAAAAGTAGTCAATTCATTGCATTATATAAGGAAAGTCATGTGTTGTCCACATCAGATTTTTTTTTATTATAATATGCATTTTTATGATTATTTATTTTATCGCGTTGTTTTCTAGAAGATTAAAAATATATAAATTGATGTATGTAATTTTGTATGTACTTGATATATGTAAATTTTACCTGGCGGGTATGGCCTATATTTAGGCACTTGTTTGCACTTTATTTTACTTCACCACTGATGAAAGTCATGATGATGCCAGAAAGCGCTTTGGCTACGTGATTGCTTACGTCATAATAAGGCGATTTTAATAAATGACATTTTAACCACTTATTTGGCTGTCTTTGATTTTAGAGTATGCTAAGGATGGCTAAAAATATGATTTCCGTGAAAATCCAAGATTCGAAAATTTTCAGCAAAATAATACTTTTCCATACAATAAAATGAGGATGTAAGTAAAACAGAACTCACCACAATATCATTAACCGAATTCTGCTGTATATCTAGGCTGATTCCAAGCCACATGTCGTCCTTCCTGTCGTGATAAGAAAATTCCTGTCCATTGTTCGAGATGTTATTGCCTGAAACAGTAGGAAAGCAGTGAAAAACATGTTAGTCGCCACTCAACTTTCTCATATATTTGTATTTTCGTAGAGTTCATTTATACTCTCACTATACTATTATTATACTATCATTAAGAGGGCGCAGCAGAGAAAAATGTTTGGTTTAAAAAATTCTTGCTCTATAAATTTAAAATGTAAAAACAAATTATAAATTCAAAGCAATCAAAAACATATTAGTCTTCACCCAACTTTCTCATATTTTCTTATTTTCACAGTGTTCATTTATACTTTCTCTATACTATAATTATACTATCATTAACTGGCCGTAGCAGAGAGAAAAATTTGGTTTAAAAAAGTCTTGCTCTATAAATTTAAAATGTAAAAGAAAAATTATGAATCTAGAAACTAGATTTCCCATTAAAGATTTTGTCTCATACTATTTATATCTATCTCTTATAGTTACGAATATATTTCGAGTGAAAATAAGCAAAGTGAAACAAAAACTTGCTCAACAAAAACTTTAGTTGTTTCGAAGAAAAAAATATTCAAATAGTAGAAACATTTTATATATTCGTAATTTGAATCATATTTCCAATAAAATAAGTCAAAAATTTCTTACATTTTTTACTATTAGGTTCGGAGATATAAACGTCCAAAGTGTTTATTACCTTCTCTGCAATACATGGTAATTGATGTATAGGGACAGTATTGGAATCCTACTGAAATCACAACCCAGTTTTCGACGAATCTACACGTTTTGAGACGTCCAGAACACGAAAAACCTGTTTTTAGCTTGGCGTCTGTATGTGTATTTCTGTCTCTGTGTCTCTCTGTGTGTGTCTTTCTCTCTCTCTCTCTCTCTCTCTCTGTGTCTGTCTGTATGTCTGTGCAATGTATGTATCCACTCTAACTGGAAAACTAACTGATCAAATTTCATAAAATTTGGTAGGTAAGTTACTTATGGATAACCCTGCTGCTGATTAGATTTTGGTACAATTCGGGGAAACATAACCTGCTTTTTTTGCAAAATGGCCAGCAAAAATCATTCAAATATAAAATAAAAAACTACGTATGCTCAAATGTATCAATTAAATGCTTCTTTTGTACGTAATTTCCCTCATTACTCTAGCATTAGCCGTTCTCCAGATATTTTAATTTTTTGCATTTTTGCTACGCCGCTTTCGAATATATAAACGCAGTTACCAAAAGTTACCATGCAGTTATCAAAAATTGAATTAGAAGTGCAAATTTAGTGTTATTTCGTGCAATAAAGCTCAATTCAATGAATTACTAAAGAAATAAAGAGAAAATAAATTTAAGACTGCAGGAAAAGTCATATGCAGCTCACAGCAGATTTTATTTACTGTAACACTTCGATTGGAACCGTATTTTGCCAGTATTTTGAAAATAAAAACTAAAATACAGTTTTAGCGTAATATAAACTCGTGAAATAAATCTGCGAAATAACAGCGGTTTCAATTAAAAAGGATTCTAAAAGTTTTAAAAAGTTGGGAGTTTAGGAAAACATGGGAGTTAATCTGACAGGAAAAGAAGGAGTTAATTATGGGAGTTATCAAAACCCAATTTTGTCCGCAATTTGATTGATTGAATACCGCAGCGGATCCCAAAAGTAATTTACAGGAATGATTTCTATATTTCATTTAAGTTGGAAAAAATGAAATAAAATTTAATGCCCAAAGAAAAAATCTGATATAGGCAGCACATGACTCTCCCTACAGACTCATATTCATGTTCCTTTAATTTCTTCAATAATACATTATATTGGGTTTAATTGCACAAAATAACGCCCATAATTATTTAAACTGCTACTGAATTGGCAATTTTAATTCAATTTTCGTTCTCAGTTGGTAACTGGACGTTTTTCCAACGGTGGCGCAGCGTAAATGCGAAAAAACTAAAATATCTCGAAAACGGTTAGCCCTAGTGTAATGGGGTTGGTCTTATTCTTTTCATTGTTAAACCTTATGCATAAAATAAGCATTTAATTGATATATTTGAGCATACGTAGTATTTTATTTTAGATTTTGACGATTTTTGGGGGCTATTTCACAAATAAAAAAGGTAGGTTACCTTTTCCGAATCATGCCAAAATCTAATTAACACCAGGGTAACCCACAAGTGACTTGTCTACCAAATTTTGAGAAATTTGATCTATTAGTTTTTTAGCTAGAGTGGATATAAGCAATTTTTGCGGGTCATTTCGCAAAAAAAGGCTAGCTTTTTTGCCCGCAATCTTGCCCCAAACTAATCAGCACCAGGATCCCATAAAAATGACTTACCAAATTTTATGAAATTCGCTCCATTAGTTTTTAAGTTAGAGTGGATATATACATTGCACAGACAGACACACAGACACACACACATACGTCACGCTAAAAATAGTGTTCTAGAGATCCCGAAACGTGTAGATCCGTCGAAAACTCGAGTTGCGATTATCGGCATGATTCCAATACTTTCCCTTTACATTATCATGTATTGCAGGGAAAGTAATAATTTTCAGCTTTTCTGTCGTTTAGCAACTATTTATATTAGCCAGTTAGCCACTTTAAAATAATATATCACTCAAGATATTTTTGAAAGTCCGTTTAATGCTCCATTGAGAAAGAGTCACATTTGTTTGTAATGAAAATAAAACCTATACATCAGAGATATTGGCAAATTGAAAGCAGATTGGGAAATGTGAAAGTAAAATATTTTAAATAGAAATTAAATTCATGTTTGTAAAAGTTGCAACACCATGAAGGAATCATGCGATTGAGCTGCAACTTACAGAAAATGCGAATTAGGGTGTGCTGTGCAAATGATTAGAATTTCAGAATCAACACGCATACTTAGGCTGTGCAGCGCCCTCTGAAGTGCTGTTTTAGCCGTGTAAATAGAGAGCTGTAAAATACTTTGAAAATAGTCTATGGCAAGAGGCTTTATAATATGTATAACAGACTTTGGAAATAGTCTATGGTTGTCTGCCAGGGGTAAACATTTCATGAGACGTTACCATACTTCTACGATGACAGATGGCGTCATATGAGTAAGTTGCAGCGTTTGAATGGGACGAATGATCGGCCTTCGCGAAGGGGTTTCTTTTTATAGTGCAATAGCAGCTCGTATGGAGCGCAGTGCTACGACAGTAATGCCAGTGTGAAAGCAGTGGATTAAAGATAACAGGCCGAGTCGCATATCCGGTAGTGTACGACGAAATGCTACGTCAGCAATGGATGACAGACACCTTAATCGCATGGCTGTAATGAACCGTACAGCTTCATCTCGACAGTTGGCAGAACATTGGAGCACTGCTACAGGTGTGTTATTGTCTGCTTCAACAATTCGTCGGCGTCTGCTGCATCGTAGACTGCATGAAGGAATTCCTTTGTACAGGTACGGCCCCACTCAATTACGCAATGTGACACTCTTACTTTAGGCAAGCGCGGCGCGTCACGTTGCGTAATCGAGTGGGACCATGGTACAGGATTCCCCTGATATAAGACCATCTACGCCATCAGCTGCAATAGGCTCATCAACATAGACACTGGCTTGCCGATTGGCAACAAGTCGTATTTTCCGATGAATCCTGCTTTAATGTGGGGAACAGTGATGGCCGCATCCAAGTTAGACATTATAGCTATGAACGTCACCTTCCGGAGTGCGTTATCCAGGGCCATACTGGACGAACGCCAAGTGTGATGGTCTGGGGCGCCATTAGGTATCTTAAACGATCTCAGCTGCTAAGGATTGTGGGTAATCTCAACAGCAACCGATACAGAGAAGTTCTAGAACCCGAAGTCGTATCCTTCCTTCAAAGCATTCCTGGAGCTGTATTTAAACGGGACAATGCCCGTCCATATGTTGCTAGGAAAATTCAAGACTTATTTTCTGCACAACAGATACAGCTTCTTCCTCCTACCTTATTCACCAGATATTTCAATTATTGAACATGTCTGTGATTTCGTCGAAGTCTCTCTCGTTCCGTAGCTAATACAGCTGAACTTTGGTTTTCGATAGAAGCAATCTGGTATGCTCTTCCTCAGGTATAAATTCAAAATCTGTTTCATTCGATACCACGTCGAATAGAAGCACTTATTACAGCGCTTGGTTTATTCACCAAATACTGATTTGCGACATGTAATATTGTTTTTTTGCTTTGTAAATTTAATCGATTATTTGTATCAATATAGGTCGTTTGTGGAATAAATTTCATTGAATTCTGATGATTCCTTCATGGTGTTTCAATTTTTACAAACAAGAGTATAAAAATGTTCGTTCGGACTTAAAGGAGATACTAAAGGAGGTACATGACAGCGTACTAAAGGAGATACACGACAATCCCACTGGAGGACATTTTGGCATCAGCAATACGTTGAACAAAATTCGTGAACGTTTCTTCTACTGCAATGCGAGATCCAATGCTGAGTGCTGGTACAAAGAATGCACGGAATGAGGCGCTCGGAAGGGACCGAAGAAGAAAGCATGTGGGCCTCTTCAATGTTATAATGTCGAAGCTCTTTTGAGAGCATTGCACTCGACGTTTTGGGGACATTACCACGAACATTTGACAATAACAAATACATCCTAGTAGTAATGGACTACTTCACGAAGTGGCCAGAAGCTTACGCAATTCCTGACCAACTGTTTACAACCATCAGTGAAGTTCTCCTCGGAACTGAATATGTCGCTACAAGGTTCCCTTTCTCATCCATTCTAGCCAGGGAACGAATTTCTTATTCACGGTATTGTGCAAACTACTTGGTATGGAGAAAACTCAAATTACCCCCTCTTCATCCTCAATCGGACGGCATGGTAGAGAGATTCAACAGAACTTAATCATCTCTCTATATGCGTATCCAGAAACCAGCATGACTGGGACCGTCACCTACCTTTGCTCCTGCTGACCAACAGAAGTGGCTGTCCACGAATCGATCGGTCATTCTCCATCAAAAATGCTGGTTGGCAGGGATCTACTACTACCATGTAACCTCAGCTTTGGAAGACCATGTGATGCTCTTTCAGCGCCTGATGAATATGTACAAGATCTGCAGGCACGGTTGGGGGAGGTTTCATAGTTTCGGTCGTGAGAGGATCAACATTGCTGCCGATGGAATGAAGACACTGCACGATATTAAAGCTAATGAGTTACGATTCCAGGAAGGCGACAAAGTGTGGCTGTTCAACCCTTGGCGACGAACTGGATTTTCCCCAAAACTGCAGCACAACTGGGAAGGGCCTTACCTCATCAAGAAAAGAATAAATAGTGTCGTTTATTGAATCCAGAAGTCGTCTTCCAAGCCAAAAGTTGTGCATGTCGACAGATTATCTCCATATAATTATTCTTTGAAATATACTATATATTGGGAAAGTAAATTAAAATATACAGTAAAAAGTATTTTAATGTCAATATCGCATTGAAATTCATTATTAACATTGAAATTCGAAAAATGTTCTCATAGACCTAAAGCGCTTGACTACATATACTGATACTTTGATAATTAATCTAACTTAAATTATTATATTAAAGTTGCTTTGAATTATGCACATAGATAATAGTTTGATTAATATTATATACATATTTAGTGATAATATATTTAGAAAATATTTCAAGGACAATTCATTTCTAGCGTTTATCACATTAATTTACGTAGATGTTCAATAGTTAGTTTTCGACATAATTATGAAATTTCATAGCTACTCAAAATGCATTTATTTCTTCAAACTGAATATATTATTACCACATTTCGAATTTACCAAGTTATAATTTAGATTCACTACACTGTGTTGAAAACCCAAACCATTTGACTGACCCGAGAGCTTACAGTAGCAGTTTGAGAGAGTGGCCAAACGCTACACTGTGTGCATTTCCGACATAAACTATTATCATAACTTCACTATCACGAATTCCTGTCGTCAGCATTGAGGTCATTGTAAACATCTGGGTTTTATCATTCAATATTTAGAACAGTTCTATGGATTTACAAGTATAATATATAATGTGCGATATGTCATATATAATGTCATAGTTTATTTCATGTTATACTCAGAAATGTTACATTTTTCTCAACGTTGCAAGCACGCGTGATTGAAAGTTTTAGAAATTAAATCGAAATTATTATTTATCCGATTGTATTTATTTTTAATGTGTGCTTATAATAACATGAATTATAATCGATTATTTTGCAGTAATGATTAGTTTCTCTATTTTAACAAGTTGTAATACTACTATAGCTATATAAAACTTATAAATGTACTTACAGTCTTCTGTAATGTATTGTAAATATGCCATGTGATAACAGCTTGGATCACCCAAAATTACTCAAAACTTGAACGAATTTCTTTGCGTTACTCGGATGCTAAATAAGCGCCCGCTACTTAAAAAATACACAAACGCCATTCATACGCCCTAAATAGGTTTCTTTGATAACCCTAAATAAGCGCAGTTAAGCAGCAAGGAACTCTTCGTTCGCGAAAGAACAAGTCGTTCTCAATGAATATTAAGGACGCATGCTCTTATGACGTCTTCGAAACAATTGTCATGATCTAACTAACATGCCTGCTTTTTCCAGCAAAGTTTGGCATATTATATGTATTTTTCACAACAACTGATTTTGAAAGTATTTTGTATTTTTTTTCTTTTTTTAAATATATTACCTTCCCAGTCTTGCAAATTTGGTTAAATGTCGGTTTTTTTTTGTGGATATGACGCCATTTAAAGTCATTTTAACTACACATAGTTTTATTTTCCTTCCACCGTCCCTAATTTGGCCGCCCTGGGCAACCTACCCAACAACACTAACAAAACTCTATCAGCACTGCTCTATTTCGTGGGTCCCACAAAATAGATGCTAATCACCCACACAGATATCTGCAGACCTTCAATACACGTAGCCCCCGGGAATAGTGACTGTATACCTGGGGCTATGGGCCGATAACAACTAATGTACGCACCATAAAGGAGAATTTAAACGAAGCACAGCTACAAATTCGTACTGGACCACTTCTGGATACTTACGAAAGATTTTTTTCCCCTTTCATTTTTTTGTTCAAGTCATTACATTTTTTTTTTTAAATTTTGAGCAAATTTCGAGTATTTTGATTCAAACGAAAGCAGAAACCGATTTTATGAAATTACATTTTATTCAAACTGATCGAGGCGACAAATTGCACAACAGAACCGGAAGCGTCTGCAGAACGGACTTCGCCTCCGCGAGGGTAGAATCAGGAAACTACCAGACATGACTACTTGATTGCCTGACGGCTGATGCGATAATGTGTACTTGAACTCCGTCCGCTAGCTCCGCCGCTCAAGGAATCGTCAGTTCAGAGATATTCGTAATAAAGTCTTAAAAGAATAATAAAGAATATAAAAGAATAATAAGTGAATTTGCAAGTTCGTGATTTTTTTACCCCAAAATCGGATTCTTACTTCCCCAAAATCGGATTCTTACTTCCCCCAAATCGGATTCTTACTTCCCCAAAATCGGATTCTTACTTCCCCAAAATCGGATTCTTACTTCCCCAAAATTAAATTCTTACTTCCCCAAAATCGGATTCTTACTTCCCCAAAATTAAATTCTAACTTCCCCAAAATCGGATTCTTACTTCCCCAAAATCGGATTCTTACTTCCACAAAATCGGATTCTTATTTCCACAAAATCGGATTCTTACTTCCCCAAAATCGGATTCTTACTTCCCCAAAATCGGATTCTTACTCCTCCAAAATTGAATTCTTACTTCCCCAAAATCGGATTCTTACTTCCCCAAAATCGGATTCTTATCCCCCAAAATTGAATTCTTACTTCCCCAAAATCGGATTCTTACTTCCCCAAAATCGGATTCTTACTTCCACAAAATCGGATTCTTACTTCCACAAAATCGGATTCTTATTTCCACAAAATCGGATTCTTACTTCCACAAAATCGGATTCTTACTCCCCCAAAATTGAATTCTTACTTCCCTAAAATCGGATTCTTACTTCCCCAAAATCGGATTCTTACTTCCCCCAAAACCGGATTCTTACTCTCCCAAAATCATTTGTATTTTCTCTTACGTAGAATTGAGAAAGTATTATTTTTCCAAAAAAATTTTTGGTTTCGAGATTTTGATGTCAATATATGTTTTAAGGCCTTCCGAACACGTTTTGACTATTTTTGGAGTGATGGCCGTAGGTCTGTCTGTGTGGCTGATGCCTGTGGTCGATTTCCTGTGTGCACAGTAGCAACCACAAATATTAATGGGTTTTCACGAGACTTTATATCCGGCATTGTTGTAAATTAAAATCCAGAACTAGATAGAATTTTTTTAAATTCGAGTGAAAACTTATTTGAAATTTTATATTTTCTTAACATAGCAGCATAAGACAAAATTTAAAATAATCATGTGTAAAAGGGTTTATTTGTGGCTCATTGGTCACGAGACTTAATAGTTTCAATCATTGTTGAGAAAAATAGCCGAGATATAATTTATTTTGTTCGTGGCGTCATTATCCCCCCTGGGGGACAGGATACCCTCCGGGGTACATTGTCAAGTATGGTGTCAATCGAAAGATTTTTCTCAAGTCCTTTAAAGTGAAGGAGTTGTAATAATTAGGGCCCACGATACCGATTTTTTAAAATTTTTTCTTGTAAAATTTAAAGAAATAAATGATTTCTGATATGAGAGAGTCGAGTTGAACCACTCCAGTTAATTTTAAATCTGAATTAGTTTTTTAGTAAGTTTAAGTTAATGTACGATTTTGAGCGATTTTCGCATAAATCGATTTCTTAACGACCGATAATATTATCATTAGATTCAAATTTAAAATGAAAACTTCACATTTCTGAAAACAGCAAGAAAGCGAAGCCTTCACTTTCCCAACTGCGCCACCTTTTGGCTCGAAACAGCCATCTGTCAACTAAAAATAAGTTATTGCTATACAAGTCCTGTATATGACCCATTCTAACGTATGGTTCCCCTATATGGGGTATTGCAGTTGAGACCCACATCAAGAAGCTTCAAGTTCTTCGAAATAAAGCTTCATGTTCGTTTATCAATTATTCGACATACGTTCAGTTAGAAGTCCTGCTCAAAGATCTCAAAATTCAATCAATTTTGGAATATGTTCAAAAAAATTTCTCTAAAATTTCACAGAGGACTTAGAGTGAATAATCTCACGCTTAACAGTATCCCACTGTACCACCCCAGGAATGCTAGGGCCCGCAAGCGCCCCGGGTCGTTGCCTGGGCGTAAAGTTACGGGATATTTACCTCCGCCCCAAGCGAAACCGTCTAGCATAGTTTTATAACTGCTCTTCATTCTTGGTTTATGACTCCTAACCATATCTGTATCCCTTCCTTGCTTTTGGGAACTTACGAATAGTTGGACAACCCCCCACGTCTGTCCGTCTAGTATTACTCAAGCTCAAGACCCTGCTCTCCTCTGTCCGTCTCTTTTTCTATTGAATTCTTTGACTTCTTTTTCTTCTACTTCTCTATTTCTACTGAAAGCCTACCTGGACCCAGTTTCTTCCTTTCTGAAGACTTGGTGAAAGGCACGACTTCGGCCATCCCCCCCCCATTCATCTAGGCACATCGCCAATTTCAATTCAATCTTTTTCATGAATCTTCTCTATTATCTTTTTCTCTTAGCTAGAAGTTTATTGGGATGATCATATCCTCTCCTGGGCATTTCTCTAACCCCGTCCTTAAGATCTTAAGATAATATTATCACAGAGTCTCCATCTTGGCATCATTTGACAGTTTAAACAACGTTCTTTCTAACGATCTTTGAACCGTAAGCTATTTCTTCATATTTATTTATTTATTTTTCATTGAATATATTATTTTACATTTATTTATTAAATACATTGAAATACGTATGTTTTATTTTTTATTTTCTTGTTTTGCTTCATCCGACAGAGGAAGAACATATAATTTGGCAAAAAATATGTGTATATCTTGACATTCTAACACACGCAGAGACAAATTGAATTACTGTATTTTTGGAAATTTTGGAAATTTTCAATCTAAAGTATCAAAATAGAGACTTTTGATTCCATTCTTTCTGCTGTTTGCTATGGGAAATAGTGAGCGCTTGCGCTCATATGCGGGGCAAAGTATTTCTCAAGACTGCACATTTGTTGAAACTAAAGGATTTGGATTACTACGAAAAGTGGTACATGATTACGGTGCAAAACAGGGTATTCGGAAATTGAGTGGTGTTATCTGTATCTGTATTATTTAAGTAGCGGGTGCTTATTTAGGACACGGGTAATGACGGGTAATGCATTCTAGTTATGGCTTGTCAGATTTCACTTTTATATAAAGGTATGGCATGCGGCTCACTGATTCATAAAGGCAGTCCATACCTGTTCTCAGTAGCATTGCCAAAAAAATTTCTGGGGGGGGGGGGAAGTTTGGTAACCAAATATTTTATTTTCTATTCTTCCATATATTATTTCTTTGAAATCCAATTGGTTTGATGGATTCCTGGGGGGGGGGGGGAGGGTGTGACCCCCAAATCTCTCTCCAGGGAGGCAACACTATCTGTTATAAACTTATGCCATTGATACGTATTTGTCTGAAAATTAAGCAAAATTTTCATAATTAAATAAATAATTAATAATTTATTTCCTTACCGCTGTTGTCGAGCATAATTTCACTACAAAGTGCCAACGAAGCATTATTTGGAATGTTGCAACTCAAAAGTACTCCTGGTTGATGAGCTTGAAAATATCTAGAATTTCCTCGAGGAGCACCAACAAGAGCACTGGAATGAAGAAAATTATGAGACTTAATCTGACACGAGGCAGTACACAATTTTCGCTGTAATAAAGAAAATAATAAAGCTCAATCTGAGCTTAGTCCGATTATATTGAAACTTATTCTATTTTTACTTTCCTTACATACAATAATGTATAAGGAAAGTATTGTGACGGGGTCGAATAAAAAAATCTGATGTGGGCAACACATGACTTTCCTTATATAATGTAATGAATTTACTACTTTTACAGTAAAAAAATAGGTTTTTCTTATCGTAGATACTAATATTCTTTCCAAGATATTGAATTTTCGACAATTAGTCGGCATTTTCATTGATTTAGCTTCATTTTTATCCATTGGGCGAGATTTTCGTCAATTTGGAAACATTTAAAAAAGTCGCCAAGTGGGCGACATTCCGTCCAAATTCGTCGCCAAAATCTCGCCAAGCGTTATGGATGAAGAGATAAGTTATTCTTACAGCAGATAAATCACTATTGGCGTTCAAATACAAAAGTATTACTTAAAGTATCTTTTTCCATGAATGGAACGAGCTAGATCCACGAGAATGATGTCACCCAATTTATCGTATGGTATTACATATGAAAAGTGAACATGTTTCTCAAAAGGGAGTATTTTTTTTATTTTATATGACTTTTTGATAATTTTTTTTAAAAATGTGCAATATCTCAAGAACGGTTTGTGTTAGCGTTCTAAAATTTATGCTAATCGTTTTCTAATGAAAAATTACATAAGAAATGTCTATTTGCGTAACTTTATTAGTGGTTTTGATTTTTTGACGATTTTTTCAAAATTTCATTCGAAAATTTAATGGAGTTCTGAACATTCGATTGCGTATAAAAACAACAGGCTTCCAGTGTTTACGGATTGTGATATTTGTACCAAATTTGGTTCGAATCGGTCCTTTCGTTCGTCAGTTATCGTCTCCACAGACTCACTGACACACACACACACATACTTTCACACACACACACATACTTTCACACACACACACACAGACACACACACACACACACATCACTTCAAAAATGTTTGATTCGTGATCAGGGATGCTTGAAACGCGCTCTCCCGTCGAAACTCGAATTCGAATTTTCGACCCCGTCACAATACTTTCCTTATACATTATGTATATAAGGAAAGTAAAAATATAAAAAAAATATTTTCGAAAATTCGAATTCGAGTTATCGACGGGAGAGCACGTTTCAAGCATCCCTGATCACGAATCGAACATTTTTGAAGTGATGTCTGTGTGTGTGTGTGTGAAAGTATGTGTGTGTGTATGTGTGTCAGTGAGTCTGTGGAGACGATAACTGACGAACGAATGGACCGATTCGAATGAAATTTGGTTCAAAAATTACAATCCGTAAAAACTGGAAGCCTATTGTTTTTATACGCGATCAACTGTCCAGAACCCCCCTAAATTTTCGAGTGAAATTTTGAAAAAATCGTCAAAAAATCGAAGCCTCTAATAAGGTTATGCAAATAGACATTTCTTATGTAATGTTTCATTAGAAAACGATTGACATAAAGTTTAGAACGCTAACATGAACCGTTCTCGAGATATTGCACATTTTTCAAAAAAATTATCAAAAAATCATGTGAAATAAAAAAAAATATTTCCTATTGAAAAACATGTTCACTTTTCATATGCAATACCATGAGATATATTTGTGACATCATTGTCGTGGATCTAGGTCACTCCATTCATGAAGAAAGGTACTTTGAGTAATACTTTTGTATTTGAACGCTAATAGTCACTTATTTTCTGTAAGAATAACTTATTTCTCCGTCCATAAAGTTTGGCGAGATTTTGGCGACGAATTTGGTGGAATGTCGCCAGCTTGGCGACTTTTTCAATATTGTTAAAGTAACGAAAAACTAAATGGATAAAAATGACGCCAAATCAATGAAAATGACGACTCATTGACGTAAATTCAATATCTTGAAAAGAATATAAATATCTACTATAATAATAATATATTTCTTTTTACTGTAAAAGTAGTAAATTCATTGCATTATATAAGGAAAGTCATGTGTTGCCCACATCAGATTTTTTTTTATTGTAAACATAGTAAATTCATTGCATTATAATAAGGAAAGTCATGTGTTGCCCACATCAGATTTTTTACATAACAGAAAAATGATATTAGTCACTACATGGATTTTTCTTTAATGAGGAAAGTGATAAAACTTCATCGAATGTAAAACAGCACATACGTGTAGAAAATGAAAACTTAATCTGACGTGAGGCAGTAGTACATCAATTTCACTGCAATGAAGAAAATGAAAAAACCTAATCGGATGCAGAGCTGGGCAGAATACATTGAAAATGCATTTTCGATACAAAATACATAGGGTTTAGGACATAAAATACAAAATACTTTTCGAATTTAAAAAATTTTAAATACAAAATACATGTATTTACAAAATACATTCAAAATACAAAATACACTTTAGAAACTGAACAGTGCTGCGCATTGGACTGTATTGAATTTTCAATGCAAAGCAACATCTGTCTCTATACATTTTATTGGCAGTAAACAAACCTTAAATTTGTTAAATAGTAACATTAGAATTTTAAAAGGATTATAATGTATTGGAAAAGTGGGACTTAAAAGACTATACTCTTTGAAATTTTAAATCTCGAAGTTAATAAAGAAAAAATAACTGAAATTATGGGAGAACACATGTTATATAACATATATATATATATATATATATATATATATATATATATACAAAAAAAAAAGAAATTTATGAAGAAACCATCATATGGTGGCACATGATGTACACACCATTTTCGACACATTTGTACACACCATTTTCGACAGAAATATTAAGCATTTTAATTCTGCATTGTATACATATTTCTTACACTCATACGAATTTTCAGGAAAACCGGTATCGACATCTCCAAAATTGAAAGTGAAAACTCTAAGTGAATCCTCCAACCCCATCTGGAATTCGACGCTGAACCCATGTCAGTCATTATTTAAGCTCTATCTATAGCCAATCTTTAGTAAAAGTCAAGGAAATTTTTTAACAAAAAAAAAAAAAAAAACAGAAGTGGGAAATCTTTATTAAACCCCTCCCCCAACCATCTCCCAAATTTAATGCTGAATTCATATCAGTCATCATCTCAGCTCTATCTATAGCCAATCTTAAGAAATACAGTTTCAAGAATTTTTTTTTTAACCGAAAGTGGAAAAAGAACTGGAGGTGGATATCCTTAAGGACCACCTCGTTACGCTCCGGAATTTGATGCTGAATCTATATCAGTCATTATCTCCATATATAACCAATTCTGAGAAATAAATGTTTTAACGAAAATTTTTGAACCAGATGTCAAAAAGAAACCGGAAATACAAATTACACCGGAAGTGGAAAAATAACTAGAGGTAGATATCCATACGAATCCCGCTCTTCACCGGAATTTGATACTGCATCTATATCAGCCATTATCTCTATCTATACCCAATTCTAAGAAATAGATGTTTTAAGGAAAATTTTTGATCTAGATGTGGAAAAGTATTTTGAAGTATAAATTCTTAGTGACTCACCCCCTACATTCTCTATAATTTGATGCTGAATCCATATCATCAGTTATCATCTCAGCTCGATCTAAAGCCAATTTTAAAATATAGACGTTTCAAGTAAAATAACAAATTTTGAACCGGAAATGAAAAAGGAAGCGAAAGTAGAAATCCATAGTTTCCGAAATATGATGCTAGCTTCAAATCATGCTAGCTTCAAATCATCTTAACTCCAACTATTAACAGATCCTAAGAAATATATTTTTCAAGGAAACATTTCCCGAAAAAATATAGCATGGCAAATGTTTGCCACTAATAAAACTTATTACATAATATAGCGCTACCTCGATTAAACAAATGCCAAGGGACTAGCATACATACTGTTTGCATAATTGGCATTCCACCTTACTACTCTATTGTCATCTATAGATATCATTTTAAAAGATTTTCCCGTCTAATACTTCTCAAAATACATTTGCATCATCATGAACGACAGTATTTTTCCATCTTTTCTCATATCTTTAAAATAACTAACTGCACTGCATCTGTTTAATTTAATTAAAATATATATGCAATGTTTAGTAAAACTTGCATTGTCTATGCTTCTGTTTTCAAAGAATGGAACATCAAGCTCTCTTTTTGTCACTTTTCTTTATACATAGACAGGAACTAGTCATCTATCAAGCAACATTATATAATTCCTATATGAACATAAAGTTTATAACAGAAATTATATTTTTCAGTATACACCACTAATAATATAATAATACATATTTCATTAATTAACAGCTTTATTTCGGTAACCCATTGCAAAATGCTGTTCAGATTTCCTCCAAGGAACGAATTCAATTACGAGACAAAATATGGATTAACCGTTTTCTCTTGGAAATCGTTATCATCTGCGGCACAGAATACTATATTCAGAAGGCTCACTCCCATAGGATCCTATGGCAACATTTCTAACATGGGATGTCCCATAGACACTAGCGCTAGTCAGATGGACCAACTGAAGTGCGATGCGTCTGCCAGATTTGGCGCGTTATCGCTCGCTTGGCGATTTTTTTTTAAACGGGAGGGGAACAAAATGTTGAGGCCTGTACTTTTATAATTTTTGAAACTATAGAAAGGATCAGGATTTAAAAATACATTAATCTGCAACATAAATATATTCATTAGTTTAAGAATATTTAAATAAACATAGTTATATATTTAATTCAAATAATCATAAAATAGATTAAAAAATACACACATTGCATTGTCTCACTATAAAACATAATGCACAAAAAATTACAAGCTAACATACTCAAAAGACTGAAATATTATATAATACTTTCAGTCTAAAAAGTATACTAGCGTGTTGATCGTTTTTAATTTATTCTGGGATACTGATAATAGACTTTTTTTTTTTAATATAAAAATATTCATATAGTAAATATCAAATTTACATAAATGCACTATCGAAGTTGTGGAACTCAATCATTAATTACCCGAGGGGGGGGGGAATTTTTCACCATAAGGCACTTAATAAAAATTTTACATAAATATATACACATACTATATCACATTCAACTAAGAAAAAGCTATCCAAATATCAATTATTTCACATTTTATAAAAATACGGAAAATATTTAACTAATTATACCACTACCTCTTAAAATTTAGTCTAATCCGGCAGTAATAACAACACAGCACTAATTTCGTATGATGAACACATGTATACTTATATGAACACGTGTATACTTATGAACACGTGTATACTTATAATGAACACGTATGTAGGATGGTGATAACTAAAATTATTTCAATTTTAATAAACATAAATTACATACCCTGTAACGCAACCAGTTTTCTTTTATCAATCCATTTCTATAAAATGATCTAAACACTTAACAAATAATCCATTTTCACGTTACTCAAACCACGCTAGTCTGTTCTAAGTTTTCGCCGAGCGAAATAGGGTTATAACATTGAAAATCGGCTTGGACCCAAACCAGATCATCGCCAAGCGCTCGGATCAAACCAGACCATCGCCAAGAGCGCGCCAACCCAATGTTTGGTCTATCTCTAATGGCCGCCGCGAAAACGAAACTATCCAGAGTGACAGGTCTGTATAGTAGTCTGTGATCTGCGGTTTAAACACGATAGATTTAAATCTGAAGAAATGTATGTTGAGTATTTTGAAAATACAAAATACTTTAGTGTTTTCAGTTTAAAATACAGAATACAAATGTATTTTGAGAAAGTATTTCAAATGCATGTATTTTCGATACGATACTGCCCAACTCTGACGGATGAAAGGCAGCAAAAAAGTATGAAAAAAAAGTGAATATTATGACAATTGTATAAAAATAAATTAAAGAACGCAATCTGATGTGAGACAGTGCATGAATTTTTCTGCAATGAAGGCAATGATAAAACTTAATCGGATGCAAGAGGGTACATGCATGAAGAACATGTCGAAACTTAATCTGGCGTGAAGCAGTATATGAATTTCTCTGCAATGAAGAAAATTATAAAACTTAGTAGGTTGTAAGCGGACGCATTCATGAAGAAAATGTTAAAACTTAATCTGGTGGGAGGCAGTACCACAAAATTTCGCTGTAATGAAGAATGTGACAAAGCTTAATCTAATGCAATGAAGCTATAATGCTGCTTAAATATTCTACTTAAATGCTTCAATTAAATCATTACGGCTTGGTGTAACCTAAGCTAATTTTTATTTTATTTATTTATTTATTTATTTTTGTGTGTGTGGAATTGGAATTGGGCTGTGGCGTGGGACTCAATTTGGCAATCATAGAAGGTTACAAAATTGACTGTCATTGCTAAGATCAGCTATTTCATGTTTACGACAGCACATTAAGCGCGAAAACAGTCCATGGATGTTTTTGTATTATATGCAATAGAGAAACATTCCAAAAACATAAGGGAATCAACCAGTTTAAAAAAAGGGATATTTTTTTTTTCAAGCCAGATCGACAACCCACCACTTGCTTTGATGACTGAAAATTGCGGTTCTTGCTTGACCTGACGAAGGTTGTTTTTGCCTTCGAAACCAGTTGACACTATTAATCTTGCATTGGATGCTACTTTAAAAGAAGTTTTACTGTTTTTGATGTATTAGAAGCAGTTCAAACTGTACGTGCACTTTTTAAATTTATTTATACAAGGTGTCTCAAAAAGATTGAAACGCGCTTTAATTTTTTACCTGTTGGAGATAAGTGGGCAATGTAAATTGCAAAAATATTGAAAGTAAGGTAGGAAATAAGACTACGTTAATGAAATTGCCCTCCCATTAATTTTCACAAACTTACACTTTTTAAATTTTATACGACCCCCTTAGACAAATTTGGTCAAAAATTGTGAAAGGCTGTTTTATCACTGAAAATAGGGATCATAAACAAATTGACGATGGAAATTGGTTAGATCAAAAATACGTTAATATGTGTAAAAATGTTTTATCACAAATGCATCGAAATAAAGCATTACACAGACAAAGATTCTCATACATTGATAGAAAACAACTGATATTTGTGATATGTCACAAATCTACATTTCTAATTTGATATAGGATCCCCATTCACAATGTTCAATTTTCAATTAAATATAACTCGCCCAATTTTAAGGATACAGATATGCGTTTTTTAATGATCTTGTTGCATTAAAAATAAAAATTTTCTGATTGACCCAATTTGTCTAAGGGAGTCGTATAAAACTCTAAAAAGTGTAACTTTTTGAAAATGAATGGGAGGACTATTTCATTAACGTAGTCTTATTTCCTACCTTACTTTCAACATTTTTGCTATTTATATTGCCCACTTATCTCCAACAGGTAAAGAATTAAAGCGCAATTTTCAATCTTTTTGGGATACCCTGTATATTTAAATATAAGTTTTCTGGTTTTTATAAAAACCAATATTAAAAAATGAAATATAATATTTTCCGTAGTTTATTTTGAATTATTTTATTATATGAGATAATTACTTTGGAAAACATATCTTTAAATTCAACGAAAAGGAAGAAAAAAGATACCACTCAAGAATTATATTTGGCGAAATCTGACAGACGAACATCTTTGCAACTGTGTCGGAAGTGTGTTCATAAGGCCATAAAATATGCTTTTCGAATTAGAATATTTAGTCAAAACAACATGCTGTTTATGCAATGGCATTTGTGTAATAATTGCCTAACGCATTTGTGTTCTTCCTGTCGCATGGTAAACCCATGAGCCAATATTTTAGGGAATGCGACCTAGAGTCTTCTTATTTATTTTTGGGGGTCAGCCTTTTCGTTCGGCCATCTGCACTCGAAATAGAAAACCAGGATGTCGAAGTTTCTTTAGATCTCGTATTCGAACCGAAAGGGTGTAATGTGCGTCCTTTTCGGATGGGTCATAGGGATTGCGGCCTGCTTTGAATTAGTGCCCGAAAGAAGATCAGTTTCGCAGGGGCTGGAGAAGGGGCTTTTTGTTTCTGGAAGGCCTAAAGCCAATGGCGATGCTTTGGGGTCAAGGGGTTAAGACCCTGAATCCAATAAGATATTTGTGTGCGCCTCAGGGGCGTGTTTTAAAATCTTGGAGAGAGAGAGTTTTTGAGATTTTGAAAAGAGGAGCGAGGAGAAGGAACTGGGTGGTGTTTGAGAAAAGTCGGCTCCCAATCATGTCCTCTATAAAGAGAGATGCTGCTCAACTGCCAGTAATGTTGGTGAGTTCCACATTCAAGGGCCTGTGCCTGATTTGTATCTTTTACTTCTATCTCCGGGTTAAGGATATTTAAATATTTCATAGGAATGTTTTAAGCTTAATTTTTAGATTACCATCTTTCAACTTTAGTCTATGAGACTACATATACTTTTGTATTTGTTTAATTGCTTATCTAAAATTGGTATTCATCCCATTTTGAATATGAGAAGTGGTCTTTTAAATACTTTGAATCAATAATGTTGTAAATATTTATATAGTGTAAATAAATTAATGTTTGTTTATACTCACGGCCTTATTCTTTTTCGCGCTCTTACCGGGCGTGTCCTAAAAAGGAAGTTACCTTAGGACAAATAATTTGGTGCCTTAGACCAGGATGAATTTTGTTGGGTTCAGTAACGAAGGAAAATAAATAGGCGCCAACGAACAGGATAAGAATTATGTTTGGTTCACTAACCAAGGAAAATTTTTTTTTGAAAGATGGTAATAATAAAGCAAATAATAAATGTCAATATCTGCAATAATTTTTTTCCCTAGTAATAAATAAATTTTAATATGAAAAATTTAGAAGAAATGTATAAACCTTTGAGAAGGGTTAACTGTTTCATTTGCCATGAAAATATGTGTCTTAATAGATTATTGAGAAATTACAAAGAAATGAAATTTGTTAGTAGTATATATATATATATATATTTTGTGTTATATATGTCATTAATTGCATTTTACATGTAAATGGGGAATGTTTAAGAATTTTTTTTGGAATTTAAGAATTTTTTGGGGAAAATGGTAACATCAAGAAATTTTTTGGAAGCGAAATTAGATAGATGCTATTTTAAGTACAAAAAAAAAAAAAAAAATCTTTTCTTGAGTCTAATTGAAATAATTTAGATAGAATGTTTATTCCAAATTTATGTAGAGATAAAAAGCGGTTTCTTTTTCCCATGGGAATATATTCAATAACGGGGTTTGGATAATGATTTTATGTATATCGAGAGGAAATGTATATCAGTTTTGTTTTTGTGAGGCAAACTTTTTTGGTCCACGATATGGTTTGAAAATTTTTGGTGGTATTAATCTGTTTGTATATTTCTTAAATTTTGTGTATGTTTTTGATTATGTATATTTTTGATCCAATTTTGAGGTCCACATCAAAAGTATTTTTGAAAAATTACGTGAAATCTTTTAAAAAGGCTAAATGGCTGGGACCTTACAGAGTTGTAAAAAAAATAAACAGATTTATTTATGATATAAAACAGATAAATATGCCGTATTCCAAGACCTTTAGGGCACACATAAATCGCTTGCGTTTGATGATTGAAAGGCGGGATCATTTAAAAATTGATGAGATCGAAAATAACCAGCAGACATCTGAGGAATCACAGAGTATTCCGTTGCTTTAAAAAAAACAAGAGACGAGCGGAAAATCCGAAACTTCATTTTTTCTTTGGGACCAAGAGGAAGCACACAAACATTTACCCTCAAATGTAAATACACCCACTAGTATCTCAGATACAGCGGACACACACACATATACATCTGGTTCGAAATCGCCCTTATTACCTACTCCGACCGATACACACCAACAAGGGACTTTTTCTCGCTCTAATAAAAATTATTCTTTCAGACAAACTCCTAGGGTGAATTACACAGAATACTAAATATTTGGAGTGATTTTTTTTAGTTTTAAAACAAAAATTTTTTTTTTGCTGAAATTAGTAGTAAAATGAGATAATAGTAAACCTTTTATATGTTAGGGGTACGATTTTATAAAAATTTTACAAATGGTTCTGAAAATAAAATATAGAATGTGAGTTGTTTAGATAATCGAATTTTTAAAGGCAACAGAATTTTTTGCAATTTTTATCTCAATTAACTTTGACGGTTCTAATTTTATGGCAAACACTAGGGTATCCAAAGTTTTCGTTCAGGCCACAGTTTTTAGTTATAGCTTTCCCATCCTCGTTTTCAACACCTGTTTTTCAGAGGGGACAGTTTTCTTCGGTTTGAACACAAGGTTGAAATTTGATACGTCGCGATGGGGTTTTTTTTAGCACTCCAAAGAGAGAGTCCTTTTCACAAAGAAAGCCACACACACAAAATGTTTACAGTGAAAGGAGGAGTGGTTTTAGCAGATATATATTTTACGGGAGCTTGGAGATAGTTAGTCGAGGAGAACATAAATTTCAAAGAGGGGTGATGACACATTTATAGTTAGAGAGACTGCCTTTCGTTTGGATAGAGTTACCGGGTGAATAATAGAATGGCGTTGCAGCTGGAGAGAGTTAGTTAGATTCCTGGGAATTAAAATACATAAAATAATAAGTATATTATTGTTCGCTAAAAGGTAATTATAAAAATAATAATAATAATAAATAATGAAAATAAATAGATATTATATAAATTCAATTTGTAACCGAAATGGAAAGAAAATTTTAATTACTAAGGAAACTTTTGTTTACAAGGGAATTCTAATAAAGTGACAAAGATAACAGACAAAGTACAAACAACAAAGAGTAAATTTTTAAGTTTAATAAACAAATAAATAAATAAATAAGCCTTTTTAACATTTGTTGGTAGGATATATATAACTTGACCTTAGGCACATATTTTTCTGCGGGCAGAATGGTGTGATATATGGGGATTTAGAGTGTATATTTCTATATTTTGAGGATTGAATTAGACTGTTTGGGTGATCAACAAAGGGTTTTTTTCATCTCCTGATGACACATAACGTTGAAAGGATTTATTTAAAATAATAAATAAATAAATAAATAATAAAAAGTATTTCATTTTTTTTTTTGTATCTCTTAACCTTTTATTCAATAATATTTTATCGTCTATAAAGGGTACTTTCCTACATTCACTTATATCTTACTTTTGTTAAAACACACATAATTGAATAAATAATTCGGAATAGATAATATGATATGTTTGTTAGGTTACGACGAGGCTCACAAGGGAATCAATTTAAGGATACAATAATTTTCTTAAATCGTTACACGTAGTAGGAAAGGTGACAGTGCCAGCATATTTTCTGAACGCATGGAGATTTTTTTTAGTTTCTATGGGTAGTTTAGAAAAGAAAGGTGAGATTTGTTAGGTTTTTTTTCCCTTCGGATATGGTGAACGCTAACAAGGCATTGGAAGATAAAAGGTTAGAAAATGTTAGTTGTGGGAAAATGCAGTTGGATAATAATATCACTATTTTTAGCATTTCTTTAAGTAGGGTTTCTAAAAAAAGAAAAGAAAGGAAAAATATATGGTGTTTTCTCTTGTGTTTTGGGTTTTATTATTAAGGTGTTATCGCTTTACCTATATAAATTGTCATGGTTAAATATGTATTTTACAGTAAATAATAGGCTAGGATATAGTGTGGTTGGAATTATAGTAGTATTTTCATGATATATAAAATTGATAAGATATAAAATGTAGGTGAATGGTATTTCATTTTATAAAAGGGGAAAATTTATAATTTTAATGTGGGGCTAGTGTTTATTTGAGGAAAATAAGGCTTAATGCATAAAGTGGTGAAAGTATTAATAAAAAAATGTGATAAAACCCTTTTGTAGAGTAAATAAAAGAAGTGAGGAAATTGGGAATAAGATGTTTTTGCTTAATGAAACAAAATTTTAGCACTTAGAGTAAATTTTCCCTTCGAAAGTAAGAAAAGGGATTTTTGTTTTATCAGGCAAAATTTTGCGAGGTGTGGTTTTATTTTTTCTGAAAGGTACACGTTTGAGAGATATGTTCGTTTTTTCATACAAACTAGAGAATAAATAGTAGAAAAAAAAGAAAGTTTTTTTATGCGGTAAGACACTGTAAATGTGAGATAAAGTCAAGTTTTAAGCGACGGGTTAGACATAGCTAAATGTAAAATTTTCGAATGGGTTGGAAACATTCATTTTTTGACAGGAAATGTATAATTTTCTGTAACTTGCAATTAATGAGATATTTTAATATGTTGGATGATTTTGATTTTGTTTCTTTGGATAGAAATTTTGTAGTTTAGATGATGTAATTTAATTATGGAAATTTGTGTGATATTTTATGGTTTTGAATTTTGAATTTCATGGTATATGAAACATGTTATTTAACGTAAAGTGGCCTTTGGCAGTAAAGTTTGTATATGTAAAGGAATAAAGTTTTATATGTAAGGGAGTAAAATTTTATACATTTTTACTTTCATGTTCATGCATTTAGAAATTTTGCATTTTGTTTTAACATTTTTTGTTCTCGGAGGGAGAGAAGAATAAAGTGCATATTGGCTAGGTCTTTTGGTGGTAACTTTGCCGTCACTAAGGCCAGTCTATATATATATATATATTTTGTATTTGGTATAAAAATTATTCATAATACTGTTGAAGCAGTTTGCACAGCACGAAAACTCCAAGGTGATGCGCACGGAAGGTGCTATATGACATGTACAGTGGAACAATTGGCATCTCGGGTCAGCAGGTGACCGGATGTTGGCACATGCCAACATTATATAAACAATTTTTGATGACTGAATACGGCATTGTAATATGTCGATATGCCTTTCAGATCAGCACAGAGACAATTACTATGTTGGTTTTCCTCTACGGACGGGGTACAGAAGATTCCACCGGTGTTTGTTTGTTTTTTTTCCTCTATGGACGGGCTGCAGAAAGTGCACGATACCACACGAAAGAACTATGTCCTGAACTGTGAGGGGTGACTGCGTTCTTTTCAGTACTGATGTTAAAACTGTCACAATACGCACACTGGTCATAAAAAATATGTAGAAAGTGTTACACAATGAGTTACAGTCCTTGCGGTTATAGAGCGTTTTTTCATCAGCCATGGTTCAGTCAATGCCAAGTACAGGACGTGTAAACATTTCTGGGCACAGACATTCCTTACGTTACAAGCATTTTGCATGTTCCAGTTATATATACTGGGAAAATTTGCCCACGTTCCTAGCAATTTACATGTATCAGACATTGTATACAGAACAGACAATTGCACGTTCCTGTGATTTCGACCGTCTGATTTCTACTGTTTCCGTACAGTTCTACTTTTTTTTTACAAAGCATACATTTCACGCTTCCAGTTTTCTACAGGACAGTTTTCTACAGTTGTCCACGTTCCACTTTTCTACAGTTCCAGATTCCAGTCAATTTATACTGTCAGACAGCGGACTTGGTGTTTCATGTGTGGTTTTCTGTTTACGGAGAGGTAAACCAAAGACACTCTCATCTATACCTTGTAAACAGCTACTGTGGTGATAAACTAGCAAATTTGGTGGACAATTTGCAAAACTTTTTGGTGGACAATTTGCAAAAACTTTTGGAATACAAAAAAAAAAAAAAAAAAAAAAAAACCATTATCAGTGAGAAAAGTATTTTGGCTTGAGGAACTTTTACAGCCTAGTGCAACATAAGCAACAGACTCTCTGTTTTGTTGAAGTCACCATTTTGTTTTATATTTTTATTCACCATGATTGTTTTATATTTTTATTTTATTTTATTGTGTCTAGATGGACAATTGTGTTTTTTTATATGCAATATGATGTTTTTCTATGTGTTTGATTATACTATAAGAGGAAACTTCTGTTTTCAGAGGTTGTTTCTTGGGGGCTGGAAGAAAAGCAGAGTGCACTCCAGCACATTTTGATTTTTCTTTATGATTTTGATTGTAAAATTTTTTAAATTTTTAAATTTTTGGATTTTTGATGTTTTAGTGGGGAAATGGAGGTATTTTTGTAAAGGCGTTTTGCGCCCTAGCATATTTTAATTTGCTTAATGTTTTTGATGGTAAAATTTTAAAAATATTTTAAATTTTTGAAATTTTGAAATTTTAATTTTAGGATTTTGGAATTTTTAATGGGGAAATGGAGGCATATTGTCGCATGGTAAACCCATGAGCCAATATTTTAGGGAATGCGACCTAGAGTCTTCTTATTTATTTTTGGGGGTCAGCCTTTTCGTTCGGCCATCTGCACTCGAAATAGAAAACCAGGATGTCGAAGTTTCTTTAGATCTCGTATTCGAACCGAAAGGGTGTAATGTGCGTCCTTTTCGGATGGGTCATAGGGATTGCGGCCTGCTTTGAATTAGTGCCCGAAAGAAGATCAGTTTCGCAGGGGCTGGAGAAGGGGCTTTTTGTTTCTGGAAGGCCTAAAGCCAATGGCGATGCTTTGGGGTCAAGGGGTTAAGACCCTGAATCTAATAAGATATTTGTGTGCGCCTCAGGGGCGTGTTTTAAAATCTTGGAGAGAGAGAGTTTTTGAGATTTTGAAAAGAGGAGCGAGGAGAAGGAACTGGGTGGTGTTTGAGAAAAGTCGGCTCCCAATCATGTCCTCTATAAAGAGAGATGCTGCTCAACTGCCAGTAATGTTGGTGAGTTCCACATTTAAGGGCCTGTGCCTGATTTGTATCTTTTACTTCTCTCTCCGGGTTAAGGATATTTAAATATTTCATAGGAATGTTTTAAGCTTAATTTTTAGATTACCATCTTTCAACTTTAGTCTATGAGACTACATATACTTTTGTATTTGTTTCATTGCTTATCTAAAATTGGTATTCATCCCATTTTGAATATGAGAAGTGGTCTTTTAAATACTTTGAATCAATAATGTTGTAAATATTTATATAGTGTAAATAAATTAATGTTTGTTTATACTCACGGCCTTATTCTTTTTCGCGCTCTTACCGGGCGTGTCCTAAAAAGGAAGTTAACTTAGGACACTTCCTTAGTTTCCAAGAAGCCCTGATGGTGACATAGGAAAATGCACACTTAAAGCATCGACCATGTGACCTAAAGGAGCAGGATTTTCGAGAAGGAGAAAAAAGGAGGCAAAACAGTATTCTCATATCGTCGAGAAGTGACCTAGAAGGCTGTAACTTTGCATACTTATAGGTTGTATCGTTGCAAATTTGTAGGGTGTGTCTTTGCATACTTATAGGCTGTATTTTTGCATAATTACAGGCTGTATCTTTGCATACTTATAGGATGTATGATACTTATAGACTGTATTTTTGCATACTTTCCAAGGTATAGAATGGAGTCAAATTTTCGATTTCCATCGGTACAAGTTCGTCTGAGCAGGGGGGGGGGGAGATAAAATCAATGCGTGAAAAATAAAACAGAAATCCTGAATTACACCGAAAGACCACGCTCTTTCCAACTAATTCTGGAAAGAATTTAGGGTCCCTCCACAAAATAAAGCTTTTGTTGTTCTTTATGTACTTTCTTTTGCTGCAAACTATTTTTCAATTAATATACGGATTACGGATCCCAAAAAATTTATCTCATGCATATTCCCCTGTGTTTTACACCTAGAACAGTCAAATTTTTAATTGAGCCTAGATTTTATTAAATTTTATTTTATTTTTCAATAATCAACCTCTCATCGCTAAAGCAGGGCTATAAAATAAGCTATTTTCTGTATTTTTATACTAATACGTTACACAATGTAAAGAACATTGCTGCCCCACCCGGGAATCGAACCCTGGATTTTCGAACTGGCCAGCCGACGCACTACCGTTGAGATACTGGGACTGAATTGCAAGCTCTTATCGTTGAAGTGGACTCTGTATTCTCCATTCTCTAATATCAGATTGACGTGCAACTAACCAGCCTAAACCACTTCTGCTAGTATTTACTTCAGGTTAGCCTCCTGCTACTACATGGCTGATTTGTTTGGGCACCATTGTAATAAACCTTGCTGCCCTAACCCGGAAATCGAACTACTTATTTTCGTACTAGCCGATTCTCTACTGCTGAGCTACTGGGACGGAATTGCAAACTTTTAAGTTGACTCTGTAACATTTTCGAAAATAGTATATAATTATTCTTAAGATTTAAAAGAAAAAAATTCCAATTGAAAGTATGCATTTAGAAGTAATGGGTCAAAAGTTGATCAGACGAATCAGACTTTCTGAAGCACCCTGTACGAGTATAACAAGCTGAAGATTATACTTACAAGGAACCCTTCTTATTCTGATGCAGAGCAACGGTATATCCAAAGTAGCTATTAGGTGAACCGCTATAAATGACTGGAAATTTTGTGTCCACATTAAATGCACCAACAGCACTCCACAGCAGCATTAACCCCATAACGGGCATACCTTCCCGAGCTGCCTTTGCTATAAAATACATGATGCACATTGAATACGTTGAATTTGACGTTACTACCTGCTGTTTAGCAAACGACTAGAAAGTGTGAAATAGTTCCGTGTACGAATAAGAGGATATGACGACATTTACATCCGCGCAGGCGAATGTGAAAATTGTTTTAGATGAGAATATAGATAGTAGATAGATAGATAATACGCACGATGAACCTGTGTTTCCGAAACTGTTTTACAAGCGACGCGATTGGTGTTAAACAATAAAATCAAAACTGGATATACGTTGGAGTGTGAGTTTCCATCCCACTTTCTCATATATTCTTATTCCATTTGCTTCTACTCGTATCAAAATGACTATTACAATGAAAAAAAAAACAGATATCGTACTCAGGTTACTCTTTTAAAATATCCCGTAAAAATCTGATGTGGGCAACACATGACTTTCCTTATATAATGCAATGAGTTTACTACTTTTACAGCTATAAAAAACGTTATTCTTATAGTAGATACTTATATTCTTTCCATGATATTGAATTTTCTTCAATAAGTCGTCATTTTCATTGATTTAGCGGCATTTTTATCCATTTGGCGAGATTTTTGTTAATTTGGCAACAATTAAAAATGTCGCCAAGTTGGCGACATTCCGCTAAATTCGTTGCCAAAATCTCGTCAAGCGTTATGAACGGAGAAATAAGTTTTTCTTACAGCAGATAAATGACTATTGGCGTTCAAATACAAAAGTATAACTCAAAGTATCTTTTTTCATGAATGGAACGAGCTAGATCCACGAGAATGATATCACCAAATTTATCGCATGGTATTACATATGAAAAGTGAACATGTTTCTCAATAGGAAATATTTTTATTTTTAATTTTATATAACTTTTTGATAATTTTTTTGAATAATGTGCAATATCTCGAGAACGGTTCAGGTTAGCGGTCTAAAATTTATGCCAATCGTTTTCTAATGAAAAATTACATAAGAAATGTCTATTTGCGTAACTTCATTAGTGGTTTTGATTTTTTGACGATTTTTTCAAAATTTCATTCGAAAATTTAGGGGAGTTCTAAACATTCGATTGCGTACTAAAACAATAGGCTTCCAGTGTTTACGGATTGTGATTTTTGTGCCAAATGTTATTCGAATCGGTCCATTCGTTCGTCAGTTATCGTCTCCACAGACTCACTGACACACACACACACACACACACATACTTTCACACACACACACACACACACACACACAGACATCACTTCAAAAATGTTTGATTCGTGATCAGGGATGCTTGAAACGTGCTCTCCCGTCGAAAACCCGAATTCGAATTTTCGACCCCGTCACAATACTTTCCTGATACATTATGTATATAAGGAAAGTAAAAATGATTCAAAAGTTTCTTATTTCATGTTGGCAACAGCTTGAAATAAGACACCGAAAAATTGGATGTTTTTGGCTTATATGTGTTAATTTAATTTTGCGTCAATTAATTTTGAAATATTTTTAGTGCCGTGGCTACAATTCTATTAATAATTCATCTAATCATTCAAATTAGTTTTTAATAATAAATTAAGATGCTTGTAAAGAACCTGCTGCCCCAACCGGGAATCGAACCACGGATTTTCGTACTGCACTCCCCTCCACTCACCTTGGACGTTCAAGGTCACAAAGATGTGCATAAGTTGGTATATGTTGTGCGTCTCATCCTTAAGTTAACCCTGCCTCCTGGAAAAAGTTCCGTTCTATCGTTGAGTGACAGACTTGCAAGCTCTTACTGTCGAAGTGAACTCTGTTTTTTTTTCTTTTTTTTAATTTAAAAGAAAATAAATAGGCTTAAAGTTACTTTTAAAAACACTTCAAAGTTGAATAACAGAGCAAAACCGCCTGTTTTATTGGTATCACTAGTAAAAAGCGTTCCTGCACAATAAACCTCTATCGTTACACTTTGTTTGTAAAACATATTTGTGCACAAATGTGTAAGAATATAGTTTTTAACTCTAAATTAACACACGTGGTTTGTTTATCCGTTCAACTCCAAAACCTGTACTTCGTGCACGTCTTGAAAAAGAACTTATTTGCAATACACCGTTTGATAACTCTTTTTTAACACTTTATAGTTAAAAAGTGTTTATTACTTTGTTCATTCTGACTGTCTGTCTGTCTGTCCGTTAACACGATAACTGCGTAAAATTGGACATATGAGAATGTAAATGAATAATATCACCCAATTAGTTTTGGATTGAATCCGGGTTTGAAAAATGAAATACATGGAACCCTATTAGACCTAATTTTTCAAAAATTTTAAAGCGAAGTTAAAATTCACAAATTGCTTCGAAATATTTTAAGAAATATTGAAATTATCTCAAAAATATATTAAAAAAAAAATTCAGCAAAATATACTCGGTATTTTTTAAAATAAAAAATAAAATAATAATTACACCCATATAATATGAAGAGATCACGTGACCAACTTCAAAATAAAATATGGCATCAATCTTTTTTTTTCCCAGAGTAAAAATTGTGATTTTTAAAGTTCTGTTAAATTTATATTTAGTGTTGCATCCGTCCTAAATCCGCTTTATTTATGTTTTCTGTGCATATATTCTGTGCCAACTTAATTACAATATTTTTTTAAATGATCATCAAACTTTGATTATTTCTACAACGAAGCCTAATTTTAATGAATGCAGAACATAAACAAACGATTGTAAGATGAATTGTATAAGAATTGCTGATTTTTTTTTCACTCAAAATTATTTAACTCTGGAGTCTGGAAAAAGTGTATGAATGAAATATTTACTGCTTTTAAATAGAGAACCAGACGATTTATATTTCGATGACGTTATTTGAATAAAGTTCATTTTTTTTTTCGATGAAGTTTTAAGTTTTCAAGTAAAATAAATTATTGTAGTTGACAATTAAAAACATATCACTATTGAATGTAACGCATTTTACAGATGTTTAAATAAAATTGCATTTCAGTTGGAAAGTGTTTCATAATCAATGTTTTATGCATGATTGATCTTTTTTTTGTTTATTGATGTTATTTCTTTCTTCTGAAGATGACGTTTAGTATTTTTCAAGAAATTGAGATAGACTAAAAAATATCGTTTTCAAAGATTTAAAGGTGAGTGACATATGCCAATTCCATGTCAATTCCATTCAAGGTATATAATATTCCCTATCGGTACTAAAACTACTTATTATTTATGCAAATTTTGCTGAGTTTAGAAATGTATTTCCTTCACATTATGACTGTAGTCGTTCGGCCTCAACAATAATGCCGATATTAAAAAAAAAAAAATAATAATAACTGGAGATTATTAAAATGTGTTCAGAAGCTATTAAAACATATATTGGCTTCAAAATTTTGAAATCGAAATTTTTTGTGAAAACAAACCTTTCTCATTACTATGTATGAGAAATGAAAAAAAAATCGTCAATTGCACATCTTAATCTCCTTTCTGGTAGGTCGGACGGTCTGGGTCTCAACAACAACAACATCTGAATCTCTTTGGTTATAATTTTATATATGTGTAAATGTAAAATTTCAGGATAAGACAAACTACTATATCCATACCTCGCTGACAATCACACGCATGCATAGACAGACGGATAAAATACCAAAATATACCAATCGTCTTCAAATAGCCTCGAACATTTTTAAAATCAGAAATTCAATTTTTTTTCTGGTTTATAATACATTTTCTGTGCAACCTTATAACAAAGTAATTAAAAGTTTCTATAGTTCTGAAGCAAAGCTGCAGATACTTTACAAATTCTAAAAGGGTGTAATTTTGAGTTTCGAAATTTTAGAACACCGGGACGATAATTAAATTCAGAAATCGATTAAATTTATCCGAGAACCATTATCATCATCACAAAAGCCGCCTTTGCACTGTAAAAGTTCCTTTATGGAGATTAGTGTCACTGAAACAACTTTCCGTAGGTCTAGTTTCGAAATTTTAGCCTAGATTCTAATTTGAAACCGATATTCATTGGAAGCTTATATAACAATGTCCTGCTATAATTTTACATCTGGCAAGTTAAAGTATCAACTACAGCTGCGCCATTTTTAGACTATTGATAAGCTATCTAATACGTACTTGTATTGATAGGGTGTATCAATGTGTATCGCTTCCCGTCGTATCGATTTCATATTAAAAGGGCGTTCATTACTACTCCGGACTAGTTAATTAAATTTTCTGAATTTCGTTTTATTCGGGTATACAAAGATTAAATTCGAAATGAATTTTTAACTTCTATTTTAATAAACTGTAGAAAATTATATATATAATATGTGTGTGTGTGTGTGTGTGTGTGTTGAAGACCCAGACAGTCCAACTCGTCCGAAGACTTGAGCAACTATTTGGTCGGCCGGGGGTGTGTGTGTGTTGTTGTTGTTGTTGAGAGCCAGACCGTCCAACCTACCAGAAAGGTATAAGGTAACTGTTTGGACGGCCGGGAAGTACCAACGAATTTAGACCGGAACCCAGTGGGGGAGTCATCCACAGGGACCTTACCCTCCTTCCCCTACCACCGCGGGTATACAGTGTTGTTGTTGTTGAGACCCAGACCGTCCGACCTACCAGAAAGGTGTAAGGTAACCGTTTGGACGGCCGGGAAGTGCCACCCAATTTAGACCGGAACACAGTGGGGGAGGCATCCAGAGGGACCGTACCCTCCTTCCCCTACCACCAACCTCTCGGAAGGACTTACGGACCCACATGTTTAACGTGATCGTACTCCGCATGAATACGGCGGCAGTTGTGGCAGCGTGCAAATCCAGCGCGCAAACCACCGGGCTACCGCACCCGAAAAGTGCCAACAGCACGCGGTGTTCCCAGATGGTCACCCACCCAAGTACTAACCGCGCCCGATGCTGTTTGACTTCGGTGATCTAACGAGAACCGGTGTTTTCAGTACGGTAGGGCCGTTGGCTGCCGGGTGTGTGTGTCGAAAGCCCAGGCCGACCGACTCATCCTAAGACACAGAGCGGCTTAATGGCCGACCGGGCCGGGTGTGTGTGTTGAAGACCCAGACCATCTGACTCATCCTGAGGACTCGAGCAACTAATTGGACGGCCGGCGTGTGTGTGTGTTGAAGACCCAGACCGTCCGACTGATCCTGAGGACTTGAGCATCGAATTGGACGGCCGGGGCGTATGTGTGTGTAGAAGACCCAGACCGTCCGACTCATCCAGTGGACTTGAGCATCGAATTGGACGGCCGGGGCGTGTGTGTGTGTAGAAGAGCCAGACCGTCCGACTCATCCATTGGACTTGAGCAACTATTTGGACGGACGGCGTGTGTGTGTGTTGAAGACCCAGACCGTTCGACTCATCCTGAGGACTTGAGTATCTATTTGGACGGCCGGGCGTGTGTGTGTGTGTGGAGTGTGGAATGTCCAGACCACACGACCAACCCAAAGGTTTATGGTAACAGTTTGTGTGGCCGGGAACAGAAGTTAGCGAATGCCAACCTCCGCGGCCAACATCCGACGGTCTGCAAGCGTTTATTTTAAAAAGAAAAAGAGATTTACAAGTATTTTCATTCACATGACTAACAGGTTGTCATGGGTAGGTTCCCAAAATAGAAGATAAGTAGAGATGATTACAGATCATTGAAGTTTTTGTAGTTTAGATGATTGTATATTGATCAAGGTAACAATATTGGTAGGGAGCAAATAGCAAGACTACAAACATATAATATAAAAAAAACATAAAAACATAATCAAAACAACGAAAAGGGAGAAAAATTCAACAAGGGGGGGGGGGGGGGTGTCGAGCGAGAAATTTCCTAAAATATACAATTGATAAATTAGAGTAGATGTAATATGTTTAGGATTTATTTAATTGATAGTAATTGAGAATGTTATAAGTGTACACCATAAGTTATGTTTATAGTAGTTCAGATAATTAAAATATTGGTATTTTATTAAATTAAGTGAAAGGTTGGTATAAAGATTTTGGCTGATGTCAGCTAACCAGCAAAGAATAGCATTTACCTAGGTTTCCATGTTATGGAGAATAGTACCGTGAAAATAATCAAGAAGACGAATTACCGACTCGACACCCCAGGCAGAGCAGATTTCTGGGAACAGTTAGGAGATTCACGGATCAGGGGGGAGGGATCCCAAGAATTGATCAAGGAACTTTATTTGAGGTTTCCCTAGCAGCGAAAACACAGTTTTTGATTTTTTGAATAGAGGATTTGTTATTACATACCCTGGAAAACCAGGCCGCCGCATTAGAGGAAGATGGTTTAGGGAGGTGGAAAGATTTAGTGAGGGGACAGGAGAAGATGTCGGCATCGCCAAAGGAGTTGCATGTACAATTTGAAGAAGTTTTATGTTTGAAAAAATAGAGGTAATCCAAAAAGGGGCCATGACCGGTTAAAAAGTAAGTTAGATAAGGGCGTGTGTGTGTGTGTTGTTGTTGTTGAGACCCAGACCGTCCGACCTACCAGAAAGGTGTAAGGTAACTGTATGGACGGCCGGGAAGTGCCACCCAATTTAGACCGGAACCCAGTGGGGGAGGCATCCACAGGGACCGTACCCTCCTTCCCCTACCACCAACCTCTCGGAAGGACTTACGGACCCACATGTTTAACGTGATCGTACTCCGCTTGAACACGGCGGCATTTGTGGTAGCGTGCAAATCTAGCGCGCAAACCACGGGGATACCGCACCCGAGATGGCCAACAGCACGCGGTGTTCCGAGGTGGTCACCCACCAAGTACTAACCGCGCCCGATGCTGCTTGACTTCGGTGATCTAACGAGAACCGGTGTTTTCAGCACGGTACGGCCGTTGGCCCCGTGTGTGTGTGTGTTGATGTTGATGACCCAGACCGTCCGACCTACCAGAAAGGTGTAAGGTAACTGTATGGACGGCCGGGAAGTGCCACCCAATTTAGACCGGAACCCAGTGGGGGAGGCATCCACAGGGACCGTACCCTCCTTCCCCTACCACCAACCTCTCGGAAGGACTTACGGACCCACATGTTTAACGTGATCGTACTCCGCATGAACACGGCGGCATATGTGGCAGCGTGCAAATCTAGCGCGCAAACCACGGGGATACCGCACCCGAGATGGCCAACAGCACGCGGCGTTCCGAGGTGGTCACCCACCAAGTTACTAACCGCGCCCGATGCTGCTTGACTTCGGTGATCTAACGAGAACCGGTGTTTTCAGCACGGGACGGCCGTTGGCCTGTGTGTGTGTGTGTTGTTGTTGAAACCCAGACCGTCCGACCTACCAGAAAGGTGTAAGGTAACTGTTCGGACGGTCGGGAAGTGCCACCCAATTTAGACCGGAACCCAGTGGGGGAAGCATCCACAGGGACCGTACCCTCCTTCCCCTACCACCAACCTCTCGGAAGGACTTTCGGACCCACATGTTTAACGTGATCGTACTCCGCATGAACACGGCGGCAGTTTTGGCAGTGGCTGGAATCGAACCCGGGCCTACCGAGTGCAACTCCAGCGCGCTAACCAATGGGCTACCGCGCCCCGTGTGTGTGTGTGTTGTTGTTGAGACCCAGACCGTCCGACCTACCAGAAAGGTGTAAGGTAACTGTATGGACGGCCGGGAAGTACCACCCAATTTAGACCGGAACCCAGTGGGGGAGGCATCCACAGGGACCGTACCCTCCTTCCCCTACCACCAACCTCTCGGAAGGACTTACGGACCCACATGTTTAACGTGATCGTACTCCGCATGAACACGGCGGCATTTGTGGTAGCGTGCAAATCTAGCGCGCAAACCACGGGGATACCGCACCCGAGATGGCCAACAGCACGCGGTGTTCCGAGGTGGTCACCCACCAAGTACTAACCGCGCCCGATGCTGCTTGACTTCGGTGATCTAACGAGAACCGGTGTTTTCAGCACGGTACGGCCGTTGGCCCCCGTGTGTGTGTGTGTGTGTAATAGTACAAAAGTATTTAGTTACAAAATCTACTTTATTAGGTTGACATCTTAGAACAAACATATCTTGGATATATTGACAGAGTTCTCCATTAGCGTCCATCTTATTAGAGATCTCAGAACCGTCTGAATAGGTTCACACAAATTACTGTTATGGCGGAGAAGGGGAATTAGTTGACGACATGGGAAGCATGCTGTCTTCGCATTTTTTATGCTTCAAACATGTGATGGAGATGCAGTTTCACATGAGAAAGTTTACGTAGAGGTTAAGATTAGTGCCATATATAGTATGGTAGAGAAAATGAGGAAGTACGGGCAGACTTTGTTAATATTAATAGCGTGGGAGAGAATTTAATATAGTTGAAATAAGTGCGTGACATGAAATAAGAATTTGGAATAAGAATTAAGAAAGAAAAGGGCGCGGTAACGGGGAAAGCTTAAAATTTCTGTATCATATATATATATATATATATATATATATATATATAACATATATATATGTATATCATATTTCATTTATGTGCTCTTTTAATCTCGATCTTTTAATATTTAATCTACGTAATGATTTTTCACCTTTATATATATATATATATATATATATATATATATATATATATATATATATATATATATATATATATATATATATATATATATATATATATATATATTAGAAAGAAGTAATAATAAAAATAATTAATTGAAGTAAACGCGAAATATGAATATCACCATAGAAGCAAGACGACGGCCATAATGCCGATAATAGCAATGATCAACACCGGCCCAAATTCGAAGATTAAAAAGAATTAAATTCATCTTCAGATTTGAGTATTTAATTCTAATTAACCCAAACAAATGCCTGTTTCAGATTGGATAATAGTACATTACTATAAATGTCCAAATTCAGACTACTGGCACCAAATGATGAAAAAAATGATGATAAGAAACATTAGGAAAATGTCTATTACCATGTCGCAGGAACCCTTCTTCTTTCACCACGTTTATGCGATCAACCTCAGCAGTATAAAAATTTCTAGAAGCACCGGAATGAACATGACGAAATACTACCTAGAAGGCAGTTAGAACGTTCAGAGCGACACTCCCAGATCCGTCCAGTGAGTCAGAGCAGGAGATAGGACATTTTAAAAAAATTTCCAACGTTTAGGGTATGAGTCTTTACCATTTTATTTTCCCTTTTATCTTGTGTTAACTTGCGGAGGGCTGCTTCAGGAAAACACTG
Source organism: Amaurobius ferox (assembly GCA_951213105.1). Lineage (NCBI taxonomy): Eukaryota > Metazoa > Arthropoda > Arachnida > Araneae > Amaurobiidae > Amaurobius > Amaurobius ferox. Next base: position 104,013,925 of record OX578150.1, on the reverse strand, counting down.
GTGTCCGGGAGTGTTTCCTAGGTGTGAAAGTATGCTCTAACCAGGACCAAAGGGTCACAATCCCTCTTGGTCTTTTAGTGCTTTGCCTGTTTGTAACCCCCCTTTTTTCCTTTGAATTTGCTCTCTCTCTCTCTCTCTCTCTCTCTCTCTCTCTCTCTCTATATATATATATATATATATATATATATATATATATATATATATATATATATATATATATATATATATATATATATATACTGTGCATTTAGGTCATTTGGTAACATTTTCAGATTGGCGATATTTCGCCAGTGTCTATCTATTAAGGATACCTACTACTCATTTTACTTTTGAGTAACTTTTTGATGAATTTCTCCTAAAACGTGCTATATCTCTAAAATGGTTCATATTCGCTTTTTCAAGTTGGTGCCATTTGTTTTCGAACGATAAATCACGTAAGATATGGTTGTTTATGTAACATTATTAAAGATCCTAATTTTTTGATGATTTCTTTCAAATATTTGTCTGAAAATATACAAAAAACTCGAATTTTATCCTATGCTGCCATGTTAAAAAATATAAAATTTCGAATAACTTTCGAAGTTTTTGCTCGAATTAAAAAAGTATTCTATGAAGTTCTAGATTTTTTTTATAACAAAGCCGTATATAAAATTTCGTGAATTTGATGTATTTTTCCGTCGATCTGTACAGCAAATTTAATTACATATATGCATTATTACAACTTTCCGGTCTTTTCGATGATTTTTTCGTCCATCCGCACAGTAAATTTAATTACATATATGCATTATTACAACTTTCCGGTCTTTTCGGTGTATTTTTCAGTCGATCTGTACAGTAAATTTAATTACATATAGGCATTATTACAACTTTCCGGTCTTTTCGGTGTATTTTTACGTCGAGCCGTACAGTAAATTTAATTACATATATGCATTATTACAACTTTCCGGTCTTTTCGGTGTATTTTTCAGTCGATGTGTACAGTAAATTTAATTACATATAGGCATTATTTCAACTTTCCGGTCTTTTCGATGTATTTTTACGTCGAGCCGCACAGTAAATTTAATTACATATATGCATTATTACAACTTTCCGGTCTTTTCGGTGTATTTTTCAGTCGATCTGTACAGTAAATTTAATTACATATAGGCATTATTTCAACTTTCCGGTCTTTTCGATGTATTTTTACGTGGAGCCGCACAGTAAATTTAATTACATATATGCATTATTACAACTTTCCGGTCTTTTCGGTGTATTTTTACGTCGAGCCGTACAGTAAATTTAATGACATATATGCATTATTACAACTTTCCGGTCTTTTCGGTGTATTTTTCAGTCGATCTGTACAGTAAATTTAATTACATATAGGCATTATTTCAACTTTCCGGTCTTTTCGATGTATTTTTACGTCAAGCCGCACAGTAAATTTAATTACATATATGCATTACTACAACTTTCCGGTCTTTTCGGTGTATTTTTCAGTCGATCTGTACAGTAAATTTAATTACATATAGGCATTATTTCAACTTTCCGGTCTTTTCGATGTATTTTTACGTCAAGCCGCACAGTAAATTTAATTACATATATGCATTACTACAACTTTCCGGTCTTTTCGGTGTATTTTTCAGTCGATCTGTACAGTAAATTTAATTACATATATGCATTATTTCAACTTTCCGGTCTTTTCGATGTATTTTTACGTCGAGCCGCACAGTAAATTTAATTACATATATGCATTATTACAACTTTCCGGTCTTTTCGGTGTATTTTTCAGTCGATCTGTACAGTAAATTTAATGACATATATGCATTATTACAACTTTCCGGTCTCTTCAATGTATTTTTCCGTCGATCCTTTATCTCGAGTTCGATCAGAATCCTAGTGAGAATGACGTAGGATAAGCTCAAAATGCATAAATTCATTTGGGATTCAAATGGTAAGTAACATTAAAATACTTCCACCAAACATATATTACGTTTTGTAAGAAAAGCAATTGCCTAATTTGTTCGAAAAGTTGTTCGTTTTTATCCAGTGATTAAGTTGTAAATGAGAAAATGAAATTTTTGAATAAACAGCTATTCCTAGCTCAAAATATCCTTAAATCTTTTCTGAAACCGCCTTTAAAGACTCTGTTTCGGATTTAGCAGATACGCACAAAGCATAATGTTAGGGTAAAGATGTCAAATCAGGCTTGAAGGGAAGTCCATCTCCATATTTACAAGAACATTTTAAGGGAAATTTCGCCGTCACTCCTAGTGAAGAATATAAAAAGCGTTCTATGTTTTTCTTCTCTAAATAAATGCCGAAACATGCGCTTCTCAAAAATTGCTTCATGAATCTCAAATGAGTCCGGTTTAGTGTCCGAACAGCGCAAATAGTATGATGATTTTATCGCGAAGTGTATCTATAAAAGTTTTATCCATCCACTTATATCAGCTGCGGCATTTATGTTAAAAATTGTTCCAAATGTAAGTCATATGTATGCGTAATTTCACTTCAAGAATAGAATCTTTGATCCACGTTATCATGGAAAGTAAGTGAACACGTTATGTTTCTGAAATGAAGGATTCCAAAATTTTTACTTTCATATGTATTATAGCATAGAAAAAGTATTGTTTACACGAAAATTTGATGCCAATATATGTTTTGTGACTTCCTGAACACGTTTTAACAATTTTTGAAGTAATGTCCGCTTATCTGTCTGTTTGTCGGTGGTCGATTTCTTATGTACATGAAAGCGGTCGCAAGTATTAATGGATTTTCACAAAATTTTATATCCGACTTTATTATAAAAAAATCTAGAAATAGATATCATGTTTTTGTTTTTTTTTAATTCGAGCGAAATTTTCGAAATTTATTTCAAAATTTTATATTTTTTTTTTACATGGCAGCAAAATTTGATATAATCATAAATAAAAAAGTTTATGTATGGCTAGCGTTAATCGTTGTTGTGAAAAATAGCCGCCATACAATTTTTTGCTCGTGACGTCATTTAACCCCCCTCGAGAGACAAGTCATTCCCTCCCCTCCCACCGGAGAGTAAATAGTCAAGTATGATATATATCGAAATTTTTTTCAAGCTCTTTAAAGTGAAGGGTACGACGATAAAATTGTAATCACTTGAACCCATGAAACCGATTTTTCAAAATTTTCTCATAAAATTTGAAAATAATAAAATAATAATAATAATAATAATAATAATAATGAAAAAAAACCCTACTAAAAATGGATTCTAGTGTGAGAAAGTCTAGTTGAGCCGCACTTCAGTTAATTTTAGCCTTATGTATCTTTTAAAGGAATTATACCGTTGATGTGAATATATATATGTAAGATATTTGTTTAACTTGACAAGGACGAATAAAAAGTTGCCGACATCAAATTTTAAAATTATATATCGATTCCAGAAATTGGAATAGTAGATTTTTTTAATTTATTTTTTTATTTTATTTATTTACTTATTTATTTTTTTTTATTTTTTTTTTGCAGTTAGATGGCAATAAACAAAATCTCCTATATAAGTAGGGCAGGCCGCGGTCCTAAAAATGATGAGTCATAAACTGCAAGTAAACCAATCATTATGCTAGTTTTATAGGGTACAAGTCTCTCTGTAAATACTTTCGATAATGTTTATGTTGTTACGAGTCCGGTTTAGTGCCGGAACAACACAAATAATATGGTAATTTTATCGCAAAGTGTATCTATAAAGGTTTTATCCACTAGTTTGTGTCAACTGCTGCAGTTATGTGAAAAATTGTTCCAAATATAGGTCATATGTACGCGTAATTTTACGCATTTAGATTGAATCTTTAATCCACGTTATCACGGAAAGTGAGTAAATAAACTTATGTAAGATATTTGTTTGACTTGCTGAAGGGTGATTGAAAAGTGCCGCCATCAATGTTTAAAATTGTATAACGTATTTGAAAATTGAAAAAATAGATATTTTTGCCGCTAGGGGGCACTTAAACACTATAAAAATATATTATAAATATCGTCTGCTACTTTTAAGACATCAGTTCTAGAAAAATTCAAATTATAAAGATTTACACACGCCCCGTAGAATAACATTTCCAATTCGTGGAATGTTCCTGTTAAAATAAAAGCATCGTCTGCTGTTTTTAATGCGTTAGTACGATCTCCTTGGCGGGTATTTTGTAAAAAAATTCAAATTATAAATATTTACACGGGCCCCAATTTCCAGTTAGTAGAATGTTCCAGTTTGAATAAAAAAAAGCCCCATCTTCGTACATACCATCTCTGTACATGCTACGTACACGCAGAAATTTACTTAATTATTCGCCTGAAAAAAGGGAAAATTACATTTCTATACCGAAAATTCTGAATTTATCTTCAACGTCTTGCATATTAAATATGTAATAAACGCGGTAAAGTGGCCTATGTGAGTAAATCCGCTTTATATAGTATCTGCGTGAATTTCTGTTTCAAGAATTTCCAACTTTTTAATTTTACTAATGAATTATAACTTGAAACATTCAACTAATAAGAAAAGGTACAGGACGTGTTGAAGACCCAGACCGTCCGACTCGTCCTGAGGACTAAGAGCAGCTGTTTGGACGGCCGGGAAGGAAGGTACAGGACGTGTGTAAAATGTTAGAATTTGAATTATTTTCAGAAAAGCCACCTAAAGTGTTAACTGTTGAGACTGATTTTATTGAATTTAATTCCTTAAGAAACTTTGTAATTGCAAGTATCAATATTTAAGGAAATAAATTCAGTAGCAACTTTTCAAACACCCTATACAGTCCATCTACTGGATGTATTTAATAAATACAAAAGTCTGATGTGGCCAGCACATGCCTTTCTTCACATAATGCAATGACTTTAATTCTTTCAATGCGAAATATTGATTTACAAGATTCACTGCATAACGTTTTTAACGTTGAAAAGTACACTGACATTTGGCACTTTTCTGGATGGCAATACGTAAAACTTTTTCGAAGTTCCACATTAAATTATACTTTCCACAAATCGAACTTATAAGAAATATTCCTAACATCTTCTAAACTCTAATATAATCCATATATTTAACTATGTTAATTAGTAATTCATCAATTTGGATTCAGTTTCCTAATAGTTTCCTAATTTTAGAGTCATTTATGCCAATTTGGTGACGTTTTCGTCAATTTAACACCTTTTACAAAATGTCGCCCATGGCAATATTTTGCCAAATTTGTCGCCAAGCTAACTAAATTTATCGCCGAGCTAACTAAAGTAGTTTAAGTAAATTTAAATAAACATAGTTATATATTGAAATGTAATATACCCCAAAGGACAATAATATATTAAATGTAGACATTCTAGATGCTCCGAATTTTTAGTTATTCTCAAAAACGATATATTCCTTTTGTTGAGCTCAGGCCGGGCTAGCCCGAAAAGATTTTTAATCCAAACAGTTAAAATATGCAGCAAATAGCAAGGTTATGCTAAATTTCGAATTTTTAGATACAACAGTTTTCGAGTTATACCGCAAAAACGGGTGAGTTTCTCAGGCGGGCCTAAGACGGGCTAACCCGGTAAGGTTCCAAATTGAAAGAATTAAAATATACCCCAAAAGAAAACGATATATTAAATTTAGATTCCCTACTTTTTCTGATTTTTGAGTTACTCTCAAAAACCAGGTAAAGTCCTATAGCGGGCCAGAACGGGCTAGCCCGATAAGCTTCAAAATCGAAAGAAATGAAATATACCAGACGAGGAAACGTCATAACGAATTTCACTTTACTGTTATAAATTAACCTGTCTATTTTGTACCTCAAAAGTTTGAACGAACACTAGATCAAGTTAAATAAAATTTTAAAAATACGAATATATCCCTAGCACAATATCTCTGAAAATCAAATGACATCTTGTGTATACCACTTACAATAATCACACCATATTTCACACAAATTCTTCAGTTATTTCGAAAGATATCGGTCATTTCATTTGTAATAAGTTCTCATTAGTTTCAATGTTAACTCTTCCGCTTTTGACCGCTTATTCGAGACCAATGTTGTCTGGCGAAGGCGGTTTTTCAGGAACATCTCCCAGCATTGGGAGGAATACGCCACAGACATAGAATATAGTATTCGGTGGTATAGGCCACAGAATACTATATTCAGAAGGTTCACTTCCATAGGACCCTATGGCAACATTTTTAACACGGGATGTCGCATAGGCACTAGAGCCAGTGAGTTGGACCAACTGAACTACGATGTAAACGAAATACGTCTGCTAGATTTGGCACGTTATCGCTCGCTTGGCGATTTTTTTAAAAACGGGAGGGGAACAAAATGTTGAGGACTGTACTTTTATAATTTTTGAAACTATAGAAATGATCAGGATTTAAAAATGCATTAATCTGCAACATAAATATATTCATTAGTTCAAGTAAATTTAAATAAACATAGTTATATATTTCATTCAAATGATCATAAAATGGATTAAAAAATAGACGCATTGCATTTTCACACTATGAAACATAATGCACAAAAAAAATTACAAGCTAACATACTCAAAAGACTGAAATATTATATAATATTTTCAGTCTAAAAGGTATACTAGCGTGTTGATCGTTAAATTACTTGATCCTTAATTTGTTCTGGGATACTGATAATAGACTTTTTTTTTAAATATCAAAATATTCATATAGTAAATATCAAATTAACATAAATGCACTATCGAAGTTGTGAAACTCAATCATTAATTACCCGAGGATGGGATGAATTTTCCACCATAAAGCATTTAATAAAAATTTTACATAAATATATACACATACAATATCACATTCAACTAAGAAAAATCTATCCAAATATCAATAACTTCACATTTTATAAAAATACGGAAAATATTTTTTAACTAATTATACCACTAACTCTTAGAATTTAGTCTAATCGGCAGTAATAACACAGCACTAATTTCGTATGATGAACACATGCATACTTATATGACCACGTGTATATTTATGAACACGTGTATACTTATAATGAACACGTATGTAGGATGGTGATAACTAAAATTATTTCAATTTTAATAAATATAAATTACATACCCTGTAACGCAACTAGTTTTCTTTTGGCAATTCATTTCTATGAAATGATCTAAACACTTAACAAATAATCCTTTTTCACGTTACTCAAACCACGCTAGTCTGTGGTTCTAAGTTTTCGTCGAGCGAAATAGGGTTATAACATTGAAAATCGTCTTGGACCCAAACCAGACCATCGCCAAGCGCTCAGACCAAACCAGATCATCGCAAAGAGCGCGCCGACCCTCGTTTTAGTCTATCTCTAATGGTTGCCGCGAAAACGAAACTATTGAGAGTGGCAGGTCTGTATTAGGCTGTGGTACAGGCGGTCGACACACTAAGGCACTGTATCATGGGTTCCCGTGGGAGTGTAGTTTCTGTTCAGTCGTAGTGTCGTACAAGACAGAGCACCAGGCGCGAAGCGCCTTTAATCTCCAGTTTCAATATGTGGTTCTTATCGTCAAACTGTGACATTAATTCAGTGACCCTAATTGGAGGTTCGAGGTTTTTATTTACTACTTTATTATTTGTCCTAGCTCCTAGTGTGGCAGTTTGTTGCACATTTAGAGTTTAAGCAGTTTGGGAGGTTGATGCAGATCTAAGGGTTACCTAGCGTTTTGGCAGTTTAGAGTTTAGAATATTTTTTTTTTTTATAAAATAAAAGTTTCTGTTCGTGTTGCATTATCGAGATATATACTCATATATTCTACAACCACTCAAACGTGGAGAGGTTTGTAAGCTGGAAAACGCGAACTATCCTAAGAAGAAGGTTATTTGTACCTACAAAACAATTTATTTTATAAATATAGTTCTGTTTGTTGTTTTCTGGTAGTTATAATGTATGAATAGTTTTTTTTTATTCTATATCAACTTAAACATCATATATTCAAGTTTAAACATCATATTTGAGTCTGAAGTCTTGAAATTTGTTCATTTATTGGGTTTAATTTCATTTAGAACTGTGTAGCTCAAGATTTTTTTACGATGGTTTGCTCCGCGAACACTATTATCTATGCAAAATCCCATGTTAAAGATGTTGCCATGAGTTCCCGTGGGAGTGATCCTTCCTAATATAGTATTCTGTACGTATCGTGCATGAAGACTAGATAGGAGGACTGGACACTTAGTAGAAATTAAATGGCATTCGCTTCCCTGGCCAGAACGTTCATTATCATCTTGACTTGCATAACTCTGCTAACGGTCTCTAGTGCACATTCTGTAAAATGAAATTCTAACACAGTTTTAAAATAAATGCTTCAGTTTGAAAATGATATCTTATTCAATATTAACGTGTTTCATCCATATTGAAAGTACATTGAAAAAAAAAATTCAAGCCGTGTTAATTTTTTTTTTCATCTATAAGAATTATAATAGAATTATAGGAATTGTTCATTAATTTTAAAATACGGACGTGCAAATTTCGGGATATGAACGTATTAATGTCTAACATTATCTATAATATATTTTTAGATTTTATTTTCTTGATTGATATTTTCCTGTGGTGAAGTTCTAATCTATGAATTTTATCACAAAAATAAAGAAAATATGCATATTGTATTAATTACACATTTGTAATTTATTTTACGTAATTAACAATGCTTTCAAAAGTTTTTTAACTTTGCATTTTTGTGGATGTTTGAAATATACCAATGTTAAAATACTTACTGTCAACTTTAAACGCTGCAAAATTACCTTTACATTTAAATAATCCAAACCTGTAACATTATATTATCTGTTATCAGAAATCTCGAATTCTAATAACTCAGTTTAGAATGTATTTATAAAAGATAGCACTCTGCAATTAATAGGATATTAATTTTAAAATGCAATCTATATTTCGATCTATACACTGTTTTTAAGAATATGTATTAATTACAAGCAAACAGAGATAAATGTTGCGAGAAAAAAAATTGTAAGCTGTTATCTATATAAATAAAATTGAAAATCTGTCTATTTATGTGTTTTCTCATCATGGGAGAACTAACTGGTGCACCGAATGTCATGAAAGTTTGTGGGTAGTCGTAAAATAGTCCTATTTAAAATTTAGTCCATGTCTCGAGTTTCTTGGACCAGGGGTTATCGAGACATTCATGTAAAACGAATCTCTCATAGACAGGGCCTGATTAGCACACGAGTCTTCGGGGCTGCGGCTCTGGGGCACCAAATTTTAAAGAGCCCCATATATTTTGTATGAAATAAAATTTTTCAAATAGAAATAAAATTTTAATTAATTTAAAACTGACAATATTAGTTTTTACTTTAAATTAAAAAATAAGCTAACAGTTTTAAATATTGTACATCCTTTAAAGTCTTAATATATTATTTATTGATGAAGTAAAAAGTTTGGAAGTTCTCTGCATGTGCCAAAAGGTTTCTGGAGTTGTGATCTTGAGCCTCCCAAATATGTTACATGCAAATGTTTTGCATGTTTTTTACCTTCAATTTTACGTTGTTTTCTGTCACTGACCTATTCAAATTTATAACCAGGAACAAAACATGCACTGGAAACCATATTTTGAGAAAATAGAAGTACTGATATTAAAGTAATAAATAAAAATCAAGTAAACTTCTAATCAACTTAATGCTATTTGAAATGAACAACCATAACTGGGCTAACAGCAGCTCCACTAAACTGGAAACTTTCTTAAGAGGTATCCTCGTTCGTCGTCGTTGATGAAGCAGCTGGCGTTGCCGCCTCTATCTTCTGTGTTGAATGATTACTTGTGGTGTAGATTTGACATTATTTGTATGCACATAAAAGTTCGTTGATGTAGAACAACCCCTGATGGGCGGGGAGTCGTCGTAAGAGCTGGCGCCACTGCGTCGAGGTGATGAGGCACGTGGGATAGACTGTTCACAATCTTCGAGTATGTGAGGCACGTGGGAATGAGTCCAATGCCTGAACAGGTGATGAGGGAAATGCTGAACAGGTGATGAGGGAAATCCACACTGAGAATTCTCTGCTAGCCGGCCAAAGTTTAAAAACTTAAATTTGGGGGGGTTTGGGATTTGATGAATCTAGTTATCATTTCGACGATTTGGAAAGTTTTGGTCATTGCGTCTTCGTCGCCTTTGAGAATTTTAACTACATCTTTTAAGATACTGCTGAGTTTATTAATATCAATGTATTTTTCTACCTCTTTGTACAGACTTAGGAACTCTAGAAAAGCATTTGCAGGAGGCATCATATGTCACTTCTCTCCGAAGCAGCATATTTCGTTTCCCATCCTTCCTTTTAGCCTCCACGGGTCAAATAATGGAGTCGGACAGTGATGTAACATATATTTAATCATATATTCTTCAGCCCCTCAAACATGGAGCAGCTATTAAGCTAGATAAGACGGAGTTGCTTGCCGAGGAAAATAGAACGTATGTCGTCGAGTGTCGTACAGAACAGAGCACCAAGCGCCTTTAATCTCCAATTTCAATATGTGGTTCTTATCGTCATACTGTGACATTAATTCAGTTACCCTAATTGGAGATTCGAGGTTTTTATTTACTACTTTTTTATTATTTGTCCTAGCTCCTAGTGTGGCAGTTTGTTGCACATTTAGAGTTTAAGCAGTTTTGGGGTTTGATGCAGATCTGAGGGTTACCTAGCACTTTTGCAGCTTAGAGTTTTGAACATTAGTCGCGAGTTTTATTTAATATCAGATGTTTAAGGTGGGATTTTTAATTCCGATTATCGATGTTTAGAACAGCGCGGGGTCTCTTACGAGATTTGGCCTTGCGATGATCATAGTCATGCAGATTAAATAACAGTTCATTTGGAACGGATGGCAAATTTTTGTAAAATTTAAGCGCTACCTTTTTAATTTGGCCTCTAACAGTTTCTATTTTGAAGTCATTCCTAATTACCGAGTTCCTTAAATACCTGGGAGCTTTCCTGATAATCCGTAGGATTTTGTTTTGTTTTGTCTCTAGGATGTCTATCGTTGTTTTACAGGCATATCCCCATACGGGTGCTGCATACAGCATTCCCGGGCGGATGACCGATTTATAAATTAGCAGTTTGTTTTGATGACTGAGATTTCCGTTTCCTATCATTGGATATAAGGCTCCTGTAGTTATATACGCTTTTTTGATTAAGTTCGTTACGTGCTGTTTCCAGGTTAGGTGGGAATCTATCGTTACACCTAGGTATTTAGTAGATTTTTCCGCACGTAAGGCATGATTGTTTATATACAGTGGCGGCGGCGGTTTGTTTTTCCTCGAGAAATAGATCCAATGACATTTGTTGGGGTTTAATTTTATTCGCCATTTTTCCAGCCATGTTTGGAGTATGTCTAAGTGTTGTTGTAGCTGTCTGTGCATTACTGAGACATATGGGTGTTTTGCAAGTATCGCACTGTCGTCTGCATAGAGTGCCAGCTCTGTGTTTGGAGTCCTGGGGATGTCGTTCAGGTATATGTTAAGAGTGTCGGGCCCAGGATAGAACCTTGCGGTACACTACTTTTAATGAGCTTGGGTGTTGATAAGTTACCTCCTACTCTGACTTGAAAGTGTCTGTTATTTAAGTATAAGATTAAAAGTTTGACAAGAGCATCAGGGACTTTTAAAGTGATCAATTTGTACGCTAATCCACAGTTCCATACTTTATCAAAGGCTTTTTGTATGTCCAGAAAAATCGCAGCTGTGGGTGTCTTACTATTAAGTCCAGAAGATATGTACTCTACCACTCTCAGCAATTGATGAGTGGTGGAGTGCTTTGGCCGAAATCCAAACTGCTCCGGAATGAGGATGTCATTCTCACTAAGGTGCGTGTTCAGTCTCTTAAGAATTATTTTCTCAGTAATTTTACTAAGTGTCGGTAGCAAGCTAATTGGTCTGTAGTTGGCTGGAATTGTGGCATCCTCACCTGGCTTCGGGATTGTTATGATTATCGCTTCCTTCCATTCTTTGGGAAAGTAGTTTAGTTTTAATATTTTATTTATTAAGATAGTCAAGTAACAAATTGCGTTTAGGGGTAGGTTTTTAACCGCAATATTTCTGATTTTGTCGTGCCCTGGGCTTTTACGATTTTTGAGATTTTTGATAATTTCTACTATCTCCTGCGGGGTGGCTGGGTTAATCTCAGCCGTTACCGGGGAATTCCCGAAGTTATTTAAAGTTTGTCTAACCATTCTTAGGGTATCCTGACACATTAGATCGTGGTTTGGTTGGAATTGTTTTTCATAATGGCTTGCGAGCGCCTCGGCTTTTTCCTCGTCTGAGTACGCGATTTTAGCGCCATCCATTAGAGGTGGGAGCTTAATTTGAGGTTTCCTGAGTCTTTTTGCGAATTGCCAGAGCGATACATCTTCTGGGCTAAGGGATTCGATTAATTCTTTATACTGTTGCTGCTTTTCTGCGACAATTTTTCCTTGACTTTGCTCGTGAGTCTGTTAAGCTCCCTTTTAAGGGCGGGATCTCTGTTAGCCTACCATGTCTTAGGTATTCTATTCCTTTGCCTGACTAATTGTTTGACATGGTGGGAAAGTGTGGGTAATTTTGGAGACTCACGATGTGTTGTGGCAGAGGCAATTGCTCTCTTGATTTCTGTTGTGAGTGTGTGCGTGGCAGAGTCAATATCCGCCGTGCTCATAATGTTAGGTACTGCTAAGTGCGGCTCGAAGAGTGCTCTTTTGAATACTTCCTAGTTGACCCTCTCTTGTACCAAAGAGGCTGGAAGAGGTGTGTTCAGGTCAAATGTCACCAGTACCGGTAGATGATCCGAGTCGAATTCATCCAGGGTACTAATAGTGTGAGCGTAGTATATGTTTCGCGTTAGGACAAAGTCTATGAATGTGCCGCTGGCGCCTGAGAAGCAGGTTGGTGTCGACGGAGCAATAATGTTAGTATTTGTGGTGTTCAGCAGTCTATGTATCTGTGTACCGCGTGCATTGGCTCTCCTACAGCCCCACGCTCGGTGATGTGCGTTGAAGTCGCCTGCGAGTATCGTGTTAGGATATCGCGAGAAAAGCAGTTCCAGCTGCGCAGCTACGTCTACTCTACTCATATTTTTGATATATGTTGAGGTTAGGATAAACGGGCTAGTATTATTAATTTTGATTTTTATACTAGTATTTTCTATACTTTGAAGATTTATGCTTTTTAGTTCCTCGTGGGGAATATTTCTTTTAATGTATATTGCTGTTCCTCCATGGGGCGTTCTAGCATTAGTATTTGAGCTAAGATTATGATAACCTGAGTAGTTGGCTATGTTTAGCTTTTTACTTTCTCTAACTCTAGTTTCCTGAATTAGTAAGGCGTCTACGTCATTTTCGTTTACATAGTTCCTAAGTTCATTTACTCTTGGAGATATGCCGTTCGCATTCCAAAATATTATTTTTATTGACTCCTTTTGGGACCTAGCCATGACGGGTTTGATTCTCACTGTTACTTTTAAAGTCCGCGATTATTTTAAGGGCCTCAAAGACCATTACCATTGGATCGCTCTTTTTTTGTACCAACTCTGCAAACTGCATCAACAGATGTTTTATGTCGTCTAGATTAAACATGCTGATAAATCCTCTGATGAGGTTGAGGATATCCTCCATCTTTTCAGCATCAGATTCATCAGCCTGTTCAGTCTCGGCTTCCATTTCCTCAGCCTCAACCGCGGTTTGCACTTTTTTGTGAGTGTCCTTTTGGAACTCGATAGTTTTTTGCTTTTTTCCACCCGTTTTATCTAACAGCTGGGTTTGCGCGAGCTCTTCTTCCTCCCTGACTTGTTTAGTTTCTTTCCATTCCTTAACTTTCGTATCCAGTCTATCCTTTGCCTGTCTGGCTTTTTCTGCCTCCGATCTCTTTTTAATTGCAGCTGTAGCTGCTCTAACTTCCTCCAGAGTCAATTCTCTGGAGGTCGAAGGTTTGGGGGCCTGCTCTTGCACCGATCTGGTAGGTGCTGTAGATTGGTGCCTGTTTACCTGTGGCACTATGTGCGAGGAGCCCTGAGGGGGTGCCTGGGGGTTTGGTCCGAGGGCCTTTGCCTCCAAGGGGGTATCTGATTTTTTGGGGGAGGGGGGCATACCCCGGTGCCTTTCCCTTGTTCCAGGGGTTCTTCGGGCATTGCCTGAAGTTCGCCGGGTGGTCTCCATTGCAGTTTGCACACGTCGCCTTCTCTGTCCTGGGTCTCTGGCAGTCTCGTGTGAAGTGTCCTTCAGCACACTTCAAACACTTTGGCGGCATACTGCAGTTCTCCGATGAGTGGTTGAATTGCTGGCACCGGTAGCAAATTTTAAAGCCCCTCGCTCTGAAGGCCTCTACCTTCACAGCCAAGTACCCTAATCTTGTGAGTCTGTAGACCCTCTGCCAGTCTTCGGTAGGCCTAAGGCTGACTAAAAAGATCGGCAGGGGTAATCTCGTTTTTGTGTTTCTCAGTTGAGAAACCCGGACTACATCTAATCCATTGGATGTTAGAGTCAATTTTATCTCCTCAATGTCATAGCTAGTTGGTAGCCCCTTCAAAACTACCTTTTTCGGCCTTTCAGTTTTGAGGTTTAAACTATGGAAGGGGATTTTCTCGCTAGACAAATGGCGCTGAACAACCCTGTAGGAGTCAGCGTCATTAGGTATAAGTTTGAGCATATCTCCTGTCAATTTTCCAGATACTTTATTTCCTGTAATTTCATTTAGCTTTTTAAGGAGAGCCTGGTAGTTGTCTCTAAACTTTATGAAGAAACACTCTGCTTTTGGTTCTTTTTTTTCTACATTCATAACATTATCTCTAACAATATTTTCAACCGCTTTAGGTTTAGGTGCACTTTTAAATTGAACAGGTTGTGCAGCAATTTCAGCATAACTCCTAGTTCTAACATTTTCATTTACAGTTACAACATTTTCACTAACAGCATTACAGTCCATGTTATCATGGTCATTACATTTTAATTTTAAATTTTCATCCTGGTCTTTAGTAGTAGTTCCCTTAGTGGGAGACTCCTCTATCCTAGCCCTTCTACATGGATTTACCACCGTTTCAGTTTTGTCAACAAGTTTAATTTCATTTATAATTCCTAACTCTAACAGTTTAGCTCTAATTATTCTATCATTATACTCCTCAACTGAGTTAAAGATTACATAAATGTCACTATCACAATTTCTAAATTTACAAATGTCACAGCACAACAAAAAAGAATTCACAAAATTGAACGAACCTAGAATCCGGGAGACTTGGTCCTTGTCCTGGCCGAGGAGTCCATACTTCAGCATATCCCGGATATGCAGGGTCAGCACGTAGATTACCAATCCACAGTAGTTCACCGCATTCTTCACTTCCTGGGTCTTTGCGGCAAGAAGTCCAGCGTCCGGCAGGCGTCCAAGATATGCATCCATTGCATCCTTGAGAGGCCGAGCATCATCACCCTCCAGCTCATTAGGTACTTCCTTCGTCTTCCCCAAAAGGTCACTGTCCAAATCCATCACAGATCAGGGTCAAGTCAATCACAAGCAGAAGAGCCACGTGGTAAAACACACGTGCAAATCCAAAGCACAAAGTGGCGGAAATCCGCACACAATAAAGTTGTAAAAATTACTTGGCCCGACGTGCTCTATCGTAACTTGATATAACACGCCCAAGCGTAAGCAAGAAAAGTCACCATAATGTAAAAGCAGCAGCTTCGCAAAATCACAACCTCACACTTCGAAGTCTGAGCTCCGAAAATGAATGATAAATAATAGAACGTATACGTAGTGTCGTACAAGACAGAGCACCAGGCGCGAAGCGCCTTTAATCTCCAGTTTCAATATGTGGTTCTTATCGTCAAACTGTGACATTAATTCAGTGACCCTAATTGGAGGTTCGAGGTTTTTATTTACTACTTTTTATTATTTATCCTAGCTCCTAGTGTGGCAGTTTGTTGCACATTTAGAGTTTAAGCAGTTTGGGGGTTGATGCAGATCTAAGGGTTACCTAGCGTTTTGGCAGTTTAGTGTTTAGAATATTTTTTTTTTTTTTATAAAATAATAGTCGCGAGTTTTATTTTAAAATCAGATGTTTGAGGTGGGATCATTTAATTCCGATTATCGATGTTTAGAACAGCGCGGGGTCTCTTACGAGATTTGGCCTTGCGATGATCATAGTCATGCAGATTGAATAACAGTTCGTTTGGAACGGATGGCAAATTTCTGTAAAATTTAAGCGCTAGCTTTTTAATTTGGGCTCTAACAGTTTTTTTTTTAAGTCATTCCTAATTACCGAGTTTCTTAAGTACCTGGGAGCTTTCCTGATAATCCGTAGGATTTTGTTTTGTTTTGTCTCTAGGAGGTCTATTGTAGTTTTACAGGCATATCCCCATACGGGTGCTGCATACAGCATTCCCGGGCGGATGACCGATTTATAAATTAGGAGTTTATTTTGATAACTTAGATTTCCGTTTCCTATCATTGGGTATAAGGCTCCTGTGGCCATATACGGTTTTTTGATTAAGTTCGTTACGTGCTGTTTCCAGGTTAGGTGGGAATCTATCGTTACACCTAGGTATTTAGTAGATTTTTCCGCTTTTAGGGCATGGTTGTTTATGTACAGAGGCGGCGGAGGTTTACGTTTTCTTGAGAAATAATTCCAATGACATTTATTGGGGTTTAATTTTATTCGCCATTTTTCCAGCCAAGTTTGGAGTATGTCTAAGTGTTGTTGTAGCTGTCTGTGCATTACTGAGACATAGGGGTGTTTTGCAAGTATCGCACTGTCGTCTGCATAGAGTGCCAGCTCTGTGTTTGGAGTCCTAGGGATGTCGTTCAGGTATATGTTATAGAGTGTCGGGCCCAAGATAGAACCTTGCGGTACACTACTTTTAATGAGCTTGGGTGTAGATAAGTTATCTCCTACTCTGACTTGAAAGTGTCTGTTATTTAAGTATGAGATTAAAAGTTTGACAATAGCGTCAGGGACTTTTAAAGTGATCAATTTGTACGCTAATCCACAGTGCCATACTTTATCAAAGGCTTTTTGTATGTCCAGAAAAATCGCAGCTGTGGGTGTCTTGTTATTGAGACCAGAAGATATGTACTCTACCACTCTCAGCAATTGATGAGTGGTGGAGTGCTTTGGCCGAAATCCAAACTGCTCCGGAATGAGGATGTCATTCTCACTAAGGTGCGTGTTCAGTCTCTTAAGAATTATTTTCTCAGTAATTTTACTAAGTGTCGGTAGCAAGCTAATTGGTCTGTAGTTGGCTGGAATTGTGGCATCCTCACCTGGCTTCGGGATTGTTATGATTATCGCTTCCTTCCATTCTTTGGGAAAGTAGTTTAGTTTTAATATTTTATTTATTAAGATAGTCAAGTAACAAATTGCGTTTAGGGGTAGGTTTTTAACCGCAATATTTCTGATTTTGTCGTGCCCTGGGCTTTTACGATTTTTGATAATTTCAACTATCTCCTGCGGGGTGGCTGGGTTAATCTCAGCCGTTACCGGGGAATTCCTGAAGTTATTTAAAGTTTGTCTAACCATTCTTAGGGTATCCTGACACATTAGATCGTGGTTTGGTTGGAATTGTTTTTCATAATGGCTTGCGAGCGCCTCGGCTTTTTCCTCGTCTGAGTACGCGATTTTAGCGCCATCCATTTGAGGTGGGAGCTTAATTTGAGGTTTCCTGAGTCTCAAAGCAGGCAAAAGTCACACCCATTGTTTTTGGATCGGCATTTTCATGTACTTCTTAAATGCTGTTTTTAGTATAACAGTATTTTTATTGTTTTTAGCAGAAGCACTTAATATAATGATCATTCGCAGATTTAACAAGCAGAATCGTGATTCATTTAGACGTCACATGAGGTTGCTGCAGCGAACCAGTGTGTGGAGAGGGGGGAGGGCGGAATCCTCTACGCCCAACAGCACAACTTCCATGTCCGCAGGGATGCCAAAGCCCACGTTTGATCTAGAAGATAAAGGATTTGACTGTTGCTAAACAACACTATGTTTTCCTCAAATTAACTTTTGAAAAAAAAACTAGCCTAATGTTAATTTTATGATGGTGAAATAGAAATGATAATTAGAAAACGAGAGAGACTTAAAGAAATCTTTAATCAAGTAGAATGATGCATGACAAAATTGGCAAAGCAGTATCGTACGCTACTAACTGGAACATCAACAAACACAGTAGGGTTGCCAGTTTTCAAGTACCTAAAGATTGTGTTGCCAATACAAGTACATAATATCATATTCACCCCTTCCATAGTGTTAATTTAACGAATCACATAGTCCGCTAAATAGGATGGCAGGCGTTTCTGTCTGCGGAAACGAAGTGTAGCAGGATCCTGGGAAATCTCCCCAGAATACTTACAAAAGTTCTCGAATGACGAGGTTGGACTGTTGCTAGGATATGGTGGAACACTGTCTTAACCTTCATCTTCTGTCATATTTCTGAGACTCACAGGTGGGGGTTTTGTATGCACGTTAGAGAATTCAGAATTCTGAAAAACAGAAGAAAGGGCAGATGGTTACTACCGCTGTCCCTGTCGCCATTGATAGGTAAAGGGTTCCCTTCTTGGAGTCAGATGCCGTATAGAAACACTGGTTTCACGTCCGTCAGGGAGTCTAACATAAGCGTAGTCCGAGTTTACTTCAATAAGTTCTACTTCCTGCACAATAGGCTCATACTTATTAGCTCGTGTGTTGTTTCGCATCAGCACTGAACCCGGATGGGAAAGCCAGTAGGTGTGGCCCACCCATTGCAGGATCTACAAGTATGAGGGTAACATTCGTCCATGAGGTGTAGAATTCATGGCGGTGCATAGAAGGGGACGAATTGAATGTAAGGCAGGTTGTAAAACCCTTTCCAACTGTTCAATTACCATTTTTTTTATTTTAGTGCCAGCTGGATAGTTTTCTATACGATTCCATTGTATCTTTCGACCTGGCCGCTTCCTTGTGAATTATAAGCCTTCGCCCTGCCAGTCATTATCCCAAGCTGGGTGAGAAAATATTTTATCTCACGAGACATAAAATATGAACCTCTATCAGAAAGTATGTAAGCCGACATTCCAAAAATTGAGAAAATATTTTCCACGTGAGTTATATCGGTAGTTGCCGAGATATCAGAACAGAGAATTGCAAAAGGGAATTTTGAAAACTAATCTACTACAGTCAGGAGGTAACGATTCCTGAAAACTGTTGGTACAAGTCCTTTGAAATAAGATTTAATCTTTCAAATGGAGCAGTTGCTTTGATTAATTTTCCTTCGTTTTTACAGAATCGTGACTTAACTTCGTTGCAACAAGGGCACGCGTTTATGATCCTCTTAATATCTCCCAAAGAGAAGGCTAAATTTTTAGATCTGATCCAAAGGTACATTCGGGTGATTCCCGGATGACACAATGCCTGATGTAATTCTCTTATGGCTGGTACTCCTGGGCTGGTAGCCGCCGTTATTCTCGAGAGTGTGTCCGCAGTGGCGTGTCTGTTGCCAGGTCGGTAGATAATATCAAATTTGAAGCAGGCAAGTTCCAATCTCCAACCCATAATTTTTCTCATTTTTAATTTTACTGTTATGACACTGATCAAACATGAATATGACTGATCTCTGATGAGTAATAACTTCAAAATGTCTACCAATTAAGTAATGTCGCCAATTCCGTAGAGATTCAACAATTGCATAGGCCTCCTTTACAATCGAAGAATACTTCTGTCCAGAGTTCTTTAGAAGAATACCACAGGACTTTCAGTTTAACTCAGGGTAGCCCCTATAGCAACATCAGAGACGTCTGTTTCCACTCTAAAAGGTATGTTGCCCTCAATAGCAGCCAAGGGGCATTAGATACATCGGTCTTTAGTGAGTCAAAAGACATCACAGCAACTTCTCGAAGAGGAAAAGGACCCTTACCTAAGAGGGGACGAAACTGCTCAAGGAATACAGGAATCCAACGGCAGTAATAGACAAACATGTCCATCGCACGTTGTGGAGAAGCTGTAGCTTTAGGAATAGGTATGTTTAACAGTGGAGCCAGTCTATCAGGGTTAGGTTTTATACTTTTGTCCTCGACAGAGTATCCTAGTAGTTTGACCGATTTAGTAGAAAAAATACACTTCTTATCATTCAGTGTTAAGTTGTATTTCTTAGCAATAGTCATGAATTTTTCCAAGTTTCAGTCATGCCCCGTCTGATTTTCCCCACATACCATAACATCAAGATATGGAAAAGTGCCTTCTAAACCTTCATCCTTAATTATTTTACCAATGACTCTCTGGAAGCATGTTACGTCCACAGAATACTATATTCAGAAGGTTCACTCCCATAGGACCCTATGGCAACATTTTTAACATGGGATCTCGCATAGACACTAGAGCTCGTGAGTTAGACCAACTGAACTACGATGCGTCTGCCAGATTTGGCGCGTTATCGCTCGCTTGGCGATTTTTTTTAAACGGGAGGGGAACAAAATGTTGAGGACTGTATACTTTTATAATTTTTGAAACTTCAGGATTTAAAAATACATTAATCTGCAACATAAATATATTCATTAGTTTAAGAATATTTAAATAAACATAGTTATATATTTAATTCAAATAATCATAAAATAGATTAAAAAATAGACACATTGCATTGTCTCACTATAAAACATAATGCACAAAAAATTACAAGCTAACATACTCAAAAGACTGAAATATTATATAATATTTTCAGTCTAAAAAGTATACTAGCGTGTTAATCGTTAATTACGTGATCCTTAATTTGTTCTGGGATACTGATAATAGACTTTTTTTTTTAAATATAAAAATATTCATATAGTAAATATCAAATTTACATAAATGCACTATCGAAGTTGTGGAACTCAATCATTAATTACCCGAAGGGGGGGGGGGGGTGAATTTTCCACCATAAGGCACTTAATAAAAATTTTACATAAATATATACACATACTATATCACATTCAACTAAAAAAAAGCTATCCAAATATCAATTATTTCACATTTTATAAAAATACGGAAAATATTTTTTAACTAATTATACCACTACCTCTTAAAATTTAGTCTAATCCGGCAGTAATAACACAGAACTAATTTCGTATCGCCAGGTAATGTGGATTTTCACGGAGTTCCTAGCCATTTTGGCTTTTGCCTCCAATCTGATAACAATATATGCGAAACATGACGATGAACACATGTATACTTATATGAACACGTGTATACTTATGAACACGTGTATACTTATAATGAACACGTATGTAGGATGGTGATAACTAAAATTATTTCAATTTTAATAAACATAAATTACATACCCTGTAACGCAACCAGTTTTCTTTTATCAATCCATTTCTATGAAATGATCTAAACACTTAACAAATAATCCTTTTTCACGTTACTCAAACCACGCTAGTCTGTTGTTCTAAGTTTTCGCCTAGCGAAATAGGGTTATAACATTGAAAATCGTCTTGGACCCAAACCAGACCATCGCCAAGCGCTCGGACCAAACTAGACCATCGCCAAGAGCGCGCCAACCCTCTGTTTGGTCTATCTCTAATGGCCGCCGCGAAAACGAAACTATCGAGAGTGACAGGTCTGTATAATAGTCTGTGGTTACGCCATTAGTCACACCGAAAGGGACACATAGCAAATGATTCAGTTTACCGTCAGCTTCAAAAGCTGTATTGTGATTTTCGGATTCTAATAGTGGTACCTGATGGTAGGCACTTTTGAGATCAATAGTACTAAATATTTCATATTTAGACAATTTTGAAATCAATTCTTTGATTCTGGGAAGAAGATAAGCATCAAGCATTGTAAATCTGTTAATTGTCTACTAGTATTCGGCAACCATTCTGGGCTTGTGGTGTTTGTTCTCCTTGTACAACAAATGCTTGTGCACGCCAAGGTGAATTACACCTTCGATTACCCCTTCCTCAAATAGTCTATTTACTTCCGCAGCTATAAATAGTTTTGAAGACTTGATTTCGTGATCAATGGTCTACAGTCAGGGGTTAAGTTTGAAAACAGTGAGACAGCTGGGATTTGGGTAATTGCCAATGACCAGATTTTTAGAGGTGGTCTGTCGCCGTTGATATCAATTTCAATCGAAAAATGAGTTTTTAGTAAGTCATTGCCGATCAGAAAATCTGCATAGAGATTTTTCATGATTAACACCTTTACGTTTGTATATGAATGAGTTTGTAATTTTACCGTCATCACGGAACAGTCGGTAATGTCCGAGCTTAAGGAAGAGTTAGCCATAGTTATTATACCAAAGTATGGCTTCACTAGTATTCGACACTTATTTACCAGACATTGGTTTAGAAAACTGAGTGAGCTCCCAGTATCTGTCGGCTGTATTCCATTTATATCCAATTTAGCAATAGACTTAAACCTTGCACGGCCCCACTTTATTACTCAACGCGCTTGCAGAAATAGAGCAAGCGCGTCGTCACAGACTAATATATACAGACGTTTCAATCGCTACCGCAGCGCCCTCCACCGTCAATAAAATTCAAATCCAATATCAAAGTTAGCGAGCTTGGCAATGGTCGGAGATGGTTAGTTTCGTTTTCGCCGAGACTTTCTGTTAATATGTATAACCCTATTTGGCCCTGAATGAAACACCTACACACACTTATAGCCACCGGCCGTCCAAATAGCTGCTCTAAGTCCTCGGACGAGTCGGACGGTCTGGGTCTTCAACACACTTATAGCCACCGGCCGCCCAAATAGCTGCACAAGTGGTCGGACGAGTCGGATGGCCTGGGTCTTCAACACACTTATAGCCATGTGCTTCCTTGTGGTGTAGTAGATTGCAAAAAGATTATTTTTTAAGTGAATCAATTATTTCAAGAAACAAATTACCAAAAAAAGCGGGATTACGTTTACAAGGTATGTAAATTATTTTTATTTAAATAAAATGATGATTTGTTATCCATTCCATATTTCATCCTATGCACGTGTTCATCATAAGGAATTAGTGCTGTATTATCACTGCCGACTAGACTAAATTCTAGGAAGTAGAATATTATTAGTTAAAAACCTTTTCGGCATTTTTATAAAATGTATAAAAACTGATATTTGGATAGCTTTTTCTAGAGCTAGTTAAGTTGTATATGATATTGAATGTGTATATATTTTATACGCTTTTTACTAACTGATGTAATGTTGAAGTTAGCCCCCCTTTGTAATTAATGATTGAGTTCGACGCCTTTGATAGTGTATTTATGTAAATTTGTTATTTATTATAAGAATATTAGTATATTTAAAAAAAAACAATTATATTATCAACAGCCCAGAATAAATTAAGAACTAAGAAATTTAGCAATCAACACGCTAGTATACTTTTTAGGTTGAAAACATTATATAATACGAGTATTTCAGTCTGTTGGGTATGTTAGCTTGTAATTTTTGATGAATTATAATTTACAGTGATACACTGCGTCCATTTTTTTCATTTAGTTTATGATTACATGAATTATTGTTTATTTATTTAAATTTACTTAAATTGATAAATATATTACAGGTAAAAGTATTTTTAAATGCTGATCATGTTTATAGTTTAAAAAATTATAAAAATACAGTTCCGTAATTTTTTTTTGTTCGTATTAACATAAAATCAACAATCGAGCGATAGTCACCAAATCTAGCTGCCGAGCTTTATTAACATCATAGCTCCGATGGTTTGCTCCCCGAACGCTAGTGTCTATGCAAAATCCCATGTTAAAGATGTTGCCATGGGTTCTCGTGGAAGTCATTCTTCTGAATATTGTTGTATTCTGTCCGTGTCGGGTAATCGAGATATTTATCCATATATTCTACAACCACTCAAACATGGAGTAGCTATTGAACAAGATAGAAGCAACTTCAGAGTGAGACTAAAGCATTATTTGGAAAACAATTTATTTTATAAACATTTTTCTACATTTTCATTTCTGGTATTTGTATTATGTGAACAGTTTTCATGTTCTTTGTTTAAGTTTAAACATGGAATTTGAGTCTGAAGACTTAAAATTTATTCATTTGTTGGGTTTAATTTCATTTAGAACTGTGTAGCTCAAGATTTTTTTCAGATGGTTTGCTCCCCGAACACACGTCTGTGCAGTTGGCCCCCCGACTTTGAGCAATTCAAATTCTGAAAACTGCATTCGCTTGAGCGTCGTTTGAGCGCGTTTGAGCGAAAAAAATTTTCGTTTGAGCGACAATTCTAAAGCCGTAATTTTAGAAAAACTTCCTGGGCGCCTACTCCATCCAGCCCCCCGACTTTGAGCAATAAAAAAACTGAAAACGGCATACGTTTGAGCGCGTTTGAGCGACAAATATTTTCGTTTGAGCAACAATTCTAAAGCCGTAATTTTGGAAAAACTTCCTGGGCGCCTACTCCAACTAGCCCCCCGACGTTGAGCAATTAATAAACTGAAAACGGCAAAAGTTTGAGCGCGTTTGAGTGACAAAAATTTTCGTTTGAGCGACAATTCTAAAGGCGTAATTTTAGAAAAACTTCCTGGGCGCCTACGCCATCCAGTCCCCCGACTTTGAATAATTCAAAAACTGAAAACAGCATACGTTTGAGCGTCGTTTGAGCGCGATTGAGCGACAAAAATGTTCGTTTGAGCGACAGTTCTAAAGGCGTAAATTTAAAAAACTTCTGGTCCCATCTGTGAAGTGCCCCCCCCCCCCCCACTTTGAGCAATTTAAAATCAGAAAACTGCATTCGTCTGAGCGTCGTTTGAGGACGTTTGACCTACAAAAATTTTCGTTTGAGCGGCAATACTAAAGCTGCAATTTTAGAAAAACTTCTGGGGCCATCTGTGAAGTCCCCCCCCCCCACTTTGAGCAATTCTAAATCTGAAAACTGCATTCGTTTGAGCGTCGTTCCAGGACGTTTGAGCGACAAAAATTTTCGTTTGAGCGACAACTCTAAAGCCGTAATCTTAGAAAAACTTCGTGGGCGCCTATTCCATCCAGCCCCACGACTTTGAACAAATCAAAAACTGAAAACGGCATACGTTTGAGCTTCGTTTGAGCGCGTTTGAGCGACAAAAATCTTCGGTTGAGCGACAGTTCTAAAGCCGTAAATTTAAAAAACTTCTGGTCCCATCTGTGAAGATAGCCCCCCCCCCCACACTTTGAGCAATTTAAAATCTGAAACCTGCATTCGTTTGAGTGTCGATTGAGGACGTTTGAACGACAAAAATTTTCGTTTGAGCGACAATCCTAAAGCCGTAATTTTAGAAAAACTTTCTGGGAGCCTACGCCGTCCAGCCCCCCGACTTTGAACAATTCAAAAACTGAAAACGGCATACGTTTGAGCGTCGTTTGAGCGCTTTTAGCGACAAAAATTTTCGTTTGCGCGACAGTTCTAAAGCCGTAAATTAAAAAAACTTCTGGTCCCATCTGTGAAGTCCCCCCCCCCCAAATTGAGCAATTTAAAATCAGAAAACTGCATTCGTTTGAGCGTCGTTTGAAGACGTTTGACCTACAAAAACTTTCGTTTGAGCGGCAATACTAAAGCTGCAATTTTAGTAAAACTTCTGGGCCATCTGTGAAGTTGGCCCCCCGACTTTGAGCATTTCAAAATCTGAAAACTGCATTCGTTTGAGCGTCGTTTCAGGACGTTTGAGCGACAAAACTTTTCGTTTGAGCGACAACTCTAAAGCCGTAATTTTAGAAAAACTTCGTGGGCGCCTATTCCATCCAGCCCCACGACTTTGAGCAATTCCAAAACTGAAAACGGCATTCGTTTGAGCGTCGTTTGAGCGCATTTGAGCGACAAAAATCTTCCGTTGAGCGACAGTTCTAAAGCCGCAAATTTAAAAAACTTCTGGTCCCATCTGTGAAGTTTGCCCCCCCCCCCACTTTGAGCAATTTAAAATCTGAAAACTGCATTCGTTTGAGCGTCGATTGAGGACGTTTGAGCGACAATCCTAAAGCCGTAATTTTAGAAAAACTTCCTGGGCGCCTACTTCATCCAGCCCCCCGACTTTGAGCAATTCAAAAACTGAAAACGGCATACGTTTGAGCGTCGTTTGAGCGACAAAAAATTTCGTTTGAGCGACAATTCTAAAGTTGTAATTTCAAAAAAACTTCCTGGGCGCCTACTCCAACTAGCCCCCCTTCTTTCAGCAATTCAAAAACTGAAAACGGCATACGTTTGAGCGTCGTTTGAGCGCGTTTGAGCGACAAAAAATTTCGTTTGAGCGGCAATACTAAAGCCGCAATTTTAGAAAAACTTCTGGGCCCATCTGTGAAGTTGACCCCCCCGACTTTGATCAATTCAAAATCTGAAAATTGCATTCGTTTGAGCGTCGTTTCAGGACGTTAGAGCGACAAAAATTTTCGTTTGAACGACAATTCTAAAGCCGTAATTTTAGAAAAACTTCCTGGGCGCCTACTCCATCCAGGCCCCCGACTTTGAGCAATTAAAAAACTGAAAACGGCATACGTTTGAGCGTCGTTTGAGCGCGTTTGAGCGACAAATATTTTCGTTTGAGCAACAATTCTAAAGGCGTAATTTTGGAAAAACTTCAGGGGCGCCTACTCCAACTAGCTCCCCGACGTTGAGCAATTTATAAACTGAAAACGGCAAAAGTTTGAGCGCGTTTGAGCGACAAAAATTTTCGGTTGAGCGACAATTCTAAAGGCGTAATTTTAGAAAAACTTCCTGGGCGCCTACGCCATCCAGCCCCCCGACTTTGAATAATTCAAAAACTGAAAACAGCATACGTTTGAGCGTCGTTTGAGCGCTTTTTACCGACAAAAATTTTCGTTTGCGCGACAGTTCTAAAGCCGTAAATTTAAAAAACTTCTGGTCCCATCTATGAAGTCCCCCCCCCCCCCACATTGAGCAATTTAAAATCAGAAAATTGCATTCGTTTGAACGTCGTTTGAAGACGTTTGACCTACAAAAACTTTCGTTTGAGCGGCAATACTAAAACTGCAATTTTAGTAAAACTTCTGGGCCATCTGTGAAGTAGGCCCCCCGACTTTGAGCATTTCAAAATCTGAAAACTGCGTTCGTTTGAGCGTCGTTTCAGGACGTTTGAGCGACAAAACTTTTCGTTTGAGCGACAACTCTAAAGCCGTAATTTTAGAAAAACTTCGTGGGCGCCTAGTCCATCCAGCCCCACGACTTTGAGCAATTCAAAAACTGAAAACGGCATTCGTTTGAGCGTCGTTTGAGCGCATTTGAGCGACAAAAATCTTCCGTTGAGCGACAGTTCTAAAGCCGTAAATTTAAAAAACTTCTGGTCCCATCTGTGAAGTTTTCCCCCCACTTTGAGCAATTTAAAATCTGAAAACT
This sequence comes from Amaurobius ferox, assembly GCA_951213105.1. NCBI lineage: Eukaryota > Metazoa > Arthropoda > Arachnida > Araneae > Amaurobiidae > Amaurobius > Amaurobius ferox. Next base: position 103,986,712 of record OX578150.1, on the reverse strand, counting down.
GCATTCGTTTGAGCGTCGATTGAGGAAGTTTGAGCGACAAAATTTTCGTTTGAGCGACAATCCTAAAGCCGTAATTTTAGAAAAACTTCCTGGGCGCCTACTTCATCCAGCCCCCCGACTTTGAGCAATTCAAAAACTGAAAACGGTATACGTTTGAGCGTCGTTTGAGCGACAAAAAATTTCGTTTGAGCGACAATTCTAAAGTTGTAATTTCAGAAAAACTTCCTGGGCGCCTACTCCAACTAGCCCCCCGACTTTGAGCAATTCAAAAACTGAAAACGGCATACGTTTGAGCGTCGTTTGAGCGCGTTTGAGCGACAAAAAATTTCGTTTGAGCGGCAATACTAAAGCCGCAATTTTAGAAAAACTTCTGGGCCCATCTGTGAAGTTGGCCCCCCCGACTTTGATCAATTCAAAATCTGAAAATTGCATTCGTTTGAGCGTCGTTTCAGGACGTTAGAGCGACAAAAATTTTCGTTTGAGCGACAACTCTAAAGCCGTAATTTTAGAAAAACTGCCTGGGCGCCTATTCCATCCAGCCCTCCGACTTTGAGCAATGCAAAAACTGAAAACGGCATACGTTTGAGCGTCGTTAGAGAGACAGTTCTAAAGTCGTAAATTTAAAAAAACTTCTGATCCCATCTGTGAAGTTGCCTCCTCCCCACTTTGAGCAATTTAAAATCTGAAAACTGCCTTCGTTTGAGCGTCGGTTGAGGACGTTTGAGCAACAAAAATTTTCATTTAAGCGAAAATTCTAAAGCCGTAATTTTAGAAAAACTTCCTGGGGCGCCTAATCTATCGAGCTTTCCAGAATTTGAGGAGTTCAATATCTGAAAATTCGGGTCTCTAATATATTTTGAGCAATTCAAACAGAGAGAGAGATATATAAAAAACTATTTTAACAGAGAGAGATATATATAAAAAATGCAGAAAAAGGTGGAAACCAGGTGTAGAGGGTTCCCAAGGTAAAAGTTTGTAGAGGGTATAACTCGCGAAGCCCAAAGCGAGTGCATGGCCTAAGACCTCAACTCCCTCCCGTCAAGGCAAAAATATTATTTCCTTAAAGTATTTATATTGAGTGTTAAGAATCGGGTGGATAAGAAAATGTACTTTTATATTTCTAAATAGGTATCTTTTTGTTTTTTTCTGAATAAAGTATGCTTATGTTTTATTTTCCCATTTTACAAATTTTAGAGGTCCAAAAACATCCTCAATTTGCGTTGGAATTTACGATGTTATATTAAAATCAATTAAATATTATTTGGGGTTCTTCTGAGAGTGCGAGACCCTGAGTGTACTTAGCTAGTTTCGGCCGTCCCTGCGTCCATACAGGCATAACACATAGTTATTTCGCCCACTCAACCCTCAACCGTTCTATGACCTTCATGGATAGTTCCTTTGTTTATGTTTCGATGTGTAAAAGTAATTAGGAGAGGAGGGGAACATCAAGGCAAGAGAAGATGATTTGCACATTCTCAGAAGGAATGCCTGGATCTGTTGATATATACAAATGCAGTTCAATGACTTCTGTCTATGGCAAAATGAGATATATAAACCAAATGGGATTTGTAAAAGATTGCAAATTTTATTCGGTTTTTGCAAAGCATTTTTGATCCATAACCATACCATATCTATGAGTTTCACACAGAAAATGTTGTCCAGATGTGTGTGTGTGTGTGTCTGTCTGTCTGTCTTGTGACACTATAGCTCTCCAACAAATTAAGAGAATCGAGTGAAATTTGATACGATGATTTCAATCGATTTTCGAGATGACTGACACAGGCCAGAGTCCATAATATTTCGAATTTTGTTTATAAAATCTGAAAAACTTTATGGAAAGTACCTTTAAAACCGTTACCTTTAAAACCGTTACAAAAATCACTATTCTATATGTGATTTTGCATTTAAAAGCAAAATTACAATATTTATCGAACGCCAACTGGCAGCATTCTTGATAGTGCACGTTTTGTGTGTAAATGCTGTTGTTTTCTCAGAATACCAAAGTTTGTTCTGTAGATAAAGTCATATATTGGTCTATCATATTTTAAGTAATTTTATACACATATTTTCAAAGCGTCTGCCCTTGTTTAGAGATTTACACAGAAGACACGAGAGTTGCTTTTTATTTTTTATTTTTGAGAATTAATGAAGGGATATTTCCATCGAATTCTCATCAAAAACAACTCTCTCAGTTTTTGATATACCAGGGGTGAAAAGGTGTCCGTTAGAGCCTTCTACATAATGCCTTCAAGGCTTGAATGCCCAAAAAGTATTTCAATGCCTAGAAGGATTATTTAGCTAATAGTTGTAGCACTCTCACAAATTTTAGAACATTCAAAAACTTATTCCAGAATAATAGCTTACTGCTCTAAATGCGAGCGTGACTTCAGCAGTATGAATTTGATATTAACAGAGAAAAAAATTACCGCTACCGAAATAGCTCCCCTTATCACACATATAGCCCCCCCCCCCCCCTGCAAACTGCTTTATGCCGGTCGGCTAATCGTTAAATTATTGTTAGATACTATTTGATCAACAAAAACCATCGTTTCATCAAACCCTTTGTAAAAGTTATAGGCAGTGTTTATTTCAGAACTTTTTGGCCGGGGGACGAATGAAATTTTAGGGGGGGGAGGGGGGCAAGTTTTCTATTTGCCCTATATTAAATATATCTAAATGCTGTGTCACATAAATAGATACTAGGTATATATAAAATGTCGGGTTAATATAAACTAGATTAATGTAAAATAGGGGGCCTCGCCACCCCTCCCTCTAGAGGTATTCCTGAAAGAAACACGAAAACTAATAGTATGGGCTAAATATGTGTTTTTTTAAGTTCCTTTATTTTTATCAAACATGAAGCAAGTTTGTTGTTTATTAAACTATATGGTCCACAATTAGAATTGTAGAATACAAATTTTTATGTCCAAACTCGGTTGCGGTCTCATTGTTCTGTTGTTGATCAACAAACAAAATGGCCGTGACACAAGAATAAGTGATCGATCCTGTATGCGAATTTCTATAGTTTCTCTGGACTGTATATTTTACATTAATTTAAAGTTTTTGTTTTCGTAATTTACTTTTCAGAATTTTTTAATGTTTTGTCTTTCTCTTTCTTCTTTCCTTTTTTTTTCTGAAAGAAGAAAATTATAATTTTAAACAACACTGAATAAATTTTCTAACCTTTGACAATTATTTTTTAAAATAAAAAATCTGATGTGAGTAGCACACTATTCACTTCATAATGCAATTAATTTACTTCTTTCACAGTGAAAGAAATCTGATGTGGGCAGCATATGATTTTCCTTATATAATGCAATGAATTTACTAGTTTTACAACAAAAAATAATGTATAAGATCCACGGCGCTGTGTTTTATCTTTGAATTGTACATTGGGCGATTTTCAGAATGACACCATGTAAAACTATCTCAAAATGATCAATTAACTTATATTTCCCGCAACTCTAAACAATCATCAATATTGATAGCTTCCTCAAGAAACGATATAGTCCATATATTAAAATATTTTAATAATTATTTAATCATCTAGTCGTCATTTTCATTGATTTAGCGTCATTTTTATCAATTTGGTGACATTTTCATTAATTTGGAAACATTTACGAAAAGTCGTCAATTTGGCAACATTCCGCCAAAATTTCGTCAAGCGTTGTGGACGGAGATATAAGTTATTCTTGTAGCAGGTAACTGACTATTAGCATCCAAATACAAAAGTATTACCCAAAGTATCTTTTCTAATTAATGGAACTAGCTAGATCCACGAGAATGATGTCACATATTTTATCGCATGATATTCCTTATGAAAAGTAAACATATTACATCAATAGGTAACATTTCTTTTAAACTTTATATGATCTTTTGATATTTTTTTTTAAATGTACAATATCTCGAGAACGGTTTATGTTAGCGTTGTAACATTTATTTTAATTGTTTTCTAATGAAAAATTAAATAAGAAATGACTATTTACGTAACTTTATTAAAGGTTTTAGTTTTTTGATGATTTTTTCAAAATTTCACTCGAAAATGTAGGGAGGGGGAGAGGGTTTTGTACATGCGATTTGCGTATCATGTATTGTAATTTTTGTACCAAATTTGTTCGAATCGGTCTATTCGTTCGTCAGTTATCGTCTCCACAGACTCGCTGACACACACATGCTTTCACATACACACACATACTTCACACACACACACATCATCTCAAAAACGTCTGAGTCGTGTTCAAGGATGCTTGAAACGTGCTCTCCCGTCGAAAACTCGGAATTCAAATTTTCGACCCCGTCACAATACTTTCGTTATACATTATATGTATATAAGGAAAGAAATTATGTCCATGGCACAATGTTTTTAACGTTGATTTGTACATTGGGCACTTCTGCGGATGACAACATGTAAAACTCTTTCTTAAAATCCAATTAACTTATATTTCGCGCAACTCTACATTGAGGATTATCTATATTGATAGCATCTGCTATAAGCAATATAGTCCATATATTAAAATATTTAAATATATGAACTATATTGCAAGATTGACTTGTAGAAACAATAGGCTTCCAATATCCGACGATTGTAATATTTGCAACAAATTTCATTCGAAAAATTCCATTTGTTTGTGAGATATCGCTTACACAGACTCCCATATTAACACCCACACATGCACACAGGTATCACCTGAAAAACGTTCGATTCAAGTTCAGGGATGTTTAAAAGGTGCTCTTCCGTCGAAAACTCGGAATTCGAATTGTAGACATCGTCACAGTATTTTCCCTATACTTTATACTATGCATATAGAGAAAGTAAAAATCGTAGGTAATTTATTGTATTTAATCAACGAGCATTTTGTTTATATTTTTAGCATTACATAACTGGTAGAGAACTAGAGTCTAGCTATATACATCTAGCTATATACTACTAGAGTCTAACTATATCCATCTATGAGTACTTCGAAGTTATTCAACGAGATACACAATTGCCTTTATGAAAACTTATATTCGTCTAGATATAGCACATTTTATGCCAATGGTTAGCAGATGGTCGTGTTTTTCAAAAAACACTACGAAAAGAGTTAAAGAATGTTATTTGTTTTGCATATCACTTTTAGTTAACACCTCTGATCTGTCTTCTTTTGAGCATCTGTTGTCAAAAACAATTGTAGTTTCAAAGAGCGAAACAGCCGGAGAAAAAGTTAACAGCAGAGAGTTAGTTGACTCTAGCGGAGTCGTGTAAAAGGAATTTGTTAGAGTTAATTTCATCGACAGAATTATCTAGTGAGGAATTTTTTTTCAGACGCTACTGCGGACAGCAAAGTAAGTCACTTAATCAAATATGACTCATCTGATGAAATGATCACAAGATCTTGGGTGAAGGATCAGTGGGGAAAAGGTAAAAAAGTATTATAGATGGAAAAGAAATTAATCCTTTTTTTAACCGCAATTTTAGTGAAAATTTGAAAAAAATATGCGACAGCTTTATTCTGTGGACTGGGGTAATGATTCCCAAGTTTAAATCCCCTTATCAAAGAGGATTATCCGCATCAGTAGAAGGAGATTTTGGTGATGTGAAGAACATAATGCTTCAAAATGAGAACCAACTACTTAGAGTAGATAAATTCATGAAAATACATATTAAGTATTTGGAGGGTTGTATAAAAATAGCTGAAGCTGAAGGAAAAAGTAATAAACCTTGTTTCAAGTCAACAAGTAAACAAAATTTGGAGACCAAAGAAAGTTCAGAGGAAATCGTGGATGATAGAGATGGAATAGCGTATACTGAAATACCCAAATGTTCCGAAAAAACTGCCCATGATTCCTTACAGAGAATCAGAGGTCTTAAGAAATGAAGAAATCGACAACACAGGAAAGTACAGAGTCTTTGAAAAATGAGGGTTTAGAAATCGTAGATAGTGATGTAGAAATTAAAAAAGAAACTAAAAGAAAACTTACTTCGTCGAGTGATTTAATCTGCAAAGATATACTAGCTGAAGATCTTTGGAAAAAATATAAAAGGAAAAAATCGAAATATTTCAGACAGAATCCGGATATCAGAGGCTGGCTGGTATCTTCTGGTTATTCAAAATCTGGAGCATCCATTAAACTAGCAAAAAATGGAAATTTATTTATGCCTATAAAAATTGAAAAAGAATATATTTCAGTAAAAAACACCTGCCCATTTGATTCCATTCTTCAGATTCTAAGTATTGCAATAACAGACTTCGAAACTTACATGAACTACGCTAAAAGGTCTATGAATGCAACAGTTCAGTTGGCATTTAAATTACTGACTAACACAAGCATGTGTGATTTTTAAAAATATAGAGCTAAGCATTTATCAAATATACAATCCGAAGACACAACCATTTATGTTCCCAGAACTTTTTATAATTGATTCAACAGACAATGTTATAAATTACTTGGAGAAAGCATTCAAAGATGAACCAAGTGTCACAATTATTAAGCATTGCAATGAGTGCAGTGCAACAAAGATGCAACATTTGCCAATTTTCCGAGTTGACAGGGAAAAAATTATGGCCGACGGTGTGAAAGCACTAGAATTGACAATTGAAGTGCAATTACAATCTACAAGCAATCCATTTTGTAGAATTCCAAACTGTAATGGTGTCCAATCAGTAAAACGTGTATACGGTGAACATTTATTCATTGAATTGGATTTCTTAGATCCTGGTAATCGTTGTCTGCAAGAGCAGATGACTTTAAATCAAGCATGTGATTTAATTAAGCTATCTGATTTTCCAGTTGAACTGATAATCGAACATTAACGATTTTTTATTGGTGCTGTTATAGCTTATGAACCTGGCCATTATATTGCTTATTGCCACCGAACAAGTGGAACATGGGAAAAGTACAACGATATAGCGAACAGTGTTACCCATTGTAAAAGTGATTTGGAAATAAATCCTCACTCTGCCTTATATGTATTACCTTCGGAGTTATAGAATCAACTACCACATTAAAAGACTAGCAGTAAGTTTCGCCATGCAGACTTAGAAATAATTTGTGAGTATTTTATTTTATTTTTCTTTACTTAGAAAAATGTAAATTTAAATTAGTTTGCTGTTTTAATATGAAAAAATTGCTGTTTTAATATGAAAGCTGTTTTAATGTAAAAAGTATTGTCACTCAAATAACAATTTTTGTCTCTCAAAAGTCCACAAACAACGCTCAAACGAATGCAGTTTTCAGATTTTGAATTGCTCAAAGTGAGGGGACAAACTTCACAGATGAGCCCAGAAGTTTTTTATATTTACGGCTTTAGAATTATCGCTGAAACGAAATTTTTTGTCGCTCAAACGTCCTCAAACGACTCTAAAAAAATAATGCAGTTTTCAGATTTTGAATTGCTCAAAGAGGGAGGGCCGACTTCACAGATGGGCTCAGAAGTTTTTTAAATTTACGGCTTTAGAATTATCGCTCAAACGAAAATTTCTGTCGCTCAAACGACGCTCAAACGAATGCAGTTTTCAGATTTTTAACTGCTCAAACTGGGGGACCAACTTCACAGATGGGCCCAGAAGTTTTTCTAAAATTGCGGCTTTAGTATTGCCGCTCAAATTAAATATTTTGTCGCTCAAACGTCCTCAAACGACGCTCAAATGAATGCAGTTTTCAGATTTTAAATTGCTCAAAGGGGTGCCAACTTCACAGATGGGACCAGAAATTTTTTTAAATTTACGGCTTTAGAACTGTCGCTCAAACGAAAATTTTTGTCGCTCAAACGCGCTCATACGACGCTCAAACGTATGCCGTTTTCAGTTTTTTAATTGCTCAAAGTCGGGGGGCTAGTTGGAGTAGGCGCCCAGGAAGTTTTTCCAAAATTACGGCTTAAGAATTGTCACTCAAACGAAAATTTTTGTCGCTCAAACGACGCTCAAACGTATGCCGTTTTCAGTTTTTTAATTGCTCAAAGTCGGGGAGCAAGTTGGAGTAGGCGCCCAGGAAGTTTTTCCAAAATTACGGCTTTAGAATTGTCGCTCAAACGAAAATTTTTGTCGCTCTAACGCGCTCAAACGAGGCTCAAACGTATGCCGTTTTCAGTTTTTTAATTGCTCAAAGTCGGGGGGCTAGTTGGAGTAGGCGCCCAGGAAGTTTTTCTAAAATTACGGCTTTAGAATTGTCGCTCAAACGAAAATTTTTGTCGCTCTAACGCGCTCAAACGAGGCTCAAACGTATGCCGTTTTCAGTTTTTTAATTGCTCAAAATCGGGGGGCTAGTTCTAGTAGGCGCCCAGGAAGTTTTTCTAAAATTACAGCTTTAGAATTGTCGCTCAAAGGAAATTTTTTGTCGCTCAAACGTACGCCGTTTTCAGTTTTTGAATTGTTCAAAGTCGGGGGGCTGGATGGCGTAGGCGCCGAGGAAGTTTTTCTAAAATTACGGCTTTAGAATTGTCGCTCAAACGAAAATTTTTGTCGCTCAAACTCGCTGAAACGACGCTCAAACGTATGCCGTTTTCAGTTTTTGAATTGTTCAAAGTCGGGGGGCTGGATGGAGTAGGCGCCCAGGAAGTTTTTCTAAAGTTACGGCTTTAGAATTGTCTCTCAAACGAAAATTTTTGTCGCTCAAAAACGCTCAAACGTATGCCGTTTTCAGTTTTTGAATTGCTTAAAGTCGGGGGGCTAGTTGGAGTAGGCGCCCAGGAAGTTTTTCCAAAATTACCGCTTTAAAATTGTCGCTCAAACGAAAATTTTTGTCGCTCATAAACGCTCAAACGTATGCCGTTTTCAGTTTTTTAATTGCGCAAAGTCGGGGGGCTAGTTGGAGTAGGCGCCCAGGAAGTTTTTCTAAAATTACGGCTTTAGAATTTTCGTTCAAACGAAATTTTTTGTCGCTCAAACGCATGCCGTTTTCAGTTTTTGAATTGCTCCAAATCGGGGGGCTGAATGGAATAGGCGCCCAGGAAGTTTTTCTAAAATTACGACTTTAGAATTGTCGCTCAAACGCTCTCAAACTACGCTCAAACGAATGCCGTTCATAAATTTTGAATTGCTCAAAGTCGGGGGGCTGCGTGAAGTTAGCCCCCCCGGATTTATTTTTAAAATTACGGCTTTAGAATTGTCGCTCAAACGAAATTTTTTATTGCTCAAACGCGCTCAAACGAATGCAGTTTTCAGAATTTGAATTGCTCAAAGTCGGGGGGGGGGGGGGCAACTCTACAGACGTCCCGAGTGTTTATGCGAAATCCCATGTTAAAGATGTTGCCATTGGTTCCCGTGGAAGTGATCCCTCCTAATATAGTATGCTGTACGTGTCGTGCATGCAGACTAGATAGGAGGACTGGACACATCGTAGTAATTGAATGGCATTTCCCCCCCAAGCCAGAAGGATCATTATCATCTTAACTAGCATAACTCTGCTAACGGTACTGCCCTCTAAAGCACATTGTGTAAACTAAAACTTTTACCCAGTTTTATAATAACTGTTTCAGTTGATAATGATATCTTATTCAATATTAACTTGTTTCATCAGTATTGAAAGTAAATTAAAAAAAATGCAAGTCATGTTCATTTTTATTTTCATCTATAAGAATTATAATAGAATTATAGCACTAGCAATTAGAGGACACACCGTAGTAAAGAAATGCATTTTTCCCCCTGGCCAAACGATGCACTGCAAAATTCTGCTAATCGTACCGCCCTCGAGTGCACATCGTGTAAACTAAAAACTCTAAATTTTTCTGTTTTTTTTCTTCAATTGTCATACGCAGTTTTAAAATAAATGTTTTCATTTTGAAAATAATATGTAATTAGTATTGAAAGTAAATAAATAAATAAAAAATGAAAGCCTTGTTAATTTTATTTTTCATCGCTAAGAATTTTAATAGAATTATAATTCATAGAGATGAAAAACTTCATGAGAAAACTTGATGAGAATGCACTTGCTCATTAATTTTAAAATACGGACGTATAAATTTCGGGATATGAACGTATTAATGTCTAGCATTATCTATAATATCTTTTTACTTTCCCCGCAATACATGGTAATGTATAGGGAAAGTATTGGAATCATGCCGAAAATCGCAACTCGGGTTTTCGACGGATCTACACGTTTCGAGACCTCTAGAATACGAAAAAACCATTTTTAGCGTGACGTCTGTGTGTGTGTCTGTCTGTCTGTGTGTCTGTCTGTCTGTGCAGATTTTGTATCCACTCTAACTAAAAAACTAATGGACCGAATTTCACAAAATTTTGTAGGTAAGTCTCTTGTGGGTGGGGCTGGTGCTGATTAGTTTTGGGTACGATTCGGAATAAAAGAACCCGCCTTTTTTGAGAAATGGCCCGCAAAAGCTTGTATCCACTGTAGCTGAAAAACTAATGGACCGAATTTCACAAAATTCAGTAGATGAGTCACGTATAGGTCACCCTGGTGCTGATTAGATTTTGGTACGATTCAGAAAAAAAATAACCTGCCTTTTTTTGTAAAATGGCCTGCAAAAATTGTCAAAATCGAAAATAAAAAACTGGGTATACTCAAATATATCCATTAAATGCTGATTTAATACGTAATGTTTAACAACGAAAAGAATAAGGCCAACCCCATTACACTAGGACTAGCCGTTCTCGAGATATTTTAGTTTTTCGTACTTTCCCTACGCCACCTTTGAAAATAAGCCCGGTTACCGAATGAGAACGGAAATTGAATTAAAAGTGAAATAAATTTAATTAAAATATAGAGAACATTAATATAAGTCTGCAGCGAAAGTCATGTGCTGCCCACATCAGATTTTTACTTTCCCTGCAATACATGGTAATGTATAGGGAAAGTATTGGAATCATGCCGAAAATCACAACTCGAGTTTTCGACGGATCTACACGTTTCGAGACCTCTAGAATACGAAAAAACCATTTTTAGCGTGACGTCTGTGTGTGTGTCTGTCTGTCTGTCTGTGTGTCTGTCTGTCTGTGTGTCTGTCTGTCTGTGCAGATTTTGTATCCACTCTAACTAAAAAACTAATGGACCGAATTTCACAAAATTTTGTAGGTGAGTCACTTGTGGGCGGGGTTGATGCTGATTAGTTTTGGGTACGATTCGGAATAAAAGAACCCGCCTTTTTTGTGAAATGGCCCGCAAAAGCTTGTATCCACTGTAGCTGAAAAATTAATGGCCCGAATTTCACAAAATTCGGTAGATGAGTCACGTATAGGTCACCCTGGTGCTGATTAGATTTTGGTACGATTCAGAAAAAAATAACCTGCCTTTTTTTGCAGAATGGCCCGCTAAAATTATCAAAATATAAACTAAAAAGCTACGTATGCTCAAATATAGCCATTAAATGCTTGTTTAATGCGTAATTTTTAACGAAGAAAAGAATAAGACCAACCCCATTACACTAGGACTAGCCGTTCACGAGATATATTAGTTTTTTTCGTATTTTTCCACGCCACCTTTGAAAATAAGTCCAGTTATCAAATGAGAACTAAATTTGAATTAAAAGTGAATTAAATTTAATTGAAATAAATAGAATGTGGATATAAGTTTGCAGGGAAAGTCATGTGCTGCCCACATCAGATTTTTAGATTTTATTCTCTTGATCAATATTTTCCTGCAGTGAAGTTCTAATCTAACTTTTGTCACAAAAATAAGGAGAATATGCAAATTGTTAAGCAGATAAAACAAATTGTAATAATTACACTTTTATAATTTATTTTATGTACTTAACAACGCTTTAGAAAGTTTTTAAATTTGCATTTTTGAGGATGTTTGAAATATACCACTGTTAAAATGCTTACTGTCAACTTGAAACACTGCAAAATTATCTTTACTTTTAAATAATTCAACCCTGTAACATTATATTATCTGTTATCAGAAATCTCGAATTCTAATAACTCAGTTTAGAATGTATTTATAAAAGATAGCACTCTGCAATTAATAGGATATTAATTTTAAAATGGAATCTATATTTCGATCTATACACTGTTTTTAAGAATATGTATTAATTACAAGCAAACAGAGATAAATGTTACGAGAAAAAAAATTGTAAGCTGTTATCTATATAAATAAAATTGAAAATCTGTCTATTTATGTGTTTTTCTCATCATGGGAGAACTAACTGGTGCACCGAATTTCATGAAAGTTTGTGGGTAGTCGTAAAATAGTCCCATTTAAAATTTAGTCCATGTCTCGAGTTTCTTGTACCAGGGGTTATCGAGACATTCATGTAAAACGAATCTCTCATAGACAGGGCCTGATTAACAAACGGGGCTCTGGGGCACCAAATTTTAAAGGGCCCCATATATTTTGCATGTAATAAAAATTTTTAAACAGAAATGAAATTTTATTTAATTTAAAACTGATAATATTAGTTTTTATTTTAAATTAAAAAATATGCTAACAGTTTTAAATATTATACATCCCTTAAAGTTTTAATATATTATTTATTGATGAAGTAAAAAGCCTAAGTAATCAACCTAATGCTATTTGAAATGAACAACGATAACTATGCTAACAGCAGCTCCGCTAAACTGGAAACTTTCTTCCGAGGATTCATATGTCACTTTTCTCGGGAGCAGCCTATTTCGTTTCCCATCCTTCCTTCCTTAAGCCTTCACCAAAGAATATACATATAAAGAAGGGAAACTTCCATTGGGCTAATGTAAACACGAAAACCTATTCATTGGCTATGAGAATTTGACGGAGGTATGCTGAGAAAACAACATTTCAGGGCCACAACGCATTGCACTTACGCTTTTTTTTTTTTTTTTTAATGCTTACGAAATCTTTTTGTACAAGACTTTGTAACATAAAATAGTTTTTTTTTTTTTTTTTTTTTTTTTGCGGTATTGTAATAGTAATAATACTGATGTGATTTCATTATAGACTATTTTTTCAAAGATTATGTAAAACTGATCACGTTACTTATTCCTTTCTCATAAATTTTGTATAACATGATTTGTTAAATTTACCAACCAAACATATTTAGTTTTTCCTTAAATTTAGTAAAAATCGAAAATATTACAGTACTGTATGAATAAACTGCTTTACTTTAAATGATTGAGAGGTTAAAATTGTTCGTATAACATGGAAAAATATTTTATGTTATGAAGAAATTCAAAAAAGAGTATGGAATGTATTTGTTTTTCAAATGCCAAAAATTTTAAATTAAATTTATATTTTCTGAATTTGTTTTAATATTTTAAAATATAAATATAATATATAAATATAAATACAGATTTAATTTATTTTAAAATATTCACATAAATTTCATATTGATTAAAAAATTAATTTTTTCACAGATTGTGAAATATATTAAAAACAGATGTTATTTACTTATTGATAAAAAAATTAGAATAAAATTTACATATTAGTCAAATATGTGAATTTTTCGTTAACGAAAAGGAAAAGCTGAGCAATCCCTTGCCTTCACTTATGAAGTGGTATAAAAATTATTTTTTAAGAGATTATTATTTTATATATATATATATATATATATATATATATATTCCTTAATTTTATTAAATGTAGAGAAAAAAAATTAAGGGTATAAACATATTTAAAGAGATAATTTTAATTCATTATCAAATTTGTTTTGCAAGGATAACTCAAATTTGTGTATTTTGAGTGACAATATTAACATATAGCTTTAAAATATATAAAAGTTTCAATCTACTATTCCGTGATTGAAAAATAAAGAAAATAAGATTTCTTTACACCGATCCCTTCATAATCAAAAATGCAATTAGCAGATTAGATAAAAATAAATTTTCAGCTTTTTGAATTCAAAATTTTTAAATAAAATTTTTAATTTTACTTAAAATTTAACACAACGAAAAAATATAATTTGTAATGAATTAAATATTTTGCTTTAAATGATTGAGAGGCCAAAATGTTTAAGCAACAGCAATATTTCAGAAAATAAAAAAGTCATTCCACTATTTATTTTATCAAATACTCCAAATAAGAAAAAGTGTTGTAAATTAATGTATTTGGAGACGCATTAAAATAAGTAAGAATTAAAAATATAACATAGTCATTTCACAGTATAAATAATCTAAAAGTATTTTATTTCTAATGCTATCTGCTTCAACACATCCAGCAAATCAGCCTGAACAGACAGAAAATTAAAAATAATTCTATCTCAAACAAGCTAATCAACTGGCTTATGTCAAGCTAATCAATTGGCTTAAGATTAGTAAAATCAAAAGTTCTAAGTATACAAATGAGTAAATATAATCATGATAAGGATCCTAAACGACAAGATCCTTTATTTCTAAAGGTGTTTATTGCGATTATATATGCATATTAAATAAAACAATAGATTAAATACTTTTAGGATCGAAATAATTCACGTACCTTTTGTGTTTGCAAGAGACTCAGCAAATCGGTCATTTTAAGACAACCCCAATCGGAAAATCAAATGTGCACAGCCCAGAATTGTAATACACGATTAAATACATGTCAACCATGTAAATGAAGTGACAAAAATATTAAATTAACAACTTAAAATTGTAATAAAGTCAGCCCACGTGGTAATACAACAGACAAACACAGTGACTTGCGAAAGAAATAATCCATTTCCTTCCCCTCCTTGACAAAGAATCTCTATCCATCACCCAAGATGCATTGCGCGAAATCACACCAGCGCCCATCGAGAAGGGATTTTACTCGAAGGGTGATGCAACAACAAGGGTGATGCAACAACAACAACCGTACCCCTGTACGGTTGTTGTTGTTGTTCTCGTGTCCTAATTAAGGAAAGAAATTTGCGCTGCTTCTGTTTGGTCTAAGACCCGGGGCACCCCTACGGTAGAAGTCCGACTTCTGCCCAATAAGACATCACAAACATCCATGCCAGCAGGCGGGACTCGAACCCGCAATCTGGCAGCCGAGCCAGCACGAGGAAACGCCTGCCTCTTTGACCGCTCGGCCACCACAAGCACCCCTGTACGGTTACTTCTTCTTTTAACATCTCTTCCACAGTAACCAGATGGCGATAGTTAAGTCTAAGCCAACCTTTCCCCGTTTGATCATGACGTCTTTCGTATTCTTCCCCCGTTTGCCTTCCCGTTGTTAAATAATCGTGTTGGACAGTGATGTAACATATATTTATTCACATATTCTGCAGCCGCTCAAACATGGAGCAGCCATAAAGCTAGATAAGACCCACAGAATACTATATTCAGAAGGTGCACTCCCATAGGACCCTATGGCAACATTTTTAACATGGGATGTCGCATAGACACTAGAGCTCGTGAGTTGGACCAACTGAAATACGATGCGTCTGCCAGATTTGGCGCGTTATCGCTCGCTTGGCGATTTTTTTTTAACGGGAGGGGAACAAAATGTTGAGGACTGCACTTTTATAATTTTTGAAACTATAGAAAGGATCAGGATTTAAAAATACATTAATCTGCAACATAAATATATTCATTAGTTTAAGAATATTTAAATAAACATAGTTATATATTTAATTCAAATAATCATAAAATAGATTAAAAAATAGACACATTGCATTGTCTCACTATAAAACATAATGCACAAAAAATTACAAGCTAACATACTCAAAAGACTGAAATATTATATAATATTTTCAGTCTAAAAAGTATACTAGCGTGTTGATCGTTAATTACTTGATCCTTAATTTATTCTGGGATACTGATAATAGACTTTTTCTTTTAAATATAAAAATATTCATATAGTAAATATCAAATTTACATAAATACACTATCGAAGTTGTGGAATTCAATCATTAATTACCCGAGGGGGGGGGGGGATTTTCCACCATAAGGCACTTAATAAAAATTTTACATAAATATATACACATACTATATCACATTCAACTAAGAAAAAGCTATCCAAATATCAATTATTTCACATTTTATAAAAATACGGAAAATATTTTTTAACAAATTATACCACTACCTCTTAAAATTTAGTCTAATCCGGCAGTAATAACAACACAGCACTAATTTCGTATGATGAACACATGTATACTTATATGAACACGTGTATACTTATGAACACGTGTATACTTATAATGAACACGTATGTAGGATGGTGATAACTAAAATTATTTCTATTTTAATAAACATAAATTACATACCCTGTAACGCAACCAGTTTTCTTTTATCAATCCATTTCTATGAAATGATCTAAACACTTAACAAATAATCCTTTTTCACGTTACTCAAACCACGCTAGTCTGTGGTTCTAAGTTTTCGCCGAGCGAAATAGGGTTATAACATTGAAAATCGTCTTGGACCCAAACCAGACGATCGCCAAGAGCGCGCCAACCCTCTGTTTGGTCTATCTCTAATGGCCGCCGCGAAAACGAAACTATCGAGAGTGACAGGTCTGTATAATAGTCTGTGGTAGCAACTATAATAAAATTTCGTAAGTCGCCATTATTCAGGACAACTCACTTACTAGATATTTAGGTTTGAAACTATCGGTCGCGTTACTTATTACGAAAGGAAATTTTACCTTTTATAAAAAATTCTAAACTAATATTTATGGTAACTAATTATACCATTTGATACATATATATATATATATATATGAAATCTGAGTCTGAACCACGGTGTAAGATAATCTTACACCGTAGTTTGAACTACAGGGCGTAGAAGTAGTAGTCTTCTAGTCGGAACTTTACTGTAAAGCCGGATCTGTTAAAATTTACCACGGCCCCACACGATTATGTAACGCGACGCGCTTGCTTTAGCGGCCTGCCGAATCAGGGAAAAAGCCGAATTATATAAATATATTTCAGGCTTCATCCCAAAAATGTAGGTGACGCTCAGGTTACCCAATTTTCTGCGGAATGGGATACGTTTCTTTTTAATTTTAACAAAATGCCAACAGTAAATTGGGTTGGTAAATTACAATACAAACGAAAATTAATAGTTTTGCTGCATAGACGTGCTATTATAAAATAATACAGCACTGAAAATTAAGTGGGATACGTTTCTCTTTAATTTTAACAAAATGCTAACAGTAAATTGGGTTGATAAATTACAATACAAACGAAAATTAATAGTTTTGCTGCATAGACGTGTTATTATAAAATAATACAGCACTGAAAATTAAGTGGGATACGTTTCTCTTTAATTTTAACAAAATGCCAACAGTAAATTGGGTTGGTAAATTACAGTACAAACGAAAATTAATAGTTTTGCTGCATAGACGTGCTATTATAAAATAATACAGCACTGAAAATTAAGCAAGTCAACATGTTATTACAGCTTCCAACTCAGTTTTCCCAATCAATGAATACAATAAATCTGAGCTATTCTTAATGAATGATACTTTTATGTACTACTACATTTGAGAGGCACATGTAAATATTTTTTGTTTCTTCTCCTAGCCTTTTCAGTAACACAAACTTTGAGAAATTAAATATATATTAATTTTAATCAACAATGTTTAAATCAGTTTACGTTTGTTTAAATCAGTCAGCCATCAGAAGTTAATATAATATGTACAATTACAGTATTATTTTAACAATGTGTTAAAGTAATATGTACAATAAAAATATTATTTTAACAATATGTTAAAATAATATGTACAATAAAGTAAAATAATACAGAGCAATTTCATTCTGTTACATTGTTCTGCTGTTATTTCTATGCTTAGGCTAATTAACAAAGTAGGCAATTCAAATAGGGTGATGTATAGAAATAATACATGAAAATAACTGGAACAAATCAGTAGGTGTGGCTTACGAGTTGAAAACAAATGTAAAATTTCTAATCATATATTATAATAGAAGAATTTTTCGGTAATGGCAACCATTTTATTACATATATGTATGAGGCACGAAAGATAAATCATTGTTTGACTCAAGTCCCATAAAAAATATTTGGGAATTTTAACAATTCTAAAGTATATTGAGGTAGGCGTGGCTTAGTTTCACATATTTAGATAATAGTTCTTATACTTTAGAAATATTTAATCTAAACGTGCAAGAAACTTAAAACTAATCATTAAAATATAGCGTATTAGAAAATTATTTACTTAAACTACCATTATATTCCATATAGTTTCGTTGGTTTAATGAAAAATGAAATGTAAGGCATGTCTTGGATAGCATAGTTCTTATGGGCGACTTCAACGCACACCATAGAAACTGGAACAGTAGACGGCGGAACAGATATGGCAGAGAGCTCAACCAATTCGTAAATGACAACAACATTAGACATGTCTACCCGCCCACAGCCACTCACATAAATCTTAACACACACGACACCACCATAGACTTTGCGCTCACTAACAACATCCCCTTTCCTCATGACATAGTGACCATTAACAACTTAAGTTCAGACCACTTACCCGTGAAACTGACATTCTACCTCACAAGTAACGTCCCCATCCCTCCTTCCACTAAGTCCACTGACTGGAAGGCCTTCAAGAAACACCTCGCAGAAGGACGACTAATTTTCGATAACTATAACTCCGTGGATGACATAGACAAAAATGCCAAGAAACTCACTTTGGAAATACAAAACGCAATAGCCAGCACCACTACCTACTCCCCCCCCCCCCCCCCTCACACCATAAACTGCCGCCATCTATCAAACGAATTATCAGAGAGAGAAACAAAATTAGAAGAGCATGGCAGCTAAATAAACATCGGATTCTCAAACGTAAGTTAAATGCCCTCAGTAAAACTGTAAAATTCAAAATAATTAACTTCAAACAAACAACTTGGAAAGACTTTATCACCTCCCTCGGCCCCAGCGATAATTCAATTTGGAACTTTTATAAGAAGATTAAAAACAAACGCATTAATACTTCTCACATCCAAACTGATAACGGCCCGGTCCACAAAAACACGGACATTGCAAATGCTTTAGCCGACTCTTATGAGAAACAATTTAACATTAATTCCGACCTAAACTGCCATGACACCGAAACAGAAGTAGAAAACATCACCTATGCACTTTTGTCACGCCCCCCCCCCCCCACACCAATCAGAATTTGCCCACCACCCCACTCGAAGTGATTGAAGAAATCAAAAATTTAAAAAATAGGAAAGCTCCAGGATATGACAATGTTAGCAACAAAGCAATTAAATCCCTCCCGATTAATACCATATACTATATTACGTTACTTTTCAATGCAATACTTAAATACAACTACTTCCCAAAAAACTGGAAAATTGCTGTAATTGTTCCAATTCTGAAGCCAGGTGAAAATCCCACCACACCACAAAGTTACCGCCCTATCAGCCTATTAAACACCATAAGTAAATTAGCAGAGCGCATCATCCATAAAAGACTCAGATCATACATTAATAGTCAAAACATCATCATTCCACAACAGTTTGGATTTCGCCCCCTTCATGCTACAACACACCAGTTGCTTAGGGTTACGGAGTACATTTCTGAAGGAATGAACTCCGGCCTTACAACCGGAGTCATACTACTTGATGTGGCTAAGGCGTTTGATCGCATCTGGACAAAAGCCCTAATATACAAATTAATTCAGCTGAATTTTCCAGATGCAATGATACAATTACTTAGCCACAGAACTTTCACAGTCCGCATAAACAACACCCTCGCCACATATAGACACATACTCCTCGTAAGCAGCAATGAGAAAATCACCCATTTAATATAATACACTTTGTTGCAAAAAAATGTATGCTCCAATAAAAAATTGAGCTACATTGAGATCGGTCGGCAAATGTCGTTTGCATAATTATGCAAATTATCAAACTGTCAGCGCCAATGAAGTTATAAGATTCATTCAACGCGTATGAGAACGACACATCAAGCAGCATCTAAAACGACCAGTGTGCTCATGGTCAGTTGGAACTATATTTCTGTTTTGACACTGCAAGTTGTGTGCATATATGTCTTTGAGACGTACTCGACGGCACTACGAAAAATTGTCGGATTTAGAGAGAGGCCGCATCATAGGCCTAATTGAAGCTGATTGATCCAGCAGACTTATCAGTCGCCATATTGGTCGGAGCAATATGGTAATTATTCAGTATTGGCAACGGTGGATCAGTAAAGGCACTTGTAATAATCAGGAGCGTCCCTAAGGTCAAGCAGTCCAAGCGACTACTTGGGGTATAGTGATCGGAATTCTATTGTAGGCACTGTACTTGTGGATTCAGGTTTGCAGAGGACCTCAAATTCTTGTATATTTTTTTTATCTGACCTCTTTGGCATATTTTTGTAACACTTATTTGTGCATCATAGCTAATCCAACGTTTTATTGTATATGTTGTATAATTCTGCATTTTATCATTAATTATTTGTGTATTAGTGCTCAATTATCTTTACGTATACAACGCTTTGGCTACGACCATTTTTTCGGATTATAGAAAATTGAGAACATCATAATACTATAATCCCCATAACGTGATTTGATGGTGTCAATGTAGGCTCTGTAGAATTTTATATTTGATTTGGTCTCTTCAAGTTTCGGTATTTTGGGATTTCAAGCGAGCTAAATACACTCGGCCTAAAAACATTTGCGTAATCAGTATCTTTTTTTCTTGCTTGAGCTATAACTATAGATCTTTAGGTATTCGATTGATAAACTATAATTATATAACCAGGGCTGGATAATCCATTGGGGCAGTTTTGGAACGGAGAATGTATTTATATTAGGATCAAAGGTCTCCAAAATATTGTTTACTTGGGGACATTAAACTATATGCCATAATTTTATGCCATAAAGTGAAAATACTGATATAATAAATTCTTATTTTTTTAACAAGCTAAAACAATTTGAATAAATTGTCGAATAATCGGGTTTTCGGATTACCGATTTTCAGATTTGTGACTTTTTATTGTGTTTATTGTTCAGATGGGTCTGTCATAGAAGTTCGCTTGGAGTCTCTGAAAACCTAGGGAAGCAACTGGTAATAATCGCAGCTACTCAAATACACAACTGTTCGAGAGCAAAGTGCTGTCAGTAGAGGAGCTAAATTTACACAAATTGGAATTATATTATCATTGGGAGCCAATCCCCTTTAGTTGTGCTGCAAGACAATCGAACTCGGCGTGCGTGTACATCGACAATCGGCTCGCGTGTACGTCGACGATATTCTTCAGTCGAGTGTGCTGCCTATGTAGTCAAATTGCCCATGTTCCATTTACCAACACGACAATGCCCGTCCACATACTCCACGACTTTCTCGACAATGTATTCGAGGAATAACTACCCTTTCATGGCCATTTCAGATCTATAAACAACAGAACACGTCTGGGACATGCTGGGACGGCAATAGCAGCCTTCTCAGTATACCACTGAATTAGCTGATCAGTTGCAACTTTTGTGGCAAAATCTTCAGCAGAGTGATATAAGCCAGCGGTTCTTAACCTATGGGTCGCGACCCAAAATTGGGTCGCGAAGCATATTTCTTGGGTCGCGCTGAGTCGAACCAAAAAAGTTAGTAATACACCAAATAATAAGTAATACCAACACCTCCTAGAAGAGTTATTCCCTAATACAAGTTATTCCCTAATACAATGTTTCGGTTTTACCGCTCTTCGCGAATGGCCTTCCGGAAGTGACGTCCAATTCCTGTCCTGAGGATTTCTCTTCTAGGAGGTGTTGGTAATACGCACGCCATTGCTTTGCGTGCGCGCAGACTCAGTAAGCTCTCTGTCAAAAACTCGTTTCTGCGTATTGTGTTGTGAATAACAGTGAAACGTGAAACGTGTAATAACAATGAAACGTGAATACAAGCATTTTAGAAACAAATTTTGTCTTATTATTAATAGTGGAGTGATCAAGCTGCAGTGCGTATTGTAAAATTGTAATCACCCTAATAATGGCAAAACGTGAATACAAGGAAGCATTTTTAGAATTAGGTTTTACTTGCATTTATGATCGAGGAGTGAACAAGCCGCAATGCGTGTTGTGCAGTGAAATATTAAGTAATGAATCGATGAAACCGAACAAACTTAAAAGACATTTTAATGCAAAACATAAAAATTTTTCCTTTGAGGGAAAAGATCGTACTTTTTTCGAAAGAAAAGAAGCCCATTTAAAAAGACAGCGTTTGGATGCACCAAGTAGTAGTGGTTTTATAAATTCTGCCAAACAAGCTACACTTGCTTCTTTTCATGTGGCTTGGCATATTGCAAGACAAAAGAAACCCCATAATATTGCTGAAAAACTTATAAAACCTGCTGCCATTGACATGGCACGTATCATGTGCGGAGATGAAAGTTCAAAGAAATTACAAAAGATACCATTATCAAATGATACAATTCGTTTACGAATTAATGATATGTCATTTGATATTAAGAATCAACTTATTTCTGCTATAAAAATTGCTGGTTTATTTAGTATTCAACTGGATGAAACGACAGATGTAAGTAAAGGTGCTCAACTCATGGTTTAAGTGCGGTATCCAGGTTTAACAGATATACAGGAGGACATTTTATTTTGCAAACCAATATCAACAACAACTAGAGGTGAAGATATTTTTCTTATGGTCGATTCGTTTTTTAAAGAAGAAGGATTAAATTGGAATCAGTGTTTCAGTATTTGCACCGACGGTGCAGCTGCCATGACAGCATCTCAAAAGGGATTTTCGACAAGAGCAAAACAAATGAATCCACAAATTATATCGATTCATTGTTTGTTACATAGACAAAATCTTGCTTCAAAAAAATTATCACCCGAATTATGTATCGTTTTGGATGAAATTGTTGCGGTAGTCAATTTTATCAAATCAAGAGCTCTTAACTGTAGAATTTTCCGCGAACTGTGTTTCGAATTTGGTGCAGAATACGAACATTTATTATATTATTCTGAAGTTAGATGGCTGTCCCGGGGCAAAGTTGTTCAAAGAGTATTATCATTACAGACAGAAGTCGAATTATTTTTGAGAGAAAAGAAACACCCATTAGCATCTAAATTCTCCGAGTTGAAGTGGATTACTCAAGTTGCTGATTTGTCAGATATTTTATTTGAAATAAATAATCTAAATACGTCTATGCAAGGACGTAATCATACTATTATTGAATTAACTGAAAACATTAAATGTTTTAAAAATAAACTCAAATTATGGAGAAATAAGGTTGAAGTAAAGAAACTTGCTTCATTCCCGACTCTTAATTTACTTGTTGAAGACAATAATATTGATATCACAGATTTTGAAATACAGAAAATTATTATTAATCATTTAGAAAAACTAATAGCAGACTTTGATCGATATTTCCCTGCAGACGATGTTTTCAAATATAATTGGGTTCGAATGCCATTTAATTTTGATGTAAGAGATTTGCATGAGGAATTTGTTAATATTAATCAATTTCAAGAACAATTAATAGAAATACAAAGTGACCAAGCACTTCGATACAATTTCTACAAAAACACTGAATCTTTATGTGCTTTCTGGTTAAAATTAAAAACCGAAAAGCCAATAATTGTTAAAGAAGCCCTAAAAGTATTATTGCCCTTTTCAACAACATATATGTGTGAGGCTGGTTTTTCGGCTCTGTGTGTAATCAAAAAAATTACCGGAACAAGTTAAATCCTGAAATAGATATAAGGTGCTCCTTGACAAGCATTCAACCGATGTTTGAAGATCTTTCAAAATGTATTCAAGCACAAGGTTCTCATTAAAACTGTATGACTTGCATTTAAAATTTAAAAGACTTAACATATGTATTGATATTTCTTTTTTTTTTTAGGAATAAGTTAAAATGTCAATTATTTTCAAAAAGTTATAAATATATTTTAATTTGGACAATAAAAATTATTAAAAACACTTGATTATTAATTAAATTTTCCTTGGATCGAAAAGTACTTTTGTTTATCTTTATTATTAAAAAAAATAAATAAAAAATTTGTAAGTCAAGAAAAATCATCATCGTAGGATTGAAGATTTTTTAAAAATACGATCTAAAATAAAGCAATAAAAAAATTTTGACTTTTTTTTGGGTCGCGACATGAACATATTTCTCAAATTTGTGTCGCGGCTTAAAAAGGTTAAGAACCACTGATATAAGCAACTGAATTGACTCTATGCTGCACCGAATATTGACTTTTATAGTTACCAGGGAAATATGACACTTTCTAAAACGCCAACTTCTTGTTGCCGCCATGTCTTAATGAAACTATTTTTTGCTCTCAATAAACATTCGCATATCTCCTCAAACGATACATACATGCTAAGTTTTGTAACTGTAGCTCAATTTCTTATTGCTGCATATATATTTTTGGCTACTTGAAGATTTATTTGTTGCTACTTGATTAAATATGTTATATATTTTAAATGAATAATTCTTTACTTAGTACCAAAGTTATCGGTTAGCAGTAGATAGGTCCATAAGAAATTTTAACACCCCAAAATATAAATTAAATAAGTTTAGAAAAAATAAAACCCGTAATGGGTATGAAAATCATAGTTATGATTTTACATATTAATGATTCATTTGAATCGATATATGATATCCAAATTGAAAGTTTTTCATATAAAGATCCCCCCCCCCCTCACCTCCTCTCATTGTCACACCTGCCATACATAATAAAATATCTTTCCCTTATGACGACCTAGTAAAAAAAAATAAATTATTCTTATAGTAGATATTTATATTATTTCCAAGATATTGAATTTTCGACAATTAGTCGTCATTTTCATTGATTTAGCGACATTTTTGTCCATTTAAACGACATTTTCGTTTATTTGGCAACATTTAAAACAGTCGCCAAGTAGGAGACATTCCACGAAATTCGTCGCCAAAATCACTCCAAGCGTTACGGACGGAGAAATAAGTTATTCTTACAGCAGATAAATGACTATTGGCGTTCAAATACAAAAGTATTACTCAAAGTATCTTTTTTCATGAAAGGAACGAGATAGATCCACGAGAATGATGTCACCAAATTTATGGCATGATATTACATATGAAAAGTAAACATATTTTTCAACTGTTAATATTTTTTTTTAATTTGGGATTTTTTGATAAATTTATTTGAAAAATGTGCAATACCTCGAGAACAGTTCATACTAGCGTTCTAAAATTTATGTCAATCGTTTTCTAAGGAAAAATTACATAAGAAATGTGTGTGTGTGTGTGTGTGTGTGTGTGTGTGTGTGTGTGTGTAAGAAAGTGTGTGTGTGTGAGAAAGTATGTGTGTGTGAAAGTATGTGTGTGTGTCAGTGAGACTGTGGAAACGATATCTCACAAACGAACGGAGCGATTGGAATGAAATTTACCACATCAATTACAATCCTTGAATACTGGAAGCCTGTTGTATTTAAAACAATCGAATGATCCGAACCTCCCTAAACTTTCGAGTGAAATTTTGAAAAAATCACAATATCAAAACCTTTATTAAAGTTACTCAAATAGACATTTTTTATATAATTTATCCTTAGAAAACGATTGACATAAATTTTAGAACGCTAGTATAAACCTTTTTCGAGGTATTGCAAATTTTTCAAATAAATTTATCAAAATATCCCAAATTAAAAAAAATATTAACTGTTGAAACGCATGTTTACTTTTCATATGTAATATCATGCTATAAATTTGGTGACATCATTCTCGTGGATCTAACTCGTTCCATTCATGAGAAAAGTTACTTTGAGTGATGCTTTTGCATTTGAAACCCAATAGTTATTTATCTGCTCTAAGAATAATTTATTTCTCCCTCCATAAAGCTTGGCGAGATTTTGGTGATGAATTTGACGGAATGTCGCCAACTCGGCACCTTTTCTTAAATGTTGCCAAATTAACGAAAATCTCGCGAAATGCATAAAAGCGACACTAAATCAATTAAAATGGGGAGTAATTGATGAAAATTCAATATCATGGACAGAATATAAGTATCTACTATAAGAATAACCTATTTTTTTTTACTGTCAAAGTAGTAAATTCATTGCATTATATACGGAAAGTCATGTGCTGCTCACATCAGATTTTATTTTTAGTGTTATTTAATCCAAAGGAAAATTGCAGTGGTTTGAAATATTTCCCATGGGAGTTTATAAAGTTTGGTTCAGAAAAATATTTAATGACCACAAATAAAGGAAACAAATATTGCCGGACTCTGAAACAAAAAATGTACCTTTCATATAATTAAATAACGTGCTGATTTATGAACAATAAATTAAATAAATTCCTATAATTATATTCGCGCAAATAGAAAAATATATTGTAATTACATGCAAGAGTTTCAGAAATATCATGAAGCATACAAAAAAATGTATTTAAATTGGCGATTGACGTAAGTGTATGAATCATATTTAGCCATCACCATATTTGTCTCCTCTTTTTATCAGAATATAATTATCTATAATGCGAAATAGCTATCTTACATTAATTTTGATTTTTTTAATATAAGATAAAAGTTTGTTAGTTTTGACAGATTGCTTTGCTTTCGGATCATGAAAAGCAAAGACCCAGGAAAATGTAGCCTGATTATTAAGATTATTATTATTTTTTTTTACTTTACTACACTTTATAAAATTATTGCAAGGCTATCCTACTGAACAGGTAAAATCATAAAAAAAATGTATGTTTTATTTTACCCATTCAATGCCCCATTCAACGTTCATTCAGCCATTCAACGTTCATTATTTAAGAAACTTCACATTCAGTTTATATTACTATTGTTGCAAATGCCATTAATAAAAAGAGTTTAAACATTAAATATCTCATGCCTTTCACTACATTACATTGAAAGGCTATTCAAAATTATTACAAGGATTTATAAAATAAAAGGAAATAACTGGCTTTCAGCAGGAGTTTCCTTTTATCATGCCATAGAAATATGGAATTAATTACACTGAAGAAATAATGTTTAAAATAGAAACTACTAAATCTATTTTCATAAATTTGATAATAATTATAAAAGTTCAGAATTTCTGAATTTTAAATACTCTTTTTGAAAAATACAGTGTAGTTAAAGCATATTAACCACGCCCACCAGATTTCAATGAAATCAGTTTTTCAAAAATTTGAAAATAAATGCAGTGAAATTTTTAAAAGATGGTCATGAAAGTGAAAATTGATAATTAGTCAATGTAAAGTACATTTTCTATTTTTTTTCTAGGCACTTTCCGATTATTAACCACGCCCACTAAATGATAGTGAGATCTGCATTTTCATAACCACCAAAGTAGTGATATATTGTTGCCTGCATAATGAAATGTAAATTTTCCTGTGGTTCCAACTACATTGATAAAAATAATGTGGTATCTAACAAAATTTTATATAACTATCAAACTAATTTCATATTGTTTCTATAAATAAAATAACATTCATTTCTTAAAAATTCGTCAGGTAATTGGAAAGGGAACTTCATCAGCGGGAAATAAAAATGACTTCAGTGGACCCCTTTTCTTTATTTGGCAAAAATAACCCTTTTTCAAGTTTAGGGATTATTGGATGAACAAGTTAGAATATTCAAGCTAAGTCCAACTGTAAGGATTATTTTCTGAGGACACTACTATAAAAAAATACAAGTTGCACTACGAATATAATAATTATAAAACTTCAGAATATCTATATTTTAAATACTCTTTTTAAGAAATACAGTGTAGTTAAAGGATATTAACCACGCTCACAAATTTCAATGAAATCGATTTTTCAAATAATTTGAAAATAAATTTAATGAAATTTTAGAAAGATGGTCATGAAAGTGAAAATCGATAATTAGTCAGTGTAAAGTACATTTTCTATTTTTTATATTTTTCTAGGCACTTTCCAAATATTAACCACGCTCACTAAATTATAGTGAGATCTGCATTTTCAGAAAAGAACCAAGGTAGTGATGATATATTGCAGCCTGCATAAGAGAAATGTGAATTTTTCCGTGGTTTCAACTACATTGATATGAATAATGTGGTTTCTAACAAACTTTTATATAACTGTCAAACTAATTTTATATAGTTTCTATTAACAAATTAACATTCATTTGTTAAAAATTCCTCAAGTAATTGCAAAGAGAATTTCATCAACGGGAAATAATAGAGCCCTTTTCTTTATATAGCAAAAATAATCCTTTTTCAGGTTTAAGCAGCATGGCACAGTCTGTGGATCACTGCATGAACAACTAAGATTATTCAAAATAAGTTCAACTGTACGCATAGCTGCCAACCTCCAAATATGAAAAACCGGGAGATTTTTGTACGAAAATATGAAAAAATCAGGAGATTTTGATCAGCTCAATTTTAGACGATGCAGACAGATTGCAATTGTGGAAATTATTTTCACAATTAAACGAAAAGTAAGGAGGATCGCGCACAAATGCCGTTTCTCACGATACTGCTGCAAAATAGTCTTTCATTTCATCAATAATACGTTTAAACAATAGTTTTCTGTATGAAATACGAAATAATTATAAAAAAATTTGACGATGTTGACAGATTGCAAAAGTGGAAATTATTTTCACAATTAAACGAAATATTAGGATGATCGCGCATAAATGCCGTTTTTCGCGATACTGCTGCAAAATAGCCTTTCATTTCATCAATAATACGTTTAAACAATAGTTTTCTGTATGAAATACGAAATAATTATAAAAAAATTTGACGATGTTGACAGATTGCAAAAGTGGAAATTATTTTCACAATTAAACGAAATATTAGGAGGATCGCGCATAAATGCCGTTTTTCGCGATACTGCTGCAAAATAGCCTTTCATTTCATCAATAATACGTTTAAACAATAGTTTTTCTGTATGAAATACGAAATAATTATAAAACAATTGGACGATGTTGACAGATTGCAAAAGGGGAAATTATTTTCACAATTAAACGAAGTATTAGGAGGATCGCGCACAAATGCCGTTTTTCGCAATACTGCTGCAAAATAGCCTTTTATTTCATTAATATTATGTTTAAACAATAGTTTTGTATGTAAAAGAAAATAATTTAATAACATTTTAGTCGATGCAAATGCGTTTTTCCCACATTAATTAGATAATCATTGGTCATCTCTCTCGTGACGCTGTGGGAATAATCGCCGTTTGCGAGCGCCGATTACGCGATACCTGGGAAACGGATTTTTAGATGAAAGAACGGAAAAACTTCGATTTCAAAATTTGTGACTTCGTTTCTCATTTCGTGATATTTTCGGAACATTCGTGATCTATTTCCGATTCTTTTACTTTTGTACCCTGTAGATACAAATACAAACGTCAATCGCGATCCATTACTACACCGCGGTAGCAGAAAACTGCACCGCGGAAAACAATTGAAAATCACGATTTGCATTCGCGTGATTTCTGCCTAGAAAGGGGGAAAATAAGGGCAGCTGGATGAAAACCGGGAGATATAGCAAAAAACCGGGAGTCTCCCGATAAAACCGGGAGAGTTGGCAGCTATGTGTACGGATTATCAGTTCAGGGCACTACCATTCAAAAATATACAAGTCGCACTAAAATTTGGCAACTAGTACAATATATTTAATCGTTTTGAGTTCTTCCATTTTAAAGAATTCGTAGTGTCGTACAAGACAGAGCACCAGGCGCGAAGCGCCTTTAATCTCCAGTTTCAATATGTGGTTCTTATCGTCAAACTGTGACATTAATTCAGTGACCCTAATTGGAGGTTCGAGGTTTTTATTTACTACTTTTTATTATTTATCCTAGCTCCTAGTGTGGCAGTTTGTTGCACATTTAGAGTTTAAGCAGTTTGGGGGGTTGATGCAGATCTAAGGGTTGCCTAGCGTTTTGGCAGTTTAGTGTTTAGAATATTTTTTTTTTTTTTTTTTTTTTAATAAAATAATAGTCGCGAGTTTTATTTTAAAATCAGATGTTTGAGGTGGGATCATTTAATTCCGATTATCGATGTTTAGAACAGCGCGGGGTCTCTTACGAGATTTGGCCTTGCGATGATCATAGTCATGCAGATTGAATAACAGTTCGTTTGGAACGGATGGCAAATTTCTGTAAAATTTAAGCGCTAGCTTTTTAATTTGGGCTCTAACAGTTTTTATTTTGAAGTCATTCCTAATTACCGAGTTTCTTAAGTACCTGGGAGCTTTCCTGATAATCCGTAGGATTTTGTTTTGTTTTGTCTCTAGGAGGTTTATTGTAGTTTTACAGGCATATCCCCATACGGGTGCTGCATACAGCATTCCCGGGCGGATGACCGATTTATAAATTAGGAGTTTATTTTGATAACTTAGATTTCCGTTTCCTATCATTGGGTATAAGGCTCCTGTGGCCATATACGCTTTTTTGATTAAGTTCGTTACGTGCTGTTTCCAGGTTAGGTGGGAATCTATCGTTACACCTAGGTATTTAGTAGATTTTTCCGCTTTTAGGGCATGGTTGTTTATGTACAGAGGCGGCGGAGGTTTACGTTTTCTTGAGAAATAAATCCAATGACATTTATTGGGGTTTAATTTTATTCGCCATTTTTCCAGCCAAGTTTGGAGTATGTCTAAGTGTTGTTGTAGCTGTCTGTGCATTACTGAGACATAGGGGTGTTTTGCAAGTATCGCACTGTCGTCTGCATAGAGTGCCAGCTCTGTGTTTGGAGTCCTAGGGATGTCGTTCAGGTATATGTTAAAGAGTGTCGGGCCCAGGATAGAACCTTGCGGTACACTACTTTTAATGAGCTTGGGTGTAGATAAGTTATCTCCTACTCTGACTTGAAAGTGTCTGTTATTTAAGTATGAGATTAAAAGTTTGACAATAGCGTCAGGGACTTTTAAAGTGATCAATTTGTACGCTAATCCACAGTGCCATACTTTATCAAAGGCTTTTTGTATGTCCAGAAAAATCGCAGCTGTGGGTGTCTTGTTATTGAGACCAGAAGATATGTACTCTACCACTCTCAGCAATTGATGAGTGGTGGAGTGCTTTGGCCGAAATCCAAACTGCTCCGGAATGATAATGTTATTCTCACTAAGGTGCGTGTTCAGTCTCTTAAGAATAATTTTCTCAGTAATTTTACTAAGTGTCGGTAGCAAGCTAATTGGTCTATAGTTGGCTGGAATTGTGGCATCCTCACCAGGCTTATGGATTGCTATAATTATCGCTTCCTTCCATTCTTTGGGAAAATAGTTTAGTTTTAATATTTTATTTATTAAGATTGTCAAGTAACATATTACGTTTAAGGGTAGGTTTTTAACCGCAATATTTCTGATTTTGTCGTGCCCTGGGCTTTTACGGTTTTTGAGATTTTTAATGATTTCTACTATCTCCTGCGGGGTGGCTGGGCTAATCTCAGCCGTTACCGGGGAATTCCTGAAATTATTTAAAGTTTGTCTGACCATTCTTAGGGTGTCCTGACACATTAGATCGTGGTTTGGTTGGAATTGTTTTTCATAATGGCTTGCGAGCGCCTCGGCTTTTTCCTCGTCTGAGTACGCGATTTTAGCACCATCTATTAGTGGCGGGAGCTTAATTTGAGGTTTCCTGAGTCTTTTTGCGAATTGCCAGAGCGATACGTCTTCTGGGCTAAGGGATTCGATTAGTTCTTTATACTGTTGCTGCTTTTCTGCGACAATTTTTTCCCTGACTTTGCACGTGAGTCTGTTAAGCTCCCTTTTAAGGGCGGGGTCTCTGTTAGCCTGCCATGTCTTACGTATTCTGTTTCTTTGCCTGACTAATTGTTTGACATGGTGGGAAAGTGTGGGCATTTTTGGAGACTCACGATGTGTTGTGGCAGAGGCAATTGCTCTCTTGATTTCTGTTGTGAGTGTGTGCGTGGCAGAGTCAATATCCGCCGTGCTCATTATGTTAGGTACTGCTAAGTGCGGCTCGAAGAGTGCTCTTTTGAATACTTCCCAGTTGACCCTCTCTTGTCCCAAAGAGGCTGGAAGAGGTGTGTTCAGGTCGAATGTCACCAGTACCGGCAGATGATCCGAGTCGAATTCATCCAAGGTACTAATAGTGTGAGCGTAATCTATGTTTCGCGTTAGGACAAAGTCTATAAATGAGCCGTTGGCGCCTGAGAAGCAGGTTGGTGTCGACGGTACAATAATGTTAGTGTTTGTTGTGTTCAGCAGTCTGTGTATCTGTGTACCGCGTGAATTGGCTCTCCTACAGCCCCACGCTCGGTGGTGCGCGTTGAAGTCGCCTGCGAGTATAGTGTTTGGATATCGCGCGAAAAGCAGTTCCAGTTGCGCAGCTACATCTACTCTACTCATATTTTTGACATATGTTGAGGTTAGGATAAACGGGCTAGTATTATTAATTTTAATTTTTATACTAGTATTTTCTATACCTTGAAGATTTATGTTGTTTAGTTCCTCGTGGGGAATATTTCTTTTAATGTATACTGCTGTTCCTCCATGGGGCGTTCTAGCATTAGTATTTGAGCTAAGATTATGATAGCATATATAGTTGGCTATGTTTAGTTTTTTACTTTCTCTAACTTTAGTTTCCTGAATTAATAAGGCGTCTACGTCATTTTCATTTACATAGTTCCTAAGTTCATTTATTCTTGGAGATATGCCGTTCGCATTCCAAAATATTATTTTTAAGGATTCTTTTTGGGACCTAGCCATGACGGGTTTGATTCTCACTGTTATTTTTAAAGTCCGCGATTATTTTAAGGGCCTCAAAGACCATTACCATAGGATCGCTCTTTTTTTGTACTAACTCTGCGAACTGCATCAACAGATGTTTTATGTCGTCTAGATTGAACATGCTAATAAATCCTCTGATGAGGTTGATGATATCCTCCATCTTTTCAGCATCAGATTTATCAGTCGGTTCAGTCTCAGCTTCCATTTCCTCAGCCTCAACCGCGGTTTGCACTTTTCTGTGAGTGTCCTTTTGGAACTCGATAGTTTTTTGCTTTTTTTCACCCGTTTTATCTAGCGGCTGGGTTTGCGCGATCTCTTCATCCCTGACTCGTTTATTTTGTTTCCAATCCTCAACCTTAATGTCAAGCCTATCCTTTGCCTCCTTTGCCTGTCTGGCTTTTTCTATTTCCGATCTCTTTTTAATGGCAGCTGTAGCTGCTCTTACTTCCTCCAGGGTCAATTCTCTGGAGGTCGAAGGTTTGGGGGCCTGCTCTTGCACCGATCTGGTAGGTGCTGAAGGTTGGTGTCTTTTTTCCTGTGGCACTATGTGCGAGGAGCCCTGAGGGGGTGCCTGGGGGTTTAGTCCGAGGGCCTTTTGCCTCCAAGGTGGTATCTGATTTTTTGGGGGAGGGGGGGCATACTCCGGTGCCTTTCCTCTGTTCCAGGGGTTCTTCGGGCATTGCCTGAAGTTCGCTGGATGGTCTCCATTACAATTTGCACACGTTGCCTTCTCTGTCCTGGGTCTCTGGCAGTCCCGTGTGAAATGATCTTGTGCACACTTCAGGCACTTTGGTGGCATACTGCAGTTCTCAGAGGAGTGGTTGAACTGCTGGCACCGGTAGCAAATCTTAAAGCCCCGTGCTCTGAAGGCCTCTACCTTCACAGCCAAGTATCCTAACCTTGTCAGTCTGTAAATCCTCTGCCAGTCTTCCGTGGGCCTAAGGCTGAGTAAGAAGATCGGCAGGGGTAATCTTGTTTTTGTGTTTCTCAATTGAGAAACCCGGACTACATCTAATCCAATGGATGTTAGCGTCATTTTAATCTCCTCAATGTCATAGTTAGTTGGTAGCCCCTTCAAAACTACCTTTTTTGGCCTTTCAGTTTTTAGGTTTAAACTATGGAAGGGGATTTTCTCGCTAGTCAAATGGCGCTGAACAACCCTATAGGAGTCAGCGTCATTGGGTATGAGTTTGAGCATATCTCCTGAGAGTTTGCCAGATACTTTATTGCCTGTAATTTCATTTAGCTTTTTAAGGAGAGCCTGGTAGTTGTCTCTAAACTTTATGAAGAAACATTCTGCTTTTGGTTCTTTTTTTTCTACCTCCATAATATTTTCTCTAACACTATTTTCAACCGCTTTAGGTTTAGGTGCACTCTTAAATTGAACCGGTTGCGCGGCAATTTCAGCATAAGTCTTAGTTTTAACTTTTTCATTTACAGTTACAACATTATCACTAACCTTTTCATTTACAACACTATCACTAGCAGCATTACAGTCCATGTTATCATGGTCATTAGATTTTAATTTTAAATTTCCATCCTGGGTTTTAGTAGGAGTTCCCTCAGTGTGAGACTCCTCTATCCTAGCCCTTTTACATGGATTTACAACCGTTTCAGTTTTGTCAACAAGTTTAATTTCATTTATTAGTCCTAACTCTAACAGTTTAGCTCTAATTACTCTATCATTATACTCCTCAACTGAATTAAAGATCACATAAATATCACTATCACAATTTCTAAATTTACCAATGTCACAGCAGAACAAAAAAGAGTTCACAAAATTGAACGAACCTAGAATCCGGGAGACTTGGTCCTTGTCCTGGCCGATGAGTCCATACTTGAGCATATCCTGGATATGCAGTGTCAGCACGTAGATCACCATTCCACAATAGTTCACCGCATCCTTCACTTCCTGGGTCTTTGCGGCAAGAAGTCCAGCGTCCGGCAGGCGTCCGAGATACGCATCCATTGCATCCTTGAGAGGCCGAGCATCGTCACCTTCCAGCTCACTAGCAACTTCCTTCGTCTTCTCCAAAAGGTCGTTGTCCAGATCCATCATAAATCAGGGTCAAATCACTCGAAGTACGAAAAGCACCAAAACGACCATTTTGAAGAATAATGTTTCGTCTACTTACTATAATAAAAGATTTAATAAAATTTTTGGTGACTGTTATATAAATGCTTTATATTGGTATAACTTCTTTAAAATATAAGAAAGAAGAAAGAAAAATAGAAACAAAATTTAATTTGCATTTTTTTTCAAGTGGTCTGCATTTTAGGGTCAAATCAAGTAATATTTGCACCTATGAATTCATGGTACTGGAAGTTATTTGATAGAAATTTAATAAAAGTATATTTTAATCTTTTAAAAGTTTTTTTTTTTTCATATTAACTTCCTTTCTTCTCATAAAAGGTGTTGAGATAAAAATAATGTGGAAGATGAGGGTCTAATAAATAGCTTCAAGCAGTGTTTCTATCAAGCATGCATTCAGGGAGGGGGACCCCCATACCCCGGAGATATTATATGTTAACCTAGTTTCTATTTTCATAGCAGCACTTAGATGTAATTGTATATAGGGCAGACAGAAAACTTGCCTCCCCCCCCCCCCTCAAAGTTTCATTCGCTCCGAGGCCAAATGTCCTCAAAGAAACACCGGATTTAAGACTTACAACAATATCTCTCTTTTAACATTCTCTCATTCTCTCGCGGATTCATTGGATTTTGAACGGGAAAAGTGGAGTCACCATTCTAGGGTTAATGCAAGACATATGCGCAAGTTAAGGACACGAAACTGGCAATTACTTTATTGTATGTCCAATAGATGTGGCTGGCAAAAAAAGTTTATTTTCTCCTGTTGAGAAAAAAAAAATTCTGATGCAAAATTTTGGCCAAGTAAATACCTAATTTTCTACATAAATTACAAGAAAATTATCTATTTTGAGACTTTGCTAACCAGATTCAACTGTAAGACTTTAGTCTTGATATAAATTTACTGTATGCAAACTTTTATGTGTTTCGTTCGATTATTTAAGTACCTGCATTTCAATCTATACAACTGAAATATTAAAAAAAACCAGCAGAAGTCAAAATGTTAATAAGTTAAGATGAAATTACATTATCCATGAAATCACTTTTAAGCATTGATTTATGATGAATTTATCAGTGGCGCAAATTTTGCGAATACTCAATTTCATGTAAGCTTCCTTATTATCAGTTTCAAGAGTTCCCCTCACTCTTTCAGAATCGCCATTTTCATAAATCTCCAGAACCTAAATTCTATTATGATGAAGGAAATCCCTGTAAAGATGACTGGTTGGAGTTCATCGACATGATAGTCCGTTACGAAAGGAACGGCTATCAGCGCGATTTTCTCCAACGAGCTCTTCCCTGAACTCAGGGAATCTAAAACCGTTATCGATAGAATTTACTATCCTATACCACCACATCCGTGAGTTAGCCCAAACTTACACGATTTAATTGGTAAAATTTTAGGGCCTGCCCGTTGCTTGATCTGTGTTGCTCTTAGATTTGCTTATTATCCCGTTTTGCTCAGCTTGTATTCCTTTTCCCACGTAGGCTCCTCCCTGTAGCTCCGCCCCTTTCTTCTGCAGACTTGTTCTTGACTCAAGGCAGTGTTCCTAGGAGCACACCCTTATCCCAAATTTTTTCCTTTATTTACTGGAGATATTTTATTTTCCGTATTATAAATATATGCAACACGTTAAAACTTAATTTGGACTTGTCCTAATTCTGTCTAAGTGCACTGCTACGATCCCTATCACGTTAAATTCACTTTTCTATGATTTCCCCAAGATGATTCTCAACCTTTCTTTTATGCTCGGATACAAAAGCAAACTCTTGGGGTTTGCTAGGAGCTCCAAATATTGCATCCCTGGAGATCATGAGATCTAAATTCTGCTATTAACAAAATCATTGTTTTTAAATAAGGTAACAGCGTTTTTGTAGTTTATATACTAAATATATGAATTTTGATTTTTGTAGGTCTTAATTAAGGCTGCACTTTAGTTTTGATTTGAATATTCATATAAAAGACTGTAAATCCAAATTATCTCATATAATATGTATTTTTTTTTTAATATGTACTCTTGTAAGATTCCCAAAACGCAATTTAGAGAAATGATGTTAAAAAATGAAGCTGGTCCATAGAAATATGTGACAATTTTGAGGTAGAAAACGTGACTCAATGAGTGGGCATTGCTTACATTCAGCCTCGTAGGCCCTGGTAGTAAATGCCCTCCAAATTCAAAATTTTCCTTGCAACAGAAACTGATTATTCATCGCTATAGGGCGCATAATTTCCGCCGTTCTTGGACAGTTCTAAATACAAATTTTCCTCATAGGACAGTAAAGAGTCAAATATTTTAATAGTAATATGTATTTAAATTGATTAGTCTAACATAATTTTTTTTTCTAAATAATAATAAAAATAACCAACCATAGACTCGCACTGCATTGGAATTTTTGTTTATCTGGTTTATTAAATTATATCATACATTATATCATATATTAACATAATTATATCTTCTGGTTTATTAAATTGTATCATCTGGGTTATTATATCATATGTCAACTGATACTTATTTGACTGGATTGACAGTTGAATAACCGCGATAAGACAATATAAAGCAAAATATATACTAAATAAATTGATTTATTTCTGTGCCAGTGGTATTCTGATTCAATTGTTAATAATTAAGTATTAAATCGTTCATATAGTAAATATGTTACACGTAGTGCATCCCAAAAGTGTTTTGATAAAGGTAAGATTGAAGTCTATGGTTATGTAATGTATAAAAACTGCAATCGCATTTTTACGTACTACATCTTCAATAATGAAAAATTCGTGAAGTTTCATAAATCACGCTATTTCCTTGAGTAATTTTGCTTTTATCCTATAATTTAATAAGATATTCTAAGTTGTTTACAGATTCCATTTAACTTCATTTATATTAATCTACTCGTAATATTTTTAAAATCTCATATTTCTACAAAAATATTTATGTATTAAAAATTTGTACTCATAATTAAGAATCTATACTAAATTCTATAAATTTTGTAAAAATTTTATCCATATTCATGCAACTTAAACATTGATTTATAGCATTCTTTAATAACAAAGATAGTTTTCAAATATGATAAAATTGTCTCATGTAAAAAGTATTCATATTGGGAACTGACAATTTTCAGTAAGGGTTTTATGCTACTTTTCTATGAAAATAAAGAAAACAAATTTCTAATCGTGCTCTGTATTTAATTATTACAGTGTTGTTCGACTACTTAAGTACTTGAATTTCTATGCAACTGAATTAGTGTTTTGAAAGTGAGTTTGTAACTGAGTGTTTTTAAAAATACATTAAAATCAAACTGTTAGTAAGTTCAAATAAAATTATCTTATCAATAAAATCTCTCTTAATAATCCAAAATCACAATAATGTGAAATTATCAGTAACGTAAATTCTGCGAATTCTGATTTTATGTAAGTTTCCTGTTATCAAAGTCAAAAGTCACGCCCACTGTTTTAGAATCGTCATTACATCCTAAATTCTATTATTAGTATAATATTAATTTCTTTATCTTTAGCAGAAGCACTTGATATAATTATCACTCGTAGATTTAATCAGCAGAATCGTGACTCATTTAGCCACATCATGACGTTCTTGCAAAGAACCATGGGGGGGGGGGGGGGAACAATCACATTACGCCCAACAGCACAACATCAGTTGCAGCAGAACAGACACCAACTCACAACCTGGCAGCCCAGAGAACACGAAGAAATGTTTCTCTTTGCCGCTCAACCACCGCGTCGGCTTAGTATAACATAAACCACTGTTTTTAAATTTAAAAAAAAAAACCAACGTTTTTGTAGTTTACATACAAGTTTTATATTTTACGTATTGAATTCATGAATTTTGCTTGTAATAATTCGTTGATTAACGTTACTCTTTAGCTTGATAACACTTCCTAAGAAATTAAGAAATTCCTAAGAAAGAACGTCGCCCCCCTTCTTTATCGTAACCAGTACCAACTGGTACGATTATTTAAACCAACTGAGGTTACTAGCCCCCTCAATAACTAGTAGTATGAGAGGGAACTTATTCAAATTGGACGTAAAAACGTGGGACAAGTACATGGCCGTACAAGAAAGGAGTGATAAACGACAAAATCGCATTCAGGACATTTCTTCTAAACGAAGAGAAGCCACCTAAAGTGGTCATTAGGGGACTTCCTGTGCCCACCAGTCCAGATCTGATAAAGGAGAAATTGGAAGGCAACGGCTTCGAAATCAACTGTATTACACAGCTTTAAAAAGACCCGAAAACTAATAGAGTGCTCATGTCGCTCTTCTATGTACAGTTAGCTAATACACATGATAAATTTAAAATTTATCAAATTGTGAAAGTCGCTTTCCTACGATTTCCCAATCTATTTTTGTGATTGGAGATAAAACCAAACCCTTCGGGTTTACTAGGAGCTCCAAAAATTGCATCCCTTGAGATCTTGAGATATGCTTGTGATTTGAAGGATATGCTTTTTTTTTAAAAATCTAAATTATCTCAGATAATATATCTCTTATACAATGTTCTCTTAAGATTCTAGTAATGTTATTTAGAGAAATAAAGTTAATAATTGGGCGATTGATAGAAATATACAATTCCGGGTCATAAACATGACTCAATGATTGGGCGTGGCCGAAGTATATGTTGTAAAGTGCCTATAATTTATATATTGGATATTGGGTACTTACCATTTCAGTCGGAATTGAAACTGTCGCCAAAATGGTAGATTTCGCGCCAATAATCGAAAACTATGACATCACAACATACTGTTCAAACTTTGGCCACTGAAACGGAAGCCATCCATTTTTGCTTTAGTAAATGCGCATATTAAAGAGTGCTGTTTTTTTTCTTGTAAAGGATTTTTGGTCACAGAAATGACTGTTTTTATACATTTCGATCGTTTTGCAGTTATTAATAGGTTTGTTTTATATATGTTAATTTTTTTTATTTATATTAAGTTGTAATCGAATTTCAAA
Organism: Amaurobius ferox; assembly: GCA_951213105.1. NCBI lineage: Eukaryota > Metazoa > Arthropoda > Arachnida > Araneae > Amaurobiidae > Amaurobius > Amaurobius ferox. Next base: position 103,947,229 of record OX578150.1, on the reverse strand, counting down.
TTGTCTCGTCGACAATGCCAATTTGTGTGAGAGATCGATGATACGTGAGCAGTAAGACGGTATGCATTATTTCTTACGTATTATCCCGTCATTCATGTCAGGGTCAATTTGTGCTAAGTGTTTTGTTTGCATCTTTATATATGATAAAGTTTTTTTTTAATTGTACACAAAACTTCGGAGTTGGCAATAATATTTTGGTTACAACGTATGATTGACTACGCTTCGTGAACTTTTTGTCGCCAACTAAAAGTTCGCCAACGGTCGACAAGATAATACTTAAGTACCGGATATTGTAATAGAGGAATATCTCATAAAATTAAGGATTCGATTTATTTGAATGTAGACCAAAGGCCATGTTTGATCTAGAAGATAAAGGATTTGTCTGTTGCTGAACAACAATATGTTTTCCTCAAATTAACTTTTGAAAAAAAATTAGACTAATGTAAATTTTATGATGGGAAACTGCTTTTATTAATATCTCTGGAAATGCCTTTATTATTGTCTAAGCCTAAACAACCTTGTCTTTAATAAAGCAAAAAAATAATCCATTGATTTTGAAAAACTTGCAATCTGAAATTTTATTACAGCAAATAAAAAAGTTAATTATTCCAATAAAAATGCTCAAAAGATAAAATAGTGCAGTAGTGCAATTTGACTAATTCAAATCTAACAGATTGCATTATGAGAGAAAAAAAAAATAAAAGTTTAAATTTTCTTTCTGTAACCATTTTGAAAATATATTCTTCGGTGAAAGGAGCAAATATATAGCAAGATCTAATTCGACAGTTAACATTATTATTTTTTATAAGTTAATGTAGCTTGTAGAACAGCCTGAATACATATGAAATCTAGTTTAAAAATACAGTGTTTTACACTTCAATTTTGGCTAATAGCGGGGCTGCAGTTACATAGATCATAATTTTCTATACACTGTATATTAAAAACACCAAAGAGCATATGCCTTTATAGAAATTTATGACATGCAACATCATGTGACGGCTAAATAGTCACAATTCTGCTAGTTAAATCTGCGAATAATTATTATATCAAGCGCTTCTGCTAAAAATAACATTATATTAACAACAGCATTTAGGAAGTACATGAAAATGGCAATCCTAAAACAATGGGCGTGACTTTTGTCTCTGATAACAGGAAACTTACATGAAATCAATGTATGACAAGCATCCCTAATCAAACTTTAGTGTTTCACAAATTTACCAGTTAATTATGAGTCATACATTTTCTATATGAGAATAACAAGTTCGTTCTATAACTTTCTTCAAATTATGTGAAAAAGGCGGTTAATACATGAACTTTGACGGCAAACTATACAATTTTAGGGCTATAAAGAATCCAGAAACGGCGCAACTAATCTGCCATCTATGGGTTTTCTTTGAAGTTGGGTGTTGCTAGCCAACGTAAGCGCTTTCAGCAAGAGCATTGCGTTCCATAATCGTCTGATGACGATAATACACTCATATATTCTAAAACCACTCAAACGTGGAGCAGCTATTAGTTTAAGTTGTATCTTAAAAATCTCTCTCTCCGTTCAACATTTGAAACAATTTATATTATAAATAATACTCTGATTTTTTATTTATGGTAGTTATATTTTATGCAACCAGTTTTTAAGTTTTATGTGTAAACATAAAATTTGAATATGAAGTCATGCAAATCGGTGTGACTAGTGTCTGGGGAGAAAATTTTCTTCCCTTGCATGTAGGGAAAATTATGGCAATAAAATCAGCATTGGAGAATGACGCAGGGGAAAATTAATGAAAGATCAGGGTGACTGAATTGTGTTTTATAAATGTTGAATTTATTCGTTTTCTTATTCAATAAGTACTTAGTATTATTAGATAGTTTCTAGCGTTAAATTCGAATTAATTTATTGTATGTTGAATTACTAAGTAGCTGCCCTCTTAATTAAGTAAATGTAAAAAGAAAAGTATATATATAAATACTTTTTATATATATACTTTTATATATACTTCCCCCCCCCCCCCCACCACCATTTTAATAATTTGGGGGGAGGGGATTCAAGTGCATGCTTAAAATGTTATTTTTAACAATTTAATTTAAAATATGCTCAGAACCAGATATTTATTGGGTCATATGATAGATTTCTTCATAGGGCACAATAAATAAATAGATTATGATAGATCTCTTCATTTGACCTGCTACGCATATGTTCAAGTTCAAATTTATTTATTTATTTTTCATGAATTTTTTCCTAGCTTCGACCATATAAATTTTAATATTATAACGCGAGTTTACTGTAAGTATTGCTGGGAAATATATGAAGATTTATTTGAAAAAGTAGGGGAAGTTCGAAACTGGTTTGTTTATCGTAATTTGAAAATTCAAGTAAATATTGTTAAAATTTACAGTGTAATTTTCATTTTCCCTGACTGGTTCGATTCATATATATTTCAAGACGCGTAGCTGTAGTAAATAGCGACCGGAGGCAAGGTGTAAAATTGGCACCCCCCCCCGCCCCCCAATACACTTGCATGTTGAAAATCAAATCCAGTAAAATAATGACAATAGTTTGTGTTATTTATGAAATTCAGATATATACTATTTTCTCTCATTAGTTGTAACAATTTAATTCCTCACGAATCGAGAGAAAATTGAAAAAAAAAAAAAGTAATGAAGCAAAGTACAAGATATTTTTAGTGTTCAATAGTCAAAACTAGATCCCACCCCCTCCCCATACTGATGATGGTTTTTGTACGCCTGTAACCGCCAGGGTCGCTGAGGGGGGGAGGTGGCAAAAGGAAGCATGGCACAGAGGCTTGGTCCATATAAAAAGTGCATGAGAAAGTTAAATATGTATAATATAAAATATGATGTAGTTGGGGGGGGGGGGGGAAGACGAAAAATTGTGTTCATGGCACTGGTAAACCAAGCTTTTTGAAATTTGAACCGTCCATCCGACAACATTTACTGTTAACAATCAAGTGCGATTATCCAACAACAAAGCAAAAGCTGCAAAGCAACAACTGCATTTGTAACAAATAAACAAATAAATGGTTCAAATTCGAAAGTATTAAATTCTACTCCAAAAGGAATTAATATGGTAAATTTGGATTTTCTATCTGTTCCGGTTCTCGAGTTATTCTAAAAAAATAAGTATATTCCTATGGCGGGCGCAGCACGAGCTGGCTGAATAAAGTTCAAAGTCGAAAAAGTGAAATATACCACAAAAGACAATAGCATGCTAAACGGAATTTCTAGCTACTTCGGTTCTCGACTTATTCATCAAAAACGAGCTCATTCCTAAGGCGGACTCAAGACGGGCTATGCCGATGAGGTTCAAAATATAAATTATGATAAATCCTAAAAGAAAATTATATACTAAATTTAGATATTTTAGCTGCTGCGATTTAAGAGTTATTCTCTAAAAACTGATTGCTATGTCAGGTCATAGACGGGTTAGCCCGATAAGGTTCAAAATCCAAAGAAATAAAATATACCCTAAAAGACAATGATATATTAAATTTAGACATTCTAGCTGCTACAGTTTTGGAGTTATTCTTAAAAAAACGAGTACGTTCTTTTTGTTGAGCCCAGTACGGGCTAACCCGAAAAGGTTTTAAATCTAATGAGTTAATATATACCGCAAATGAGAACGACATTTTAAACTTGGAACTTTTAGATACTCCGTTTCTAGAGTTATTCTCCCAAAAAACTGAGTTTCTAAAGCGGGTCCAAAATGGATTCATCCAATACGGTTTAAAATCGAATGATTTAAAATATTCCTCAAAGGATAAGGATGTAATAAATTTATATTTTCTGGTTGCTCCGATTTTCCAGTTATTCTAAGAAAACAGGTCCATTCCTGTGTAAGGCCCAGGACGGGCTAGCCTGATAAAATTCAAATCCGAAGAATCTTAGATATACCACAAAAGCCAACGACATGTTAAACTTGGAATTTTTAGTTACTTTCGTTCTCGAGTTATTCTTCGAAAACGAATGCACTCTTCAGCGAACCCAAGACGGGCTAGCTAGACGAGGTTCAAAATCTAAATTAAAATATATCCAAAAGAAAATGATATATTAAATTTACATTTGTTATCTACTCCGATTTTCAAGTTATTCTTGAAAAGCGAGAAAATTCTTATGGCGGGCCTAAGACTGGCTTGCCCAATAAGTTCCTGTTGCGATGTGTTTAAAAAATTTAAGCTCATCACTACACTTTATATTTTTACTACAGAAAACTATCTATTCTTTGTTATAAGAACATTTTCCCAAATTTATGGTGGTCTGAGAAAATGAATGTTTTTCCCACAGTGTCTTCGAAATAGAAGACACTAAAACCATTAAAAAGCATTTAGCTCTAATCTCTCAAGCCTTAAGTGACATTTTAAGGTGTGGAAAAACACAATTTTGAAAGCTAAACGAGACCTCTCATATTTTCTACAATCTGGCATTTATTTGTGCAGCCATTAGCATCCATCTTTAAGCATCAGAAGTGATTACAAACACACTCAAATTGACACTTCCACCAGATGGCATGGATGATCAATTTGAGTCTCAACATCCTTCGCAAAAATCACTTGTGAGGGGGGAAGATACATCCCTGTTTTTACCCCTTCTACAATTCGTCCATAAAAGTGACATCACTGATCAGCAACCAATGCCTGATTGGTAATAATCTACTTAAATATCTGATTTAAAAATTTTAATGAACATTTTTTACAAATAATAAATTAATTTTTTTTGTATATAAAAATAGTAATTGTATTTATTTATGCATGACTATAATTCATTTAACATTATAATTTTATTTTAAGGTTCTCATGTCAATACCTGGATAATACCACTATACGAAATTTATAATTTTATTGTTTTTAGTTTATTTGGTCATTTAAAAATTAAATTGATTTGACATGAGAATCCGACCTGTGAAAATTTGTTGCAGGAATCTTGATTTGAACGGAGTAATTGATTTATAATATTTTCATTTTAAGCTCTTAAAGCAATTAATATTAATTTTCTAATTACTGTATTCAAACTGGTCCATACAGCATGTTTATCACAACAGTTTCGAAATGCAATCAAATGCTATATACCGCAAAAGACGATGATATATTAAATTTAGACGTTCTTGATTCTCAGAATTTTGAGTTATTCTCAAAAAACGAGTATATTCCTTTCTTTGGGGTCAGGACGGCCTAACCCGATAACGTTTTAAATCCAAAGAGTTAAAATATACCGCAAATGACAAGGATATGCTAAACTTCAAATTTTTAGATACACCTGTTCTCCAGTTATTCCGCAAAAACGGGTGAATTTCTAAGGCGGGCCCATGACGGGCTATCCCGATGCGGTTCAAAATTGAAAGAATTAAAATATACTCCAAAAGAAAACGATATATTATATTTAGATTTCCTACTTTCTCCGATTTTCGAGTTATTATCTAAAAACAGGTAAAGTCCTATGGCGGGGCCAGGACGGGCTAGCCCGATAAGCTTCAAAATCGAAAAAACTGAAATATACCACAAAAGAAAACGTCATACCGGATTTCACGTTACTGTGATAAATGAACCTTATTATTTTGGACCTCAAAGGTTTGAACGAACACCAGATCAAGTAAAATAAAATTTTAAAATTGCAAATATATCATTAGCTCAGTCTCTCTGAAATGAATTTTTGTGTATACCACTTGCGATAATCACACCAAATTTCACACAAATTATTTGTCGACCGTCACACGAAGTCATTGATTTGAGATTCAGAAATGGTAGGTTTGGGTGTTTTCATGCTTTTATTAGAGTGCGGGGCGGTTACGATTTCAGCGACAGTTTTTCCTTCATTAGAGGGACCGGCATTTTTGGTTTCGGTAGGTTTGGGATCATAGGTTAGATTTTTAGCAGATTGGTCTTGGGTACCATTTAAGGTGGGTGAATGGATTGGCGGGAAGTCGTTTTGTTGGGGGACGGTTTGTTGAGGTCTATGGCAAGGTATTTAGGACGATTGGTTAGCAGATTGGGTTTGGATTCCAATATTTTGATTTTGGGGGTTAGAAGGGCAGAGTCTAAAGTTGGCTGGGTGGGGGACTTGACAGTTGGCGCAATTTATAGCGGATGTCGGGAGATTTAGTACAATCGCGTGTGAAGTGGCCCTGTCCACATTTTAAACATCTGGGGGCTGAAAACGACAATCACTTGAATGGTTATATCTCTGACAACGGAAGCACTGTTTGATAGATTTTGATTGGAAATCCTTGATTTTAATAGTTATATCCAACAGGGTTTGCATATCTCTAATTGATTCCCATCCCCGAGTGAGGTTTAAGTAAATTAAGAAAATGGGCAGGGGGCTTTAGTCTAAGTCTTTTAGTTGGGTGAGGCGAGGAATACTGCATCCAAGAAAGTGAAATTCCTCAGAAATACCATTTACTGGCGAGTTTGGGGGAGACCTCTAATTAAGATTTTTACCGGTCTTTCGGCCTTAATGTTAATGGAGCGAAATTCCAGCTTCTTTTCAATGAGGTACCTTTAAACCAATCGGAAGTCATCGACGGTTTTGGGGTGAATTTCAATCATATCACCTGCCATCTGGGCTTTTATGGGGGTGGAGACTATGTAATTTAATATTTTTACAAGCTTTCTCCAGTTATTGGGACAGTTTACCAAAATAGGTTTGGGGATGTTAGTATTGGAGATATTGGAATCAATTAGCAGTTGTTTCTTTGCTAAAGACATGGATTTTTTCCAGCACAGGGTAGGTATCCATATTGGATGAATCACTATTGGTTAATGCATCAAAAGCGTTTCCAGTAAGGCGTTCATTGTTGTCTGACATAATATCAGTCAATCGGCATTGCTTTTTAGAGTTGGGTAGGATAAATCCTTCCATATCTTCTTTTTCATTAGAAAGGTTTACTTTTAAATTTGCTTCATTTTGAGTACTAGAGATAGTATTAATGATATTAGAATTACTACTAGCATCAGCATTACTAATTTATTTTTGATAATTTGAAAAGGCTTTATTTGAAAAGAATATTCAGAAATTTAATTAAGTGTGTAGGTATCACGTTTAGTGGCTATTGGTGATTGTAAATGGCTAGTATGTGATAACCTTAAATTCAGCCAATTTTGATTAAGACAGCTATTTCCAACTTTAAGCACTATACATTTTTAATCAAAATAAACTTATTAAAATGGTTGTATATTTAGAAAAAATTGTTAGTTTTCCCTTCTTTGACAGGCTTAAATATTAGTTGAAGTGAGGCTCAACTCGGCATTGTCATACCAGAATAAAAAAAAAAAAAATTCAAATTTTACAAGAAAATTTTTAAAAAAATTGCCGTCGTTGGTCCAAATGCCTATAACTATAACCCTACACTTTTAAGGGTTTGGGAAAATCTTGCTATTGATACCATACTTGACAATGTACAGCCCAGGGAGGGGTTACATGCCCCCCCCCCAAGGGTGGCTAATGACGTCACGAATAAAACAAATTTGTATCGCGGTTATTTTTCGCAAAAATGATTGAAACTATTAAGTACCGTTATCGTTGAGCCATAAATAAACTCTTTTAAGCATAATTATGTCAAATTTTGTCCTATTCTGTCATGTTAAAGGAATATAAAATTTCGAATAAATTTCGAAGTTGTCCCTCGAATTTAAGAAAATTATCTAGCTCCAGATTTTTTTGATTGAAAAGCCAGATATAAAGTTTACTGAAAATCTATAATTATTTGTGTGTGTCACAAGAAATAGTCCACATACAGACAGACGGGCAACTCTCCAAAAATAGTCAAAACGTGTTCAGGAGGTCTTGAAATCTATATTGGCATCAAAGTCTCAAATTTAAAAAAATTATTGGACACAATACTTTCTCTATTATACAGTATGAGAAACTAACTAGTTAAAGATAATTGTAAAGGAGTGTGTGTGTGGGGGGGGGGATTACTGTGCACTTCGTCTATAGAACGAACGAAAGCGTGAATGATCAATTGAAAATCAGGACGAACGTTACAATTTGAAATATTTGATAATCCGTTCGACATTCGGAGAGATCAATTCCTTAAAAAATTGGAATTGACGTCAGCTATTGACTTAAGCTGCACAGAGAAATAAAGAACGCAATGTTTTATGTGAAAAAAAAATAATTTCCTTTCATTGCATTATTGAGATACTTTTTTCAAACTATTATAGAAACGGATCAGGAGAAATTAAGGCGAAATCCTTTATGCCATCAAATTATGCTGCGTCTTTGAAAGAGCTTAACTAAAACATGTTTGATGTCATTTTTTTAAAGTATATAAAGCGGTTGTTAAAAAGTCTCGCATGAAATCAGAATTTGCTTGCTTGTTTCTTTTATTTTCACAAGAAAGTGTGTCTTTATTTAATTTTTTTTGTAAAACTTGTGTTGCGAATTTAACGACTTTCGACAGCTAATGGAGGATGAGTAGCTGTTAGTTTTTCTAGATGTTACTGTAGAGTTTACTGTAAATACGAATAAATTATTTCAATTTTTGTTTTCTTTTTTTTCCCCACAAATATTCAATTCCATCTTAAGCAAAGATAATATAGATAAGTAGATAAGTAGAAATAACGACTTAAATTTATTAAGATTTTCAAAAATTAATAAAGAAATAAAGAAATAAAACAAAAATTTATTTAAATCACGCATTGAAATATTTAGAAATAATTAAGTAACATTTTTCAGATAAAATCATTTGAAATTATGGGGAGTTCGCAAATAATTTAATCTTAAAAATTATAATTTTCTCAAAATAACGCATTGAGATAATTATAACTTTTAAAGTTAACATATTGAGAAAATTATTAACTATTGAGAAAATTATAATTTTCTCAATAGATAACACCCAAAGGATAACACCCAGTAAATAAGCACTTTTAAGGAATTATTTTCATCGCTCTGAGTTGGAGGAAATAAACTGAAATGTGGCTCAACTCTACTTTCTCACTTTCTCATATCATAATTCACTTTTAAGTAACTTATATATATATATATAATAGTAAAAATTGAAAGATTGGACATGAAGTCAGCCAACAGGTAATACATAAAAGGCCTAGGGGGATTGTGACCCCTTATTCCCGTTTACAAGTCGACTTTTCCACCAATGGCAACACTCACGGAGCCATGCATTACCTGCGGTTAAATTCAGTACAACGTCGAAACAGAAGACGCCCATACGAAGCATATATCAAACGTAAAATGAAAAAATCCCCCAACATAAGAGCAATATAATTGAAACGACACAAAACTAAACCTATTTAAAATCTACGAACTACAAATACAAATACCTTACCTCCATCCATTCCAAGTTCGCATTGCCTCAGTTCTCTCTAACACATATGTACAAGAAGCAGGAGTGCCCCAAGGAAGTGTACTGAGTGTGACACTTTTTAATATTAAAGTCAACAGTATTTTAAACCAATTACCATTGTCAGTTCATAAAACCATGTATGTTGATGATCTGCAAGTTTCCTATCAGGCACATGATATGCGGTCAGTAGAGCGACAATGTCAAGCTGCTGTTAATTGTATCTTGCGATGGGCAAACTTGAATGGATTCTGTTTTTCTACTCAAAAGACATGTTGTGTTCACTTCACAAGAAAACGTGGTATTCACTTACCCCCTGAAATCTTTATGGGAGACGTTAAGATCACAGTAGCAGACGAAGTCAAATTTCTCGGAATCTGGTTTGATAGGAAACTCACTTTCTTGCCCCACATCCAAAGACTGCGAACGAAATGTGAGAAAGCTCTAAATATCTTGAAAGTTCTTTCAAATACAAAATGGGGTGCAGATCGGATTTCCATGCTTCGAATCTATAGAGCTGTTATTCGGTCAAAGCTTGACTATGGATGTTCTGTGTATGGATCAGCACGAGCATCTGTGCTTAAGAAGCTAGATCCAATTCATAACAATGCTCTTCGTATTTGTTCTGGTGCCGTCAAAACATCTCCTATTCAAAGCATATACGTTGACTGTAATGAGACATCACTCGAACTTAGGCGAGAACAGCTCTCACTGAATTATCACTTTAGAGTTATGTCCATGAACTACCATCCTTTGCAACGGATCATCCTGGATGTGCAGTACGATCGGCTGTATTCAGCCCGACCCTCCTGTATTCCTTCCTTTGGCATGCGAATGCGCAATAGTGTATCATCAACTGCACTAGAAAATCTCATTGTTAGAAAGAGAAAGGCTTGTGAAATACCTCCATGGCAAGTCCCAAATTTCATTTTTCTCAATCCTTTTGATAATTTTTTAAAGAGTAGTACACCTGATTCCATTTATGTTCAACTTTTTGCCGAACATAGTGATTTATTTAAGGAGTTCACTTCTATTTTTACAGATGGCTCCAAAACAGCAGCACATGTCGGATTTGCTTATGTATGTAATGATATAGTTAAGTCTTTTAAACTTCATACCTCATGCTCCATTTTTACTGCAGAAATCACAGCAATTCACCAGTCATTAATTTTCATCACCCATCAAAGGGTAAATAAATACATCATATATACAGATTCATTAAGTTCCTTGCAATTACTTTCATCTAGAATGGCCATGCTTCATCCCATTGCCTCAGATATCCTCCAACTTGTGCATCGTCTGAAGGCACGAGGACACCATATTCAATTTTGTTGGATTCCGGGACATGTTGGTATAAAGGGAAATGAATTGGCTGATACCGCTGCAAAAACAGCTAATCGTATTATGAATCATCCCATTCCTTTGACAGATATTAAAAAAACTATTAGTAAAATATTATATGACAAATGGCAACATTCCTGGAATCAGCAAACTCAAAATAAATTGTATGAGATAAAGCCTTTAATACAGAAGTGGACTAGTTTTCAGTGTAGGAAACTTGATGTTATATTAACTCGTTTGCGCATTGGTCATACTCGTTTTACCCACAGACACTTACTTTTAGGAGAAATTGAACCCTTTTGTAATAGTTGTCAAACGTCAGCAAGTATCAAACATATTTTAATTGAGTGTTCGAGATATAAACATTTCCGTTTTAAGCATTTCAAGACTTATACTTTACATTTGGCAGAATTGATTGGAGAAAATCCTCATTTGGAGCTTTTCCCATTCCTACTGGACATTGGTTTTTTCCATCATTTTTAACTTCACTTTTTATAACCTTTTAGTCATTTTTCATCTCGTTTTCATTGTTGTACATGTTCCATAGTCATGGTTTTTTTCACTATTTTAAATTATACACATGTTTTAACCCATAGTAATTTATGTATCTTGGTACCATATGTCTGGCGCAGCATATCCTCTTTGGATCTTGTGCCATTAAACCATAATCAACCAACCAACCAACCATCCAAATCTCTCACGTCAATTTTACACACTTAAATAGTTCCTCGCTGTATCGCTGCCATTTTATTTCCTGAAATAAAGGTGTTGCCAAAATCCTTACTGAACGCATCGAAAACTTTACTATGTACCACATTGTAACACTGACAAATAAATATTAAAGGATAATTTTCTGTTATTGCTTCCTTAATAAATATAGAATCATTTTTGATCCTATCCTTTCCATAAGAATGCATTCTTTCACTACGTTTAAAGTGATTAATGACTATATTGCTAAATATCCTGATACTTAAATTAGAATACCAGTTAATTATATAATGTATTCTAAAACTGTACTGCCTTCTTTTATCATAAATAGTATAATACGTTGTCTTGCTAGGTGTTAAATGTATACTTATATCCAGATAGTTGATTTCCTTTGTTTTATCCGAGATATTCTCAATAAGTTTCAAGCAAGCTGGATAAAAGGAAAAATCAAATTCATACCCGTCTCCTGTGTTTTCGTATGCTATGAGGATGTCATCAATAAATCGAAAGTAAACCATTTCGTTTATAAAGTGATTTCCTTGTTCATAATGGTGCAAATATAGATTTGCTAATAATGTCGAGCACCCTCCACCCATTGGCACGCCTTTAATTTGTTTGTAATATTCAGTACCATTATACAATATATTTTCATACAATACGATGTCCAAAACTTGTTTAAACTTTTGAATTGTGACACTTTGTTGTAATTCAAATGTCTCATGTATTTGCGTCAATATACTATATAGATCCTCCAAATTTATATTACTGAATAGATCTTGGAAATCATAGCTTCTATATAATTGGTTAGCAGGTAGTTTGTTCAAAATTCCCAAAACTTGATCGCTGTTTTTTATCATGACGGAACCATTTTTTGAAATATGATTCATTACAGGTTGTAGATATGACTTCAGTAGCGTATTAGCCCTTGTGGTATAAGTTTTAAATGCCACTGTAACTGGACGAAACTTCACTGGTTTTTTGTGAAGTTTGGGTATCAAGACCAAATACGGGTAGCGTATATGTTTCAAATCAATTCCAATTCGCTTATGAAGTGCACAAATTCGATTATTAATTTCATTATGTTGCACATTGAGCTTTTTATAGATTTCCTCATCTTGATAACTTTCTTTAAGAATCTTCATATAGTATGCTATGCATGTGAAAGTGAAATTAGATGCTGCCTTGTCTGTGTAGGTAACTGCATATTTGTTCCATAAATCATTCAGTTCGTCACGATTTACATTACTCTCTTCTCGTTTTTGAATTGAAGGTTGATAAAATCGACGAAATTGAAAATTTACACGATCTCGCCATTCATCAAATGCATTCATAGGCAAACTGTATTTTATTGCCATATTATATATAAATTCCTTCAATTCTTTATAATAATTCCCATATATATCATGAAATTCCTCTGACCTGAATTTAGTACCTTTATCAAATGCTTTTCGTAGTTGACTCGTATTAATCACGTTCAAATCGCCAGTCACTATGTGTTTATGATCATCATCTATAAATGGGCTTGATGTACACTGACACATCAGATTTTCATATTGTCCCATATTCTTACCAATTTTATTGTAATTATATACCTTACGTCCCATTGTCAACACATAACGGTATGATATACAAATATTAATTCTTCTAATAGGAAAGTGTCTTTGATGATAGTCTAAAATCTTTTTAAAAGGAACATTATTAAAAGCTCTATTTTTAAAAGTTGTCATTAAATATTCCTTATGTTGTATTGCTTTAATTTCTTGATTTAAGTTGATGTTATATTGTGCTGCTCGCATTTTAATCATATCAAGAAATATTGCATACCAGTTATTAACGCAATCGATCTTATCACTGGGTGCATCATCAAATTGTTTATCCTTATAATTATGCCATACACGCAATATGAATCGCTTTCGTATACCATAAACTGTATTTTTGATCCAATTATTTTTAATGCCAAGATCACTGTAGAATTGTGCAAATAATGCATCGATTTTTACTAGTGTATTCAGATATGTAGTACGATGTGATTTCTGTCCTCGTTTTTGCCTTGTAACTGAATAAGCTATATTATGCTTCATTATTGATGGCTTACTTCCATCCCTGCATTTACTTAAATCATTACTTTCACTATACAGTAAGGTATTAAGTCCATATGGATATGACGTCATAAATTGATTGATGTGGACGTTTTCCCACCACATTCGTTCGTTATGTTTGGTTACAAAATCACTTATATTAACAATAATATTTTCAAATCCATGATGTTTAAAGTGACTCAATTCTATATTATCATGCTGTGAAGACTGATTTTTATAATGCTTTATCTGACTTCTGTGAAGATTTATCCTTAAATGCAGAGGATTCTTAGTCTGCCCAATATATTTTTTCTTGCATGTACCACATGTTATTGAATATATGCAGTTAAAAACTTTACAAAATGTTCTATATCTGTGCTGACCATAAGTTATCTGTTCACTTGCCGCTACAGGACATAGCTTACATCTGTTGGATGCACACTTACTAAATTTAAATTTCATCATATTCTTGAAATGGTATTTGCGTTTGTAAGGATCGTCATTATTAATAACATTTATATATTTATCCTGAGAACAAGATTCGTTCAATACATTATTTTTGATTCCTTCCTTTGGTATACTTTGGCTTTTGCGAAAATAGTGTAATATAGTGCTCATAAGGGTAGCGTTTTGACGATCCCACAGTGTACCCTTATTACTGTGCCACCGAGCCAATATATGAATTATAAATAAATATATCGTTGCCAGTCGCTATTTATATAATTTTGTATTCATCCTAAAAAGTAATTAATAATTTATACTCGTATAATGGAGTAGATAATGTATTCTATTCTGATCCATAATTACATGAACAGATGTTCCTATTTACATTATTTCATAATAGCCTCTTTCGCATTCCGATATTCCACTTAAACAAACAGTGATGATTTCCCATCATTTCACATACCTACAAAGCTCAAAGATCTATCCTCAGGAAGAAAAATTTTTTACCACTATTTATTTGATTTTTATCATGATTTTAAATTTTATTATTTTTTATTATAAAACCATTAATTTTTTACTATATAACAATTAAAATTGTTATGTTACTTCTAAAATAATTAACGATAAGTAAAATTCAACAAGAGCATGAGCTCTTTGTCCATACAATATGCATAATATATAAAAAATCCATAATTATACATTATTATGTCATTAATCTAAAAACATACAATAAAGTTAATAAAACATCTCTTACATCTGAAGACACTCACCCCTACTTCAATACACTCCTCCGACGGACATCAGCCATCCCAACTTCACACTGAAGACCACAGTCAACACGGCTGCAGTCCGAGTAGTATCCCACTAACCATATGCTATACTATGCGCAATGCAACATGTACGTATAACACACATAATAGAATGTCATATAACAGAATCTACCATAGTACAAATAGTACAAAAACTTCATGTCCAATCTTTCAATTTTTACTATTATATTTTTCTGGGCTATTTCAAGCTGCATTGCGCTTATTGGTCTAGATATCTGTTTTTGTACTATTTGTACTATGGTAGATTCTGTTATATGACATTCTCTTATATATATATATATATATATATATATATATATATATATATATATTTGAAATGTAATAATAAGAATTATGTAAAAATAAAAAAAATAAAAAATAAAAATAAAAATACAATTCAAGTAATATTAACATCACCATAGAAGCAAATTCACGGCCATAATGCCGATAAGAGAAAAGACCAGAACCTTCCCAAATTCGATGATTAATCAGAATAAAATTCATCTTCAGGTCTGAGTATTTTATTCTAATTAACCCAAACAAATGCCTGTTTCAGATTAAGCAATAGTACATTACTATAAATGCTTAAACTCAGACTACAGGCATCAAAAAATGAAAAAAGGATACATTAAGAAAATTGTATTACCATGCGGCATGAACCCTTCTTCTACCACGTGTATACACGATCAACCTCAACAGCTTAATCTAGAAGCACCGGAATGAACAAGTCGAAATTCTACCAGGGAGGCAGTACGAACGTTCACGGAAATACTCCCAAACCCGTCCAGTGAGTCTAAGTCCAGTCCCTGTATATATATATATATATATATATATATATATATATATATATATATATATATATATATATATATATATATACAGGGTGTCGAGTGCTATCGGTGCCCAATTATACTTCCAATTGCAAGAATGTTTTACATTTTAAAATCTATTATCTTAGAAACAGTTTAAATCAATAAATACATTTCTGAAAGAAATACGAAATATAAATTTTTATACGGTTCCCCTGTCCTACGAATTATATTTAGGGAAGTCATCCTCATACAATGTTATGCAAAAAAAAAAAAAAAAAATCTTCCTTTTACGACTAAAATTCACAGAGTTCTGAAGCATCAAAATTTATGACTTAGGTCGCTTTTCCACGCTATAAATGTTCTGTTTCAGGCAACCAACCAATCAGGGACCGTATTGCCCATTTCTCCAGGCAATCAACCAATCAGGGACCGTATTGACCATTTCTCAGCACAAAAAGTGCTCCAGCTTTAAACAGCTATAAGTCTGTCAATTTCGGTCGTAAAAGGAGGATTTTTTTTTTATTTTGCATAAAATTGTATGAGGATGATTTTCCTAACTGGGGGACTGTATAAAAATGTATATTTCGTATTTCTTTCAGAAATGCGTTTATTGATTTAAACTGTTTCTAAGATAACAGATTTTAAAATTTAGAACATTTTTGCAATTAGAAGTGTATCTCTGTGACTAACGGTTTAGGAAATAGCCATTGGGTACCGATAGCACTGGACACCCTGTATATAATTTTACAAGAAACATTTTGAAAAATCGGCGTCGTTGGTCCGAAAGATTACAATTATTGCGTGGACTGTAAAATTTCGTTTGATTGATAGCTTACTTGAAAATGTACCCTTCCTCCCCGGCTAATGAGGGAGGAGGGGTTAATGACATAAGTTGTATCGCGGCTACTTTTTACGACAATGATTGAAACTATAAGTCCCGAGATCACGGAGCCATAAATAAACCCTTTCTTTGTGCATGGTTGTGCACAATTATGTACCATGTTGTCATGCTAAAAAAATATAAAATTTCAGATAAATTTCGAAGTTTTCGCTGGAATTAAAAAAAAAATTCTATCAAGTTCTACATTTTTCAATAATAAAGCCGGATAGAAAGTTTCGCGAAAACCCATTAATATTTGGTACACAAGAAATCGACCAGACATACAAGGAAACAGGCGTCACTCCGAAAATAGGCAAAACGTGTTCAGGAGGTTCTGAAACATATATTGGTATCAAAATCTCGAATTCAAAAATTTTCGCGAAAAAAATGCTTTATCTGTATATATGTTATTACATCCTATGAGAAAATGAAAATGGTGAAAGTGATTGTGACTTGTATCGCTTTACTTGATGGATATTGTTGCGAGCGTGTAATGTTTGCTCACTGGCGCCACCTTCTTGTCTTTCGTCTCTATCTCAGATTGAACGGTGTCATCGGAGTGTTTTCTCCTGAAGGCAACTGTACCAGCATTCTTTCCTTGACGTCACTCTACGGCTGCTAGAATTTCGAGTAAGAGAAAGGGTTGCCAGATTAGGCGATTTATCGCCTATTTGGCGGCATTTGGCAACTTCCGGAATGTTCCAGAAACTCCACGAAATAACGATTACTCTAAGAGATATTAGATAATTCTGCAAATTTCTACAGCGATTTCCAGAAGTTTATGTAGAGAGATTATGAAAAGGACTCATCACTGCGTTGGAGTTCAGTTAACTAGCTTACAATATACGAGGTATATTTTTCAATGTTTTGAGAATAATAGTCATTGTTTTGTGAAGTTATTTCCGCCAGGACGTTGAAAATATTATCGCTTATTCTGTGAAATTAGTGGAGCATTTAAGTGTTGTTTGATTGTGTATTGTTCCTGTTTACTTTCTGCTGGTGAATAAATGCAAGTCATCCAGAAACTTGGACTTGTTCTTGTATCCTCTGTATACACCCACGATTCTAGAGAATACTCTTAGTAACAATATGTTTTTAGCAGTAGATTAATTAATATTTTACTTTAGCCGATTTACCCCAAAAACAAACAGGTCGGGATTTAATCGCAAGTCGAGTTTTCACGGAAAATACATCACAAGACGAGTTTTCATCGCAAAATCATCCCTATACAGGGTGAATAAAAAAAGATGGGCCAAACTTTAAGCGGCGGTAGTGCACACCAAACCCAGCATTTTACGACATAGTTTACCGGGACGTAAATGAAACGTAAAGGCGCCAGTAGGCGCTTAATGGTGAAACCAAGGAGGTGAAGCGAAAACACAAGAATAACTTAGAAGTTATAAAATGACAATTAATGAAAATTAATTACAGTAATGGCTGAAAAGAACGACCGCCAACCTGAATGCACGTCTCACAGCGGCAATAGAGGGATTGGCGAACGCTCTCGAGCAGACCAGGCATGTCGCGCACTTCGGAAGTAACTGCCAAAATTCTGGCGACGAGTTCATTTTTCAATTCAAGAGGAGTGTCATGGACGATACTCTTGAGATATCCTCCACAAAAGAACAAGACACGTCAGATCGGGCGATCGTGGGAGCCAAGCTATGGGACCACTTAGCCCAATCCATTAGAATAACTGTTGCAAACAGATAAGGCTGCACATTCGGTGTTACGAACATTTGCATAAGAGTTCTTCGTCTTCCCTAGATGAAATTTGCATACGTAGTTTTTTCATCAACCAGAAAATAACAACCGGAATGACGCTTTTAAGTTTGCGGAGCGGCCGCCAACGAGTAAGCTCCCTTAACGCCTTTACGTTTCATTTCCGATCCGGTAAAATACGACGAAAATTCCTTGGTTTGGTGTTTACTGTTACCTCGTAAAATTTGACCCATTTTCTTTTAATCACCCTGTATACTAGAAATTACTTTTATATGTCTATGTGTGTGTGTTTTGACTTTTGGCGATCTCTGGATGGGTGTGTGGAAAATTGTTGGTCCGGTTTTCCAAAAACCTCTGAAGTGATTTAGAACCAATTCGGGTAGCAAGTTTTTTTTTTTATTATGTTGATGTGAACACAGAAAAATAATTGCCAAAAATATAAATAGTGTAGCTAATAAGACAGGATTTTGTTAACATTGTACGTCCTTAATAATCTCGAAAATTGCTAAGGCGATTTGGACTAAATTTGGGTGGTGTACCGTGTATATTCTCTAAATGTAAACTCAAGACGGAAATTCCGAAAAAAATGTAAATAGTTTAGCTATAAAACTGGAATTTGTCAAAATCAGTGTGATCGTAATCGCAGAACCCGTAGAAGCGATATTGACCATATATGGGTAGTATATTTCACAGTTTGTGTAGGTTTAAGTGTAAAAAAGAAATTTAAAAAAATGTACATAGTTTGGCTTAGACGTCAAATGAATCATTAATATTAAATTAATTACTCCTGCAGAGCAACAAGGATTATTAATTTAGTTTTCAGAAATATTGAATTCTGTTCAACTTAGCAAAATGCCACAAAAATCGTCAAGTTGACGATATTGCCCAAATTTTGTTGCCAAGCGTGACACACATATAGACAGGCAGATATAAGGATTTATTTTTATTATATAAATGTATTAAATAGTTTCATTTTAATAAATATAATTTAAATTAAGCGTTTTGAAACGAAAAATTTTCTGAAGAAGGAGGTGATAGAAAGTTGTGGCTGACATGAAGTCATTGTAGCTCAGAGGTGGAGTATTCAGGTTCAATTCTTCTGTTTACGTGTTTAGGGGACGCGTTTAGCGACTTATAAATATATTTTTATTTTAGGTAGCTGGTTAATGCTAATCAATACCGGTTAACTGGTTAAACAAAATAAAATACGTTTTATACCGAAAATAAATAGGTACCGAAAACTGCTAATTTTTCTATTTCAAATTTTTAAAGAAATGAAGAAAGAAATGCATTTATTTTATGTTTTTATTTATTTTTTATTTTTTTCTGGTACCTTTGCAGCATTTACATGAGTTGTGGTACAAAGGCGATTCAGCAAACCTGGATCATCTGTCTACTAAATGAGTGAAAAGCTGAAACGAGTATTGTACTTCTTTCCATGCAATTTACATTAAAAAGAGACTGTATGGATTGTCTGGAGAAAGGTGAGTAATAATTTTATTAGGAATGCTTTACTACATTTTATCCGTTTTCGTACATAAGCTGCTGAGTGGATAATTATTAAGACAACTAGGGTTGTTTTTATGGAAAATAGCTATCCGGCAGATATTGATCACGTTAGATCGCTACATCGGTATAAAAAAGGAAGGCTGGCGGTATAACGCAGTTCATTGCTCAAGAAATATTGTGCAAAATATGCGATCTGGAGAACTTTGAGTGTGAAATGAAGCTAGGCATGGAAAGCAGCAGCACGTGCATTAGCAAAATTTCAGCACTTGATTGAGCAATAGTTGTATTAGAGTTTACAGAGTATTGATCACCACATAAAAGTCAAATCAGGCCATAAGAATTAGCGGCTGTTAGTGGTCATTACCGGTGGGCGTTACTGGCTGCTGAATGCATGTACTAAGCGGAGGGTTAGCAGGCTTGTCAATCTAACAAAAAGTAAGAGGTCGTCAAATGAAAGGTAGAATACAAAAGTAAAAAGTGAATGTTCAATAAAGAATTCAAATCTGGAATCCTTCGTTGGATGTTCACTTCCCCCTTTGATATTTTGTTCATTCATTATGTCCCATCTATTGTTCCTTCCTCCCGGGTTTCTTTTACCCCTTTTTTCTTTTCTCGCGATTGAGAACTCCCATACCCTGCCCTTTCCGCGTTTACTGTTCTTGCATCAGTCGCCGATTTTTTTTCTGAAGAATGAAAGTTACGTTTCTTGTGTTTCCTGATGAAGAAGATTTTTTTTTTACCTTCTAAACCGGTCGATACTATTAATTTTTATATTGTATGCATTTAACAAATGCTGCTTTTAATGAAGTTATATTGATTTTATTAATATTACACCTTTTATAAATAACTCCCATTAGAGTGTATTGTAGATTTAATCTTATCCATAAAATAATTCATACCGATAATCTTATCTATAACGATATATTTTGCCGGTCGATAGAATATCGTCATAGGCAGGTTTCACTTTTTTTTTTCGGATTTCTTAGATGTTAGCTAAACAAATTTAAAATTGCTGAATGATATTAAATGCATATTAGAAAAACAAACCCAATTCGATGCCACTCAATTTTTTCAATTCTTCATCGATTGTTCACCAGTTTTATTGGATTTTCTTTTTCAAAGCTCCTCAAAAACGTTTGATTTCACAAATAGTTTTCCAATTGTTTTTATTTGGTTAAACTTTGTTTGTTTAGCCCCATGCAAACGATTTTATTCTAAAGTGCAAATATTTGTTATATAAGCGTCGAAAGCCCAGGCCAACCGACTCGTCCGAAGACTTATACTGTTATATAAGCGTGTAATATCTAACTAAAATATATTGTGAATGCTATGACCGGCTAATGGCTCAGCTTTGTCTTCCTACAACCATTGTGCGTTACATTGACTAAAGGGTTTCCATAGCAACATTCATTTTGAATATCAATTAAGAATACTTTTTTTATTGAAATATGGGAAAAATGGGTATAATTTTGAATGTTTATTTTAGAAACCGATTGATTTGAACTAAAATAAGTTTTTTTAAATGAATTTTAGTTTTTAACAAAAACATAATTAATTAGTTGGACTGTACCGGACTTTAAACTGTGCCTGGAGTTACCCGGATGAAAGTTGGGAATTCATTGAATCCCGGATTGTCGTAACTGATGTGTGATGTGAATGTTTTTCAAATATATATCAATGCAGACCAAATAGATAAATATCGCTCTTGTATCAAATTGCAAGTTTAATTTTTTCACAGATGATTCATGCCGCAGTGGGAGAGGGAAATTGAAAAACTGAGTAAGTCAAATTTTGGTGATTTTTTCTTGAACTTATAGAGATAATGTCGGTCTTTAATCTGGTTTAAGAACGATATCCATTTGGCCAACATTCATATAGACTACGTGACAGTGAAAATGCGACACCAAGAAGGAGTGGCAGAAAAATATGCAAATTACAGAGTAGACGCAGCTTACAGAGTTATTTAAATGATACGAACTGAGTAATTTTCCCGCGCACGCTGAGTGATATAAAAAGGAAGAAACCTGCAGAATCGGCAATAGTCCTGTTGCTCTGTCTGTCAGGGAAATCATTTTGTAATTTTTTTTTGTCTCAGAGGAAACGTATAGAAGCAGAGAATGCCAGGCCGCCGTCAGCCGAGGAAGTTCTAGCAGACAGACGATTTCACGAGGAGTATGGTGATTGGACTCAGAAGGGCAGGTTGGTCCTTACGTCAAATCTCAGAGGACAGCTATCTACACGCGTCCACGGTGCACCGGCTGTGGCGAAGATGGTTGAAACAAGGGAATGTGGCACGTTTGAGGGGTACCGGTACGGCTCGAATGACGCCAGCACGCGAAGACCGACGCATCCGCCGGCAAGCGTTGGCTGCTGGCCAACTTCGTCGCCCTTTTGCAGTATGTGCAAGACACCCTTGAAGCTCCCATATCGACCAGAACCATTATCCTCCGATTGGTCGCAGGCGACCTGCACTCATGGCGCCCATTAAGAAAATTGCCATTGACCCAACAGCACAGACGCCTCCGTTTGCAATGGTATCGGAATAGAGCCATGTGGACTGTGGAATGGCACACGATCGTGTTCTCTGACGAATCACGCTTCTGTTTTAGCAATAACAGTCGCCGTGTACGAGTCTGGCGCAGAAGAGGTGACAGGTCTAATCCGACCGCATCTGTGGAATGCCACACCGCGCGACAACGCGGCATCATGGTTTGGGGCGCCATCGCCTACGATAGCAGGTTGCCTTTGGTCCGTATTGAGGGCACTATGACGGACCAACAATACGTGGATGACGTGCTATGGCCGCTAATACTATCCTTCCTCTAGGTGGCGCCCAATACCATTTATCAGCAGGATAACGCCAGACCACACACGGCATACATCAGTCAACATGCTCTGGAAGGTATCCAGGTTCTTCCCTGACCACCAGTCTACCCTGATCTCTCACCAATCGAACACGTCTGGGACGTCGCTTGCGTGCACCGATACCGCCTCGTTTAGAAGACGAACTCTGCCAAATTGTTGACAGGGAATAGGCAGCCATCCTTCAGGATACCAACTGCACTCTCACTGACTTTGTACCTAGACGTGTTGCTGCCTGTACGCCTCCCGCAGTGGTCCTACAACCTACTGATCAGACGGTGTTACCTCTCAGTGAATAGGTGTATCATGTTGCAGTAAACATCACTAATTGTTCGTTGATGGCTCTCTCTGTTCGCCGAATTTCATCACTTTCTGCCTACTCCTTCTTGGTGTCTCATTTTCACTGTCACGTAACAGAAAAACATTTCTCAAATCTAGTGTAACAACAATAACAATGGTAACAAAGTGTTAGTACGACAAATAACTCATGATTAAAAAAAAAAGGAAAGATGAGATGAAATTCGCCACATCCTATGTACCTCCGAGTAACATTTGGTTCTACAATCAGCTACTCCAATCAGCTATTACAATCAGCTACTACAATCAGCTATTTGGAACTACAATCAGCTTGTACCAGAAGCTGAAAGCGATGACGGCCAGACATCATAAAATGTTGATAAGTTGATCAGTAGGGAAATTTCTTCATTTATATTTTAAAGTCATCGTAATATAATTGTTTTATGAAACTTCCTTTTATTTTGTTTCTTTGGAGAATTGAAGATTTACATAATTCTAATTGTAGTCATGAATATAGAGCATTTATTTCTGATTTTTTATGAATTTTTAAGTGGGTCTGCGAAAGCTGACAATCGCATTATCAGCGGTAAAGAACTTCTTTCAAACTTTTTTTATGCCTGGAGCGGTTCTATGTCGGTTAAATTTCGTTCTCTTGTGCTGATAACGTCATATCTAGAGGCGTGTTCATTGCTATAGAGGTTTTAGCATAGTTGCATATGAAAACATGGGAGCACTAAAATGAATTTAGTTCAAAACTGGGATACTTATTTGGAAAATAGCTTATTTAGGTCGCAATTACACCCACACGGAAGGCCAATAAGTAGGTGACGCCTATTTAGGAATCGAGCGTCACCGGAAAATAAGTTCTAGTAATAAATATTACAAGAATATGTAAAACAAACTGATGTTTAAGGTTATAAATACATCATGAAAGCTTTTAATTGCTCGATTGTAAGAAGAGAGACAATGCAATGAACATTTTAAGAATTAATTGCTAAAGTTATTTTCTAACGCCATTTTCATATGGTAGCTGATGAAAAATAAAATAAGGTGGCATTATTCTATTTTCTTCACCTCAAAAGAACTGTATGAATATACCAATTTTATGTTGGTATCACAAAGTGATTTTATTTTATACTTAGCAATTCCGAATATTCTTGCCAATTTAAAATATATTTGTTTATTACTTCCCTTACATATGTAGTATAAAGCAGAGGGAAAGTATCATGACGGGGTCGAAAATTCGAATTCGATTTTTTGATAAAAGAGTAGTACATTTCAAGCGTCCTATAACTCAGATCGAACGTTTTGGAGGTCATACGTGTGTGTGTGTGCGCGATATCTTATCAACGAATGGAGGATTCAAACGAAATTTAGTACG
Organism: Amaurobius ferox; assembly: GCA_951213105.1. Classification (NCBI taxonomy): domain Eukaryota; kingdom Metazoa; phylum Arthropoda; class Arachnida; order Araneae; family Amaurobiidae; genus Amaurobius; species Amaurobius ferox. The sequence continues at coordinate 103,923,079 of OX578150.1, read as the reverse complement.
ATTTTTATAATCAGTGAATACTGATGATGTAATTGATATAGTCTGATGATACAATTTGTGGAATTTCTTGCATTGTTATTAAAAACTTTGCAAACGATGAGAATACAGAAGTGTAATCGGTAACAGTTAAATTTTTAAATTTAATTATTTGATAAATATGACATATTGGCAATATCGAAATACCCGTATTTCCGTATCAATACCAGTATTAAAATGATGATGAAATTTTACCAGATGAGCTGCTTTCAAAATCCTGGTATTTGATGCCCTAAGAATTTAAAACAATCTAATTGGTGAAAGTCGTGTTTCCTTATTATGTTACGAATACTAATTGCATATTTTGAGTGCGACCAAAACACGTAATTGATAATTGATCTACAACTGCTGATCTAGTTGTGAATATGTTACAATCATGCACAGGTATGCAAATATTCCATAATCCGTGGCAAGATAATTGCGGCTAGTAGGATTATGCTCTCCAAGGTCTGTAGTTTTCGTTGCATTTTTCAGAGCTTGTACATCACTTTTTCCATGACGTTGTATACTTAAGAATTGGACAAGGCACCAGTGTGATAATGCACTTTTTACGGATGAAATATATTTTAAGATTATAGATAATAGATATACAGGGTGTCTCAAAAAGATTGAAACGATCTTTAATTATTTTTCCTGTTGGAGATAGGTGGGCAATGTAAATTGCAAAAATGTTGAAAGTAAGGTAGGAAATAAGACTACGTTAATGAAATAGTCCTCCCATTCATTTTCAAAAAGTTACACTTTTTAAATTTTTATACTACCCTTTAGACAAATTTGGTCAATCAGAAATTTTTTATTTCTAATGCAACAAGATCATTAAAAAAATCGCACATCTGTATCTTTAAAATTGAGCGAATTATATTTTATTGAAAATTGAACATTGTGAATGGGGACCATATATCAAATAAGAAATGTAAATTTGTGACATATCACAAAAAAGATCGATGTATGCATATTTTAATTATGTGCTCCAACTGCGTAGTGAGTAGTACCACTGCTTTATACGATCGCTGTCTCTGTAATGCTTTATTGAGATGCATTTGTGATAAAAAGTTTTGACACATATTATCGTATTTTTTATCTAAACAATTTCAATCGTCAATTTGTTTATGATCCCTATTTTCACTGATGAAACAGCCTTTCACATGGTACGGAAATATGGCATAAGACAGATTTTTTTCTTTATCATAATTCAGTTGATTTTAAAGATGCAGATATGCGGATTTTTTATTGATCTTGTTGCATTAAAAATAAAAATTTTCTGATTGACCAAATTTGTCTAAGGGGATCGTATAAAAACTTAAAAAGTGTATTTTTTTTAAATGAATGGGAGGACTATTTCATTAAGGCAGTCTTATTTCCTACCTTACTTTCAACATTTTTGCAATTACGTTGCCCACTTTTCTCCAACAGGCAAAGAATTAAAGCGCGTTTCAATCTTTTTGGGACACCCTGTATAGAGAACAGATATATAGACGCGTAAATAGATATATAGACGCATTGAAATAAATATTGTATGGCATATAATATTTATTTCAATGATATATATTATATGTTGTAAAGTGTTAGAAACAAATATGTTTGGTACACAATAGGGTAACGCTTTGTTGCTTGAAATTCCCTTCAAGAAAATAACCGAATCCTTACCCTTGTTCTAAATGAGGAGTGAGTTTTCTGGCCATATGAAGAGATAATTTCCGAATGCACTTGATGCAAAGAATCGCACAGCGTTGTGACAGCTGCTTCTGAGTTCGCGGTGCACACATGTTATACTGAAATGTCTCTCCATATAGTTTATTGAGAGCAATATACTTAAATGTACAAAATGTAGCAGTTACCAACTACGGTAAGTGGTAACTGCTGCAAAAAAAACTTTATCATAAAACGTATTGTAATTTAATTTGTTAAAAATTTATAAACATAAATTGTGTGGTAAAATTCATTATCAATCTTGTAGTAAATGTATATCCCCATTTGTCTGCAGTGATGAAACTGGTTTCACATGAAGGTGAAAATGTAAATCTTTGTTAGGGTTTGGCTACCGTTGTATTTCCGACATTATGTTTGAATTGAAGTCTAGTGAAGAGGAAGAACTAATCATTAGTTTTGCTTAACGAATCAAAATGCCAGTTTACTTTGAGGAAATAAATTTTGGGTTATAATATTAAACAAAACATTCGTCCGTAATCTGGAAAAAATATTCAGGATGTATCTATTAGTGATTGTAAAACAGATAGAATAAACAAATATGGAATGAACGTATTTTCTATAAAATCTTATCTGGTGAAATGTATGGTTTCCAAGAAATCCCTTATTTATTTTCTAAGTGCTTAACACTCTTTAAGGCAATAGTTATGAACAGAAACCTCTGAAGAAAGTAATACGTTTATAAAAAAGAACAGATACCTTGCTAGTGTCTTACTGAAAGTAGTGCAACGGAAGACAATGAATTCATTCGATTCATTCTGCCAATATCAAAGCAATTCTAATAGAACAAGAGACCAGTAAAAAGAAATACAGTAGTTTTGCTGTAACGAATCAAAATGCTAGTTTACTTTGATAAAATAAGTGTAAAATTAAATAAATGTTTTGTATCTGCTTAATCTGAAATAAATATTATCAGCTTTAGAGAATACGATGCTGACTATTAAATTCTAGGCTGATTACTTTCTGAGAAGTGGCGCTGCGATCATTATCGTGAAGGTTGCGTGTTCGTTTTTGCCCCGATCACCACCAACTATGGGACCGGCTGACTCCTGTGCAGGTTAGAATCCACGCATTCGAGCACAGTAGCTCAATGTTATATAATTAGACAAAAGGATGTCTCCTGGTCTGAACGCATAATTCGGTATGCGTTTCATAGCATAGACTGACGAAAAAGCCGGTCACCACAGAGAATGCCTCTGAAGTCTTCTATAATTGCCATGTATCTCATCTAACGAAGCCAGTACTATTTATATATTTATTGATGAACCTCCCTTTCATCGTAATAATTGATTGTGATATTGTCTTATACATAGTTTTTACAGTTCGTTATTGATCTGTCTGTGACGACTGCTAATCTGTATCCATTCTCCTTCGTTTTGTATTTACTTTAACTTTTGTTACTTTATTTCTTCTTTTTTACTTTCTCATATCATGCACTATAGTACAATAAACTCCCGATTATCCGCGGAATAGGGTGGCGCGATAACCACGGATAAGCGAATTTCGCGGATAATCCGCATAATAGCTGGAAAAGGACAAAATTCTACACACAAATGCATTTAAACCATTTTTAAGAATCATAATATACTAGCACATACTTATACACATAGAGTTGTGACTTCATAAACGGTATCCTTAAGTTTTTACAATAAAGTCGGTTATTGTTTTTGTTTTTTCGTTTCGATGCTCCTCTTCTTTATTTGCGATTGAAGTTTTTTTAACAGCATCTTGTCGCAAAGTGATGAATCGTCCTGTTCCTCTATGTATTTAATGATTCCATCAATGTGAGTTAGCGCTTCATCATGGTTCATTTCCTTCTGCATCCCTTTTCCCTCATCTTTTTCTTCGTTCTCAGCCGAAACCACACCTTTTTCTCCGGCAATGATTTTTTCATCGGTAAGATGTTCGAAGCCTGGATCGTTTGCGTCACAATTGATCCACAAAACGATGTTATCTTCATCCACGTTACTTCCTCCAAGAACAGATTTTGCTAAATTTGCCAAATCAGATGCAGTAACTTCCTCGTCTTCTTCTTCCTGTGGAGACTCTAACGTTTCACTACATTCCGTAAATGATCGTCGCAAAAAAAAAAAAAAAAAAAAAAAAAAAATCGCGGAAGACCGCGCGGATAATCGGGAGTTTACTGTATAGAGAAAGTATTGCTTTCAGGAAATTTTTCAAATTCGAGATTTTTATGCCAATATATGTTTTAAGATCGTGATGTCCGTCTTTCTGCTTGTTTGTCTGTCTGTATGTCTGTGGTCGATTTCTTGTATAAATGATAAAGGCCACAAATATTAATGCATTTTCAGGAAAATTTATATTTGACTCTTACCAAAAAAATTGGAAGTAGATAGATTTTTGTTTTTTAAATTCGAGCGGATACTTCGAAACGTATTTGAAATGATATATTTTTTTTAACAATGCAGCATAGTACAAAATGTGACTTAATGATACATAAAGTTTATTTACTGCTCATTGATCGAAAGACTTAATAGTTTCACTCATTGTTGTGAAAAATAGCCGTGATACAATTTTTTGTTCGTGACGTCATTAGTCTCAAGCATAGTATCAATAGAAATATTTTTTTTCAAGCCCCTTTAAAGTGAAGGTCAACATGATATAAATGTAATGATTTCGACCCACGATACTGATTTTTTAAAAATTTTCTTGCGAAATTAGAAAAATATATACAAATATTCTCGTATGAGAAAGTCCAGTTGAGCCACACTTCCGGTAATTTTTTATTGGGTTCATTGCAATCAGGCGTGAAAATTAATAAATTATTTGTTGTAAAAGTTCTATTAAAAGTTCTTTGTCTCTAAACATTTTTCTCGCCTAGTTCAAACTTTCATCTTACAAGAGAATACTGAATGGAAATGGAAAATCAATATGAATTGTACATTTTGTTATTTCGTGTGTAACTGCCTTCTTATTTTCTCGCAAATCTTCCAATTCAAGCGGATCCCATCTGATAAAAATGTTCAGACATAAATCACCATTTTATTGCAAATGCTAACATTACTGTCCGTTAAAACTGCAGAAGGAATCAATGGAAAACTGCAAAACGCTGACAAAACAAACATGAATTTTACAGAAGGAACATTTTTCAGCTTGGGTTAAAAGAAATAAGCTAGATTGTGGGAATAACAGTTTATTGAAGTTCTTTTAATATTTTTATACATTTGCATACCTTTCGGAGATTGAAAAATGTTTCAATACTTTGTCTTAGTTTCACAAATCAATTCATTTTTACTTTCCCTACAATACCTGGCACTGTAAGGGAAGTTATTTGAACCGTGTTGAAATTCGCAACTAGAGTTTTCGGCGGATCTACACATTTTGGGACCTATAGAACATGAAAAAACACTTTTTAGTGTGTGCGGGTGTGTGTCTGTCACCGCAATGCATGTATACACCCTAACTCAAAAACTAATTGACAAAATTTCACAAACTTTTATAGCTAAGTCATTTGGGGGGGGGGGGGACCCTGGAGCTGATTAGATTTTGGTACAATTTGGGATAAATGAACCTGCCTTTTTATGTAAAAGTCCACAAAAATCGCCTGCATCCACTCTAGCTATAAAACTAATTCACCAAATTTCACAAAATTTGGTATGTAAGTCACTTTTAGGTTACGCTGGTGTTGATTAGATTTTGGTATGATTTGGAAAATAAAATATCCTGTCTTTTTTATGAAATAGCCCACAAAAATCGTCAAAATCTAAAATAAAAGACTACGTATGCTCAAATATAATTCAATGTCAAATAAAAGCTTATTTTATGCTTAATTTTTGCCGGTGAAGAAATAAGATCAATTCCGGCATAGGACCAATCCCGAAATTTACGACGTTTAATAAAACGTACCTGTCCCACAAGCCGTTAAATGAACTAATTTTCGAATTAAGAATATCCATTTATACAAAAGTGACAGGAAATTATCAAAGAAATCGAATTCCATTTTCTAAGATATTGAAGTTTCATGCATTTTGGTGTCATTTTCCGCTAATTAAGCATCATTCTTGTCAATTTGGCAACATTTCAAAAAGTCACCGTTGGCGATATTTCGCCAAATTTAACGCCAATGTTAACATAGCTCAGGGTACTACACACTTATTTTAATTTTAAGCAACTTTTTCTATGAATTCATCTGAACACGTGCAATGTCTCAAGAATGGTTCGTACAATCGTTATTAAGTTGGTGCCATTCGTTTTCTAATGAAAAATTACTTAAGAAATAATTATTTATTTCGATTATTAAAGGTTATGATTTTTTAAAGTCCTTATTTGTTTAAATGCATTAGAAAAAAAAAGGGGGGGGGGGTCGAACGAGTGTTTAGAACGTTCCATCGCGTTTAAAATTTATAGGGTTCGAGATATTAACTGACTGTAATAACCGTAACTATTTTTTTTTTCGAATCGTTTCCCTTGTTCTTGAAATAGCGCTTCCACAGACTCATTGATACACACACTAATATACACATACAAATATACTAACATACACACACAAATCGACACACAGTGGCGTCAAATACATATGACAATCGCAGTTGGAATAATGGTACTAGGAACTTCGGGATGATAAAGAAATCTCTTACTTTATAAGAAAGTTCTTTCCCATAGGAACCTATAGCAACATTTTTAACATGGGATGCTGCATGGACCAATTCAAGTCTGCTAGATTAGCGTATTATCGCTCGTTTTGCGATTTTTTTTAAAAGCGGTCGGGGAAAAAATGTACAAGACAATACTTTTACAATTTTTGAAACTATAGAAATGATCAGGATTTAAAATTACATTAATCTGCAACATAAATATATTCATTAGTTTAAGTAAATTTAAATAAACAAAGTTATATATTTAACTCAAATAATCATAAAATGGATAAAAAACATAGACGCATTGCATTGCCTCACTGTAAAACATAATGCACAAAAAATTACAAGCTCACATACTCAAAAGACTGAAATATTATATAATATTTTCAGTCTAAAAGGTATACTAGCGTGTTGATTGTTAAATAACTTGATCCTTAATTTGTTCTAGGATACTGATAATAGACTTTTTTTTTAATACAAAAATATTTTTATAGTAAATACCAAATTTACATAAATGCACTACCAAAGTTGTGAAACTCAATCATTAATTGCCCGGGGGTGGGGTGAATATTCCACTAAGCTGAGCATACACCTAGAGTTTTATTTCCAGACAGCGGGAGTTGGTCGGGGAGCGAAACGGCGGAGAGAGTGTCAAGTGTTAAATTGGGTTTACCAAATTGGCTTGCTACCGCCTGCAATGAAAGATGTGACTTGCCAAATGTCTTGATGTAATGAATCAGACATTTGACATCAAGCCAACTGATAAATGGGTCTTGATATGACTTTCATTCTGTTTGTCTGTTTAAAAGATGCTGTTTGATGGTAAAATTGCTCTTGCCATTCCTAATCGTATTTGATAGAACATAAAACTTTTGAAGAGAAGATATTCGCTAACAAGTGAATTCGAATCAGAAGAAAATAAAAAAAAATTAAGGAAGTCCAAATTATGGATGTGCTATAACCGGGTGTACATAATATTATAAATGTGCAACAATCGAGTGTGATAATAATAATAGCTGTACTCAACCGAAATTCAAAACCACACATCTTCTAACTAGCCAATCGAGGCTATATCTATTAAGCAACTGGGAATTAATTTATTTCTCTTATAATGATCCTACATTCTCTTTCTTTAGATTTCAGATTGAAATGAACATACAAAAACAACATACAGAACTACTAAGGGATGTATATTTCTACAAAATTGTTAAATGTTATGTAGGGTAATTTAGAAAATATGGCCAACACGAGTCATGAAGTCATTTCGGATTCTCTCATTTATTCATACGTATTTAAGATAGTTGCGGTGAATCATGACACAAATTATGTTCTCAATAATATATCATTTGTAAAATTCTTACTAGCTATGTGGCACTTTTAATGTGATCCTATAATTTTTTTTTAAGGAAATATATATTAAAAAATATAAAAAAAAAATAAAAAATATATAAAAAATAACAAAGAATTAAGCAAGGTTTAATTAATAAGCAAACTTAAAATTTATTTTAATATTTTTTCAGACTTGTAATTTAAAAAAGCTATTTTCTGTGTTCGCGATTTTTAAAAATTAGATTTTGCCATCTCACTAAACAATTTTGATCAATTTTGCATAAACGTATGTAATTTCACATTCTTACGCAGAATATCTGAACATAATCACGGGAAATGGGGGATTACAATGACAGATTTTGTTTTCAAATATTGACCGCATGGAGAAGTAATATAATTGTTCACTAATAAGGGGGGGGGGGGGAGGGGCGATCTTCACTCCTCTTGTCCACGTCACTGAATTTTTAATATATGTTTAATTTATAAACGTAGGCAGGATCTGGTAAAAGGAGTATGTGACAGAATGTAGGGTTACAGTGGTGAATTTTGTTTTACAGTATAAACCCCTTTGGATACCTAATGAAATTTTCCACTAATGTCGGTATAACACTTAACAACCCCTCCCATCTTTTGCCGTGTAAAAATGCAATTTTTAAAGAGTGCTATGAAAAAGCCTACTTTCAAAATTCGATAGTTAAGCTATGATTTTACGAAAAAGGTAAATAAACAATAATGTCCCAAAATAACTGTATAAAAATTAAATAAAATCGGATTGAAATGATATGCGATCCTTTTAAATTTATTTTTTATCTTAATCGATAGCCTATAAAATCATAAGTAATTTTTTTTTTTTAATTTCATTCGAAAATTGGAGGAGGGTGTCTTCCAAATACTCGATTGCGTTTAAAATCAAAAGGCTTTCAGTATTCTGTGATTGTAATTTTTGTATCAAATTTCGTTCAAATAGCACCATTCGTTCGTAAGATATCGTCTTCACAGGCACACACAAGTAGCGCCGAAAATCGTCGTCCTAATAAAAAATTTGCTCAATTCGGTTATGTCCGGTGGTCGATACAATAAGTGAGCAAAGTTTCAGTTTAATAAAGTTACTTATGAATACTTTCTTTACATATTTTCGCAGCTAAATACAAAAGCGGAAATATTTTTAGCTAAATGAGTATGTTTTAACTCCGACGAAAAAAGATGCTGAAGGATTCTGAAAGAAGAAAAGACGCCAAAGGAAAATAAATCTGTGCCAAACGATCATTAAACATACAACCTTTCAACCGCAAGGCCCCCCCGCAAACCATCCAAATATCAAGAAATGACATTAGTGTCTGCTCTTTGCGCCGGCTGGCTGTGGACGAAACTTTCGGATTCATATATTTTCTAGCAACCCCAATACTTAGCGCTTTGACGATATTTTATGGTATTGGACCTCCCTAAATAGGCATTGGAACGGAGCTTTGTTGTTTATGCCTATTGCCTATACCAGTATAGTGCACGTTGCTTTTAATCTTTCACATCGCATCTTTAAATTGTTACAGTTTCTTTTCCTGATAATTATTGAAATTATAATGTCAGAAAACGATAAGAAAGATGTTAATAATATCGTTTGCAGTTATTGTGAGCGAATGTTTACTCGACGGACGAACATGTATGCTCATATAAGAAAATTTCATCCTCGGGAAAAATAGATTTTAAACAGAAAGCAACGAACATTTGTTGTTTAGGCGATTGTCGGTGCTTATCAATGGCAGCTCTTATTGAACACATGCAAGTTGAACATGAGAATGTCAAATTGTCATTCACAAAATTTGTTTCACAGTGTAAAAGATTTTGAAAAATGGAAATTAAATACATTATTACATCCTTTAACATTAATTTCTGAGTTTAGAATTTTAATGAATCAAGTACAAGAAAATAATTGTTTAATTCGGTGGTGTACTATCCTATCATACATGTTAAACTAAAGAAAAAAAATCAATATTTTTAAACTGATTTAAACAGGGACTGCAAAGAATGTTTCAATTATATATCATAGATGGCGCCACTGAACATTTTATCAAATATATTCTTATTAAAAAATATAAAAGACAATATAATTTTGAAAGTGAAACACAGAAATTACAAATTTCAAGCTACACTACACACAAACATTTACATACAACTATTATGATCTACTCTGTGAACGAACTTTTTAATTAAAGAAATTCATTACAATTCGGGAAATAGCATTTATACAATCTCTAAATAAGCAACGTGGAATCGACATTAAAATTTCAGAAACTGATTCTCGAAATTTTGTTTTATTGCATTCATTTTTATATTTGTTTATAATATCTGAAAGATGAACAATCACGTACTATGGAAAGTTCAAAATTTTTCTTAGTGTATACATTACAGTAAAGTAGTAGTCAAAACATACATCGGCAAATCAGCGATTTTGTGCCAAATATGTTTTCCATCCTGCGTAAAGTAGCAGTCAACATCGCCAAATGAGCGATTTTTTGCGAAATTTGTAGTATAGGCTATATCACACTGTATATGTCACACTGGTCTTAAATAGAGCCGTTCAAATATGAGCAGCTCCTGGACAAGATACGTTTTTTTTGCAAATGAGTGATTGTTGAATTGAGATATAATTTTATTATAAAATATATTATGATATATTTTTTGTGGTAGCTATATTTATACAACTAGTGTATTGATATTTTAAATTTAAACGTAAAATCTTAGTCTAAAAAGTGTTAAAATTTGTTCAACTGTTAGGTTTAATTTCATTTAGCTCAAGATATTTTTTTATGCTTACTGTTACACTGTTATAACACCTATCAAGCAAAAGATGCATGGCGTACAACGTCATCCAGAAGACAATCCATTCGACTCCTCTGTGAGAATAGCAGTTTTTATACCATGAATATTTTAGTAAGTAAATTTCCTTGCATAATTTCGGAAAATGTAAAATTAATTTTCTAATTTCTAAACATAACACAATTCAATGATTATAAATTATAGTTCCATTCTGAAAAATTTGCACATAATTATTACAGATTTGACAGAAAAACAAATTATAATGAACTGGTTTACAACGTTGGCTGTGGTTGATTAAGGCTTGTTGGCATAAGATCCAAAAGAAGGATATGCTGCGCCAGGACATGTGATATCTCGTTCGTCGTCGTTGATGAAGCACCTGGCGTTGCCGCCTCTATCTTCTGTGTTGAATGATTACTTGTGGTGTAGATTTGACATTACTTGTATGCACATAAAAGTTCGTTGATGAACAACCCCTGATGGGCGGGGCGTCGTCGTAAGAGCTGGCGCCACTGCGTCGAGGTGATGAGGCACGTTGGGAAGTCCGTATGCAACATGATGAGGCACGTGGGATAGACTGTTCACAATCTTCGGGGTATGTGAGGCACGTGGGAATGAGTTCAATGGCTGAACAGGTGATGAGGGAAATCCACACTGAGACTTCTCTGCTAGCCGGCCAAAGTTTAAAAACTTAAATTTGGGGGGTTTGGGATTTGATGACTCTAGTTATCATTTCGACGATTTGGAAAGTTTTTGTCATTGCGTCTTCGTCGCCTTTGAGAATTTTAACTACATCTTTTAAGATACTGCTGAGTTTATTAATATCAATGTATTGTTCTACCTCTTTGTACAGACTTAGAAACTCTAGAAAAGCATTTTAATTTGCAGATTGAGGGATTTTGTCTGATACAGGTTGAGTATGGGCTAAGTGCTCGCCAGTAGTTCCTCCTACCGTTTCGGCACTTGCCAGCTCTTCCTGCACAGGGGAGGTTATCCTAGTGGGGAGGGGGGAAAGTTATCCTCGCCAAGGGTGGGTGAAGTTTTAGCAGATTTTTGTACCTTTTTCAATTCCTGCGTTTTTTCCTAAACCAGGGGTTTTGGGGACAGTGCCTAAAATTGGCAGGGTGGGATCCTGAACAGTTGGCGCATTTCGCCAGGGTGTCCCTATTTTTTGTGCAGTTTCTCGTGGGATGACCTTCGCCACATTTAAGGCAGCGGGGAGGGAGTGTACACTGGTCAGAATGATGGTTCCAAAGTTGACAATTGTAGCACATTTTATGGCCTCTCGCCTTAAAAAGTTGAACTTTGATTTGCATGGAAAACAGGGATTTAACTTCATAAATCCTCGCCCATCCCTCCGTCGGCACAAGTCCAACCAAGAAGATGGGGAGGGGGGTCCTATCACGCCTATTCCTTAGCTGCGTGATTCTAACAATTTTAAAACCAAGCGCGGCAAGCTCTTTTTTATTTCCTCAGTACTGGTATTAGTGGGCAAGCCCTTTATTATTATCTTCCTCGGCCTATCCGTTTTGAGGTTTAATGAACTGAAAGGAATCCCCTCACGGGTTAAGTGAACCTGCACACGCCTGTAGTCCTCAGCGGACCCAGGAGTGATCCGGATCACTCTTCCCATGAGAAGACCCTGAACTTTGCACTCTAAAAACTTGTTCAAGTCCTCTATGAGGGCTCCCCAATTAATTGTGGAGTCCACATAGAAGGACGAGACTTTTTCCTTAGGGGGGGATGGCGCCTCAGTCATTTCGACTTCATCGTCATTTAATTTGCTAAATTTATTTTTGGTTTGGATATCCTAGGATTTTAGTTTAGAAGTAGAGGGCTTACTACTATCAGAAGTTTTTAACTTTTTGCTTTTAGGCTGGGTGATATACCCTTCAAGATTACTAAACATTTCGTGTTTAAATTTAAGATATAACTCGTCCTCTATTTTAGTTTCCCTATCTCTATATATATCATATACAAGATTGTAAGATTTCCTATTAGTTAAAGTACTAAGATTAGGGTGGCTGGCTAGCAGATTGGAATCAGAAATGGTACCTGATAGTATTGTCCTGATCATCTTGGCTCGATCGAAGTCGATCCCGTCTTCCTCCAGCTCCTCTTCAAGTCTGGCGATGATCCAGTCGTAAATCTTGAAGTGGCTGTATATTTTCCACTCAGCAGAGTCTTTCTTTAACTGGTCGCTATCACATCCCAGGGTCTTGATGTAGGCTGCCGCGTAGCCGGCCGCACTTGGGGTATCCTCGTCCTCCGATGAAGAAACAGTCTCTCCTTGATCCTGGTCATCCATGATCTCGGCCCAGTTCTTCTTTTCTTTTCTCGCCCGCTGTAACACGTGCTTGGCTGACACTCCTTGTTGCGCCATTTTAACGGCAGTTGGTTCCACAATCTTTACACTGTCCATATTGAACCGAAGTTCAGTATAATCCACATCGTTGTCCATCATAAGCTGTTTCCAGCCATGTCTACCTCTCCAGTCTCTCAAAAGATCCACATCCGTCTTCACTGGCTCCGCAGCATACTGCTCGCACGTGTATCCACCATGCTTGAACACTAAGTCCTTCCAGGCTTGAAATCCCTTTGCTTCCACTGGCGAAATGAACAAGTCCTCCACACTCGTAATAATCCTATGCACATCCATCACTTGATGACACGAAAGCGAGCGAACCCAGCGGAATCAATGACGACAACCGACCGGCACGAGGTGACCTTGACATGTGATATCAAACTACCAATAAAACCATGTGAATAACAAGTGTTTAAGCTCAAGGATTCAAGGAATCTCCCTTTCTCGTGTGCCTAGCAAACCTCGTAGGGTGCTTTAATCTCCCATCATAGCAAAAAGGTTAGGAAATCATATAAAAGAATTTTAATGTGATAGGGATCCAAAGGGATCATAGATTGCGCTGCACGTTAGACAGAATTGAGACAAGCCCCAATTAAGTCTACGTGTCGCTTAATTTGGAATATGGAGAAAATAACTCCGAGAAATATAGGAAAATTTGGAATAAGGGTGAGTTCCGTGGAACTCTGTCTTGAGCCGATGAGATACGAACTAGAGAGGCAAAAGGGGCGGGACTACGGGGAGGAGTCAGCGTGGAGAAGGGAGCAGGCTTGGCCAATACAAAATACCTACGGATAGTTCTAAGATCCCGGGGGAAAAGGTGTCCTGAAAGGCGTAGCAGGCCCTAAAAAACCCAATTTGGGTCTTTGCTAACTCGTAAATGCTATCCTAAAAAATCGATATTCTATCAATTACCGTTTTAGTTTCCCTTAATTTAGGGAGCACAGATTTGAGGGTTCCTTGGAGAAAATCTCTTTGATAGCCGTTTCTTTAGAAATGGACTATCATATCGATAAGCTCCATCCAGTCGTCTTTCATGCAATAACCTTCTGCGGGGGGCATGTTAGGATTAAAGTTTAAAATTTTTGCCTTAGTGTAGGATTTTTCGGGGAATCTTTCTCGTTGTGCTGGTAAGCAGCAGCGTAGGATTTAGAATTATTCTCAACAGTTTTACTGGTGAAGGTTAGGGGCTGAATTCTCGGTTTCGGGAACTTGGGGCACCCGCAGTAACTCGCGGGGTGGTCGCCACCGCAATTTGCACACGTGCATTTGGCTTCAGGTTTTTTAGGGCATTTGTAGGATCTGTTGTCGCCAGCGCACTTGACGCACTTAGGCGGCAGATGGCAACTGTTTGCAGCATGATGCCATATTTGGCATGAAAAGCACTAAGTGCTTGCGCCCATGATATCGCTTTATTTTTACATTTACAACTAACATCTCGACTATCTAATAGATTTTAAGGTTGTCCGGATTTTTCTGTAATTGAATGTAAAATAGGGGCATGAGCACCCAATTGGTCTTTGGACCTTTGAAGATCTGGGTTATGCTGTTGATTTTAAATCCATTACCTTCTAATTTCTCCTTAATGAGATCCGGGTTGGTGGACGCAGGAAGCACCCAAATAACCAATTTTAGTGGTTTGTCCTCGTTCAGGAGGAAAGTCCTAAATGAAACTTTTGTAATAATCGAAACTTTAGCAATAACAACGCATCGAACAGAGAAATAAATAGGAAAGGCTCCGATCGCGATCTGGAAGACCTACTCGCAGTGAGCCTACAACCCCAGACGTTAAAAGTTAATGCTCCGTCCTCTACTCTAGAAGGTGACGATTGAAGACAGTAACATTTTTAGTTTTTCATCTTGATTGTTCTTTAAACATTTCCAACCATGTAAGTCGTTGGAGGGAAGGATCCTTCAAACCCAGCTGCCCCGGAAGGAAGCCTCTTATCTTGGCTCCAGCAGTATATAACCAAAGTAGAAGAGCATTTTAGCTATGTCGAGACTTAATTTGCAGCCTTATTTCCGTACTTATTCTTTCGTCCTGTTCTGATGGAGACAGTGTTTTAGTAATTATTCAAGTGTTTCATGCATTTGGTTCATCGTAAGATTAAATGCTTTTAACGATGATTACTGTACTTCATTGAGAGTAATTAAGAACACACGCCCCAACCTTTTTACATCACGATAGTGTTCTCTGGTAGAAAGTGATGTTTTAATATATTGAGCATGCAGACATTTGTTATAGTGTGCGTCGATAAAAATTGGGGAAATTACATACTGCAAAAAAATATATGCACCCATAAAAAATTGAGCTATAATCAATAAACTCGTCATGCAAATGTCGTTGGGAGAGTTACTGTCCTACCGCCACGAGAAAGTCTCTGAACAGGGTTGCCGCAAGTAGACGAGTCGAAAAAAGGAGGTACAAAGGTTTAAAATCGACTGCAACATTTGGCAAATCAAGCGCACTTCGTTAAGCGGAGAATCCGTTTCGTTTATCATGATGTACTAAAAGAAAATAGTAGATGTTTTTTATCCGACAGTTAAACAAAATTTTTCGTATTAAATGACATTAAATTATAAATTAACTTAAAAATTCCTCGTCATCTATACTCAGAAAATAATTTGTTATTATAGGCGACAGCGGCTACGGGAAGCCGTCAATCTATTAGAGCAAAGTAGTTTTAGATATTTTCTTTTAGGTTCGGCCGATTTTGGTAGAGAAAAGCTTACAATTTAAAGCTAGAATTTATATCATTTGGTTTAAAACTAAATTTTGAATTAACTGAAAATTATTACAGTTTTCAATCAGCAAGTTACACAATTATTAGCCAGCAAAAAGGAAAAGATAAATGATAAATAAGCAAAATTATGACTTATTCATTATATTATTCATTTAATATATTCATTCTTTTCATATTTTTCAATCAATTATAAAATATTTATTCACATTCATTGAAATAACTATTATCTACTATGTCCGAATCACTTAAAATGTTTTTACTTGAAGAAGAGTCTGAATCGCTATCCGACAGATTTCTCACTAATTTCTTCACAATATCTTCTATCGGTCCATCTTTCTTCCAATAAATATTCTCTATTTTTTCAATGTGTTTGTTGACAGTGTTTTTTCCATTCATTTTGTGTTACTTTTAAAATAGTTTCTTTAAGCAATAATTGTAAATTGTTCAAATAGATAAAATACTTATCTCAGTGTCATTAAGCGATTTCCCCTCACGTTTTATCTTTTTAACTGATGACGCTGAAACCTCTATCGCTTCCGCAGTTCTCTTCATTGCATTTGAAATTGTAGAGAATTTGTGGTTTTCCTTCCTCAAAAAATGCTGTAAGATTGTGGACTATTGCCCATGCTTGCGAATGCAAAGTCTTTCCACTTTTAAATGTAGTCATTTTTCAACTAGACAAAATCCACAAAGTGTTCAACACAGTACAAGTTACTTCACAGCTTTAAAAATCACAAAATGCGAGCGCCTAGTATTGACTCCAGTGCAAAGCGAAATGCGGCGACTTTCGTCGGTTCTATCTGCGCCAAATCGAAAAAAGCGCTTTCCGTCACACCTAAAATGCAGTGGAATAACCTGTTTCCATAGCGACCGCCACCGAAACGTCTGCTGCCTGGGGACTTTCTCGTGGCGGTAGGGCAGTATGCAATTGATCAACCGCCAGCGCCAATATAGGATTCATGCAACGCACATGAGAACTATATACATAGTGCAGCATTTAAAACGACCGGTGTTCTCAGTGACGGGAAAATGGAGCTGGATTTTCAGACTTAATACTACACATTGTGTACATATAATTTTGAGACGTTCTGGATGCCTTTACGAATAATTGCCGGATTTAGACAGACTCGCTTCATAGGCCTAAGGGAAGGTGGTTTGTCCGACATACGTGTCAGACGCCATGTTGGTAAGAGCAATAAGATAGTTACTCCCTGCTGGCAATAATGGATCAGAGAAGGCACATGTAGCCATAGCAGAGGATCAGAATGCCGCGGACAGACAATTTCTCGAGAAAATCGTGTCGTTATGACAGGAGCCCCACCCAGTTGATACCAGTGGCGTCGTTATCAACCATTCAGAGGCATTTGCCAGTCTCCATGCATTCTATATCAAGGGATATTATTCGAAGACGACTGGCAGAAGGCGGGATTAGGTTTTGATGGCCATTAAGACGATTTCCACTGACATTTCAACATAGGCAGAGCTGTGTGGATTTTTGCAGAACCTCAATCATTGTAACGTAAAAGGCCGTGATAATCCATGATGACTGATCCTTTTCTGTCTTTTGATGGAACGCAACAGTTTAGAGTGCAGATCTAAATATGCAAACAGTTTCTCAAATACAAGCTGGGGAGGGGGTGGACTTCTGGATGAACAAAAACACGTTAAACAATTATTTCATAGATAATCTTTTCATACACAAGGTGTTTTAAAAAGAACGACCGGTCTCTAACCCATGAAACATTACTCATTTTCAAAACTTGCGGAGGTATTTGCATAAAAATACCAAAGCTAACTTTTTTTTACGGACCCTTAAGAGAGCAACGTGATCAATTACGCGAAAAAATTATAAACTTTGATGTAATTATTGGCTAGTTGGACATTTGTACCTATAAGTCAAAGCATAGGGAGTAAAAAAGAATTGCTGACTCACGCCAAAACACAACCCTCTATATCAATAATTTTTTTAAAAAAATTTGGGAACAAAGTAACACACAAAGGGAACAAAATAAAGTCTTTGTGCAGTTCAAATTTTTGTTTTAGTCGTAAATCATAATTCAATTGATATTCAGTTGTAAATCATAATTCAATTGATATTCAGTTGTAAATCATAATTCAATTGATATTCAGTTGTAAATCATAATTCAATTGATATGATTCCCCAAAATTTGTCGCAAAATCATAACCACGAGTTTTACATTTAAAATTATTAACTTTTATTAATGGACTTTAGATTTTATGCAAATTCTTTGTATAATTGAACTTTCTTCGTTAAAAGAGCTACCTAAAGAATATATATATATATACAGTCGAACCTCCTTATGTTGAATTTGAAGGGAACAGAAAAAAAATCGAGATATCAAAAATTCGAGATATCGAAAATTTGAAAAATTTTAAGGAATTCATGAAAGACTGTATACATGGAAGTTCTATACTTTACACATTTAAAAAAAATCACTTACTTTATCTTGCCGACAGAAAATCGGGTATTACCCAAGAAAATGCTGACAACAAATAAAGCGAAGCTTGAAATGATTGGATACACATTTAATGTAATAATATGCACGTACATACATTATTAAAATTTAATCTTGCATTTTTTTACTTTACAAAATAGTCATCTATGACAGTTTTGTTACAGCCTACTGAATCCTTCAAAATCTATCACATTTTCCAAATAAGCTAGACGGATCCAAATGAGCTTAATTTTGTGGTGATAGTTTACTTTAAAACTCTGTATAATACCTTGGTCCAAAGGCTGTAACTTAGAAGTTTTGTTTGGTGGCATGAAATGAACTTTCACGGATTATAATTTCGGCACTCTATTATGCGCTGTACAGTTGTCCAAGAAGAGAACAATATCGCGATTTTCACGGAACATTTTTCTGTCTAGTTCCTTCAACCAATTAGTAAAAATTTCGGCAGTCATCCAAGCTTTATTGTTCGCAAAATAGTCATTGGAAAAGATTTCATTAATGAAAAACATCGGGGTTTAGCAGATTTACCTATCATAAAAGGTTTGAGTCTTTCTGAACAATCCATATTAGTGCCAGGCAGCATAGTTTATTATTTTTTGCTCCTTTTCCGGCCATGACATGCTTCACCTATAATGGCCATAATTTTATCAGGCATACACTTAAAAAATAGTCCTGTTTCATCTGCATTAAACACATTTTTTGGACCGTAATTTTCCAAATGAAAAGATGAAAATTGTAAGATGATCCAAATGGTAAGAGGAAAAAATTCGAGATATCGAGAGTTTGATTAGTAAAATTTCGAGTTAAAGAGTTTGTTTTACATTAGTTTTATACCGTACGTGAAGGGAGATGAAAATATTTCGAGATATCGAAAATTTCGAGACACAGAGATTCGACATATCGAGGTTCACCTGTATATATACCAGGTGGTCCATTTAAATTGAGACATCGAAATAACTCGCGAAATACGCATCATACAAAAAAAAAATGTTGTAACAAAGTCATCATATATTCGAGAGGGAAATTGAACCCCGCAGAATTTAGTCCCCACCTCCACCGGAGGTGGGGGAGCAGGCAACTTTGAAATTTCAAATAGAAACCGCCATTTTTTTTTATTGAAGATTCGGATTCTACAGGAAAAAATACGTAACTTTTGTTGGAAACATTTTTTTCGAATCTTTGTAGATTGCGCTGCAATCACAAAAATATATAATTTAAATTAATTCAATGAGTACTTCATTTTGACTCCAGGTTTAAAAGTACTACTTGAAGATGGTAAAACACGTCTAACTGACAACGAAAGATTAGTTAAGTTTCGTTTTTTCAAGAGGAATCCACATGTTTTGCTTACATTGGTGCATCGTTGAAAAAAGAACGTTTCATCGGGGAGCGCTAGAAGTAGATATTTCATCAAATAGTGCATTTTGATATATTTTATATTTTTCTGTTTGCTCTTCTTACGTCAGTTAGAAGTGTTTTACCATCTTCAAGAAATATTTTTATACCTGGAGTCAAAATGAGGTATTTATTAAATTAATTTAAATTATTTATTTCTTGTGATTGCAGCGCAATCTACAAAGATTCGAAAAAAATATTTCCAACAAAAGTTATGTATTTTTTTCGGTAGAATCCGAATCTGCAATAAAATATGGGGGTTCCCATTTGAAATTTTAAAGTTGCCTCCTCCTCCACCCCCGGAGGTGGTGGGAGTGGTCTAAATTTTGCGGGGTTCAATTTTCCTCTCGAAAATATGATGACTTTGTTAAAACATTTTTTTTTGTATGATGCGTATTTCGCGAGAGATTTCGATGTCTCAATTTAAATGGACCACCCGGTATATTATTGGTAAATAATATTGTTTTTAAGTTTTGTTATTACTTGGTATGAGGTTATTGTTTCATCTTTCAAATATATATATGATTAAATATAGAAATTACTATACAAAGCATTGCAATTTGCACTATATACAGCTACAAAAACCCATTCGCACGTCGGAAACAGCTACTTTTGCTCGATTTGCACCTTTTCTGTTTCAAATCTATAGCTTCAAATAATGAAAACTTTATTTTCATTATAGCCTGAATCTATTAATATTTAACAGGGTAACGTAAGATGTACGTCTGAAAGAAACACTGTACCTACTGCTAATTAATTTCCAACTGAAAGTTTTGAAGACTTGCTTCCCTACATTTGGTATAAAACTTAAAATGTAACAATTTTTTTTTACTCTCAAATATATTTCTAGACTTTCAAATATTTCATTATGGATATATTCCGTTAAATGCATCCGTTAAATCCATTCCGTTAAAACATATTTTATGTAACCGCAACTGACATATTTTATTTGATTAAATAGTTTTCTGAATTCTGCTGCCATTTTTGGTATGACGCTCCGTATCCCGGATTTTAGAAATATATCAGAAATTTGTAATTTGAATAACACTGCTATAATATATAATATACATATAATATATATATGTTGTTATGTATATATATATGACAAATATTTTTTATAACTGTAATATATTATACATTTACTATTTGCTTCTAATAAAAAAAAAATCTGATGTGGGTAGTACATGACTTTCCCTGCAAACATTCCCCTCAAGTCCATTTTTTAATTATTTCTTTAATAATTCATTAAATTGAGTTTAATTGCACAAAATAACACTAAATTTGCATTTTTAATTCAATTTCTGTTTTTTATTTGATAATTGGACGTTTTTCTAAAGGCGGCATAAAAAAAATGGGAAAAATCTCAAATATCTCGAAAACGGTTAGTCCTAGAGTAATAGAGTTGTTCTCATTATATTCCTCGTTAAAAATTAGGTATAAAACAAAAATTACCCATAATTTTCTACAATTTGCATTTCTTTCCGCAATATGCTTGTCCAAATCCGATGAACTTTAGATTAAATCTTTTTTTTTTTAACCTCAGATTTTAATGAATGATTTTACTTACAGTGCCAGAACACATTCCCAGTTTCGATGCAATGGATCTTTGAGTCGGTGGATTTTCTTTTAGGATTAGAGATTTCTCTACCTTGATATTTATTTGCGTTCGAACAGTATATTATAATACAATTTTGCGGCCATTTTTTTCCATTTTTAATTTCAGCTACACTCTTTTTCCCTTTCAAATATAATATATTAAAAATACCTTTCTATTAAATGCAATAACCTCGACTTTTACACGTATTTACAATTTGTTGATACGAATAGTTTTCTCGGAAAATCTTCCAGTCAAATATCAATTTTAGTTGCCATTTTCAAAATATATATATTTTTCTACATTATAATCAAAACAAAACAGTGGCAGACGATTATATTGAAAATGCCAAATCGTTATCTCAAATTGCTAATGAGAAACGTAATTACAAAATCGTTTCCATAAAGTGCCAACGACTTTCTGTATGTGTATGTACGTTCTGTGCGTACCACTGAGATTGTGGATGTCATATTTCACGAACGGAGCGTTGCGATCGAAATTTGGTACGATTGTTACAATCAGTTGATGCAGTAATCCCATTGATTTTATAAGCAATCAAATGTTCGGAAGACTACCTGATTTTCAAATGAAATTTCGGAAAAATTATAAAAAAAAAAAAATGAAAATTCAAAAATGTTACATGAAATATTATTTTCTATATGGTTGTTTATTAGAATATGAATAACATAAATTTTAGAGCACTGGCAAGAACTGTTCTCGAGATATTACATGTTAATTTTTTTTTTCAAATAAATTTATAATGGAAAATTATATAAAAGTAAAAGGTGTTAGCTATCATCAAATATGTTCCATTTTCATATGCTATAGTTTGTTTTTCTTATGCTATACCTCGCGACAAATTTGTTAATATCACTCTGGGCGATCTAGTTTGTTTCATTCACGAGGAAAGATACTTATTTTAATAGTTTTGTATTTTAACATCAAAAATTCCACAAAAATATTTTTTTTGTTTGTCTGTCTATTTGTAATACATAGAAATAAATTTGACGAAAATGTGACACTATATATACATCGCTACAATTTGACAATACAATTTTTTGAAGATATAGCCAAATCGACGAGAAGGTTGTTAATTTACTGAAAATGACACTACATTAACGAAAATGACACATTATTCGATATCTTGAGTTGATAATTCCTGTCGCTTTGAGAAAATTTATATTCCTGATTCATAATATTGGAAATATAGCGGTTTGTGGAACAAGTACACCTTATTAGGGATTTAATGTGTTTGTAAAATGATTGCCACTTCAGGGAGTTTTTGTTGTTCGTTGAGACACAGACCGTCCGGCCTACCAGAAAGGTGTAAGGTAACCGTTTGGACGGCCGGGAAGTGCCACCCAATTTAGACCGGAACCCAGTGGGAGAGGCATCCACAGGGACCGTACCCTCCTTCCCCTACCACCAACCTCTCGGAAAAACTTACGGACCCACATGTTTAACGTGATCATGAGACTGCGGTAGTTGTGGCAGCGTGCAAATCCAGCGCGCAAACCACCGGGCTACCGCGCCCGAAAATTGCCAACAGCACGCGGTGTCCCCATGTGGTCACTCACCTAAGTACTAACCGCGCCCGATGCTGCTTGACTTCGGTGATCTAACTAGAACCGGTGTTTTCAGCACGGTAGGGCCGATGGCACCGTTTCAGGGGGTGAAATAGTTATTAATTTTCGATAGGGATTTGTATGCACATATTACACAGTATGGCGGTAACGTCCAGTTTTGTTTATACTCCCACTTAGATGGCTGTTATAGTAACTAGATTTGCTTTTTTCAAATTAAACAACGAAATGTTAAATACAATATTGACTTATGATAAACATTATAAGAATTGTAGCTTTAAATTAATGGAATCTTATTGATTGGAATGCAGACCTCCAGTTCTGTAGGAATAAAGTATCAGTTTCTATTTGTTATAATCATTTAACAAACGAAGTATATTGCTTAGTGGATATTAGCTACATATATCTAAATTTCAAGTTAGATTTGCGCAGAATAGGAGTTAATTTGGTTAAGCTGTGAAGGCAGAAAAGCGATTCCATTATGCTGGCTGTCCAAATACGATGTTTTTAAAATGAAAATGAAAAAGTATTGCCACTTGGGGCAGAAAGATTCTTTATAGATTGCAGATAAAAATATGAGGACAGTTTAGAAATTCAGTGGATACATACGTTGTACAGGCAGACACACAGACAGGCACACGAGGAAAATAGTTAATTCGTCTTCTGGAGTGCCCAAAATGTGTAAATTCGTCGAAAACTCGAGTTCAAATTTTTAAAGTATTTTCAAGACCGACCCTATATATATTTTATTTAAGAAATAAATACAGTTATATCCCAACTAATAAAGTCAGTATTAGTCAATAAAATGGAAACAATTATATCTCGAAATAAATACTTATTACTTAAATAAACAAATTTCTTTTCTTGTCTTTGATTCTCATTTTGATAAAATTTTTAACTAGACGGTTGAAAATAAAAACACATATTGCAACATATTGTAGTGCTTAGCATAAGCTCCACATACGGTATGCGCAAAAATCTGATGTGGGCAGCACATGACTTTCCCTCCAGACTCAAATACATTGTCTCTTTAATTCTTTAATTATCCATTAAATTGAGTTTAATTGCACAAAAAAAAATCACGCATAATTACTTAAAATTATAATGAATTTTCAATTTCAATTCAATTTTCGTTTTCATTTTTTAATTGCACGTATTTTGGAAGGCGGCGTAGTGAAAATGCGAATATATTAAATTATCTTGAGAACATAACGGAGTTGATCTTATTCTTTCATTCATCAAAAATTACGTACAAAACAAGTATTTAATTGATACATTTGAATAGAAGTAGTCGTTTATTTTAGATTTTAATGAATTTTGCGGGACAGTTTGAAAATAAAAAGCAGGTTCTGTTTTTCTAAATGCTAACAAAATTCAATAAGCACCAGGGTAATCTACACCTGACTTATCAACCAAATTTTGGAAAATTTGGCAAAGTTTTAGCTAGCGTGGTTAGATGCGATTTTTGCGAACCATTTAGCTCTCTTTTCTTGAATCATACCACAATCTAATCATCACTAGCTGCACAGACAAGTGAATTCACCTACTAAAGTTTATGAAATTTGATCGGATATTTTTGCAGTTAGAGTGGATGTATACATTGCACAGACAGACACACACACAAACACGCATACAAACACACACGCACAGACACACACTCACTCACTCACTCACTCACTCACACCTTTCCAACAGTGTTCTAAGTAGATTCGGTAGGTCTTGAAACGTGTTTGTCCATCACAATCTAGAATTTGAAAATTTTTGTGAAACAATACTTTTTCTGTACAATAGTATGAGAAAATAATAAAAAAATATATAATATGACTTCACAGTATGGCACGTCACAGTGGCCCACAGAACAGTACTCCGTTCATGTAAATCTGCCCTGAGTACTTTAAAAACAAATTGTTTGCATGTGCAAGATCTTACAATGTTATAAAATAATTCCATCTTACACGATAATATTGAACAGAATTCTAAAATCCATACTGCAAACTTCTTATTTTTACACACGTGTGATAACATCCAGTAAATCCTCCAGATTGTAAAGAAATTTTGGGATACATCATCTTTTTATTGCAAATGCTGACATCGCAGCGCTTGTAAGAGCCTCAACGGAAACAGAGAAATGCCACTAAATATCGACAGGGAAATATGAAAGTTCTAGATGAAAGATTTTTTTTTTCATTTAGATTGCAAGAATAAAATAAGAAATAAAATTCCCTGGAAGTTTGTCTCTTGGGGAAAATGTAATAGTTTATCAGATGATTTGGAAAAGTATTCAAATTTTGCAAATTGTGAGAAATTCAGGCTGCTTAAGGTGGACATTAAGAATGAATTTCTTCAATTTGCTACAATTTTGATATAACGTTTCACAAAGAGTGTACATAAAATATTACGAGAATAAACTAGGAAAATATAGTAGAAGCTGCTCGCGAAATATTCCTATAGCATTATTATTGCTTTTAAAAAAAATTCCAGTAAAACATTGAAGTTCATTCAACTGTAACAAGCAAAACTATAAGCTTAGTCTAATCGGAAAAACAAAATCGCTTGGCGACTCGTTCTTGACTCCATGCAATTCAAATCTCTGCAACGTTATCTTTGACGTCTTCATCTTTGGGATTATGCTTGATTGCCCCCCCCCCTCCCCTTTTTTCGATTTCTGTAATTAAATTGTAATTTAATATGCTGTTCTTTTGTTGTTGAAATTTTTGAAACTCTAAAAATAGTTTACGGTTTATCCTTGTCTAAACGTAGATTCTTTTGTAAACTGTATTTATGCAAGTTTTGCCGCTACATCTGGTCTATATATGAACGATTAAAATTTTCCTTCCTTTTAGCCACTGATGAAGAGCGTACTTATGCTCGAAAGCGCTCTGGCCATTTTTTAAACTTTTGTACGTCTTATAGGAAGTAAAATAAAGACCTTCTGTTGTGGATGTGTGCTTAATTTTTGCTATTATATCAGACGTGATGCCAAATTATTTATTAAATTATTTATTCATTCTTGTCACGTTTATAAACCAATATGTAAAAATTTGGTAAATATGCGAGAGAATGAACGGATATACTAAGATTAAATACTAGAAATCGCTCATGAAAAATTCTGTCCGCATTAATATTGCTTTAAAAAAAATGGAAGCCATGTTTATTCCATAATCATTTTTTACCTCGTTGCAACAAACATGTAAACACATTCGGTAATAGATGAATTTAAAATACCTTTACCCAAAACATTACCGTAATCTTATACTCGATCACAGTAAGTGACATAATAATATAAAAATATATAACACATTTATTTCATTAAAACGAAACATAAAAATCTCTGCTCTCTGTTAGATATATACACATGCTATTTTTATCCTGTTTCAACAATCGGTTAAACGCAATAGGAAATATGTTAATAAATAGAAAATAAGTTCAAAAATCTCTGCTTCCCACCCCTCCCCATAGAAATCAGATGTATAAAAATATTATAAAGTCAAAAATTCTGGGAATTTTAAGACTGCAAATAGGAATTGATAGAAATAGAATCCAAACGAAAACATAATAACGGTTATATATCAAGTTTATTTTAACATACATTTTCTTATTATTTAAATTCTAAGAGATAAATTAAAAATTATTTTTCGGATCATCACATTTGTTTCATTTCAGTGGGAAAATAACCGTCTGTATAATGCTGTTTGAATGGAAAATTTAAATTTGCGAATTTTATTAGTATCATGACAACCCTTAGTTCCAGAAACTTGAAAAATGGGAGGTGCCTCATAATTGTCATGAGCTTCCTGAATTACAACCTCTTGAAAATCAGGGAAAAAATTAAAAAACAGGAAATACCTGCATGGTTTTTTGTTCCACAATAAATTGCAGTCATAAGAAAGTAAGGGATTTTATAGTTTTCAGGAAAATATTTTCAGATCTTCTTTACGTCACTAAATTCTGAATAAATAATGAAATATCATAAAATTTGCTGTTTAATATGACACAAGCAGTAAATTTTGGAAAACAACAGATGGCATTATGATGGAAATGATAAAAAGATTACATTATTTATTGCAATAACCATTTTTGAAAATATAATATTTCGTGATAAAGAGAGCAAGAACATAGCAAGATTCAATCCAAGAGTTATTAGTATTTGTATTTTAAGTTAACGTAGCTTGCACAACAGCTTGAATATACGTAAGCTTAAAATTACGCAACCAAATTTTTGCTAATTGCTTGAGTGCATTTAGGTAGAGCATACGTAGCTGTACACCGCTTACTAAAAATAATTAATGTTAACAACTTCACAGAAAATTATAAAAAATATGTAATTTTTATAATTTTGCGTTCGAAAGATGAAATGATAAAATTGCTTGTTTTAGTATGAGATCCTTGAGATAAAGACTTCACATTTGGTGTGAGGATAGATAATTCGAAAGGAAGAAAGTGAGCAATATCAGTTAAAAATATGTTCTTCTTTAGGGGGTTCCGCACACAAAAATTTTCGATTTTGCGAATAAATGTAAAACGCGAATTACTTAAAAATTTAAATGTGGGATCATTGATATTCAACGGGTATTATCATTAAACTATCAGACTAGTATCATTAAAATATATTTTACAATTAGTGTATTTAGTTATTGATAAGTCTCATAGATGGCAGAACCAGCACAATAACATTTTGAGTTTATGTGGTGTTCTAGAATTTTGATTTCTTCTTTCATAATGTAAATAGTTAATATTCTTTATGTATACAAATATAATCACGTAAAAGTTTAGAAAGTTTTAAATAAAATACTTGAAATAGATTAAATATCCTGTAAGGTTCTTTGAGTTTCACCATGTAAAAACTGCTAATCCTTTGATACCATAAAGTAACGGCCATTTTTCATTGGCATTTAGGATTCGAGGGTGACAATGAACGTCAAATAACCAAGGTCTAGTATTTTCTTTAATGAGACTTTCTTCAAACGAAAAGAAATATCGAATACTTAGTAAAACACACTTATATAATCCAAAGCCGCTTTATAATAGAGCAAGCAGCTCCTATACATAATCACTATTGTATTGTTATCCAGATATTCCAATTCAAAACAATTTTTATTATAAACAGTATTCTGACATAGTTTTGGTTATACTTCTATTTTATTTATTTAACCAGTTTTCATGTTTTGTTTAAATGTAAACTCTGGTTGAAAATGTTAAAGTTCTTTAAATTGTTGGGTTTAGAGCTATTTAGCACATTTTTTTTTTTTTACATACGGTTGTACTGTTATAACTCCTATCACGGGGACGGTGTTGTTGTTACCCAGACCGTCCGACCTACCAGAAAGGTGTAAGGTAACTGTATGGACGGGCGGGAAGTGCCACCCAATTTAGACCGGAACCCAGTGGGGGAGGCATCCACAAGGACCGTACCCTCCTTCCCCTACCACCAACCTCTCGGAAGGACTTACGGACCCACATGTTTAACGTGATCGTACTCCGCGTGAACACGGCGGCAGTTATGTCAGTGGCTGGAATCGAACCCGGGCCTACCGAGTGCAACTCCAGCGCGCTAACCAATGGGCTACCGCGCCCCACGGGGACGGTGTGTCCAAACTTCTGGGATTATTACTTCAATTTACAAAGGGAGACAATCAAGTTACCACTGTTCTGGGTCTGCCATCTATTGGATTCTTTCGGAGTTAGGAGTTTCATATAGGTGTGTATAAAATTTTCAAAATCGGATTTAGTAACGGGTAGGCTAGGCTCAGTGTTGTAAGTTCTCTGCTATACTGTTATATTTTACTATCTTGTTCACGGGTGGGGGGAAAATGAGACCTTTTCAAAAAAATATTTCTTGTTTTAAGTCGCATATCTTAATTAGATTTTCCCTTTAAGATTCGCATTTTGAAATAACCATAATAAAATGTCTTATATATAATCTTCATGGTTACCTACTTTAACGGGCTGTCCTCAAGGGCAAAGAAATATAGAAAACTTTGAATAACACATGATACTATAAAAAGCTGCTCAAACATGGAGCAGCTTCTAATCTGGAGTTATGTTTCTTTTGTGAAAGTTTACACCAATCTGAAAATAATTTTTTTATGAAGTAATTTATGGTATATTTTTTATGGTAGATATACTTATGCAAGTTAGTTTTTAGATTTTAAGTTTAAATATAATAGAATTGATATATTATCTGAATTGTTATAATTTGTTCAATCGTTGAGTTTAATTTCATTTCAAACTATTGAGCACAAAATTTTTTTTTTATAAATAGTGTTGTACTGCTATAATCAAAAAACACATTGTGTGCAACGTCATCCAGAAGAAAATCCATGCGACTCCACTGTGATAAAAGCAATTTTTATACCATGAGTACTTTAGTGAGTACATTTTCTTGCATTATTTCATAAAATGAGAAAAAAATCCTAAACATAACTCAATTCACCGATTATAAATTATCGTTCATCTCTAAAATATTTACACATAATTATTACAAATTTGAGAGGAAAACAAATGTAATGAACTGGTTCACAAAGTTGACTGTGGTTGAATAATAATTTTTGGCATAAGATCCAAGAAGGATATGCTGCTCCGAGACATATGGTATCAAACTACCAATAAAAGCAAGCGAATAACAAGTGTATCAGCTAAAAGGCAAAAAAGTTTGAATAAAATAGACAATGGCAGACATATATAAGAATGGAAACAAAATGATCAATTGCTAAAATTTGCTAAAATGTGATGATGCTTATAATGGAAAAGTAATATCCAATAAGAAAGGAAAAAGTCCCTGATGAGGATTTGCTCCAATCAAACCTGCTTAAGTGCTGATTTCACTACATTTACAAAGTTGACTGTGGTTGAATAATAATTTTTGTCATAAGATCCAAGAAGGATATGCTGCTCCGAGACATATGGTATCAAACTACCAATAAAAGCAAGCGAATAACAAGTGTATCAGCTAAAAGGCAAAAAAGTTTGAATAAAATAGACAATGGCAGACATATATAAGAATGGAAACAAAATGATCAATTGCTAAAATTTGCTAAAATGTGATGATGCTTATAATGGAAAAGTAATATCCAATAAGAAAGGAAAAAGTCCCTGATGAGGATTTGCTCCAATCAAACCTGCTTAAGTGCTGATTTCACTACATTTACAACGTAAACGGCAGAACAAATTAAAATTAATAAGTTTAAGTACGTTTCGGAAATCAACAGGATATATGCCAAAATAAGAAGTCTATGCCGGTTAAACTGTCAGCAAACATTCCACTTAATCGACATAGTCTTGCGCTTGTTTGGGTTTGCTTGTTGAGACATTTTGTTCAGACTCTTGTTCAGACTTCATCAATAAAGGCAATGTTAGCTACACAAAATGAACTTTATTCAAATGACGTCATCGAAATATAAATTGTCTGTCTCTCTATGTAAAATTAATTAATATTTCTTTCATGTCACTTATATTCCAAACACCAGAGCAAAATAATTCTGCGTGAAAAAAATTCAGCAATTTTTATACATCTCTCCTTACATGCTGTTGATTTGTTTATATTCTTCATGCTGCAGGCAATCAGAATGATCAAAGTCATAAGAAAGAGTTAAAAATTAGGTAAGTGAAACACATGGTATCTTGAGACAAAGAAAATTGTAGCTTCTTGTGATGACTTCGCTGAAAATAAAGAGGTTTACAGTAACCTAGAGAAATAAGCTTACCAAATTTTATTGAATTTGCTTACGTCTTCCAAATTTCCTGTGGGGGAAATATTTTAAATTAAAAAAGTCGGATTCTTAGGATTTTACTCGACTAGACAATTTTTTTTTTTTTTTTGAAGACTTCGTGCCTAGAGCTGCCATCGGAAAACTGGTTGATTTGTATTCAAGGATGCTGAAAACTTGAGATCCATCTATAAACAATATGCGAATGTTTTCCATTGGATAAATTTAGTATTGTAGGAAAAACAGAGTGACAGTTTTAGTAATTTTAGTTCTTTATTCACTTTATTTATTGCGTTTATCAACCAATAATTATTTTATATTTTATGTTTGGGTTGAAGAGAATAACATTGTTATTTTAAGTTCTTGAGTGGCCTTTAAACATTTCCAACCGCGTAAAAACTAAGTGGGAGTACATTTTAGTTAAGGCGGGACCTAATTTGCAGCCTCTTTTCCGTGCTTATTCTTTCGACCTGATCTGAGGGAGACAGTGTTTCGGTAATTATTATTAAAGTTCTTAATGCATTTGGTGCATCATAAGATTTAAAGCTTTTAACGTTGATTACCGTACTACATAGAGAGTAATTAAGGACACACGCCCCAACCTAATTTCATCGCGATAATGTTCTCTGATAGAAAGTTATGTTTTAATATATTGTGCATGCAGCCATCTGTTGGAGTGTGCGTTGATAAAAATTGGGGAAAAAGTTTCAAGGTCTCAATGATGGAGTTTTAGCGAAGTGCCCAGGGGAAGAGTAAATCCCTTCCTTTAAACTTCGAGCGAAAAGGATTGATAAGAGAAAGTTAAATTTTTCATATGATTTAGAGTTTACATCTAAGGTCGCTTGGGGGGAGGGGGGGGGGCGACGACCAAGTCGGACCCTTCTTCAAGTCTCACAAAAAGTGAAAGAACTAAGGCCCAAGCAGGCACATAGTGAGAAGATAAAGTTGAGGTCGGTAGAAGAGCGACCCTAAGGGCGCAGGTCCTTGAACTTGAGGACAGGTACTGTAATTTAAGCTATTTATAAAAATGAATAATGTTCGTCTTTGAGTCGTGAATTCCCAAATGTCAGGGAGGAGCACGGAGTTAGCTAGAGTTCGACGAAAAGGGGTAGAGCAGATATAAAACAATGCTAGTTAAGACGACTCCGTTTGGAGCGGAAGAACGTATCCTGGGGGTACATGTATTGCAACAATGCATTGCTCATTCGTCAACTACGCAAGCGCATATACTGTTGCTTCTCGGTACATTCCTGGTGCTCAACCCTTACACGGACAAGCCACAACTAATTGTACACTCTAAGATTGCTGAAATCGGAGCGATAAAAACAGAAAAGAGATAAATATATTACATAATATTTTGACTATCTATCCGGTGAACCTCTGTATATACACCCAGTGACCAATCAGTAATATCCCGTACATGCTGCACAAAAATAAAAACAGTTTAAATGTTTCTTTTTAAAAATAACATTTTTTTATTAAACTAGCATCAATATTCTTAAACGTATTAATTTTTTATCCCAGATTTTGATGATTTTTAAGGATAATATTGCAAAACAGACAATTTTTTTTCTCCGAATAGAATGCGCCAGGATAACTCATAACTGACTTACCTACAAAACTTTAACTCAAAAACTACTGAACGAAATTTTCTAACACACACAGACACACACACACACACACACACACACGCACACAAACATACACAGAAACACACACACACACAGAAGCACACACACACACAGAAACTCGCACACACAGCCAGAGATTCCCCTAAAAACAACTCTAGATTACCTTGAACGTGTAAATTCGTCGAAAGCACGAATTTAAATCTTCGACCCTATTCCTATATTTCTCCATGCATCGCAGGAAAAGTAAATGTCTGGACTTCATAAGAGAGAACAATCTCTCTTCTTCAAAATCCAGGATACCAACACAATGCCCTCTCAGCATGTTCTGGACATTGAATATAATCAATTCCAAAAAAAAGAGAGCATGTATATATATATATATATATATATATATAAATTGAAAATCCAATGATAGAATAGAAGTAGTAACTCATAATACACTAACTAACTTAAAATGTGCCTACAAAATACAAAGAAATAAAAATGAAATTAAACCATAATGAGTAAATTAAAATGCATAATGCTGGACAGCAAGCTACAGATAATCAACAAATATAAATGGTGGGGAATCGAAAATAGGAATACAAAAAATACCAAGCATTAAAGCTTGCTTGCACGTGAAAAAGCTCTAGGCTTAAGAATTTTTCATTTCGAAAAAAATATTTTTCAAGTCTAAATATTTAATCTCAATGAACACAAAAATGCTTGTTTCTGAAACACGAGATCGATTTTATTTATAAACTCATGCTATTTGTACGACAAGCATAAAGATTGAAAAAATAGATAGGAAACATAAATACCTGAAAATACACCTGAAATGCACAATCATGACGAGCAATAAATGACAAGACGAATGTTGCCATTCGCTAAAATTTAAGAAGAAATCTACTGCTGCCAATTGTGAGTAATAAATAACAGTTCTGCGTAAAGGCTGTAAAATGTGATATTCTACTGTAAAAGCTGCAATATATATATATATATATATATGTGTGTGTGTGTGTGTATGTACATATATATATATATATATGTATATGTATGTATATACAAGTACTTATATATATACTTGTATATACAGTGTGTATATAAACTGATGGTCAGAACTGTAAAGGGTTATAGAACTCACCAAAATAAACAATTTTCACAATATAATGTGAGGTCGGAAATCCACCGGCGAGTCGCGACAGGGAGCTTTCTCTGGAGTGGATGAAACGTCGCGTCAAAATAGAGAACACAGTATATCCGCATGCGACACGTTCCAGGTGCCACCAGCAAAGGTTCTCCGTGAATGTGTGGGCAAGGATTATTTACGACCAATTAATTGGCCCGTATCAGTTACCAGACCGCCTAGACTGACAGAAGTGCATCACCTTCCTTCAACAGCTGCTGTGAGATTTACTACGTGTTGTACCAGCATATCATCCAGTGATTATGAGGTTCCAGCACGACGGGGCGTAGCACATTACACCAGGATTCAGCGGAACTACCTGGACATCGCTTTCGGAACAGATGAATTGGCCGTGGTGATTATTCCGTCTCGTGACCTCCCAGATCTCCCGATCTGTCCTTCCTGGATTTTTTCCTCTGTGGACAGCTAAAAAGCGCCGCTTACGAGACGTCCATCGAGTCACCAGAGGACCTTGTCGCCCGAATTAGCGTCGCAACTGCAGACGTTCGTGAAATGCCAGGAATCTCCCAAAGTGTACATTCACTCCGTCGCAGCTGTGACGCCTGTCTCGCAGTTGGTGGTCGTCCATTTGACCATTTGTTTTAAACACTTTGTCAATAAATTTCAATTATTCGTCTTCACTGTATTCGTCTTCACTGTATTCGTCTTCACTTCATTCCATTTTGACGCGACGTTTGATCCACTTCCAGAGAAAGAGCCCTCTCGCGGCTCGCCGGTTATTTTTCCCTTACACTTCTGACCATCAGTTCATATACACTCTGTATATATGTAGTCTATGTATATATATATATATATATATATATATATAAGTAAATACATCATCAAATTGAAAAAGGGGGGGAGGTGCAAAGGAAAGGGGGAAAAGAAAGGAGAGTGTTTACAGGAACGACAGAAAAAAGGCCGGGGGGGATAGTGACCCCCCCGTTCCCGGTTAAAGTACTTTTACTCTAGAAACACTCCCGGTGCCTCTGTCTTCCCGAAGCACTCCTCCGTCCGATGAAATCTATGAAACATCCCGAAGTATATAGACCATGAAGCAAAAAAGGGGCTTAAGATTGGAATAAACCTAACCTAATTACTCAACAGAATTCCTGAAGTCCACAAGCCATGCCGCACAACCTTATCTCACCGACCTGCTATCTTACCTGAACAAGTATGAACAAGGCACATATTTAGTCAATGAAATGCCATACTACCGCTTTGTTGACGATGTGATTATTGGATATAAAAATCAACAAGATCATTTTGAGTTTGGGTTTTACCCTAAGTGCCTGGAACTTTTGGAAACTAAATATACAAATCCAGGAACTGTTGATTTTCTGGATATCAGTATTTACTACAATGAGAAAATCAAGATATGTTTTAAAGTTTATGACAAGAGGGATAACTTTGATTTCAACATTAATTACATTATAGATTGGAAATCTAATTTGAGCAGTGGTATTTTCAGGAATGTTATAATAAATCATCTAAATCGATATAGACGTCTCAACACTGAAAAAGAAGAACAGCAACACAGCGTCAATAAATTACTCAGGGAAGCAGCATAAAGCAATTACCCACATCGTTATCTAAGGCACTATGTAGACTTTATATTTGACAGAAAGACAAACAATTTTATTTGATGATAGCAGGTCGGTGAGATAAGGTTGTGCGGCATGGCTTGTGGACTTCAGGAATTCTGTTGAGTAATTAGGTTAGGTTTATTCCAATCTTAAGCCCCTTTTTTGCTTCATGGTCTATATACTTCGGGATGTTTCATAGATTTCATCGGACGGAGGAGTGCTTCGGGAAGACAGAGGCACCGGGAGTGTTTCTAGAGTAAAAGTACTTTAACCGGGAACGGGGGGTCACTATCCCCCCCGGCCTTTTTTCTGTCGTTCCTGTAAACACTCTCCTTTCTTTTCCCCCTTTCCTTTGCACCTCCCCCCCTTTTTCAATTTGATGAAGTATTTACTTTTATATACCTGCTAAACATGAAAGAGCGGCAATGCGCCTTAATGTTATGAAGTGTTATGATTGTGTTTTTTGTATATCTTATTTTTAGATATTTTTCTAATATATATATATATATATATATATATATGTATACATATATATGTATGTATGTATATATATGTATATATATATACATATACATTGCTGGACAATTGCTAAGGACGGATCAAAAATTGCAATGTAGCACAGCATTAAGCGGGGGTGGAGGGGGCTCAGCAGGATAAAATATTGTTACAATACTTTTCGGACATTAGAATAAAGATCATTTATTGTTCTCAAAAATACGGGAGTTTTGAAACATCTGAAAGGAAAATGTGTTCATTTGATGCTGCGTATGAAATGGAAAAATGCATATGAATGACAACAGCTACCTTTGAGAAAGGTGTATACGGGATATGTCCACCGTGGAGTGCGATGCAACATTACACACGTCTGCTTTGCACAACATTATCTAACAGCTGTTGAGGCAAGTCTGTGAACGTATCTCCTCTGTCAGTGCACGGATGAGGGTGTTCTTGTTTGTTGGATAATATTTTCGACCAGCATGTCTCCTCCCCAAAGCATCCCAAACATTTTCAATGGGGTTTAGATCTGGAGAACGTGTTGGCCATACGAGGCATTGAATACCCTCGCTAACTAAATAATCCTGAACACACGAGTGTTCGATGACATGGCTCCGTTTTCGTCCATGAAAACAAATTTATCTCCTACAGCACCACGGAATGGCGATTATGAAGTAGTGGAACTTCATCAATGCATCGTTGCCGGTCATAGTCCCAGTTGCAAACACGTATAGGGGCGTGCGGTCATTGATCATGATGCCGGTCCATACCATGATACTGCATTTGGGATATAGGTCCTGGATATTTTTGGGCGATAAGCAGTACCACTCTCACGCCAGATCAGTTGGCGTCTACAATCCGATGGCAGACTGAACATACTCTCATTTGAGAATAGTATGCAAGCCCAGTCCTGTTCGGTCCAATTGTGATGCTCACGACACTATTGCAGCCGGGCAGTACGGTGCAATCTGGACAATGGGGCACACACAACAGGTCTGCGAGCCAACGGCTGTACTGTACTGAAAACACCGGTTCTCGGTAGATCACCGAAGTCAAGCAACATCGGGAGCGGTTAGTACTTGGGTGGGTGACCACCTGGGAACTACGCGTGCTGTTGGCACATTTCGGGTGCAGTAGCCCGGTGGTTTTCGCGCTGGATTTGCACGCTGCCACAACTGCCGCCGTTTTCATGCGGAGTACGATCACGTTAGACATGTGGGTCCGTAAGTCCTTCCGAGAGGTTGGTGGTAGGGGAAGGAGGGTACGGTCCCTGTTGATGCCTCCCCCACTGGGTTCCAGTCTAAATTGGGTGGGACTTCCCAGCCGTCCAAACAGTTGCCTTACACCTTTATGGTAGGTCGAACGGTCTGGGTCTCAACAACGACAACACAACAGGTCTGCGGGCATATAGTCAGTCCCCCTTCTCCCAAGCGTCTGGCTACAGTTTTTCGGGAGATCCGCCATCCTGTGGTAGAAAGAAATAGATTTACCACCTGCTGAGCTGTGGTGCACCGGTCTCTTTTTGCCCATAGGACAATGCCCTGTCTCCTGCAGGCGTCGTGTTCTAACACGACCTTCCTCGTGATGCTTGCTACACATTCCGGTTGTTTTAAATGCTTGCCACAGTCGTGAAACAACGGTGTGGGAGATGTCGAACTCCCTAGCAACATCTGTTATTTTTCGTCCTTCGATCTTTTCAATAATACGGCCATGCGTAAAATCATCTAAGTGACATCGGGAAGACATACCGAAAATTTCAAGTTAAATCTTTGCCGTAAAACTTTCACTTGGAACAACAACTGCCCACAAGCGTCAAATTCTTTAAATCTCTTACCAGAGCTATCACGTGACGAACAGGCGTGGAAATTAAAAATTTGCATACGCACACCTCTTCTTACTGTATCCCACACTTATTCTAATTTTCTACATTTTGCTTCCTTTCATTTTGTGGTTGCTATGGGTGATAGTGTCATCCGTCCTTAGCAATTGCCCAGCAGTGTATATATATATAATACTTGACATAGTGTTGAGAGTGTTTTAATATAATTCTTCTTTAATATAATTCTTCTTTCTAATATAATTCTCAAAATAATTTTCTGGAGGGGGGGGGGGGGTGCAGCCCAGTGGTTAGCGCGCGGAGTCTGCACTTGAACGACAAGAGGTTGATTCCAGTCTCTGCCCAAGCTGTCCTTGTGTTCACGCGGAGTATGGATATGTTAAATATGTGGTACCGTAAGTCCTTCCGATAGGTTGGTTTTAGGAGAATGAGCTGACAGTCCTTGTGCATACCACCCGCACTGGGTTCAGGGCTATATTGGGTATCACTTTCCGGTCGTCCAAACAGATAGATACCTTACATCGTCGGGTAGATCGGCCTGTTTGGACCAAAGAAGAAGGAAATAATTTTCCAGTTTTACATATATGTATAGCAATGAAAGTTCAAAAGTTATAATCCTGATTAGAATTTTTCAAAACAGCCTGTATTAGATCAAAAATATATTATACAATTTTTAGTTTAAGTAAATCACCCATTTAAAATTTAACAAATCATCCAAGCTTCTAAATGAAATCAATACCTTTTAACTTAAAATGTACTTAAACGGCTTTTTAGCAAATATCGATTGAGTAATATAAATATTAAGAACGTGCGTGTTTGAGGTTCGCTTGGAAAACATCGGCGTCTCCCCAAATATTTGCTATCTGATATCATAGAAAAATTTATATTAAACGCATTTGTGTTTTGGATTTTTACCTGAAATCAATAATATTTGAGCTTTCTAAGAAGTAAACAATTTCGATGTTTCAACATAAATTGCTGAGGTACATCAAGTAATAGAAAATGCTTTGTAATTTTAAGAATTCTTTCTTGTCTATATGGTTTTACTGATGCAGTAAATTAACAAGTAATTATATACAGAACAAAATTTTGAAGCTTTATGTTGCGGATGGCATTAGGTGCTGAAATCGAAGCAGAATATTGGATTCTTTTTAGCTTAATTGCAACAATGGATTAATTATATAAAGAGCAAAATTCGGGAGTTTTGCGTTGCGTATGACAAATACTGAAAGTGAAGCTTGATATTAGACTATTTTTTAAACTTATTTATAAGAATGGATAATGTAAGACCTGTTTTGTGTTGCGGCTACACAGTCAGTGATTGTGACACACTTTATACACATACTCACACTATACACACTCCCATTAGGGCGCAGTAGCCCAGTGGTTAGTCCGCTGGAACTGCACTCGGTTGACCCGGGTTCGATTCCAGCCGCTGCCAAAACTGCCGACGTGTTCATTCGGAGTACGATCACGCTAAACATGTGGGTGCGTTAGTCCTCCCGAGAGGTTGGTGGTAGGGAAAGGAGGGTACGGTCCCTGTGAATGCCTCCCCCCACTGGGTTCCGGTCTAAATTGGGTGGCACTTCCCGGCAGTCCAAACAGCTACTTTACAACTTTTTGGCAGGTCGGACGGTCTGGGTCCCAACAACAACAACAACACACTCACACTATACAGACACTCACACACTAACATACATATACACTAACATATTACAGACACACACACACATACATCCGGCCGCCCAAATATCTACTCATGTCCTAGGACGAGTCGGACGGCATGGGTCTTCAACACACACATACATCACTTCATGAACGTTCGATTCGAGTCCAGAGATGCTTGAAATATGGTCTCCAATTCAATACTCGAATTCGAGTTTTCGACTCAGTTCCAATGCTTTATATTATAGTATATATGTAGGGAAAGTAAAAATTATACCTTTTTATTGCATAATCGATACCTAAATGAATTTAATAGGCCTTCATAAAAGCATAAAACATATTTAGAAGCAACTTTTAACTAGTGTACATGTAGAGCTGAAATTGGGTGTGTATGTGTGTGTGTGTGTGTGTGTGGGGGGGGGGATAGATAGAGAGAAAAATCAATTTAAAGCTCTTAAGCATCGAAGACTTAAAAAAATAATGCAATTTACTCCATGTTCATTTTGGTAATTAACAATCTAAATAACATCAAATTTAAGTCAATTTTTGTAAGGTTTAAGGGTTTAAGCACAATTATTAACATTTAACGCCATCGTGAGCAGAGTTGAAAATTTTCGAAAAAAAAAAAATGTAAATTTAACAAAAGTAATGTTTTTCTTTATGAAAAGCAAAGAGCAATGTATAATATATTACTGTTATAAGAATTAATCGTTATATATGTATATATATATATATATATATATATATATATATATATATATATATATATTATATCAATAATTGAATGCGCATATACATTATTAAAGCAGATATATAAATGCGAATAAAAATATATCTATTGCATTGGTTCATTTGAAACATCTTCTTCTCCTTTGACCCAGACTGTCCGACCTATCCGAAAGTTTAAGATATCTGTTTGGACGACCGGGACAGTTCCACCCAATTTAGGCGGAAAGCCAGTAGGAACGGCATCCACAGAGACCACACTCCTTTCAGACCACCAACCTTTCAGAAGTACTTACGGAACCACATATTTAACGTGCCCGTACTCCGCGTGAACAAGTGGACAATCTGGGAAAAGACGGGAATCGAACTCGAGTCGTCCGAGTGCAACTGGGCTTACCCACCCCCGAAAGAATCTTAACATATTTTGTCTCAGAACGATGTTTTTCTAAGCCATCACAAGGAGCTTTAGTGGCAGCTAGAAACTTGCTATGCGCCACATCATTCAGTCCATGTTGTCTGCGTGATTATAACTTTGCGATAAATAATAGAAGCGTGATTATAACTTTGGGTACGCCTCTTTTCTATAGGATGGCTCTGAGTATGAATTTTGGAATTGCAGTTTCGTGCAGGTGAAGTTCAATCTTTTTTCGGAAAATATTTGAAGCTGTCTGTATGAAGAAACTGGATTTGTCGGTCACCATGGAGGTTCTCAAAATTATGTGAAAAATAAATTTTCCTACTGCCATTGTAGGTTTCATAATGCATTGCCCTTAGTGTGACGAGTGCATAATAAGCATGAAACCGGTTCATAGTTGCTGTTATTGTCAATGCTAGCGTGGTACTAACATTTGGAATATATTCTATAGGCAAGTTCTGCGAATATAACCATTTTTATGCGATGTGTGACAATTGGCTTGTTTACACATAAGAGAATTATCAGTGTTGTCAAGGATGCCGTTTTAGGGATCATATCCCCCCCCCCCCCACACACACATACACTCCACAGAGATTCAAACTTTTCTAATATTGTTTTTGAAAAATTGAAGGCTGTAAACACTAATGTGCAATATTCATTTAAAACAAAATTACAGTCTGTGGGAAAATTTCCCCCATATACGAGATTCAATTATTTTACCGAGTCACATTTGTCTTCCGTTTAAAATTACGCCTCTTGTCGGAAAGTAAAGATATTCAGATAATGAAATTCAACAAGATATGAATATTATAGAATAATATTTCCTATTAAGATATAGTCAAACCATGAGCATTCATTGAGCATTTTCAGAGGAGAAAAGGACAAAGCACTGACGTAACACACAATAGGTTACGCTTCACCCCCCACTTATCTCCCCCCACTTACTCCCCCGCGTTATTCCTATGCATTTATTTACATTACCTTGCAAGATTTTATATTTCGAGAAATATTATTATAAGCATTATACATTTTAGAACACTTTCTCTCATACTTCTGCATCTCAATCCAAACTACATGGTCCACATAGCTTACGCATTTAGAATCCCCAGTATAACATTTTAACAGCAAGATTTGTATCCTAGACAATTTATCCGCACTCCCAAGTGCCCTATGCTACAGATCCCACTATCAAACGATCACAAAATAAGCATTTATATGCGGTTTGACGGCCAATTAATTGTTCGATTTGACAGCTGAATGTTTCAGGCGGCTGAATGGTTAGGTTCAATATCGATATTTAATCACACAATGAATTGTCTATAATGTAAGTAATGCCAAAAAAAAAATCTGATGTAAGTAGCACATGACTTTCCCTGCAGCCTCAAGTTCATATTTTCTTTATTTCTTTAATAATTCGTTAGATTGAGTTTAATTTCACCAAATAACACTAAATTTGCATTTTTAATTCAACTTTTGTTTTTACTTGTATTTGGTAATTGGTCGCAATTTGGTAAAGCAATACATCTCAAAAATCTGGAGAACGGTTAGTCCTAAAGCATAATGGAGTGGGTTATATTCTTTTTCTCGTCAAAAATTGCGTATGAAGCAAGAATTTAATTGATATATTTGAGCATACGAACTCTTTCTTTTGTTTAGGTTTTTGCGATTTTTGCGGGCCATTTCGTAAAAAAAGGCAGATTGTTCTTTTCCGAAATGTACCAAAATATAATCAGCGCTAGAGTATCATACAAGTAACATATATTCCAAATTTTATGAAATTTGGTTAATTAGTATTTTAGCTAGAGTGGATACATGAAATTTTTACGGACTATTCCGCAAAATAAGGCGGGTTCTGTTTTTACGAATCCTACTAAAAACTAATTAGCACCAGGGTTTCACCCAAGTGACTTACCTACCAAATTTTATGAAATTCGGCCAAGTACTTTTTTAGTTAGAGTGGATAAATATATTGCACAGACACACACACACACACACACAGAGGCACACACACAGACAGACACACAAACAGACACACACACAGACGTCACGCTAAAAATGGTTTTTTCGTATTCTAGAGGTCTCAAAACGTGTAGATCCGTCGAAAAATCGAATTGCGATTTTCGACATGATTCCAATACTTTCCCTATACATTACCATGTATTGCAGGGAAAGTAGAAAACCTCCTTTTTTTGCGAAATGCTCCGCAAAAATTACCTGTATCCACTCTAGCTGAAAAACTAATGGACCAAATTTCACAAAAATCGGTTGCTAAGTCGCTTGTGGATTACGCTGGTGCTGATTAGATTTTGGTACGATTCGGAACAAAATAACCTGCCTTTTTTTGCGAAATGGCCCTCAAAAATTGTCAAAATCTAAACTAATAAATTACGAATGCTCAAATATATTCATTAAATGCTTGTTTTATACGTATTGTTTAGCGATGAAAAGAATAAGACCAACCGCATTACACTAGGACTAGCCGTTCTCGAGATATTTTAGTTTTTTCGTATTTTCTCTACGCCACCTTTGAGGATAAGTCCAATTACCAAATGAGAACGAACATTGAAAGGAAAGTGAATTGGATTTAATTAAAACAAAGAGAACGTGGATATATGTCTGCAGGGAAAGTCATGCGCTGCCCACATTAGATGTTTTATACTAGAACTCGCTTTTAAGTAGCTTGTGATGTTTATTTCCTTTTTTAAATTTGCATGATAATATTTGAAAAATCAGTTTTTGTGGTCCAAATGATTATAATTATAGCATGTTACCCTTAGTTTTGAAAGGGATTGGCAAAACATTTCGATTGATACAAAGTTTGACAATGTAACCGTCATGGGAGGAGGGGGGGT
Source organism: Amaurobius ferox (assembly GCA_951213105.1). Taxonomy (NCBI): domain Eukaryota; kingdom Metazoa; phylum Arthropoda; class Arachnida; order Araneae; family Amaurobiidae; genus Amaurobius; species Amaurobius ferox. The sequence continues at coordinate 103,880,362 of OX578150.1, read as the reverse complement.
GTTAACTCTTCCTCCCTGAAGAGGCAAATGACGTCACAAACACAAAAATTGTTTTGCGGCAATTTTTCACTACAATGATTGAAACTATTATATTCCGTGATCATTGAAACATAAATAGCCCCCTTAATGCATATTTATGTCAAAATTTGTTCTATGCTGACATATTAAGGAAATATAAAATTTCAAATTCGTTACGAAGTTTCACTCCAATTTATAAAAATTCTATCTAGTTGTAGATTTTTGAAACAAAACCAGATATAAAGTTGCGTTAAAATCCATTAACATCTATGGCAGCTATTGTATACACTAAATGAAAAAACAAATAAGTGGTTAAAAAAGTCATTTATTAAAATCGGCTTATTATGACGTACACAATCACATAGCCAGAGCGCTTTCGAACATTATCATGACCTTCATCAGTGGCGAAGTAAAATAAAATGCAAACAAGTACTTAAATATAGGCCATGCCCACCAAGCAAAATTTACATATATCAACTACATACAAAATTACACACAAATGTACGTAATTTTGTCTGGAGTAAAATTGTATGAATGAAATATTCACTACTTTTACATGGAGAGCCAGACGATTTATATTTCGATGACGGCAGTTGAAGTTCATTTTTTTTCGATAAAATTTCAAGTTTTCAAGTAAAATAAATTATTGTAGTTCTGTGGAAATTAAAAAAATATCACCGCTGAATGTATCACAATTTAGAGACGTTTAATAAAATTGCATTTCAGTTGGAAAGTGTTTCATAGTCACTGCTTTATGAATGATTGATTTTTCTTGTCTATATTAACAGGTTTCAAAGTCCATGGAAATCGAGTAAAAAAATGCGTTGGTAGTAGCATTTTTAAATTTTCAGTTTTTAGTCAGCAGCACTTTACGAAGGTTTTGGTGATGTCCGACATTTCAAAACTTAAACGGAGAAATGTAATACAATTAAATTATTCTGTATACAGAGCTAAAAATAAATATAAATAGAGACAATAAAATATTCCTTTGACTGCAAAACCTTAACTGCATTAAAGTTCATTCCAAGAAAGTTAAAGAAAAGTAAACAATACCAATGCGTTTTGTGGTGAAATACTATAATTAGCCATTCAACATAAAACGTCATATGTAGGGCAGAGCCATTCCCTACAAGCTCAAATTCATGTTTTCTTTATTTCTTTAGTACTTCATGAAAATGAGTTTAATTGAACAAAACAATACGTATATCATTTGAAATTACACTAAATTTGCACTTTTAACTCAATTTTTGTTTATATTTGTAATTAGCCGTATTTCCAGAGCCGACGTAGCAAAAATGTGATAAATCCAAAATATCTCAAGAACGGCTAGTCCTAAAGTAATGGGATTGGTCTTATTATTTTCAGCGTCAAAAATTACGTATAACACAGACATATATATAATTGATACATTCGAGCATATATAGTATTTTTTTACTTTCCCTGCAACACATGGTAATGTATAGGGAAAGTATTGGAATCATGTCAAAAATCGCAACTCGAGTTTTCGACGGATCTACACGTTCTGCGTCCTCTAAAACATAAAAAACTATTTTAACGTGACGTGTGTGTGTCTGTGTGTGCGTGCGTCTCTGTGTGTGTCTGTCTGCGTGTGTGTCTGTCTGTGTGTCTGTCTGTGCAATGTATGTATCTGCTCTACTTGAAGAACTAATTGACCTAATTTCATACAATTTAGTTAGTCCCTTGTGGGTCACCCTGGGTGCTGATTAGATTTTCGTACAAATAGAAAAGAAAGAATCTGCCTTTTTTTGTGAAACGGCCCACAAATGTCGGTCAAAATTTAAAATTAAAGTCTACGCATGCTCAAATATAATAATAAAATGCTTGCTATACACGTACTTGTTGAGGAGGGAAAGAATAAAATACCGCATTACTCTAGGGCTAGCCATTCTCGAGATATTTTAGTTTTTTTCGCAATTTCGCTATGTCACCTTTGAAAATATGCCCAGTTGTCAAATGAAAACTAAAATAAAAATTGTATTAAAAGTGCAAATGCAGTGTAATTTAAAATAATTTTGGACGTTATTTTGTGCAATTAAACTCAGTTTGATGAATTATTGAAGAAATAAATAGAACGTGAATATGAGTATGCAGGGAAAGTCATGTGCTGCCCAAATCAGATTTCTTCAGATTTTGACGATTTTTGTGGGCCAATTTAAAGATAAAAATTGAACTACCTCACCTTCAGCAGTTGCAAAATGCTGTTTTCCAGCAAGATAACACGCGACTGCACGCGGCAACCATCATCTGACAAGCCTTGCAATATATCCAAGTGCTTCCTTGGCCTCTGCTGTCCCCAAATAGCTCACCATCGAGCAAGTATGGGACGTGATTGCACCTCGTTTGACTGCCCTGCCCCTGCCTCAAACAGTGGACGACCTGTTGAGGATGGTTGAAGACATATAGCCATCTATCCCTCAGGAACCTTACCGTACGCTCATTGAATCTGTTCCTCGAGGGGTTGCTGCTTGTATCGCCACAACAGGTGGGTCTACTACTTACTGATAACCCTATCTATGCCATTACTGTATTGAATTATTCTTCTGGAATTAACATCACTCATATATATATATGCCATCTACGTCTGTGTGTCGTTTATCACCACACTCAATTCGCTCTTTCATGGTGATGCATTTTCTGTGTCAGGTTATGTAATATCATTTAATTCAGATCCAGTGCGGCGGAAACCACAGGGTCCGTAATATTGTTCCCCTGACTCATCACTTCACTGATGGAATTGGAGGGAGATTTTTGTGCCCGTACTCCGCGTAGACATGGGGATAGTTTTGGGCCAACCAAATCCATCGCGCGCATATTCCAAATCCACAGAGTGCGTATTCCAAATCAACCGCGTGCGAGCCTCCTTTTCTTAACCACTGGACAATCCCTGTTCATATATGAGAAGTACAGTGATTACTCACATTTCAAATCAGTGACGTGGACAAGAGTGAGGGCTTGAAGCCCCTCCCCCTTTTGGGGAAAAATTACATTAGTTTTCCATAGAATCTATATTGGGAAACAAAAATCAGTCCTGTGCTCCCCCTCCACCTTACGATCGTGACACCCACCACCATCACCACCACCTTCCGAGGTCCTGGATGGCTCCAGATGCTTTTTAATTAAAGATAATTTCACTTAATTTAACGAACTTCTTGAATGCAAAGCAATCATCAGAACTTTGTTGAAACTTCAATCTTTATCCTTTGCTACATCATTACTCAAATGTTGCGACAACAGGCGCGTTTCAACCATTCTGTTGACCCCCTTCTTCCCCGTTTGTACTTTTGTTATTAAGGAAAACTTTCGCGAAAATTAAATTAGAAGTTTCGAAAGTTTATAGTTTCAGAACACTTTGCGCTGTTGCAGTTAAACAACTCATTTGAAAATTAAAGAGGAATGCTATACAATATAGAATTAAAGTAAAAATAGATTGCACTCGGCTAAGGTATCCTCGTTTAGCAGTTTCTACGGGAAATTATATTTGAAATTGTAAATTAGATAAAAGAAAAGTATGTATACATACGGGTCGAACTGCTGCTAATGTAATGAAATTAAAATAACTTCATTAAAAGCAATGTACTAGCCAACATTAATGGTTTCGACCAAATTAATTGTTTAAAAGTATGGCTTTTGTCCTCGAAATTAGTTGACATCATTCATTTTGTGTTATAAATTGCTTTTAAAGAAGTTATTTTTGTTTAAAAAGTATGAATGTTGGATTCAAATTAAAAGATTTGTCAGTAGAAAAAAGTCAAGATATAATTTGCTAACGAATATATTAACAGTATTTGTACAATTAATCTATTTAAAAATTATAAATTACATATACACTACGCGACACGGAAAATGCAACATCCTGAAAGAGCGAATAGAGTGTGATGATAAAGGACACACAGACAGAAACAGCATATATAAGTAAGTGATGTTAAATACAGAAGGATAGATAATGCAATGCAGTAATGACATAGGCGGGGTGATCAGTAGACAGTAGGATCACTTCTTACGGCGATACAAGCAGCAACCTTTCGAGGAACAGATGTAATGAGCATGCGGATAGTTTCCTGAGGAATGGATGACCATATGACTTCAACCATCCTCCACATGTCGTCCTCTGTTTGAGGCGAGGGCAGAGCAGTCAAACGACGGCCAATCACGCCCCATACATGCTCGAGGGGTAAAAGATCTGGAAGCAGCGGAGGCCAAGGAAACACTTGGATACCTTGCAAGGCTTGTCTGCTGATGGTTGCAGTGTGCGGTCGCGCGTTATCTTGGTTAAAATCCCAGGCCGCCCGACTCATCCGAGGATTCGAGTAGCTATTTAGGAGACCGGGCGCGTTATTTTGGTGGAAAACAGCATATTGCAACCGCTGAAGGTAGGGCAGTGACCTCTGAAACTCATCCAGATATCATCGTGCCGTTATTGTGCCTCTGATACGAACCGGAGGTGACTGGCTATCGAACCCAATGGCACCTCAAACCATGATACCGCGTTGTCGAGCAGCATGGCCTTGAACAGTCGTAGCAGGATTGAATCTGTTTACACGTCGCCTTCAGACCCTCACACAGCGACTGTAATTAGACAAACAGAACCCAGACTTGTTGCTGAAGATGTCCCATTCAGTCGTCCAAGAGGGTCGGGATCTACACCATTGCAACTCTCACAACGGTATCTTGTCGTCCACAGGAATCTTCGTAAAGGACAATTTGAGTGCAAACCACTTTCAACCAGTCGTTGAGAAATTGATATTGGAACTGATATTGGAACATCCAATGTACCCTGTAAATTCTGCAGAATGTCGACAGTCGTCGTTTGTGGGGCCGCCACCGCATGGTTTCTAATGTGTCGATCAACGGGTGCTGACGTGTGTCTGGATGAACCTGTACCACTACTACGATTCGCATGCCCTTCTTCAATCTATCTTCTGCAAATCCTTTCCACAGTAGACGCACTTACGCGTGTTTCAGGGACGATACGTCGGTACTACCAAGGTCCTTTAATATAAGGTTGGGCTTTGACCTTGCAATCAAAATGTTGTCCACCTGACGCTAACGAGAATAGCAATTCGTCAGTCTAACGCTACGGACCAGGAGAGTTGCTACCAAAACATAGCAAGTTTTTCCATTATTACAATTAAAATTTGTTTATTAATTTTTTAGTGGCAATATTCAGAAGTAAACAACATTCGCAGTATTAATTGTCCTGTGCATACCTTCCTCAGTGACGTCCAAAGAGATTCCCGGTCTCTTCAGAGTCCGAGAACAAAATGTTCACGTTTGCTATTCTCGTAATATTACATGCACAGAGCTAGAACAAAAAAATCTGATGTGGGCAGTACATGACTTTCCTTGCAGATTTCTATCCACGTTCTCTTTATTTTAATTAAATTTAATTTACTTTTAATTCAATTTCCGTTCTCGTTTGGTAACTGGGCTTATTTTCAAAGGTGGCGTAGAGAAAATACGAAAAAACTTAAATATCTCGAAAACAGCTAGACCTAGTGTAATGAGGTGGGTCTTATTCTTTTTTTTTGTTGTTAAAAATTACGCATAAAACAAGCATTTAATGGATATATTTGAGCATACGTAGTTTTTGCTTTAGATTTTGATGATTTTTGCGGGTCATTTCGCAAAAAAAAGGCAGGTTGTTTTTTCCGAAGCATAATAAAATCTAATCAGCATCAGAATAACCCACAAGCGACTTATCTACCAAATTTTGTGAAATTCGGTCCGTCAGTTTTTCAGCTAGAGTGAATACAGTCTTTTGCGGGCCATTTCGCAAAAAAAGGCGGGTTCTTTTATCCCAAATTGTACCCTAAACTAAGCAGCGGTAGATTCACCTACAAGTGGCTTACTAACCAAATTTTATGAAATTCGGTCAATTTGATTTTTAGTTAGAGTGGATACAACATCTGCACAGACACACACACAGACGTCATGCCAAAAAGGGTTTTTTTTCGTAATCTAAAGGTCTTGAATGTAGATCCGTCGAAAACTCGAGTTGTGATTCGAATTTTCGACCCCGTCACAATACTTTTCTTATACATTATGTATATAAGGAAAGTAAAAATACCACAAATGTACTTGTGGGTAACAGACTGTGGAGTTAACTTCATCAAAAACTTCAAAGCATTCGTTTAAATTATTACTTTCCTTATATACATAATGTATAAGGAAAGTATTGTGACGGGGTCGAAAATTCGAATTCGAGTTTTCGACGGGAGAGCACGTTTCAAGCATCCCTGATCACGAATCAAACATTTTTGAAGTGATGTCTGTGTGTGTGTGTGTGTGTGTGTGTGTGTGAAAGTATGTGTGTGTCTGTCTTTGTGTGTGTGTTTATCTGTGTGTAAATGTCTGTGTTTGTATGTCTGTCTGTGTCTGTCTGTGTGTGTGTGTCTGTTTCTCTCTCTCTCTCTCTGTGTGTGTGTCTGTCTTGTGTGTGTGTATGTCTGTGTGTGTGCGTGTGTCTGTTTGTGTGTGTGTATGTGCAAAGTGCGTATCCACTCTTAACTCAAAAACTATACTAGCTCAAATGTTATGAAAATTCGTAGGTAAACTTGGGATTAATTCGTAGGGTCACTTGAGGGTCACTTGAGATTTTTAGTTTGTTTTTGTTTTATTGAATTTTCCCTATTTGAACTTTTTAATGAAACATTTTGAAGAAGAAATTCCAAATGCATGCTTAGAGTAGTGAGCTGATATATTGTTCCCTGTGTCGGATTCGAATTTCTGTGAATTTCGACATATACGTGAGAAAGTTTTTTTTTTTCAATTAACAGAATAGATTATTTCTTCTTATCCGGTCTCGATATAACGGATCTGAGTTTTGGTCGTCCAAGCAGATGTCCAAAGCACTTTAAATTTGCAATGTTCCGGTTCCATGAATTGTTTAGCAAACTTAAATTTGAATTTTCCCGAAGAGTCTAGGAAAATTTAATTTTTTTTAGAGAACTTTTGCCTATAGAGAATTAATTTTTTATGTTTATTTTTCCTAGATTATTTTTCTTACTTTCCCTGCAATACATGGTAATGTATAGGGAAAGTATTGCAATCATGCCGAAAATCACAACTCGAGTTTTTGACGGATCTACACGTTTTGGAACCTCTAGAATACGAAAGAACTATTTTTAGCGTGACGTCTGTATGTTTGTCTGTCTGTCTGCCTGTGTGTGTCTGTTTGTGTGCCTGTCTGTGGAATGTATGCATCCACTCTAACTAAAAAACTAATGGACCGAATTTCATAAAATTTGGTAGGTAAGTCACTTGAGTGAGACCCTGGTGCTGATTAGTTTTTGGTAGGATTCGTAAAGACAGAAATCGCCTTTTGTTGCAAAATGGCCCTTAAAAATTTCATTTATCTGCACTAGCTAAACTACTAACTTACCAAATTTCACAAAATTTGGTAGATAAGTTACTGGTTAGATACTCTGATGCTGATTAGAATTTGGTACGATTCGGAAAGGAAGAACCCGCCTTTTTTTACGAAATGGTCCACAAAAAGTTCATGTATCCACCCTAGCTAAAATACTAATTGACCAAATTTCACAATATTTGGTAGATTAGTTACTTATGGGACACTCTGGTGCTGATTAGATTTTAGTACGATTCCAAAAAGAACAACATGCCTTTTTTTACCTTTAGAAATGAGCAAAACGGGAGGTGTATGACTTATTATTTTCCACTCGTTCATAAATGCCTTGATTTTCAGCAGGAATAAGTTTGTAAACGATTGCAGCTTTTCATTTTTGTCGGTGAAGGGGAAAACGTTTCTCAAGCGCGTTGATTGATTTTTGAATAAGGAAAAATCTCGATTTATTGGAGAAGCTAAAATTAGAAATTCGTAGAAAAAAATGAACGTTTCATTTCTTTTCCCTCTTATTTGTTCAAAAATCGAAAGAACTTTGGAATTTTTTTTATTCTATTTCCAAAGAACATCATCCATGGTAACTTCATCAAATCTTCAATCTGAAATGCCTTCTTACCACACCACTATATAGACAGTTGCCGGAAAATTGTTTCAGATCCATAGTGATATATATCTTACATAATAAAAAAAGATGTCTGTCTGTGTTTTCTTTCTGTAGCGGAAAATCTAAATTTCCAACAGCCACGAAACTTGGTACAAACTCCCGGTACGATAGAGTTCGTCAAGTATTTTGTGTTTTTATTCGAATTTGTTTAAATGTGACAAACATTTAAAACCGAATATTGCACTTCAAAATCATTTTCACTCCATCCAGATGATAACAGATTAAATGGGGCAGGTGATCAGCGAACGATATCTCCGAAGACAACTTTGAGTGTTTGTTACAACTTAGGGAGCTATTTGCTTTTCTAAGTTCGTGAATTTATAAAATACATTTCCATGATTTGCAATATTTAATTATTTCAGAATTATGAGTTTTTCTGATAATTTGACACTAATTGGATCAAAACTTGTTGAAATAGGATTTTTTTTCTGTTTAATTTTACTTCGGTGTTAAAGGATTTTTCCTTTTTTACTACGTGTTTTCATTTATTTGTGGCTCGTCTATTTAAGGCTCATCAAATGAGTTTGTTTAGGGAGTCTCGTATTGAAGAAGAATATTAAGCCCGCGTCGCGTTGTATAACGCTTGCGTACAGAAAAAAGTAAAGCGCGGAAATGATTTTCGTTCGAAACAAACAATTTGAAAATTGAGTGGTGTTATATGTATCTGCATTATTTAAATAGCTGACCCTTGTTTCAGACCCAAGAAATGCGAGAGTAGGTCGTTCTAGTAGAATAACTAAATTTTAAGCTTCGCATATAACGTGAGGTACAAACCTATATGTATAAGATTCTCTCCCATTAGTCGGTTTTGAGTTTTTTTTCTTCGAAACTACTAATGTCTCCGGGTACAAGTTGGTTACGCATTTCTTACGATCAATAACATTTACTACTATCACATTTCCAGACAGGGCATAATTACTACCCACTAATGATGAAAATCAAATTTTTTAGAATCACTAAACATTCCCTAATAAAATGTATCTGTCCCACAAGCAGTGAAACTCACTATGTTTTGCATCAAGGATATTCAATTAGAAATTTCTACAAAATGACAGGGATTATCGAAGAAATTAAATTAATTTTCGAAACTATTCAAATATCTTTAATTATAAATCTTTAATATTCTTTAATGTTCAAAAGGAGATTACAGGATATACGAATAAAGAGAACCTTATAGAAGGAGATGGGTAAACTCGGCAATTATCGTAGCATCAAATGACATAAAAACAGTTACAGATGAAACAATTACAATAAATCATTACAACATAACATCTAAAAAGATAAACAGGCAATAAAAGAGATAAAGATGACAGTAAAAAGGGATTCAAAATTAACTGTCAATACGGAAAAAATTCTCAATTTTAACTGAAATAGTAAGTAAATAACCAGTTTTTGATAGCCCTGCAAAAGGAGCGATAAATAGCAATGCTTTTAAAAAATTGAGGCAGAAGATTGCAAAATCTAGGAGCTAAAAAGAGATAAAATTTCTGAAACTTAGCAGAATTGGCTCGAGGATCTCTGATAATACCCCACCTTAGGCTGAAGTTACTCTGACTACCACCCGCATTCTTATTTCTGATATAAAACATATTAAGAGCTTTATAAATATAAATATGTCTAAATGGCATAATTATTGAATCCGGGAAAAGATGAAAGGATAACGTCTGACGAGGTAAGAGACAATCCTAATAAGACAATCATAACCCATTGGGGACAGCAGCTTTCCGGAACTGCTGTAGCCCAAAGAACGGAGCACTTCGCTTCCGATTTGTTTCCAAAGGACGGAGCACTTTGCTTCCGAACTGTTTCCAAAGGACGGAGCACTTTGCTTCCGAACTGTTTCCAAACGACGGAACACCTCGCTTCCGAACTGTGCCCAAAGAACGGAGCACTTCGCTTCTGAACTGCTTCCAAAGAACGGACCACTTTGCTTCCGAACTCTTCCCAAAGGACGGAGCACTTCGCTTCTGAACTGTTCCCAAAGGACGGAGAACTTCGCTTCTGAACTGTGCCCAAAGGACAGAGCACTTCGCTTCCGAACTGTTCCCAAAGGACGGAGCACTTCGCTTCCGAACTGTTCCCAAAGAATGGAGCACTTCGCTATCGAACTGTTCCCAAAGGGCAGAGCATTTCGCTTCCGAACTGTTTCCAGAGGATGGAGCACTTCGCTTCCAACCTGTTCCCAAGGAACGAAGCACTTCGGTTCCGAACTGTTCCCAAAGGACAGAGCACTTCGCTTCCGAACTGTTCTCAAAAGACGGAGCACTTTTCTTCCGAACTGTTTCCAAAGGACGGCTAATTTTTTTCGCTAAGCCTAACTTTCGAAAAAATTCACTAAAAATCAGCTGTTCAACACAGCAATCTACTTCTTTCAGGAATAAAGGAAATACTTATATTCTATTTGATGTATATTTTTCATACAAATCTTAATACAAAATACTCGTTAGTTGCTTTTACTATGAATTGTACTAGTTCATCATCGAAAAATAGGCTAAAATAATCAATTTCCTTATCTGAATTAGGCGGCATAATATTGTGATTGATTCCAGGTATGCTCAAAAACTCAAAAGAATTCAGATTTTTAAATCTCCTGTTCACACATCATTCGCAAAAACAGCTACTGAAGCTGACGGCGTTGAAATAATAGTACTTTCAGAATCTGAAAAATAATTTGATTCATTATCAGAAATACCACAGTTCTATGAATCTTTTCTATCTGCATCACTTTCATTACTGTCCGGTTCGTTTATGATACGACTATGTTCTTCCACAGGCAGAAAACGTCTTGCCCCAGCCATTCTTTTATCCGAAATAACCTATTTCACTGCCGCACATTCCTCTAAAACCCAAACTTAAAAAAAAAATACTCTATAATTCACCAACGAAATCATTATATAACTCCTATAATTCACCAACGAAATCATTAAGCTAAAATCAAAACGAAAACCGAAACTCAATTATAAAGTAGCAGAGTCTACGAGAAGTGTTCTATTTGTTTATATTACAAAACCAAGTTTTACCGCTTCAGATAGGGAAAAGATCCATTAACTCCCCCCCCCCCCCCTATGCCAAGGTCAGGTATCTGCAAAATACAGTCCGCGTAGACATTTAATGTCACCTGATACACAAATAAATTCAAATAAAAACGTTCCATATGAAAACGTATATGAGTGACTGCCGTCAAAGTTTTCTCAGACGCGCATGCGTGGTTACCGTCCTTGAATTCAAGTTTGCAGTCGACACGCGGGCCCGTCCTAATAAATAATTACATTGCAAGTTGTTATTATGTGTCAATAACTCCGTCCACTGCTTTAGAATCTTGCCCCATATCTAAAAAGAAGAAAAAAGAATCTTAGTGCTGCTTTTGACATTATCTTCAATTTTATATACATTGAAAGTATTTTCGTAATATATTATTATATTGGTGGATTAATTTTTCTCAATAGTTCTGATGTTGGTAGCCACGCCCACTTTATTAAGATATGAACTTACAAATGAATCCCAATGTTTTAAAGTAGTATCCATAAAAAATTCTTTTCTAAGCTGATGCTTCGCATGTTAGAAACTTGTTTGTTACTGATAGAAAAATCTGATGTGGGCAGCACATGACTTTCCCTGCATACTTAAATTCATATTTTCTTTATTTCTTTAATTCATTAGATTGAGTTTAATTGTAACAAATAACACTAAATTTGCATTTTTAATTCAATTTTTGTTTTTATTTGGTAATTGGACATTTTTCCGATAGCGGCGTAACAAAAATGCAAGAAATCTTAAATATCTTGAGGGTTAGTCCTAAAGTATAAGTATAATGGAGTGTGTTATATTCTTTTCCTCGTCAAAAACTGCGTATAAAACAAGAATTTAATTGATACATTTCAGCATTTTTTTTTTTAAGATTTTGGGGGGCCAAAAAAAGGCAAGTTGTTCTTCTTCGAATCATACCAAATTCTAATCAGCACCAGAGTATCTAACAAGTAACTTATCTACCAAATTTTGTGAAATTTGGTAAACTAGTATTTTAGCTAGGGCGGATAAAAGAAATTTTTACGGGCCATTTGGCAAAAAAAGGTGGGTTCTGTTTTTACGAATCGTACCAAAAACTAATCAGCACCAGGGGCACATCCAAGTTACTTACCTACCAAATTTTATGAAATTCGATCCATTAGTTTTTGAGTTAGAGTTGATAAACACACTGCACAGACAGACACACACATAGCGACGTCACGCTAAAATTATTTTTTTCGTATTCTAGAGGCCTCGAAACGTGTCGATCCGTCAAAAACTCGAGTTGCGATTTTCGACATGATCCCAATACTTTCCCTATACATTATCATGTATTGCAGGGAAAGTAAAAATTATCGGATCCAATTTCGGAGATTTCTCTTCCACAACATTTTCGCCTTCGTTGCAGACAACAAATATTTGCCTTAATAGCCTGAATATAAGTTACGTCTAGTTCAAAAATGCAAAACTTTACAAGAGGAAGTGTGTGTGTGGGGGGGGGGGGGAGGAGTACCCGGGGTGGGTAAAATACCAATTACACAGAAATATAGGACCTGTAGGACTGGAATACCTACGGTATTCTAGGCACTGTACCTATAGTCCATCTGCAATGTCAACTCCTCCAAGCCGAGTTTTGAGGTTATACATATTGTCAAAATGTCTTTTAGATAGGTTTATAATCCTTGTCACTTAAATCCTGTAAGTGAAGGGTGACCTGGAGTTGATCCTGCAAGTGAAGAATCGCCTGGATTCCTTCAGTTATCGAAGATAACTGAAGGAATCCAGGCGATTCTTCACTTGCAGGATCAATCAGTTGCAGGATCAGCAGTTCCCTTCAGTTATCGAAGATAACTGAAGGGATCCTGCAGTTATCTTCGATAATTTGGTAACGATAGGACCAACATTATCTTCGTAACGATATCGTCTACGAACCTTGGTAACGATAGGATCTTCGATGTCTTCGAAAACTGCAGGATCATGTTATGTGATGAGAATGGTGAACTGCTCCAGGTAAATGCCGACTGTTTTAAAAGAAGAGTTGATCGCATCCTCCGGGGATATAGAATCTTTGAAGAAAGTCTTATTAACAGATAAAAGAAAACATATAAGACTGTTAGCATACAAAAGAGTTTCGGCTGTATGAAAATACCTCAAAATATGGCCAGAAAATTTATATTACCAAAAATAAACCGCAATGCATCTGAATACATTGATCTCTTAGATTAAAATCAACAAAACATATACGATATGTACCACCCGGCACAAAAAATATATCTGAGGCAAAATAATGGGGTAAACAATAGATTCTGTTTTCACTCATCTGCTCAAATTACCTTGACATTCACGTGTAAAAAAATGCTGCACTCGGCTTAATACAAAAACGTTTGGAAAAGGTTTTGCAGTAAAAGAAAGGCATGGATTTATCTTTGTATGTATAAAATCACTACAAATGAAATCATTCTAAGCTTAATTTAAAATGTAATTTTATATTTCTCTTTTTACTTTTCTTTTTACTTTTATCTATTTGCTTTTCTTATATAGATAGTATAACGCATAAGGAAAGTATTGTGACGGGGTCGAAAATTCCAATTCGAATTTTCGATAGGAGAGCACGTTTCAAGCATCCTTGAACAGGAATCAAACATTTTGAGAGGATGTATGTGTGCGTGTGTCAGTGAGTCTGTGAAGACGATATTTCACGAGCGGTTTAAGCGAAATTTGGTACAATACTTACAATCCGTGAATACGGGAAGCCCATTGTTTTTATACGCAATCAAATGTTTAGAACCCCCCTAAATATTTGAGTGAAATATTGAAAAAAAAATCCTCAAAAAATCAAAACCTTTAATAAATTTACGTAAATAGTCATTTCTTATATAATTTTTCATTAGAAAACGATTGACAAAAATTTTAGAATACTAACATGAATCGTTCTCGAGATATTGCACATTTTAAAATAAAATTACCCAAAAAATCATATAATATAAAAAAATATTACCTATTGTGAAATATGTTCACTTTTCATAAGTAATGTCATACGATAAATTTAGTGACATTATTCTCGTGGATCTAGCTCGTTTTATTCATGAGAAAAGATACTTTGGATAATACTTTTGTATTTAGACGCCTGTCATTTATCTGCCATAAGAATAATTTACTTTTCCGTCCACAATGCTTGGCGAGATTTTGGCAGAATCTCGCCAACTCGGCAACTTTTTTAAATGTTGCCAAATTAACGAAAATGCCGTCAAATTGATAAGAATGACGCTAAATCAATGAAAATGACGACTAATTGATGAAAGTTGAATATTTTGGAAAGAACATGTAGACTATAAGAATAAGTCATTTCTCTGTCCGTAACGCTTGGCGAGTAATTTAGCAGGACGTCGCCAACTTGGTGACTATTTTAAATGTTGTCAAATTGATAAAAATGACGCCAAATGGGAAGGAATGTTTCGCAAATTCCGATTTCCGTCATATGACAGTATATAAGAAATGTTCCTTTCTCCGTTGGTCTGTAACACTTGGTGATGCATTTGGCGAACTTGGCGAATAATTTAGTAAAGCATCGCCAACTTAGCGATATTTCGCCCCAGATTGACAAAAATATCGTCGAAATTGCAAAAATGACGTTAAATTAATTAAAATGACGCCTAATCGATCAATTAATCATTAAAATATTTTAATATAGTCCATATATTAAAATATTTTAATTGAGCATGCTATCAATATTGATAATTGTTCATTTAGAGTTGCACGAAATGTAAGTTATTTGGATATTTTTAAATAGTTTTAGATGTTGTCATCCGGAAAATTTTCAAACGTGCTACTCAACGATAAAAACACAGTACCGTGGATCTTATACATTATTTTTTGACAGTAAAAGTAGTAAATTCATTGCATTATATAGGGAAAGTCATGTGCTACCTACATTAGATTTTTTCAAATGTGTTGAGTTGGTGTAAATTTTCTCGTATAGCATTGTCCATTTAACATATATGTATTACGGAATTGTGTGTTTATTACTTTCCCTGCAATACATAGTAATGTATAAGGAAAGTATTGGAATCATACCGTAAATCGCAATGTGAGTTTTTGACGGATCTACACGTTTCAAGACCTCTAGAATACGAAAAAACTATTTTTAGCGCGGCGTCTGTGTGTGTGTGTATGTCTGTCTGTCTGTGTGTTTGTCTGTGTGCTTGTTTGTCTGTCTGTGTGTGTGTGTGTGTGTGTCTGTATGTGCAGATTTTGTATCCATTCTAACTAAAACACTAATTGACCGAATTTCATACAATTTGGTAGGCAAGTCTCTTCTAGGCGAATCTGGTGCTGATTAGTTTTGGGTACGCTTCGGGCTAAAAGAACCCGCCTTTTTTTGCGAAATGGCCCTCAAAAGACTCTATCTACTCTTGCTAAAAAACTAATGAACTGAATTTCATAAAATTCGGCAGATAAGTCACTTGAGAGTCACCCTAGTGCTGATTAGATATTAGTACGATTCGGAAAAAAATAACCTGCCATTTTTTGCAAAATGGCCTCAAAAATTGTCAAAATCTAAAATAAAAAACTACGTATGCTCAATTATAAATATTAAATGCTTGCTTTATGCTTAGTCTTTAGTGAAGAAAAGAATAAGGTCAACCCCATTACACTAGGACTAGCCGTTCTCGAGACATTTTAGTTTTTCGTATTTTCTCTACGCCACCTTTGAAAATAAGTCCAGTTACTAAACGAAAATTGATTTAAAAGTAAAATAAATTTAATTAAAATAAAGAGAACGTGGATATACGTCTGCCGGGAAAGTCATGTACTGCCCACATCAGATTTTGTACTATGTGATAAGTCTGTTATATGTCCCGAAATTTATTGAAAAAGGAATTTTTTCATGCATACATTATAAACAGTCTATATATTATACGTATAAAACACCTAAAGTGATTATTTTTTTTATAAAGTTTTGTTTCCCTTGCAGGTGATAAAAATATTAATCTATTTTTACAAAAATTTTCCCGAAGTATTTTTGACGTCTCTATTAAGTATGATTTTCGGGCCAAAATTATTTTATTTAAAGGTTATATTTTTATACATGCATTTCGAGTAAAACCTCAAATTTTCGATTTTTATGAAGTTTCGACTCCGTAAGCGATCAAAATAATATTTATTCCATTTTCAAAAAAATTTAGAGAAATATTCTTGGTATCTGTATTAAGTTAAATTACCTGGTCTCAAATATTTTTATTAAATTTTTTTTTATGCGCGCATTCCGAAGACAAAATTTTCGGTTTCTATGAATTTTAGCCCTTCTTGCAGCTGATCAAAATATTATTCTTAACATGTGAATATTTTTAAGGAAATATCTTAAACCGATACACAACTTTTGCATTCCCCCACCCCCCACACTTTCGGAGCAAATTTAAGAGCTAAAATTTTTCCCCTGTTGTTCCACCCTACTGCCCTGCCATACTCGATTACGCAATGCGACCCGCTTGCTTTAGTAAATGCTAGATTCAGCGTTAAATTCTGGAGTGGGACTGGGGTTCACTAAGGATTTCCACCTCCAGTTCCAACTCTGCTTTCTACTGATTATTTTCGTTAATGACCTTTTTCATAAACTGTTTATGTGGCCTGGACTTCCATGAAATGTATCCCTTGCACTGTTTGCGTCTCTGGCCGTGGGAGAAAAAAAAAATCCGACTGAGTTAGGTACTGTCCTGCGTTCGATACTTTACAATATTTATAATAATACTTAATGCGCAAAGGTACTATAATTGTGTCTTTGTAAACGGTGAGGGGGAATCTGGAAATAATTTTCCAAACCCATTTTCTCCTAACCATGGTCAGTGCCGTTGACAGAATTTTTAGACCCCTATATAACAAATGTACGGTCCTCCTGCTACCCTTTATTGTATAAGTTAATAAGCTTTTCTTGTAAAATGTTTATGCTGTGGACCTTAGGCGATGCATACTTCTGCTCCCACCCCCCATTCGGTGACTTCGTGCGAAGAAGAAATGGAAAATCCAACTCCGTTAGGTTTTATTCCATGGTTGATACTATAAGTATACAAATGTTCTGCCTTCCAACGGAAGGAAGGGGGGGGGGGAGGAGGAGTTTTCCAGAGGATCAGAATTTAATGAAATATTTATGTGAAGCTGACCCCTAGACGATGCATACTTTTACTCCCCACCCCTTCCATTCGGTGGCTTTGCCCGTGGAAGAAATTGAAAATCCAACTACGTTAGGCTCTATCCCATGGCTGATATTATAAATGTGCAAATATTATGCCTTCTAGATCGCCGACTGGGAGCCTGTAAAAACTCCTCGGGAAAAAATAATTCCACTCATGGGGGAGGGAGGTCGAAAGTTCAGCTTCGTTCTGGGCTTAATTTCAGCCATTTAGCACAAAGTTCTGGGTCTGAAGGAAATTGGTTGAAGGAAACGTTAACTGTATTTCCATGTTTTGATTTGTCAAATGGTACACAGCAATACATATTTTTACTAAACAATATAAATTATTGGTTAAAGGACACCCAAAAAATATCAAAAGATGTGTGATATAAAATCTTATTGCAAAATAGCATGCAAGTTGCCAGTAAGAACAGCCGCAGAACGTAATTTTGAGGGGTAACAAGGTGCTATAACCTGCCGGCTAAAAGTACATACATACAAGGTAGAAATGATTCCAGAGATCCTATTGTTAACCGGAACTACAGTTCTGTAAGCACTGTACCGGAACATTCGGCAGGCCTTTACAGAAAGCGCGTCGCGTCGCGTTATCGAGTGGGGCCCTGGCCCTGTCTATAGCGAAGTTAGAAGTATAATCCTAACGCAGACGGTAGTTACAGCCTGTGCGTCTGTAGTTTTTAATCGTTTTTCTATCGTGTAACTCAACTTCCAAACATAATCTTCCATAACATATTTATTTCTTCTGTCTCTAATCCATATCGATCATTATACAATGCATGAGATTTTTTTTTCTATCTGTATTACCTGAAACATAGTTCAAATTTCCACCTTGCTGCAAACAGTTGCGTCCAGAGGTTTTATGAGGCTTCAAGTAAATTTTGGGTGTGTTCAGAAGTCAAGCCCGGTCGGACCGGTTTTACATTTGAGTTAGCAATAGGCAATTAAATTCCCCAACGTGTTCCATTTTGTGACGTTTCATGCGTCCGATCATCGACCTTTTATAAAAAGGCCCCATATGAGCAATAAATACTGTAAAACCAACATCACCAATATGAAAATTGGTAATGCGAAAAATCGATTATCAGGCATTTTAATTATGTTACTTTTACAATTTCAAGTATAAATTCATTACGTCAGTTTTCTCATTTTATGTTCTGGGATTGAGTGTTAGATCCCCCCCAGTTAACAATATTTTTGGCGCGTTTGTTTTGGTTTAAAAATATTCCCAGGCCCAAAACAGCTTCGTGCCAATGGATATTTCGACCCTGGTTATATAACCATATTTTTTGTATGTGATGCCTGAAAATCCATAGTTATAGCTCAAGCAGAAAGTATGAATACTGATTATGCAAATACTTTTTAGGCTGAGGTCCATTAAGATCTCCTGAAATGAAATCACAAGATACCGAAACTGTAAGAGATCAAATCAAATATCAAATGCTAAAGAACTTATAATAAAGTCCTCCAAATCAAACAAGGAGTGAGAATTTTAGTAGTATCATGATGCCAATAGGCTGAACTATAATCCTTTAAACGTTCATAGCCAAAACGTTGTAAAGATAAACGTTGTAACTCAATTCACAAATGACTAATGGTAAAATGCAGAATTATAAAAAATATTCAAGAAAACGTTGGATCAGCTGTAATGCACTGTCTTTTAAAAATGCAAGAAATGTCCAATACAAATAATGTACGAAATTTTAAGGCCTTCTGAAAACACAAATCCCCAACCGATCGTTTGGGCTGCTTGACCCTCAGGATGCCCCTGACATCAAATCCGATACGCAAAACCATAATGCTCTCATTTTCATGTCATTCTGTTTGTTTTCTTTAAAATAATTGTCATTATTATGTTTTGCTGTTATCATATTATTTGTTTTAATTCATTTCCACAACTAACCATTTTAACTTGGTAATACCTGAAAAATATTTGTCTTTTGTATGATACTTGAAATGAATGTTATGAATTTAAGAATAAGTTAGTGAATTTAAAGTAAATTTAATTTTAAAATATCACTCATTATGCATTATAAAATGTTCATTTTCTGAAATTAGTTCCTTGTTGGAACTAAGAAAATTAAAACAAATCTTGAATAATCCTAACACCATCTATATAGCTATGTGAAAACAGGGAAACTTGAACAAAAGTTAGATTGGTAAAATATATTCCCAAAATATATTTAACCTATTGAAGTATTAGATTGATTAAATATATTTATTTGAAATTCTCTTCAGATTTGTTTAGTGAATTGGTAAAGGATTATAATCAAATATATATGTAATTCTTTGAGGTTCTTTATTTCGGTATACAGTCTGTAAAAACAACATTTCATAAAACTTTCACTGAGTCCTGAAATTTTTATTTCTTCAATATTTTTTTAATTTTTTATATTTTTATTCATTTTTTTCTTCTTTCCGTAGTATCTATTTCTGAAATATTTAATTAAATACCATTGTTTCAAGAACTTTATTATTAATTTTGTAACAATAAACTAAGAAATACGTAGTTTGTTTCCCTTATTGTAGATGGCCAGCTGATTTCCACTGAAAATTGCAAACTAGAGGGCGCCAGTTTCGCCAAATTCTTTCATTTCTGACAAATGGAAGGGAAACTGTTTGACGCCCAGGATTCAAGAGTCCAGGTTTGTGCAATTCCTCTTATTCACATTGTTATTCATTTTAATATATTCTGTGAATGTGATATTTCATATTAAAATTTTTACAGAGTGTATATTTGTAAAAATGTTTTCAGTTGCTCATTTTTTCAAATTCGCACACATTGCCGAGATTTTATTTTTCATATACTCAAAAAACAAAATTTTTGTAAATCTCTTCCCCAGTCACTGTCTTAACGGTTGGAAAGGGGGTCACTATTTCTTCGATTTAAATCAACATTTTATTTATCGCAGTTTCATAGTTGTTGTTGAGACCCAGACCGTCCGACCTACCAGAAAGGTGTAAGGCAACCATTTGAACCGCCGGGAAGTGTCACCCAATTTAGACCAGAACCCAGGCAGTTTCATAGTTGAAAACCCAGACCGTCCGACTCATCCAAAGGACTTGAGCAACTATTTGGGCGGCCGGAGGCAGTTTTACAGTTGTAATAATTGATTTAATATGCAATTGAATGGTCCCAAAATATTTGGAACGCAATATGGCCCCTATCCCCCATAGAGACCTTTCTAATAGCGATTTGTCCCTTTACATAAGTAACTCTTGTCATCGGTAACTTTTATTTGTCGGTACTTCTTGATGTGAGCATTTTTAGTTTCTTTTGTATATCTTCAGTACACAATCAAAAGTACATTTGGTATGTACTGGTTTCCAGTTTTTGTAGGTGAATATATTCAGTACTTAACCGAAAGCACATAAAGACAAAATATTGGTATCAAATTTATACCGAATGTTATAATGCTGATAAAAGCCCACAACCAAACAGTCTAATAAGCTGAATGTTCGGTATTAACTGTCTTGCTCATGTTACATTTTCGAAATTTTATGGGGATAAGTTTTCTATTTGCCCTATATAAATATCTAATTATATATATGAAGTTTTTAACTACTGTACTACATATATAGAAGTAATTACTATATACACTAATGCATATAAATATTGCAATTTGGACTACATACAGTCACAAAATCTCATTCTGAAAGTAATCAGTCGCGAAATAAAAATGATCAAAATTGCCGTCACATAAATAGAAATTAGATTAAAATATAAAGTTTGACATATACATGTTCCATAACAATTATTTTGTGTTCACCAACAGAAGTTTCACAATAGGATTGCAGTGTAAAATTTCGATTTTCAATTTGATCTTTTTGACGATAAGCTTCTTGGGAGTTTCTAAACCCCCTACGCACGCCGATAACAGCTTCTTTTACTTGATTTGCACCTGTTCAGTTCCAAATATGTAGCATCGAAAGGAGAAAAACTTTTTTTGTTGTTCATTATATCCTGAATTTATTAACATTTAGCTGGGTAACATAAAATGCCTTCGCTCCCCCGTGATGCATGCCTGAAAGAAACACTGAGTGATACACAATTCATCACTGATGCAAAAACGGCAACATGCAAATAGCCCCTAAACCTATACGTGTGAATAATCCTTACACACAGTTGTCTTTAAGAGCGACGGTCTCATGTTAGTTAAAATGCTGATCAGTGAATCATTTTGAGTGGAACCCAATGCTGAGAGTTTGAATACCGGCGAGGGAGGTGTTCGTAGACTATGTCTGTTGTTTCTTTCATGAGTTTTCAAGAATGTAATACAAATTTGGTGTAGATTACGAAAACGTCCTTTATGAAAGGCAGACTTGCGACATCCAAATGCGGATTCATGCCTGCATTTTGACCCCCCGCCCATTCAAAAATCCTTCCATTTCTTAATTTTCAATCAGTCTTGGAGCAAGGTAACTTTTCCTTGAATCGCTATGTGCCATGGAATGTTTTCTCGTGGACAGGAAACGTAGCCAGGCAGGGGACTAAGCCTCCCCCCCCCCCAAGAGGTATAATCAGCCCTCCTGATAAAAATATTTAATATTTAGTAGTGATATGTAATTTCATATAAAATATCTTTAATATTTTGCACAAAAAATTTCCTTGAATTTTTTTATACATTACTTCGTTTAAAAGATTTTTTAATTGAGCTGAATTTGTGATTATACTAATGATCAATTTATTTACGTATGTAATTTAAAAATATTTAAAAATTATGACAGAAGTATTTAGGATACTTTTGTAATATTGTGGGGTTCACTGTTATGCATTATGGAGTCAAAATCAACTGATAAGTAGGTAAAAGTTAATATTAAGCATTAACTTGTATTAACTTTCAGAATGTTTCTACGAATTATTAACAGCTTTATTACTAGTTAATGCTTACATTATAATCAATTGTAATTATTATATATTAATATTGATTTCTGCTCTTAGCTTTTAAATATAAATATGCAATTATTTGTTACTAATTTATATGAATTGAAATATATAACAGTAACTATTATGGTTTATAAATGCTAATGATAAATTGTGTTTTTGGTGAGCCCCTCCTTTAAGACTGTTGAGACCCCTCTTTAATTTCCCTACTTCAATTTCGTCTCTGGCTACGGCCTTGCTCGTAGACCCCGGACCCATAGCTTAAATCTTCGATATATTGCCTTGCTGCAATTCCAATACCCTGACTATATATGCACATTCCATATAATCCCATTTGATTTTCTCATTTTATTTAATTTTACGCTAATAAATAAATATTAAACAGATTAGTACCAATCTTCTAATTTAGCCATTTACTTTACATGAACAGCATAAGCGCCAAAATAAGCATATCTTCTGTACTTTTGGCAGATTTTATATATGGATCACATGTCTACTATTTTGAAAATTAGGAAAACAATTGTTATCGACATTGCTGGATTCACTGTTACTGAAAATTTTTGTTATATAGCACTTTTACTTCTAAAGTGACAGAATCTGAAATGAGGAGATTGCTTAGAAAAGGTTAACTGTTCTAATAAGTGATTATAATTTGTTTGTTAACTTTTTCGATGAGATTTAAGGTTGCAAACTTTTTACAAAAATACAAAATAACATTTTTCTTTTGAGTTGTAACAGTTTTGTTGTTATGGTTCTACACAAAATAAAAGTCCCATTTTAAGTTGCACCACTTTTTATGTATCGTTTGTACACGAAATGCCATCTTTATTTTACATTGGGATAATTTAGTTGCTTTGTACAAAAGCATCTTTATTTTAGTCAACGTTCTTTACTATATGCTGCGATTTCTGTAGATAGTACTAATTTACTTCTTGAGAATTCTTATTCGGAAAAAGTCTGTATTTGGCTAATTTTAGTGGCAATTTTGAACGCTTGCTCAATGATAGGGTGATGTTGATCTAACCTAACAATAGTAATAACTCCAAACTAACACTTTTTTTTGTTGTTACATATTTGGCATGTGTACAATATTAGAAAACATTTTTTATCGAAATACAAGTCAAAATTCGGTGTTACAAGCCAACATACCATAAAGATTAAATTAAGTTGGAACACTTTCGTAATTTGAAAAGCATCATTTAAATATTTGCTTATCTCTCTGGAAGAGGTTAATACTTTAGGATTTAAATTGCGAAGAATGGATGCTGACAGTGTTTCTATAAATCTCAAAATTAACGTTTTAATAACCTAAAATGATTATATTTTAAATGACAGACATGTAAGTGGGCTAAAAGTCATGTGTTATGTTAGGCCACTACACTTAAGATGTGTGATATACTCATAGACAGAAATTATCTCGTAGACTGCACGGTGGGGTCACTGTTGACCCCAATATTGCCGTTTCTAATTTTCTTATGTATATCATGTTACTTTTTCGTATTAAGACATACTAAAATAGTTTTTGAATTATAGTATTTTTTGTGTGTGTGAAACTGGGATAGTGCAGACAGGAGATATTATCTCGCACTTGATAGTTTTCAGAAATTTATTGAGCAAATAAAAAGATTCAATATCTAAATATGATAAATTGTTATGTTTTTAACTAAAGCGGTATAGCAGCATGCCAGTCGTAATGCTGATACTAATTATTGTTGAATTTTATACTGCCAATATACGTTAAAACAGAGTTTCTATAAAAAATGAGTAAAATGTTTTCAATGTAGAAAATTCACAATTTTAATGCATTTTTAACACTTTATAACATAGTTGAAAAGTGTTTATGACTTTGTTCATTTTGTCTGTTTGTCCGTTCGCACAACTGCCGTAAATGTGACTTTATCAAAATTAAATTTATTATGTTGTTGAGACGGTTTCTGGGACATATGGGAATGTAAATTAATAAAATCACCCAATTAGTTTTGGATTGAACCCGGGGGGGGGGGGATAAAATGCATTGAACCATATGGGACCTAATTTTTTAAACATTTTTAAAGCAAAGTTAAAATTCACAAATTTATTCGAAAATTTTCGGAAATTTTCAAATGATACCATAAAATATATAAAAAATGTCAGCAAAATAAGTTCGGTGGTTTTTAAATAAAAATTATAATTATAATTACACCCATATAATATGAAGAGATCACGTGACACACTTCAAAATAAAATATGACATCCATTTCTTTTTCCCTATGTAAAAATCGTGATTTTTAAAGTTCTTCTAAATTTAGATTGATTGTTGCATCTGTCCAAAAACCGCTTTATATTTGCATTTTTCTGTGCATCTATATTCTGCGCGAACGCAATTACAATATTTTTTAGATTAAATGATCATCAGACATTGATTATTTCTACAAGTCTAATTTTAAACGATGCAGAATGTAAACAAGTGATTGTAAGGTGAGTTGTATAAGAATTGCTGAATTTTTTCACACAAAATTATTTAACTCTAGAGTCTGGAATAAAGTGATACGAATAAAACATTCATTGCTTTTACATAGAGAGCCAGACGATTTCGTCACTTGAATAAAGTTCATTTTCTGCGATGAAGTTCTAGTTTCCAAATACACAATAATAAATTATCGTAGTACTGTGATAATTTAAAATATACCGAGCCTGAATGCATCGCATTTTAAGAGATGTTTAAATAAAATTACATTTCAGTTGGAAAATGTTTCATAATCAATACTTTATGAAGGATTAATCTTTCTTGTCAATGTAGGAAATTTTCAATTTTAAAATATGTCATTGATCTTGGATCAGTTTCGTAGTTCTGCGTGTTTATCAATGGTGAAGGAATGTGGTGGTGCAGTCAGAAAAGAAATATGTTGTAAAGAATGTAAAGTATGTTCGGAACAGTAACTTTGCCAAGAAATAAATTTGAAGAGGAGGGGGGGGGGGGGGGGTCGGTAATAGAATATTTTGTTTAACACCTCCAAATATTATTTCATCACCAAATATTATTTCAATAGACTCCTGAGAGAGGTTATATCCCCCCTCTTGCGAAGCCACTGTATCGGAATATTTTTGAAATTCTGTTATGTCATATACTTTGTCATTCGTAACAGTTCTTGTACAAGAGTGCACAGTCTGAAATCCATTACGTTTGCACAAATCGAATGCTTTTTAGACGCATCCTATCCTGACAAAGTTTTTTAGTTATAGCCGGGTCTAAAATAATATTCATCCAAATCTGTGAGATATATATTACCCTTGCCATTTTTCTGCTAAAGTAAACGCCGTAATTGTATAGCTGAATTATACAAAAGTGTCATATATTCTGTTAAACTTCATTTATAACTTTTTCAAATGCTGATTACGTGTGGACCTGCCCGAATTGTTTAAAACTGAGCCGTTTTTCGTTTAGAAATGCGACTGTTGAGTTACTTTGTACGCAAAAGCAGATTTATTGCAGAGACAACACTGTACAAAACGGTGTCATTTCTGTAGACTGCAAACCCCCACATCCAATTTTGGGCTTGGGTACCAAGTTGAGCCCCGGGCCTTAGATAAAACATAAAGGGGAGGGCGTGTTCCTTTTTTTTGTATTATTTGCGGCAGAATTTAATTCCATAAAATATATCACGTACAAGGTGATTTATGAGAGATCTTTCATATGATGGCAAGTTGTGTGTACATTTCATTTTAGAAAAAATATTTTTATATTCTTTTGCACGCGTATTTTGTACAGTCATACAAATTTTTGGAATAATCGAAAGTGACATCGTCAGAACCAGAAGTGTAAATCATTAGTGACCTCTCCAAAATTCGATGCTGAATCAGACATTATATACGCTATTCCTTTAGCCAATCCTGAGAAATAGGCATTGCTAAAAAAATGGCGATTTTTTAATTGGATGTGACATCTGTAGAACCAGAAGTGGAAATCCTTAATGAATTTTCCAATCCCCTAAAAAATTTGATACCACTGAAACCATATCAGTCATCATCTGAGCTCTATATCCATAGTCAATCCTGAGAAATAAGTGTTTGAAGGAAAATATTTTTTTTTATCCAGAATTGAGAAAATAATTATAAATAGAATTCTTCAATGAATCCCTCCCCCTTCCTAAAATCACATCAGTCATCACCTAAGCACTATCTATAGTCAATCAAAATATACGTTTGAATGAAATGTTTGAATTAAAAGATGAAAAACCGCAAGTATAAATCCTTAGAAAACCAAATTTCAGAGGAAGTTCCCTACTTCCTCTGGAATTTAATGCTGAATCCATATCAATCATCATCTAAGATCATCCCCCCTCTTCCCCCTAAAAAAGGATGTTGCAAGGAAAATGTACATTTTTTAAATGAAAGCGACATCTCCACAATCGGAAGTTGCAATTCTGATTTCTCTAACACCCTTCGAAATTTGATGCGCAATCATCGTCTAAGCTTTATCCGTAGCTAGTTCCAAAAACTGATGTTGCAAAGGAGTTTTTTTTAACCGGAAGTGGTAAAATATCCGAATTAATAATTCTTCTTGAATCCCATTACTTTCCATGACAAAGCTCTATTGTCAGTCTTAGAAAATGGATGTTCCGAGTGTTCCAAGGAAAGGGGCAAATTTTGAACTACAAATGTATAAATAACCTCCCTACCTTCTCCAGAATTTGATGTTAGGTCCATATCAGTCCTTATCTAAAAGTTCTATCTATAATAGACCCTGAGAAATTGATGCTTCAAAAAATTCATTTTTACAGTCAACAACCACTCGGAAGAACCAGTTATCAGTGTTATAGCTGAATTACCTCCAATTTGTGTGCATATGCATATAAATTAAATATAATATGTCCAAAATATCTCGGGAACTTATCACATCATCAATCTTCATTTGTTTCGTAATATTTTAGATAGAAATAGTACATGTACAGATACATGTCGTTTTTGTGCATCAATCGTTTCGACTCATTGGAAAATCCGAAGACGCAAACTTCTCTGCTTTTGAAAAACAGTTAACAGCAAAAGTTAGTATCCTCAAAATGCTCTACTAACATTATCCTACGAGGTTTTAATCTCTAAATTTTTGAAAACTACCGATTGAAATCATTTTTGATTTAATACATTATATCGGTCTGTTACAAAATCATATTTTCTGAATTACATTGATTTTGCTATTTTTCATTGAATTTCACCTTTTATATGGTGAATTATTTATATTCTAATGCAAATTCGGCAAGTATGGTGCCACAATGGAAAAAATCTGATGTGGGCAACACATGACTTTCCTTATATAATGTAATGAATTTACTACTTTTACAGTAAAAAAATAGGTTTTTCTTATAGTAGATACTAATATTCTTTCCAAAACATTGAATTTGCGACAATGAGTCGTCATTTTCATTGATTTAGCGTAATTTTTATCCATTTGGCGAGATTTTCGTTAATTTGGCAACATTTCAAAAAGTCGCCAAGTTGGCGACATTCCGCCAAATTCGCCGCTAAAATCTCGCCAAGCGTTATGCACTAAGAAATAAGTTATTCTTACAGCAGATAAATGACTATTGGCGTTCAAATACAAAAGTATTACTCAGAGTATCTTTTTTCATGAATGGAACGAGCTAGATCCACGAGAATGTCACCCAGTTTATCGCATGGTATTACATATGAGAAGCGAACATGTTTATCAATAGGAAATATTTTTTTTAATTTTATATGACTTTTTGATATTTTTTTTGCAAAAATGTACAATATCTCGAGAACGGTTCGTGTTAGCGTTCTAAAATTTATATCAATCGTTTTCTAATGAAAAATTACATAAGAAATGTCTATTTGCGTAACTTTATTAGTGTTTTTGATTTTTTGACGATTTTTTCAAAATTTCATTCGAAAATTTAGGGGGGTGCTGAACATTCGATTGCGTATAAAAGCTATAGGCTTCCAGTGTTTATGGATTGTGATTTTTGTACCAAATTTGGTTCGAATCGGTCCATTCGTTCGTCAGTTATCGTCTCCACAGACCCACTGACACACACACACACACACACACACACACAC
Organism: Amaurobius ferox; assembly: GCA_951213105.1. Lineage (NCBI taxonomy): Eukaryota > Metazoa > Arthropoda > Arachnida > Araneae > Amaurobiidae > Amaurobius > Amaurobius ferox. The sequence goes on along the minus strand of OX578150.1, from coordinate 103,852,167 downwards.
ACACACACACACACAAACACACACACACATACACACACACACACACACATGCTTTCACACACACACACACACAGACATCACTTCAAAAATGTTTGATTCGTGATCAGGGATGTTTGAAACGTGCTCTCCCGTCGAAAACTCGAATTCGAATTTTCGACCCCGTCACAATACTTTCCTTATACATTATGTATATAAGGAAAGTAAAAATGATGGCGTTGAGAATAGTTTATACCAGCATAGCAGGAGCAGTAACATTTTATTTTCTTTCTGGATACTCCCACATTCGGACAATCCGCTAATATAACTTTGATAAAATGAAGTTCATCTAAAATATTTTTGTTTCATAACTAATCCTTTTATTCTAATTTATTTTTTTTAATTACATTAAGTGATTGAAACCATGAAGTTAATTCAATATTATATTGCCATGTGTTGTTCTAAACTCATTCATTATGTTCATAAAATATATCGTCCAAAATATATCAATTCTAATATGTGATAAAATATCAAACTAGTATCCAGAAATATTTATCCAGAAATTGAGGTCACGCAAGCTTAATTCAAAACAACACAGTTTGTATGTACAAAAAATCTCATATAATGAAAAACTCATTTTCTAATTAGGATTTAGGGAGAGGGGGCAGATCCCCAAATCTCCCCCCTCCCCTGGATACACTTTGGAAAAATGTAATATATAACAGAGGATGCGTGAATTTTCTCTTTCAATGAGCACAGTTCCTGCCAATTACCAAGTTCAACATAAAATCATACAATATAAAGTGAAAATTTAAAAAGAAAGATCAATCATGCTTAAAGCATTGATTATGAAACATTTTCCGACTTCAATGCAATTTTATTAAAACATCGCTAAAATGCGATGTATTATTCCTCGGTAATATTTTGGAAATTATCACAATACTGCATTAATTTATTATATTTGAAATTTTTCAAATCTTCAATGTTTCAGTGAATTCGTAATCATTCGCGTTTAAAAATTACTGTGCTATGCTTTTTAGAATCTTGCGGATTTCAGTTTAAATTGTAATTGTTCATTATTTGCATTATACTTAAAGTTCAAAGGCAAATATGAAGTATATCTAAAGTTAAAGTCAATATAATATTTTTCTTATATCATCATCTAAGCCATAGGTTCCCAAAGTGGTCCAGGTGGACCCCCAGGGGTCCATAGGAGACCACACGGGGGTCCACGTAGACGTGAAAAGAAAACAGGGGTTCACAAGTTATAAGGGGGGGTCCACGAAAAATTTTCTGGTTTTCATAATAAAGAACAAAAATGTGGCTTGGATTTACCTATCAACGTAGGCAGGTAGCATCATTCACTAGGTAGGTATTCAAAAATATTCGAGACTCAGGTTAAACACAGAATTGAATAGAACAATAGATAAACAAAGGGTGTAATTTCGGCTTTTCTTGGTAAATTGAAATTAATGAAGCAAAACATTAGTCGGCGCGAATTCTCCCAGTTTCCGCACTTGTCACAGATAGAATGTCTTGATGAGGATATTCAGACATACGCTCAACATTTAAATACCCTGCATGATGACTTCAAAAATAGATTTGAAGATATTCTGACGATGGAAATACCACCATGGATCATAACCCCATTTAATGAAACGGAAGAGGCGAATGTGGTATTACAAGAGGAGCTACTTGAGCTCAGCACCAACGAGGAACTGAAGGTGAAATTTAAAAAAGGCTATCAAACATTTTGGCTGCAGGCAGAAATCCCCGAAAAATATCCTGGGCTGTGGGAAATTGCGAGAAAATTTTTGATAGCGTTTCCCTCGTCATATCTTGTCGAAAGAAGTTTTAGTGCCGTTACCAACCTGTTAACCAAAAAAAGGAGCAGATTGAACATCACAGAACGGGGAGATTTGAGATTACTTCTTACAAAACTGAAGCCAAATATTGATAATTTGCTGTCAATTCATCAAGTACATCCGTCTCATTAAAAGTATGACTATTTTATATTGTTGATTTACATTTCAGAGTTCATTGTTGATTTTTTGTCAATTGTTGATTGTTTGTAAAAATAAATGTTTATAATTTTGTATAACCACAAGTATTATTTTAATAAATAGGACACAAGAAAATGTGCTACTTTTTTTTTTCTTCTTAACACCTTCTTTGGGGTGATATTTTCCAGAAGTTTTGGGAATACAGTAGAAATGTAGCAGCAGGGGGTCTACCGAAAATAGTAAAACTTTGAAAGTGGTCCACGAGAAAAAAAAGTTTGGGAACCTCTGATCTAAGCTCTTACTATAGCCGATCTTGAGAAATATATATTTCTAGCAAAATAAAAATTTTGGAGCCTAAACGAAATAGAAAACAGAAGTGGACATCCTAGGTAACAACCCCCTCCCAAATTTGATGCTGGATTTATATTGGTTATCATCTAAGCTCTTATGTATAGCAAATCCTGAGAAATAGATATTGCAAGGCAAAAACTTTTCAAAAACAATAATTTGGCAAAATTTTTCCACGAAACTAATGTATTGCAAAATTTTTGCAATCAAAAATGTTCCTTACATAGTATTTAACACCCCCCACCCACACACACACACACAAACACCCCTACCACCACCGCACCCGGCTGCACTGCGTCATTAATAATCATGCTCAACTACGAAATTGTACCAAAATCGATGATAAAAAATTAAACTTTCTTTACATTTACATTTTTATAGAAACCTAATTTTTTACGTGTATTGTTAGAATGCAATTAAATAATAATTATAGTATCAATAGTGAATGAATGGCATACTAGACCGCTATAAGTAAGAGCATAACATATATTGGGCATCCTTGTTTTCTGAATATGATTCAATAATGTATCAAGTGGACAATCGTCGCCCCCACCTCCCCTATACTCTGCACCGTCCCTATTTCATGCACACAAAGAACACTAAAATTCAAGTACCCTATTTTTACATTCTTTTATACAAAAAAAAAAAAGTAGAAAACTTGGGTATACATAATGTACTTAAAATAATGGGGTGGCCAGTGACCCAACGGTGTAATTTGTGAGTTAAATTTCATCCCTGAGACTATTATTCGCCAACCACCTCCCCTATACTCTGCACCATCCCTATTTCATGCACACAAAGAACACTAAAATTCAAGTACTCTATTTTTACATTCCTTTATACAAAAAAAAAAAAAATCTGATGTGGGCAGCACATGACTTTCCTTATATAATGCAATGAATTTACTACTGTTACAGTAAAAAAAATCTGATGTGGGCAACACATGACTTTCCTTATATAATGTAATAAATTTACTACTTTTACAGTAAAAAAATAGGTTTTTCTTATAGTAGAATTAATATTCTTTATAATTAGAAACTAATATTCTTTCCAAGACATTGAATTTTCGACAATTAGTCGTCATTTTCATTGATTTAGCATCATTTTTATCCATTTGGCGAGATTTCCATTAATTTGGCAACATTTCAAAAAGTCGCCAAGTTGGCGACATTCCGCCAAATTCGTCGCCAAAATCTCGCCAAGCGTTATGCACTAAGAAAAAGTTATTCTTACAGCAGATAAATGACTATTGGCGTTCAAATACAAAAGTATTATTCAAAGTATATTTTTTCATGAATGGAACGAGCTAGATCCACGAGAATGATGTCACTCAATTTATCGCATGGTATTACATATGAAAAGTGAACATGTTTCTCAATAGGAATTTTTTTTTTATGTGACTTTTTCATAATTTTTTTGAAAAATGTACAATATCTCGAGAATGGTTCATGTTAGCGTTCAAAAATTTATGCCAATCGTTTTCTAATGAAAAATTACATAAGAAATGTCTATTTGCGTAACTTTATTGGCGGTTTTGATTTTTTGACGATTTTTTCAAAATTTCATTCGAAAATTTAGGGGGGTTCTGAACATTCGATTACGTATAAAAACAACAGGCTTCCAGTGTTTACAGATTGTGATTTTTGTACCAAATTTGGTTCGAATCGGTCCATTCGTTCGTCAGTTATCGTCTCCACAGACTCACTGACACACACACACATACTTACACACACACACACACACACGCACGCAGACATCACTTCAAAAATGTTTGATTCGTGATCAGGGATGCTTGAAACGTGCTCTCCCGTCGAAAACTCGAATTCGAATTTTCGACCCCGTCACAATACTTTCCTTATACATTATGTATATAAGGAAAGTAATAGGTTTTTCTTATAGTAGATACTAATATTCTTTCCAAGATATTGAATTTTCGACAATTAGTCATCATTTTCATTAATTTAGCGTCATTTTTATCCATTTGGCGAGATTTTCGTTAATTTGGCAACATTTCAAAAAGTCGCCAAATTGGCGACATTCCGCCAAATTCGTCGCCGAAATCTCGCCAAGCGTTATGGACGAAGAAATAAGTTGTTCTTACAGCAGATAAATGACTATTGGCGTTCAAATACAAAAGTATTACTCAAAGTATCTTTTTTCATGAATGGAACGAGATAGATACACGAGAGAATGATGTCACCCAATTTATCGCATGATATTACATATGAAAAGTGAGCATGTTTCGCAATAGGAAATATTTTGTTTTTCATTTTATATGACTTTTTAATAATTTTTTTGAAAAATGTACAATATCTAGAGAACGGTTTATGTTAGCGTTCTAAAATTTATGTCAATCGTTTTCTAATGAAAAATTACATAAGAAATGTCTATTTGCGTAACTTTATTAGTGGATTTGATTTTTTGACGATTTTTTCAAAATTTTATTCGAAAATTTAGGGGGGTTCTGAACATTCGATTACGCATAAAAACAATAGGTTTCCAGTGTTTACGGATTGTGATTTTTGTACCAAATTTGGTTCGAATCGGTCCATTCGTTCGTCAGTTATCGTCTCCACAGACTCACTGACACACACACACACACACACATACTTTCACACACACACACACACATACACACACACAGACATCACTTCAAAAATGTTTGATTCGTGATCAGGGATGCTTGAAACGTGCTCTCCCGTCGAAAACTCGATTTCGAATTTTCGACCCCGTCACAATACTTTCCTTATACATTATGTATATAAGGAAAGTAAAAAAAGTAGAAAACTTGGGTATACATAATGTACTTAAAATAATGGGGTGGCCAATGACCCAACGGTGTAATTTGTGAGTTAAATTTCATCCCTGAGACTATTACCTGTATTACCCACCCTAAATTTGATGGCCTAACATTCTTTTTAGTCCACCTACAAACCTGTCACTTTAAACAACAATCTTCCAGGTTTTTAAAGCGTTATTGTTGAAATTTATAGAAAAACTACAACATCCATTCTTCGCAATTTCAGTACTAAAATATAAAATCCTTTCAATGTGATAAGAATGCAAAAAAAAATTAAATCCACCATTGCCAATTATGGGAGGGTTTAATATAAATGGATCAATTTGATGGGAAATGTGTTGACCCGAGACGCTAGCATTTGACATGCGAATTGTCCCTTGTACTTCCAATGAAAAGTATACTCTAATATAAAATAAAAGTATATTCAAATAAATGTATATTCTAACAGTAAGCTACCCTTTAGCAAATGTACGGTTACATGCAACGCATGTTTATGAATTTTAAAAAAATGCAGTTATGCGTATACTTGAACTGAATTGGCTTTAGGTAAATTTCTCGGTCAGAATGCTGTATTGGACAATGTCGGAAATTATTTCTCGGTTAGAGATGCATTTAAGATCAAAGTGAAGAAAAATTCTTCGAAAGAACATGGGAAAAAGGAATGTGAACCGTTATGTAGTAGGTAATACTCTAGAAGGTTGCCCATATATGGGCATGTGGATCACATGAATTAGTCCATGTCTAGCCGAGAATCGATCTCAAGATAGAACTCGATCTCTATTGGAAAGAATAATCGAAGAAAAGATAAAGTTTGGGAAAGCATGAATGTGTTGTACATATAAAGGAATGGATTATATCTGGATTATATAATGGATTATACAAAATATGTACAGACTGCATTATGTTCTACTTGAAATTCTTTTAATTTTGAATGGTCTTTCCTTTAATTATGAATGGTCGCATGATAGGTTTCTATCTATCCATCTTCGAGATATGAATTTTTGAAATTTAAACAACATTGTGGATTTGGATTTTTGAGATGTCAAAATTCAATGATAGCTTAATTTGGATAATTAGAATTTTTTTTTTTGTTATTCTGCAGTGCTATATCCCTCCGATATTACTTAGAAAATTATCCCGAACTAAATGTTACGGTTCCTTTTCATGTATTCTCTTTCAAAATTAAAAATGCCACGCTATGTACAAGAATGTGTATTTAACTCTCAAAATTATCCCAGATTCATAATATATTTAAAACGCGATTCTCAATGTGTTCGTGGCAAGCTTGTGAAGCGTTTGGCTTGAGTCCTCGGGATCGAATCTGGATCGGAACAGTTTGCATATCAGTCAATTTGTCTGCAGCCTGACTTTATCGCAAAATTTTAGGAATTATAATGGTTGCACATAAAATATTTTCAGTATCCATTTATGAAATATGAATTATTGAAATTTTACACCAATCAGTAAATTTTATTCGTCCAATGTCAAAAATTTGAAAAGAAAGATCGATTAGACTGATTATGAACTGTTTTAAATTCTGTAAGGAAATATATCCCTACCGGATAGCTTAATCATTTATTCATAGATAAGCACTTTTTAATTAAACACTTGACAACATAGTTGAAAAGTGTTTATGACTTTGTCCATTCTATCTGTCTGTCAGCACGATAACTGCCTTAAAAATGACTATCAAAATGAGATTTTAGTATACTGTTCAGACGGCCTGTGGGACCTATGGGAATATAAATAAAAAATGTTTGATTCGTGATCAGGGATGCTTGAAACGTGCTCTCCCGTCGAAAACTCGAATTTGAATTTTCGACCCCGTCACAATACTTTCCTTATACATTATGTATATAAGGAAAGTAATAATACCACCCAATTAGTTTTGAATTGAACCCGGGTTGATGGGATCTAATTTTTCAAACATTTTTTAAGCGAATTTGAAATTCACAAATTGCTTCGAAAGTTTTAGGAAATATTCAAATTATCCCATAAAAATATATAAGAAAAATTTTAGCAAGATATATTCAGTAGTTTTTTAAATAAAAATTAAAATAATAATTACACAGGTTCGAATCCCAGTGTCAGCGACAGTGAGTCTCGAGTACACTCAGAAATGAACAGTACTGTGCGAAGGGCGTTAGGGGTTTTATACACCCGAAGTACTTAATAGAATAGTCCCATAAAAAGGTTTTGTAATTTTTTTTTTAAATATCACTGTGAGCGGTACTGATTGTTTCAACAGCCTAAAACTACAGTGCTTTTAACGTTAAATGCTCTCGAAATAATTTGTGTTATCCCAAATCGGTTTCTTAAAGTAAAAATTGTATTTTGTTCGGATTCTGTTGGAAAGAACTGCAAAGTGAATCCATGCAGAAAAACATGTCAATTTGCCCCGGATTTCAGGAATACGAATCGATCGATTTGAAACGTGTGTACCAGTTGTCCGTGTAAAGCCAGGGGTTCGAGAGAGCTCGAACGGAGTTTGGGACATGTGTACCAGTGGTCATTTGTCGTCAGACCGGCCGACTGCGCCGCCGAAAGACACCAAATAGAGTTAAATTCGGTCTGTACATGACGCAAGGTTAATTTTCTAGCGCAACCCAGTGCTTGTGAGACCAGAGGTTCGAGCCGGCTCGAACTTTGTTTGGGACGTGTGTACCAGTGATCTCCGTATCGTCAGACCGGCCTACTGCACCGCCGAAAGTCACAGAATATGATACAATTCGATTTATGGAGCTCACACGTAACGAGGACACTGTCTGCATGCAACCCAGTGGTCAGTGTGAGGGCAGGGGTAAAAATAAAAAAATATATATTGCCAATAAAATCTTCGATCCAACTAAATCTCGTCTTATAACGGAGATTTTTATTTAGAACGGTGTACGAACGAACGAAATTGGGCGGCCTCTAAATATAAATAATCAGTTAACTTATGCCAAAGTTTTTCTCATTCAAAGAACATATAGTAATGAGGGCTACGGCTAGATTAAAGAAAAATATTTCAATTATGTAACTTTCTTATCAAAATGAAAATTACTTGCACAAATAAAAGGTAATTTAATTCAAAAATATTTTGAAAGTAAAAAGCATTCTAAACCATATATTACTTATAAAAAATAATTAATTTATTGATATATATTTAATTTTTATTGATAATAAGAAATTGTACCTATACCATTTTAATACTGTGAGTAATGTAATCTGTACATTTTCAACAAACTTAGTAATTTCTAATTTTCAAATCTTTAATTTCAACAAAATATACCTTTACACTAATATAAACATATAGTAAATGTATCTAAATTACGAATCATCATTAAGGTTTCTGCTGTGCAATATTTTGTATTAACTAGCTAGAGCATATAAGAAACACTTAAATTAGTTTCATTCCATCAAAGTGGCCAATGGTTTCAAAATTCCTGGCTTATTCCCCCAAATTGCCAATATTTTAGCTACTCCAAATTTAAATAGCCGCATGCTTTTCAAATACGAGATATGTTTTCTTTAAGACCTGAATATTAAAAATAAAATAAGATTTAAAAATTCTATATTAAAGCTAAAATTTCAGATTTTTTTTTCTTTTTATGTTCTCGCTTGTTAAATAATGCAAAATTTTTAAGATGAGTTTCAATATCGTAAAGACAAGCCGTTTTTAAAACTTTCCAACATAGTTGAAAAGTGTTTATGGCTTTGTTCATTCTGTCTGTCCGTTCGCACGATAACTGCCGTAAAAATGCCTTTATCAAAATTACATTTTAGTATGTTGTTAAGACGGTCTGTGAGACATATGGGAATATAATTGAATAACATCACCCAATTTGTTTTGGATTGAACCCGGGTTGAAATAGTGAAATACATTGAACCCTTATAGGAACTAATTTTTCAAACATTTTTTTAAACGAAGTTAAAATTCATACACTGCTTCGAAAATTTTAGAAAATATTCAAATTACACCTTACAATATATAAAGGAAATTTCAGCAAAATATGTGCGCTACTTCTTTTAAATAAAAGTAAAATATAATTACACCCATTTTATATGAAGAGATCACGTGACCCACTTCAAAATAAAATGGCATCCATCTTTTTTCCCAATGTTAAAATCGTGATTTTTTTAAGTTCTTTGACATTTATATTTAGTGTTGCATCCGGCCTAAAACCGCTTTATTTTTGCGGATTTTCTGAGCATCTATATTCTGTGCCAACGCAATTACACTATTTTTGAGTTAAATGATCATCAAACTTTGAATATTTCTACAACGAAGCCTAATTTTAATGGATGCAGAATGTAAGCAAGTAACTATAAAATGAATTGTATATTGTTCAATTTTTTCCCGCAAAATTATTTAGCTCTGGGGTCTGAAATAAAAGTGTATGAATGAAATATTCACTACTTTCACACAGAGAGCCAGACGATTTATATTTTGATGACCTCATCTGAATAAAGTTAATTTTTTTTCGATGAAGTTTTCAGTTTTCAAATATAATAAATTATTGAAGTACGGTGATAATTTAAAATATGTCAGCGCTGGATGTATCGCATTTCAGAGATGTTTAAATAAAATTGCATTTCATTTGGAAAGTGTTTCATAATCAATGTTTTATGCATGATTGATCTTTCTTGTTATATTTTATAATCAGCGTAGAAGCTATATTTAACACAGTCTCAAACAATCTTAAATATGACTGCCTTTCAGAACACCTGACAAGGACAATCAACAGCATAAATATCTCCGTTGGATCGGCCGTTGACAATTTAATTAAGAAATCAAATAATTCAGAAAGACTTTAAGAATAAAACAATTTTTAAGAATAAAAGTCTTTATTTGATCACGCTAAAAGACGTTAAAATCACATTAAAAGCCCTAGCTCTTTCTGACGTCAAACGTCCATTATCGGAGGCAATTTCGGAAAAAGGGATACATCGATTTTTGTACTGAATCAAAAACCACGAACAAAATGTACATAAGAATTGCCAGATTACACAAGGAAAATATTGCAATGAAAAACATTAAATTATGTAATTGACGCGGCAGGGGTAAAGTATAAAAATAATAAATTTAGATAAATTATTTTTTTAAGTTTACTTCTGCTGTGTCATGTCAATTTTATAATTAAATGTTTTTCATTCCAGTATTTCTCATTGTGTAATCGGCAAATCATATGCAAATTTTGTTTGCTGATTTTGACTAAGCATTAAAAGTCAAGCTATCTTCCCTTTTCGGAAAGCCCCTGATGAAGGACGTTTGACTTCCGAAAGCGCGTGAATAAAGGTCAAGACCTTTACGACAAAATCGGTTGCCATCACACGAATTTGGTGAATCGCCATCTTGGCGATTTTTTGAAGCGTTTTCAAATTTTATTGATTGGTTAATAATCTCACAAGTTTCGTGCTCTTCCCCAGAGGGCATATCGAATCGTCATCGTTTAGTTGGGATGTTGACGTCATATGATTAAAAGTATCGGCCGACTTCAATAACGGAAATGTACTGCATAACGGAAATGTATCTCTTAATATCATTATATTCTTAAAACTGTACTATAAAATAATTCTGATAGAAGAGTGTAAATAAAATAAAATTTTAGACTAAAAATATGAAAGTCTTTCCCTAGGTAGCTTGTCGCGTCGTCATACAAAACACATCATTTTTTTCCCATTTAAAATATACAAAAAAAAAATGATGTTTCATGTCAATCTACAACAAGCATCAGTGTTGATCACTAACTTTTTTTTTATTATATATATTTTAAACGTGGGGAGTAAAATTAGGTCGCCTCCTCGTGGTGCTCCCTGGGTAACGCCAAATGACCTATCCACAGTCTGTGCGTGCCTGCAGTACGATGAAGATGATAGTAAGCTTGAGAGTAATGGCATCCATTTCCTTGACGACATAATTTTCCTGCATCCTTTCCTTTGACGACATCACTTTTTTGCATCCTTTGCCGTGACATTTTCCTGCATCCATTTCCTTGACGACATCATTTCCCTGCATCATTTTCCTGCATCCTTCCTTGACGACATAACTTCCTGCACTCTTTTCCTTGATGACATCATTTTCCATCATCCTTCCTTGACGACATCATTTTCCTGCATCCTTCCTTGACGACGTCATTCTTCAGCATCCTTCCTTGACGACATCATTTTCCAGTATCCTTCCTTGACGACATCATTTTCCAGCATCCGTCCTTGACGACATCATTTTCTTGTATCACTCTCCAAACTGGAATTGTTTTCATAAAGAGAGAGATGACTGAACTGGCTTGAAATTGAAGAGATCAATGGCTGGATATACCTGTGTTGGGAATGAAGTAGACCTGCACACATTTTGCAGACACAATGGCAATGAAAGGTTTGTTAACTTTTCTGTAGTTTTGTGTTTTTGAAATGAAAAACATATCTGGAGATTGGATTTAACCACTTCACTGTCTTATACAGTCATATTCTATATTGTTTAGGTATTCCTGTCTCATAATCTGTATCGCAGTCCAAGAAAAATGCAATTTTTTTGCAGTCATTTGAAACACCACACTTTTGGTTAAAAATTTCTCGCTTTAAACATCGAGATAAATGAAATATTGCTTGAAATAATGTACTGACTGTAAAATATAAATCTCACTTCTAAATTTCAGTCATTAACGGTTGACGGAATCAAAAATGGCGATTTGCCAAATTGTACCAAGGCAAAGGATTTGCTGTGTGATTTTGCATAGCAAATACATTAGAATTTTATTTTTAAATAAAATTTACATATTTCATGCATAAAATAATAATCTTTATTTATACTTTCACTCTCAAATATATTACAGGAACCTGCATTTGAATATAATACTTTTAAACATTTACAATATGTTAAGTTAAATTTTACGAACGAAATATTCTGTTATAATGCATTAAACCGAGATTGTGCACTTACTATCGGTGTTGTCTTTAAAAAGAAATGGAAGTTTAAAATAGGATAAAACTGGTGAGAAAGATGTTAAAACAGAATTTCATAAAATTTTTTCTATTAAACTATACCTATTATCTTCCACAATCTGCAATTTCATTCATATTTACTTTATTCATATTTCTTTAAAAATATATTGATTAAAAATTTTTTGGATATAAATTTTATAATACATATTCCGCCCAGTAAAAAGTAAGAGTGCCATTCTACTCTCTTTAGTTCCTATGCGAAAAGAAATTTGAATTCCTTACAATTTTCTGAAATATTATATTGATTTGAGGTAATTTTTTTCAATGCATTTTCAATACATGCAATTAATGTTTATTTAATATGCGTAATATAGAAATCCCGCGTTCTGCATATTTAATAATATGCGAGTGTCAGTTAATTTTGTTCATTTAGTAATTCATACTCCAGATATTTTATATATAAAATGTTTAGCTTTCAATGTTCAGCTTCATTGTGTTTAAATGGATATTGCAGTATATCAAGCATAATGCATGCATTGCAAGTATTTTCAATACATGCAATTAATGTTTATTTAATATGCGTAATATAGAAATCCCAGTTCTGCATATTTAATAATATGCTAGTGTCATTTAATTTTGTTCATTTAGTAATTCATACTCCAGATATTTTATATATAAAATGTTTAGCTTTCAATGTTCAGTTTGTGTTTAAATGGATATTGCAGTATATCAAGCATAACATTATAAAAATTCCTTCTAACATTTGCTTTAAAATAAATAAGTGTAAATGTGTAGTTTTGATTTGATTAAAAATTCATATTTTCACATAAGTGTGAACAAAATGAAACTTATAATAAATAATTTCTTAATAATATAAATATTTCTAAATAATTTCTTAAACGTATGACTACATCTTTCTTTACGAAATTTGTAACTTCACCAGATTCTTCACCGAAATTTTATCAGATAACTGACAGCCAGGGATGTTGGATACGTGCTGGAGTGCCTAGCCCGAAGGCTTTTACCTCCGGTCTGTGGATAAAGTATTAACACATGTCATCATTTGAGCGAAATTGATCTGATTCATACAGAAAAGGACACAAAGTCCAACCTTCCTTATTGGAAGGAGAGTGAAAACTAAGGTGCAGCGGTGCTGCCATCTAGAGGCAAGTTGGGATACAACTTGCATCATTGGTTACAAGCTGAGGGGGGAGGAGTTTGCGAGATAGATGCTAAAAGAATGTAAGAGGTTAAAGAGTTGCACAATAAGCAGACTGGGAATGCTAGAAAAATTAAAACGATGCTTAGGGAGGTTCATACAAGACTGCACGGGGACGCTTTTTATTCGCCCGCGGGTCATAGTCCTGGAGATTAAACAGAGATTCATTCGGTATTTTTGGTATGTCTCTAAAGAATTTTGTAGTTTGTTTTTTAATAGCCTGTTTAATAGTTTTTACTTTAAAGTCTTTGTGAATTATATCATTACGTAAGTAACGAGGGGCTTTCCTGATGATTCGGAGTATCCTGTTCTGTTCCACTTGAAGTTTTTGAATATTCGATTTACATGCATACCCCCAAATCGGGCATGCATATAAGAGAATTGGCTGCATAATGCTCTTGTATAAGAGAATCTTATTGCTAATATCGAGGTCTTTTGAAAATAAAAGATGATTTAGTGCTCCTACGAGCTTTTTAGTTTTTTTGACAATGTACTCAAAGTGCGTACGCCAAGTAAGCCGGCTATCCAAATGGACACCGAGGTACTTGGCAGTACGCGAAAAAGGGATAGGCTGATTTTTGAACATTAAGGGGGGGGGGGGAGGGATACGGGCTCCAGAGAGAAAGACTGCCTGCGATTTGGATGCATTAATCTTGATTTTCCAATTATCGTAATATTTTATAAGTATGCTGATATGATTCTGTAACTGGGTGTGGAGATAATTAATATTTTTGTTGGAGGATATAATACACGTGTCGTCTGCATATAAGCAAAGGGTGGTGTGAGGGGCGCGGGGGATATCATTTACATACAGATTAAAAAGAAGGGGCCCTAGAATGGATCCTTGCGGAACGCCTGCGTTGATGGTTTTAATTTCGGAGAGGGTATTTAGAGTTCGCACATGGAACTTTCTTTTTAGTAGATACGAATTTATAATTTGGATGAAGGGGGGGGGGAAGTTAAGTTTAATTAATTTGTAGATTATTCCAGGGGTCCACGTCTTGTCGAACGCCTTTTCGACGTCCAGCAGAAGGGCACCTACGTGATTTTTATTTTTAATGCCATTAGCAGTGAATTCAACTACTCTGAGAAGCTGATGGGTGGTGGAGTGCATGGGTCTGAATCCAAATTGCTCTGGGATAATGATATCTTTTTCATTTATAAATTTATAAAGCCTGTTCTGAATGATTCTTTCAGTGATTTACACAGCCAGGGATGTTGGATACGTGCTGGAGTGCCTAGCCCGAAGGCTTTTACCTCCGGTCTGTGGATAAAGTATTAACACATGTCATCATTTGAGCGAAATTGATCAGATTCATACAGAAAAGGACACAAAGTCCAACCTTCCTTATTGGAAGGAGAGTGAAAACTAAGGTGCAGCGGTGCTGCCATCTAGAGGCAAGTTGGGATACAACTTGCAGCATTGGTTACAAGCTGAGGGGGGAGGAGTTTGCGAGATAGATGCTAAAAGAATGTAAGAGGTTAAAGAGTTGCACAATAAGCAGACTGGGAATGCTAGAAAAATTAAAACGATGCTTAGGGAGGTTCATACAAGACTGCACGGGGACGCTTTTTATTCGCCCGCGGGTCATAGTCCTGGAGATTAAACAGAGATTCATTCGGTATTTTTGGTATGTCTCTAAAGAATTTTGTAGTTTGTTTTTTAATAGCCTGTTTAATAGTTTTTACTTTAAAGTCTTTGTGAATTATATCATTACGTAAGTAACGAGGGGCTTTCCTGATGATTCGGAGTATCCTGTTCTGTTCCACTTGAAGTTTTTGAATATTCGATTTACATGCATACCCCCAAATCGGGCATGCATATAAGAGAATTGGCTGCATAACGCTCTTGTATAAGAGAATCTTATTGCTAATATCGAGGTCTTTTGAAAATAAAAGATGATTTAGTGCTCCTACGAGCTTTTTAGTTTTTTTGACAATGTACTCAAAGTGCGTACGCCAAGTAAGCCGGCTATCCAAATGGACACCGAGGTACTTGGCAGTACGCGAAAAAGGGATAGGCTGATTTTTGAACATTAAGGGGGGGGGAGGGATACGGGCTCCAGAGAGAAAGACTGCCTGCGATTTGGATGCATTAATCTTGATTTTCCAATTATCGTAATATTTTATAAGTATGCTGATATGATTCTGTAACTGGGTGTGGAGATAATTAATATTTTTGTTGGAGGATATAATACACGTGTCGTCTGCATATAAGCAAAGGGTGGTGTGAGGGGCGCGGGGGATATCATTTACATACAGATTAAAAAGAAGGGGCCCTAGAATGGATCCTTGCGGAACGCCTGCGTTGATGGTTTTAATTTCGGAGAGGGTATTTAGAGTTCGCACATGGAACTTTCTTTTTAGTAGATACGAATTTATAATTTGGATGAAGGGGGGGGGGAAGTTAAGTTTAATTAATTTGTAGATTATTCCAGGGGTCCACGTCTTGTCGAACGCCTTTTCGACGTCCAGCAGAAGGGCACCTACGTGATTTTTATTTTTAATGCCATTAGCAGTGAATTCAACTACTCTGAGAAGCTGATGGGTGGTGGAGTGCATGGGTCTGAATCCAAATTGCTCTGGGATAATGATATCTTTTTCATTTATAAATTTATAAAGCCTGTTCTGAATGATTCTTTCAGTGATTTTGCTCAGGGATGGGAGGAGGGAAATGGGACGGTATGACACAGGGTTAGAGGGGTCAGCTCCGGGCTTTAAACAGGGGATTACGACAGCAGTTTTCCAGCAAGCCGGAAAGTGGCAGAATTTAAGAATTGAGTTGATCATTAAAACTATGTAAAAGATAATGTTAAGTGGTAGGGCCTTAAGGGCTCTATTAGAGATTTTGTCTATTCCAGGGGATTTTTTGTTCTTCAATTTATGAATGATTTCAGTTACTTCTTCAACAGAGGTGGGAGGGACCAGAGGAGGGGGGGGGGACAAGAGAAAACTGTTAACTGTAGACTGCACATGAGTATGAAAAGCGTTGTTCGGGATATCAATCGCAAATTGCTTCTCGTAGCAATTTGCGATAGCATTTGCTTTGTCCCGTTCTGAAAAAGCGGTGCCAGTGGACGAGAGGAGGGGGGGGAGCTGCGAATAGGGTTTCTTAATTCTTTTAATCTCTTTCCAGATGCTATTGTCAGAAGGGGAGAGGGACTCAATATAATTTTTCCAATTATTTTGGTTGTGTTTTTGAATGGCAATTCTAATATTTTTATTTACGGAGTTAAGGTGGGTTTTAGTGCGGGGGTCTCTAGTTACTTGCCAGAGGCGGCGAACAAAATTTCTATACACAATCTGAGTTTGGATGTTATGCGGAAGGGAGTTGTAGCGGGGGGGGGGGGCCGAGAGGAGGAAGCTTTAGCCAGGGAGTTTTGAATTTCGAGGGTGATTTTTTGGGCAGCTTTATCAATGTCAGCAGGGCAGTTAATATTAGGGATGAGCAGGGTGGTGTTTCTAAGGTTTGATTTGAAATTATTCCAATCGACACAGGAAGGGAGGCTGGAGACAGGGAGAAGGGAGTTTAGCTGAAGGGTGAGGAGGATGGGGAGGTGGTCAGAGCTAAATTCATTAAGAGTTTCAATTGTATAAGGAAGATGGATATTTTTAAGAAGGCCGAGGTCTATGGTGGAGGGGTAAGGGGAATGCGAGTAGTGGGTGGGCAGGGCTGGGACTGCAAGATGAATTCCAGTAGCAGAGATGAATTTTTGCAGAGCAGTACCGTAGGTGTTTCTTCTGCGGCAATTCCAGAGGGGGCTATGTGCATTATAATCACCCAACAGGATGGCACGGTGATTGATATTACTGATACTTTGCAGGTCAGGGGTAATGTCTATTCTGCTGGCAGGTTTTATGTAGATGGACCCAATAATGATGGGCGGGTGGTTCGGTAGAGAGAGCTGAATCATTTTATTTTCAATTACAGTAGTATTGACCGGATTTAATTCATGGTGAGGGATGTTATGCTTAATGTAGACAGAAACTCCGCCTGCATGCGAGGGTTGATTATTAGATGGGTTATTTCTCAGAGCCGTATAATTATAGTAATTTGCAATTTTGAGGGGGCGGGGTCGGAGGCCAGGTCTAACTTCTTGTATAAGTATTATATCAATGCTATTATTCTGTACAAAGGAACGCAGTTCAGTGATTTTGCCGCGGAGCCCATTGGCGTTCCACGACAATATGTTTAGGTGACTGAAGGTTTTACTCGCCATGACGGGGGGGGGGGGACTGTACTAAATACCTCTCCAAGGGCAGATATGATGTTTAATGATTTATCTAGTGGATTAATTGGTTTGTTAATTGTTTCTTTAATTTGATTTATGAAGTTTTTGATTTTATTAAAATTTAAATCTAAGTCAGTAAACATTTGTTTGAATTCCTGAATAATCTGTATTATATCTTTGATTTGAGAAGTTGAGGATGTTTCATTGATAGTCTTTTCGTTCAAGTTTTCTGCAGCTAGGGGTGGGGGGGCAGGGGAGATGTAAGAATGTACGGCAATTTGCTGTAGGGTTTGCTTTCTAGCATTGGCTACAATTTGATTTCTTGGGATGAGTTTAGGGGAGGGGGGGGGGAGCTGAAGTACTTTGGTAGGACTTTTGAACTGCCGCGATTTCCGCAAAGGATCTGTTTTCGTTCTGATTTATGGTGGTGGAGGTTTGGCTGACATTAGTTCTAGTGTTTTCCTGCTGTTTAGTTTGTTCTGGTATAGTAGTTTGAAGGCGGGGGAAGTCTGAGGGCTGTAGATTAGGTGGGCTGCTTCTGGGGGGGGGGGGGGGACAGGCAAGTTTGCATTATTTGGCATTTGATTTTTATTTTGTGGGTTAGCGGGGCAAAGTCTGAAATTAGCCGGGTGTGGTCCCTTACAATTTGCACATTGTGCAGGGGTGTCTTTTGATTTCGTGCATTCTCTGGTATGGTGCCCTAGCCCGCATTTAAGACATCTTGGTGGCAGTCTGCAGCATTCGCTGGAATGTCCAAACCGCTGACAGCGGTAGCACATTTTAATTCCCCTCGAATCAAAGTTTGTTACACGTATTGTCATATCTAGAACAGAGGTGACGTTTCTTATATCTTCCCAGCCCTTAGTGGGGTTGAGATAAATCAGGAAAATGGGCAACGGTGCTTGGTTTTTCAAATCCCTCAGTTGCGATATTCTATGTACACTATATCCCATAAAGTTGAGTTCTTCCTTTAGTTCCTGAATATTCGTGTTTGGGGGCAGTCCTTTAATGAGTATCTTAATTGGCCTTTCCGCCTTTATGTTAATTGAGTGAAATTCTAGGTTTTGTTCAATTAGGAATCTTTGTACCAATCTGAAGTCGTCTAAGTTTTGTGGGAGAATCTTAATGAGGTCCCCAGCAAGCTGGGCTTTGACACTAGTGGCAGTTTTTGCGTTGATCGCTTTAATGAGCTCTCGCCAGTTATGGGGGCAGTTAACGTAAAAGGGTTCGGGATTATAGGCATTAAATTGGGGGTTCTCAGGTTTGTTATTACCATTGCTATTAGTTTGAGAATTAATATCAGTTTGAGAATTAGTATTATTAATTATTTCATTTTCAATTTCCTGAGGGGGGAGGGAGGTGTCCATATCAGACGAAGAAAAAGGGTTCCTTGCAGTCTCTATTCCAATATAGGGCTGAATATTGACCATGGGGCAATGCCTCTTTGGCATCCTGAAGCCGTCCGAGTCTACTTGTGCATTTTGATTATCAGTTCTTGAGTTAGTTTTACTTTTATTATTTAAATTATTATTACTTTTATCATTAGATTCATATTGGTCATCATTAAAATCATTATTTACATTCTGAGAAGTTTGAGTAACATATTCAGTTTCAATACTAGTTTCATTATTATTATTAGTATTAATTTCATTTAAGTTAGCTGCCTCAGCAGAGTTTACAGTATTATCATTAAGATTAGCTTTAGCCACGCACGTGGGTAAGCCATTGCGTGCAATGTAAGCATCTATCTCTGATTTGAAAGGGGTATTACAATCAAAATAATCAGTTCGCTCAAAATGATTTGACAAAGTGTAACACATACCCAAATATTCATCCTGAGTGAAGGTGGAGAGGCCATCAGATAACTTGTGGAACTCGTATAGGAGGAAGTCACCGATGAGTCTGAAGGTGGACATGGAGGCCAGGTCACTAAGTTCATTTTCAGATGGGATATTTAGAGTCCTGAATTTGTCAATAATCAATCTAATGTCCGAAGGTACACCTTTTATTGAAGTCTGTGAAGAAGGCTTGGACGCCATGTCCAGTCTGTGAGAGTCGATGAATCGAGATGCAGGATGCACGTTGGGAGAGCACGCTGTAAACGTTCCACGTGGTAAGACGTCCGACAGAGATGGAGTCCAAAGCAGCAAAAGTCAGAGACGCGCTGTACGAAATGGTACAGCAAGGTTCCACGTGGTGAAATCAGAGCAGGAGCGAACAGGAAACGATCAGTAGGAGGTCACGTACACGACTGTATCACGATGCTGCTAGTCAGAGCATGAAAATGAGCTGGCACGAGTCGAAAAAAGATGAATCAACTTGCTCCTGGGAGAAGTACGACCAAATTTCAGTGATTTTTCACCGGCTTTGAAACTTCACCACATTATTTTTTCTTTATTTCTGGTAAGTATTGTAGGGAAAGTTCTATAAATCGTAATAATTCTAGTTTACCCATTTAAACAATGTCTTAATTTGAAGTTGCATGGATTTAGAGAGAAGCAGATAAAACTCATACAGAGAAGCTTAAAAATGTCAAATGACAGCTTTATATCCAAGTGGCTGATAAATACTCGTTTGTTCTCATTTGACGCAACAGGAAGGCGTAGTGCCTAGAATATGTATTTTTGAGTAAAGTATTTTGTCGCAAAAATGTTCGATTTCGAGATTTTGATGAAAATATGTTTCAAGGCCTCCTGAACACTTTTCGACTATTATTGGTGTGAAGCCAGTCTGATTGTATATCTGTGGTCGATTTCTTGTGTACAACACGACAGCTACCATAAATATTAATGGATTTTCACAAAACTTTATATCCGGCTTTGTTATCAAAACAGCTAGAACTAGAATAGAATTTATTTTAAATTCGAGCGAAAACTTCGAAATTCATACGAAATATTATAATTTTTTAACATGGCAGTACAGAACAAAATTTGATAAATTCATGCATAAAATAATTTATTTATGGCCCAATTATCACGTGACTTTGTAGTTTTAATCATTGTTGTGATAAATAGCTGCGATACAATGTTTTCGTTTGTGACGTCTATAGTGACCCTCGTGTGGCAAATTAACTGCCCTCTGCGGGGTACATTGTCAACTATGGTATCACTTGAAATGTTTTCTCAAGCCCTTTAAAGTGAAGGGTAACACGCTGTAATTGTAATCATTTGAACTCATAATACCGATTTTTCAAAAAAATGTTGCAAAATTTGAAAAAATAAAAACTACTAAAAATGGATTCTAGTATGAGAAGGACGAGTTTTGCCATAATCTAGTTAATTAATTATGCATATAAGTAATAAGTGTTTTTTCCAGTTGTAGAATATGGTATAAACAAAAATATGGAGACAAAAATAAATTGAAATTCAAAATAATTTTAAATATGTATGGATATTTTTTGTTTGAGTTTTCATTTGCATTGCACGGATAATTTTTTTCTTTTTACCAAATTAACAGTCTAAATAAATATTATTTAATTCAATACAAGCTTTCACCATAGAAATGCATAAAATGCAGGACGACTTATTCCAGCGTCATCTGAGAATTATCGTCTCAAACGATTTTGGCGATTTTCCAACATGAAGTATTTAACTCATTGCTTTACCTCCATGGTTTTAAACAATGCGTTTGAGTTGCCACATGAAATAAGTAACCTTACTTGATGTTATATAATTTCTGCAGACGAATAAGTCTTTTACAGTATTGAAATTAGTTATATCGCAATTCGCTTTTAGTTCAAATCGCTTTTCGTTTCTTGAGCTTCTCAGCTTTAACGTGAGAACGTGAACATAAAAAAGGCTAATTGTATGCCGATGTTTTGTTTTTATACCCATTGAATGAACCCACCATATGGCTGGCGATTTTGGTGGATTAAATGAAAACCATCAGAGTGGCACGTACCGTGATATTTAGAGGACAAATTGGATCCATATTAGGTGAATTTAGAATCGAAATCCATTGAGATCAAATTCAATTTTGATTGACGAAGTTTCTGAGACAGAAAAATCTATAAAAATTTGCATTTTATTTTTTCACTCAAACATAAAATAGAGATTCTAGAATTAACACTAACTGTATGTTTCTGTGATGATTATGTATGCTGATACAACAGTTCTTACGCTGTACTATTTGTGTTGATCAGGGTAAGTAATAAGGTTTTAAATCCATTTATTTCGGAATGGATATTTTCATAATTGTCAAATGTAAAAGGACATATTTAAAATTCCTTTATAAAGTACAGGCATCAAATTTCGTACAAAGTTCCATCCAGTTTATATATACATAAATCACTTTTAAGGTTATTAAAAATATTGCAAATATTCTCTTTTAATCCTGAAAAAAATTAAAGTGAAACCTTTTCTATGCACAAAAGTGAAAAAATATGCGAATTGAGTAATTTTTTCAGCAGTTATCTCAAAAATATTTTTTAATTTTGTTACTATAACATTTTATATTAAGAACTTTTTATATGTAATGAGATGTTTGTAAAGACACACAAAAAAAAATGCATTACAAAACTACCATAAATAAATATATAACATTTTCTTTTCTGGATTCCTGAAAACTTCTAGTGAAAAATTATTGCTCAAATGGCAGTTATTACAACCCAGCAGATATATATGTACCTTCCGTTGCTTGTGATGTAAAATAAGTGTAAATTAAAAAGAATCCATTAAAATATTTAATTATCCTTTTAAAAAAAGAAAAAGTATATGAATCTCTATCTTCGTTATACAAAATTGTCTACGTAGGCATATGTGAAGAATAAAAAACAACCTCGTTTTGTTTATACAAAACGTACAAAATATGAATTTTTATTAACACACGTAAAAATAAAAACACTAAAATTATAGCAAAAGTTATTCTAGTACCATTTTTATCCCGTTGTGGATATCATTTAAATGCATTTATTACAACATATGATTTTAAAAAACAAAAACATTTTGCCAAAACAAAGCAGATATAGCTTAAAAAAATAAAAGTATTAATAAAATTACTGCATCCCAAGGCCGTAAATGATAACACTATCAAAAGTATAATGCTATTAATGTACAAAGTTTTACTTCTCTTTAATATTACTATTGAATACATTAAAGGAAAACCGTCTGCTGTATAAACAGATTCGATTGTTTCTATAACAGGATATAATTTTCTTCAATAAAATGTTTCGAAAAAAATATATATATCGCCAAAAACTGGATTTGTGTACTTAACGGAGCACAGACTTTTAAATTTATAGATTAACCTAACTGGGACGATTCTAATAACAGAAGTTTATTGCTTTTAAATTCGATTTGTGCGTATCCAAAACAGGCATAGCATAATAGCACTTTTTAAAAGCAAATGATAAATGTGCAACTCCACATCAAAATTACACACGCTAAAATGATGCTATTCCTAAGTTTTAATTAATGCCCGAATAGCTTTTGACAGTAAAGATACGGCAGGAAATATCTGCTATTGAGAGCTTAGTTAATAAGAAATTTTAAAAGCATGTTAGCAATATGCATACATGTCTTTCGTTTTCTTGCTCAAATTCGATTTACCTTTATGCATACGTGTACGTAAAATATTGTAACCAGGCCAAAAATTCAAGGTTTTTACACTTTTCGAGCATTTCTGAACTTTGAACTAAATGGTTTTCTGTCCGTTTTCTCAAAAAGGAATGCGTTTCGAATGAAATTTGATACGATTAAATAATTGCTCAAAAATTGCCTCAAAACAACACAAATAAACTCCGTATATACTGCATACATACAAAAAATTAGCCTACTACTTTCAAAGGCTAATAAGAACCTCCATAGGACCGACAAGAAATGCCAACTTGTCGCATTTGAAGTTGCCAACTCTACTTCAATAAGTCATCTTGCCGCTCCTAAATAAGGCTGCTATTTACTCTTGGAATTGGTAGACCAGTTTTTTGCATGTGTGCTGTATATACGGAGTTTTTGTTTATTTGTGTTATTTTTCAGCAGTTTTTGAGTGACTGTTTAATCGTGACAAATTTCATTAGAAACACATTTTTGAGATAGCTTAAACAGAAAACTATTTACGAAGTTTTTATATATTTATTTGGTATAAGTTGTTATATTGCGTACACTGGAATCCTATACTGATTTTGCTTGCGATCGAGGATTAGAAAAAAACCAACCAAATGTTTTAATGGCGACTTTGCGCAGCTTGGCCTGAATGCTTTTTTATTCTGAGTGATTTACAGAGTTCCTTGTTAAATTTATCTTTGAATTGCTCAATTTCAATGCTAATTGAATATGTACAACTTAATGTATTTTTACAGTAGCTGGAAAGTAGTAACTAGGATGGCCGTGTCTGTTCCACATGACTTATTGTGAACCATACTGTTCGACCTCTTGCTTAGTTTGTAAACAACGGTTGAAGTTCATCCCCTGAAATACAAGATTAAATTTCTTCCAAGTACTATGGCTAAATTATTTAAAGGCCTGAGATGACTAGACGTAGCTTCTCTCATACCATGTCTTAAATGTGTAAAAGCAATAAAATATTTTAGTATATACCTTGTGTTGCATGATTTTATTAGCTAATGATGTAGGGGAGAAAAAAGTGGGAGTTTGGCATAGGGATTGAGCTGCAAGAATGACGCAATATGCGCAGCCCCCAATAAACTAAGTCCACGCGCATGTGCACTCAGACTGACGCAGTTTCAAGGCGAAACTGCGTCAGTCTGAGTGCACATGCGCGTGGACTTAGTTTATTGGGGGCTGCGCAATTGCGTCATTCTTGCAGCTCAATTCCTATGCCAAACTCCCACTTTTTTTTTTTTTAATATATGAAATTAGAAATATATATCAAATAATTTTATTTTACTCCTGATACATTTTCCGATTACTGAAAATACTTCTTTTTCAGCAACGCATCTCAAAATGGCAATTGTTAGAGCAGAATTTCACCGAAGATTGCGAATTTCTTCTATGATAGGAGTTGCTTTCCAGAGCATCGTCCATTTCCGTAATACTGCACGCCACGATATAAAATTATCTGAAATGAACAACACACAACAAAATCTCAACATTTTTAGACAAATTATTTAAAGAAAAATAAGCATAAACTATGGTAATAACATTTGATGTCGTTTACAAAATTATAAGACACAAAACTGCACATTGTAGAAAATCATTATTCTGATATAACTATTAAATTTAGAGGAATTATTATGCATCTGGGTCCATTTACGTGAAATGAGCATTGCTCGACCATTTTTGAACTAGGCCTAATTTTTACTTGCCGGAGCGAATCGAAATTAGGGTTTTCTGAGATACGTGGAAATGATTAACTCTATAAACTTATCCAAGATAACTAACCAAACTCCCCCCCCTAAAAGTAGACATTTTAATCTTTCAGAATAAGTATTAAAGTTGCATTTAGTTTTTAGGTTAACAAAATTAAAGATGCCTTAAAATTCAGCAATTATGAATCGCAAAATCGCCATTTTCAGGTGCCTATAAACTTCAGAAGGGAAAAAAACTAGTTTTTGTAAGAAAAAATATTAATTCCTAGAGAAAGCAAGCTTTTAAAGATTATCAAGGAGAAAAAAATCCATTTTTAAAACCTCTTTCTACCTTTCTTACACCAATAAACTTGCCAAAAATTGCATATTTCATGGTCAAATATTTTGAAGAGGACCTGAAAAAATTTGATATTTTTTATGTTAACTGCTCTATTGGTACCATATAGGTATGGATTTCATTTTGTGGTTCCAGAATTATAAGGGCTTAAATGTGGCTGAAAAGTATTTTCAACATAAACAGAAAGTTATAAAATTAGGCTATTATTATGAGCAAATGTAATTTTATATACATTTAAAAACAATTGCATATATTATATTTTGAAAAGTGTTATATTGAAAATAAGTTACATAATGCATGCAAGATTTCGCTCCCTATCTTTAAAGGAGACACAAACTTCACTTCTGGTATTTTCTATAGCCTTTAATCAAATTATATTTGATGTCCATGTGTGCTCTTCTTTTTAATAATCATATTTATTTTCACTATATTATTATAAATTTTATTGTACCTCTGCTTCGTACGGAATATATAAAGAAACTTAAAATTTACAATTATGAGCAAATTCCTTATAGTATTGAAAATGACATTGTTATTCAAATACTTTCTATTGAATATTAAATTTAATTCTCCTTAAAAGAAGTATAAGAATATATGTTCTTATTTTACAAAATTATCTTCATAAACAGATTTGAAGAATAAACCATCCAGCTAATGTTTGTAAGCAAATTTACAAAACATGTGAAATTTGATCAATAATCGCCAAAATGAAATCTCTATGAAATTGGATTAACAAATGACAAAATTAAAGCTCTAAAATTTTATTAGCTCTAAAATAGTATACCCGTATCATTTTTATTCTGTTTCAACAATTGGCTAAATTTGATATATATGAGTTTGAAAAATATTTGCTAAATAGATGACTTAAGAAATTGAAAATATCAATAATCCCGATAACATTTCAACCAAAACGCTATAATTGATATAGTGGCAAATAATTTTCAAACTCATAAAGTTTAGTGAATTGTTGAAATAGAATGAAAATGATACGGGTATATCTTTTAAAAGTATTTTTGTGCTTTCATTCTGTCATATTTTGATCAAATTTCATTTTGGCATATACTGATCAAACTTCACATTTTTTGTAAATTTGTTTACAAACGGGACCAGGATGTTTTTATCCTACAGATCTGTTTGTGAATATAATGTTTGTACAGCGAGAACAGATATTCTTATATTTTTTTAGGATAATGAAATATAATTTCAATAGAATGTTCCGAATAAAACTGTCATTTAGAATACTATAAGGATTCGCCCATAATTGTAAATTTCTTTATACATTCCGTACGAAGAACTGGCTACAGCTAGTAAATAAAAAATTTTATAATAATTGAAAAGTAAATTTGATTAAAGGCTATAAAATATACCAGAAATGAAGTTTATGTTTCCTTTAAAAGCAGGGGGTGAAATCTTTAATGCATTATGACTTTCGATATATAACATTTCAAAATCATCAGAGATTTTTTATCTTCAGAGTGCTTTTCAACCACATTTTGAGTCCCCATAATTCTAAAGCCACAAAATGAAATTCATACCACTTATAGGGGTACCCATTAGAGTAGTTAACAAAAAAAAAGAATTCGAATTTTCTATCAGGTCCTTCTTTCAAGGTATTTGAGCTTGAAATGTGCAATATTTGAATTTTGGACAAGTTTTAGTTTTTCAAATAGGTAGAGAATGGTTCTCTTTTTCTTGACAATCTCTAAAAACTGTCTTCTAGCTTGTGGGGAAAAAATTAGTACCTGGATTTTAACCCTTCTGGCGTTATAAGCGTCTGAAAATGCGATTTCGTTATTCACATTTGCTGAATTTAAGTCTCTTTAATCTTGTAACACTAAAAACTAAATGCAACTTAAAAACCTATTCTAAAAGCTCAATGTGTCAACTTTCAGGGGGAAAAGTTTGTTTAGTTTTCTTGGATAGTTACAGAGATATGGTCATTTCCGCGAACCCCCAGAAAACTCTAATTTTGGTCCGCCCCAAGCAAGTAAAAATAGGCCCAGATCTAAAACGACTACAAACTAAAAAAAAAAGATAAAATTGTTTTGTTGTGCATACGAAGGGTACTAACTATCATAGGAAAATAATAAAATGGTTGAGCAACTAACTCACTGTGCTGATCTCACTTGGAATGGCCCATCTTTTAATTTTAAGAAATCTTTGAAATATAAAGTTTTTTTTTTTTCAGAAATCAGCTGCTTAAGGATAGATACATAAAATTTTCGGACACATTAAAGACTATTTGATCATTAACAAATTTCAAAGAAAAAAAAATAATATTAAGATTCATACACTTAAAAATGTATTTAATTATAGAAAAGAATTATCGCCATTTCCAATTTTAGTGCTTCAACAAACAATATATCCAGAATGTTTCAGAAACATTGTACGACAAAATATTTCTGAAACGATTGGTTGGAGGCCCATGGACCAAATTTAAGAAATGCGGTAAATAAGACATACTTTGATCGCAGACCCATGAATCAAAGATAAGAAATGCTTCAAATAGCATAGAATTCGATTGCAGACCAATAGATCAAAGTTAAGAAATACGTCAAATAAGATAGACCTGGCTATGATAGTTTTGGTCAAGTGGCATGTTTTGGAGAAAATGTGCAAAATTTAACTTTGTATCGGGCCCTCTACATAGGAAGTTCCAATTATCAAATCGTTCCTTTTTCATTATAAAAAAAAGGTTCATTAATATTCAAAATTGGCCGGGAAAATTTGTCAAAGTCATAGGACTTAAACCACTTTGACCCAAACATAAAAAATGTGAAAACATGGATTTCACGAGTCGAGTAAAAATCGAACTTCTTTAAATAGAATTTACATTTGAAAACTTATAGGAGCAAAATTCAAATGCTTCGCTCGCTATTTAAAACATCTTTAGAAAAAATTTTATTCATCCCTAGTCATCGAAAACTTTAATGATATCTCGGGTAATTTTGACCATTTACCAATTTAACTTTTTGTTTGGCTAATTGGGCTATGGAAAATATTTTTATAGATTTCCTTCTAGAAGACCCGAACAGAAAGTTACATTTTGTGCCTTTTTACTGAAAGGTGTCACGTGATCAAAATTTACATACAATGTTAGTCTACCTTAATTAAAACATTTCTTAAATTGAAACCACGGGTCTAAAACAAATCGTTCAATAGATATTTAATCGTGCAATCTTTTTTAATCATCCTGTATAACTTGGAAACGAAAAATAAGCAAAAAAGTTGCACAAAGCAAACGATGGTTTCTAAAACATGTGATCAGCGTTTTTAACACTTTACAACAAAGTTGAAAAATGTTTATGACTTTGTTCATTCTGTCTGTCAGCACGATAACTGCCGTAAAAATGACTTAATCAAAATGAAATTTTAGTATGTTGTTCAGACGGTCTGTAGGACCTATGGGAATTTAAATGAATAATATCACCCAATTAGTTTTGGATTGAACCCGGGTTGAAAAATGAAATACCTTGAACCCTATTGGACCTAAATATTCAAACATTTTTAAGCGGATTTAAAATTCACAAATTGCTTCGAAAATTTTAGATAATATTCAAAGTATTCCATAAAATATATAAAAAAAAATTCAGCAAAATATAATCAGTATTTTTTTAAATAAAAATTATAATAATAATTACACCTCTTATATGAAGCGATCACGTGACCCAGTTCAAAATGAAATATGGCATCCATCTTGTCTCAAAATCGTGATTTTTAAAGTTCTTTTTAATTCATATTGAGTGTTGTATCCGTCCTAAAACCGCTGCATTTTTGCCTAAATTCTGTGCATCTACATACTGATACAACGCAATTACAATATATTTGAGTTTAAATGATCATCAAAATTTGATTATTTCTACAACGAAGCCTATTTTTCACTTATGTAAAATGTAAACAGTAAATTGTGTAGAATGAGTTGTATTAGAATTTGCTGTATTTCTTTAACGAAAAATTATTTAGCTCATGGAGTTTGCATAGCTGATATGAATGAAATATTCATTGAGTTTGCAGAGAGAAGGACGATTTTTTTCGATGACGTTTTAAGCATAGAGTTTAAGTACTAGTAGGTCCATGGTCTTAATTTTAAAATAAAATAAATTATTATAGTATTGTGTTGAATGAAATGTTGCTTTTATAGAGAGAGCCAGGCGTGTTATTTTTTCTATAAAGTCATTTGAATGAATTTCAGTTGTTTTCGATGAAGATTTCAAATATAATAAATTAATGTAATATTATGATAATTTTTAAAATATTATCTAGGAATGTAGCGCATTTTAGAGATGTTTAAACCAAGCAATTTATATTTCAATGCCGTTATTTGAATGCAGTCCATTTTTTTCGATGAAGGTTTAAGTTTTCAAATATAATAAATTAATGTAGTATTGTGATAAGTTTTAAAATATTACCGAGGAATGTATTATATTTTAGAGATGTTTAAATAAAATTGCATTGAAGTTGGAAAGTGTTTCATAATCAATGCTTTAAGCATGATTGATCTTTCTTGTCCATTTTAACGGGGTTCTTATGTCCATAGTTTTTCTCACTGATAAAGTGTTTTGAATCCTTTGTTGGACGTCCACTTTACACTTTGCTATTTTAGCGTTCATTGCTTGTTACCACTTTCTCCACACACCTTGGTATTTTACCTATTTTTCTTTTCTAGCCGTTGGACACCCTCCCCCCCCATTTCCCTGTTTCAGTCACTGATCCAACTCTCACGCATGAAGTTTGCGCTTTTAGTGTGTTCTGAGGAAGAAGACTATTTCTTGCCTTCGAAACTGGTTACGGTACTTTTATGTTATATGCTACTTTTAATACATCTATTTTAATTTTCTACTGTTTAGTTACTTTCTCAAGCAAATAATCATGTCAGATCGAAATGTTTCTCAGACATACATTGGCTTACAAAATGATACAGTGACATTAAATGTTGTATTGTTATTAAGAAGCTGCACAAAATTAGGAAGTGAAAGAACAGAGAACAATAATAATTAAGATTTTGATATATCAATTTAGTAAATATAAATTTTCGAACTAGTTGTAATTTCGTATCAATATCAGTATCAAAAACTGATGTAAGTCGGAATGCCGGTTTTTTGTATTCCCATATTCCGGCATTGGACGTCTCAGTATGATCATGAGCGGTCCGATTTGATTTGAATGAAGTTTCTAGCAAGAGAGCCTTAACCAGTATAAAATACCTAACTTATGTCATGGAAGTTGATTCTTAAAGTGACACAACTAAGAACTTCTGAGGTAACTCTTAACGGACAAAGCAAATACAACAGATTCATAGGATTTAAATGGAAACACAATGGAAACATTGTGAGAATGCGAAGAACTGAAATACCATGAGAACGGTTATCACTAGAGTTATGGAGTTAATTTTATTTTTTTTGTCCTAAAAATATATGTATGAAAGAAGCATTTATATAATACACAAACACACACACACACACACACATATATCTCCTTTAGGGGGGATTTTTGGAACTAAAAATTTTTGCGGCGTTTCCCTATTTTCTGAAACGCTACACGGATTTGGCGTTCTTACGATCCCTGTTTTTAACACTTTACAACAAAGTTGAAAAATGTTTATGACTTTGTTCATTCTGTCTGTCTGTCTGTCCGTTAGCACGATAACTGCCGTAAAAATGACTTAATCAAAATGAAATTTTAGTATGTGTTCAAACGGTCTGTGGGACCTATGGGAATATAAATTAATAATATCACCCAATTAGTTTTGGATTGAACCCGGGTTGAAAATATGAAATACATTGAACCCTATGGGACCTAATTTTTCAAACATTTTTTAAGCGGATTTAAAATTCACAAATTGCTTCGAAAATTTTAGGTAATATTCAAAGTATCCCATAAAATATATAAAAAACATTTCAGCAATATATATTCAGTAGTTTTTTAAATAAAAATTAAAATAATAATTACACCTCTTATATGAAGAGATCACTTGATCATTTATGAAGATATCACGTGACACACTTCAAAATAAAATATGGCATCCATCTTGTCTCGAAATCGTGATTTTTAAAGTTCTTTTTAATTCATATTGAGTGTTGTATCCGTCCTCAAACCGCTTTATTTTTGCTTAAATTCTGTGCATCTACATACTGAAACAACGCAATTACAATATATTTGAGTTTAAATGATCATCCAAACTTGATTATTTCGACAACGAAGACTATTTTTCACTTATGTAAAATGTAAACAGCAAAATATGTAGAATTAGTTGTATTAGAATTGCTGTATTTCTTTAACACAAAATCATTTACTTCATGGAGTCTGCATAGCTGATATAAATGAAATATTCATTGATTTTACAAAAAGAAGGACGATTTTTTCGATGAAGTTTTAAACATAGAGTTTAATTACTTGTAACTCCATGGTCTTAAGTTTTTAAATAAAATAAATTATTATAGTATTGTGATGAATGTAATGAATGGGAAAATGTTATGAATGAAATGCTGCTTTTATAGAGAGTCAGGCGTGTTATATTTCGATGGAATCATTTGAATAAATTTCAGTTGTTTTTGATGAAGTTTTCAAATATAATAAATTATTGTAGTATTATGATAATGTTAAAAACATTACCGAGGAGCCAGACGATTTATATTTAATTGACGTCATTTGAATGAAGTTCATTTTTTTCGATGAACTTTTAGGTTTTCAAGTATAATAAATTAATGTAGTATTGTGATAATTTTTAAAATATTTCCGAAGAATGAATGTATCGCATTTTAAAGATGTTTAAATGAAATTGCATTGAAGTTGGAAAGTCTTTCATAATCAATGCTTTATGCATGATTGATCTTTCTTGTTTGTTTTTTTCCAGTACGAGCAGGTCGGAACTTACTACCAAACAATAGCTGTTCCTGACTTTAGGAACGGATGAAATAGATCCAGCGGTGAGATTCCTCATCGACAACGAACATCATCAAAACACATCGCACTAGTGGCACAATTGCTGTCAAATCTATCTATTATATATACTAATTGCCAAATGTCCATCTGTCTGTCTCTCTGTCTGTCGCGCTTTTTTTAGGCTCTTCCAGAATAGATAGAGACTTGCAACTTGGTACACGGCTCGCTCGTTCAATAAAAAGCCCCTGGAAAAATCGAATTTTTTTAAAACGTTCTATAGAGGGGGTGCCCCATACCAAAACTTTCGAAAAGTGAAATGAAGGGAAAGCATTCTTTGCGATGAGATAGAGACTTCAAATTTGGTGTATGGGTAAATCGTTTGAAAAGCAGAAAGTGTGCAATTTCAAATTTTCAATATTTTCTACTTAAGGGGGTGCCGCACACCCAAACGTTCGAAAAGTGAAATGATAGGAAAGCATGCTTTGATATATACTAATTGCAAAGTGTCCGTCTGTCTGTCTGTCTGTCTGTTTCTCACGCTTTTTTTAGGCACTTCCCGAATAGATAGAGACTTGCAACTTGGTACACGGCTCGGTCGTTCAATAAAACCACCTGGAAAATTCGAGTTTTTTGAAAACGTTCTATAGAGCGGGTGCCCCATACCAAAACGTTCGAAAAGTGAAATGAAGGGAAAGCATTCTTTGCGATGAGATAGAGACTTCAAATTTGGTGTATGGGTAAATCGTTCGAAAAGCAGAAAGTGGGAAATTTCAGATTTTCAATATTTTCTACTTAAGGGGGTGCCGCACACCAAAATGTTTGATTTACAGAATAAATGAAAATACGCTCCTTTAAAATTTGATAGAGGCTTGAAATTTGGTATATGGGCTAATCACTTGACGGAAACACGCAAGACGAATATAGTTTTTCAAAAATGTTCGTTTAAGGGGGTGCTGCAGAGTGAAACTTTCGAAAAGTGAATTGATAA
This sequence comes from Amaurobius ferox, assembly GCA_951213105.1. Classification (NCBI taxonomy): domain Eukaryota; kingdom Metazoa; phylum Arthropoda; class Arachnida; order Araneae; family Amaurobiidae; genus Amaurobius; species Amaurobius ferox. The sequence continues at coordinate 103,819,197 of OX578150.1, read as the reverse complement.
AAACCATGCTTCGAAATGAGATAGAGATATCAAATTTGGTGTAAGGGTAGATAGTTTGAAAGGAAGAAAGTGTGAAATTTCAAATTTCCAATATTTGCTACATTAAGGGGTAGACACACAAATATGTTCGATTTTCCGAATAAATGAGGCACGCTTCCTTTTAAATGTGATAGAGGCTTGATATTTGGCATATGGGCCAATCATCTGATAAAAGACACAAGACAAACAGAGGAAGAAATGCGCAAATTTAGTTTCCCAATATTTTCTTCTTTAGGGGGTTCTGCACACCAAAATATTCGATTTCTCGAATAAATGTGAAACGCGAATTATTATAAAATTTACATTTTTCAGGTGTGGCGTATTGCTGAGACCGTTGATTTAAAACGGGTATTCGGCTAGTATATACTAATTGCCAAGTGTCCGTCTGTCCGTCACGCTTTTTTAAAGCACTTCCCGAATAGATAGAGACTTGCAATTTGGTACACAGCTCGGTCGTTCGATAAAACCCCTTGGAAAAATCGAATTTTTCGAAAAAGTTCTCTACAGGGGGTGTTCCACACCAAAACGTTCGAAAAGTGAAATGATAGGAAAGTATGTTTTGAGATAAGATAGAGATTTTAAATTTATTGTATGGGTAAATCGTTCGGAAGGAAGAATGTGCGCAATTTCAGATTTCCAATATTTTCTACTTAAGGGGATGCCGCACACCAAATCGTTCCATTTAAAGAATAAATGAGAAAAGGCTCCTTTAAAATTTGATAGAAGCTTGAAATTTGATATATGGTCTAATCATTTGACGAAAACACCCAAAACAATATAGTTTTTTTAAAATTGTTCGTTTCAGGGGGTACCCCAGAGTAAAACGTTCGAAAAGTGAATTGATAAAAACCATGCTTCGGAATGAGATAGAGATATCAAATTTGGTATAAGTGTAGATAGTTTGGAAGGAAGAAAGTGTACAATTTCAGTTTATCAATATTTTCTACTTTAAGGGGTGCCGCACACTAAAATGTTCGATTTTCGGAATAAAGCAGAAACACCTCTTTTAAAACGTGATAGATGCTTGATATTTGGTATATGGGCGGATCCTCTGATAGAAATCACAAAAAGAGTAGAGTTTTTCAAAAATGCATATCTAAGGGGGTGGGTACTTCACACAAAAGCATTCGAAAGGTGAAATGCTAGAAAAACATGCTTCAGATAGAGACTTCAATTTTAGTGTACGGGTAAAAAGTTGGAAAGGAAGAAATTGCGCAAATGCATTTTTCTAACATTTGCTATTATAGGGGCCCTAAAGGAGAAGAAATGGAGCTGCAAGCACTCTCTAGTAAAAATAGATTTAAACGGACTTTAAACATCACGAATTTTACGCAGGGTAAATAAAATGGATGCCATATTTTATTTTTAAATGAGTCACGTGATCTCTGCATATAATATGAGTATAATTATTATTTCAAATTTATATAAAAAACTAGTTGGCACATTTTGTTGAAATTTTTTTTACACATTTTAGGTGATAATTAGAATATTTCCTAGAAATTTCTAAGCAATTTGTGAAATTTTATTCCGTTTAAAAAAATGTTTGAAAAATTATGTTCTATAGTGTATTTCATGTTTTTAACTCGGGTTAAATACGAAATTAATTGTGTGATATTATTTATTTTCGTTCCCATATGTCCGTCTCAAAATTTTATTTTGATAAAGTCATTTTTTCGGTAGTTATCGTCCGGACGGTCAGACAGACAGAATGGATTAAGTTATAGACACATTACAACTATGTTGGATGGAAAGTATAAAATCTGATATGGGGACTTTCCTTATATAATGCAATGAATTTACTCCTTTTACAGTAAAAAAATAATGTGTAAGATACACGGTACTGTGTTTCATCGTGGAATAGTACATTTGGCGATTTTCCGGATGACAACATTTCAAAGTAAACTATTTTAAAGTACTCAATTAACTTATGTTTCGCGCAAATCTAAATAAACAATTATCCATATTCATACATCCTCAATAATCGATATTGTCCATTTATTAAAGCATTTTAATAATTAATTCCTCAATTAGGCTTCATTTTCATTAATTTAGCGTCAATTTTGCTATTTTAACGAAATTTTTGTCAATTTGAGGCGAGATATCGCCAAGTTGGCGTTACTTTGCTAAATTATTCACCAAGTTCGCCAAATGCAGCACCAAGTGTTACAGACAAACGGAGAGAAGAGCATTTATTATATACTAGAAAGTATGCCCTTCATATGACGGAAAGCAGAATTTGCGAAACATTACTTTCCATTTGGCGCCATTTTCATCAATATAGCGACATTTTCGTCACTTTGGCAACATTTATAATAGTCGCCAAGTTGGCGAGGTATCGTTAAATTTCTCCCAAAATGTTACGGGGAATTGGGTTATTCCTTAAATCTGCTCTTATGTATTTTCCAAAATATTAAACTGTCATTTAACCGTCATTTTCATTGATTTAGCGGTATTTTTATCAATTTGGCGACATTTTCGTTAATTTGGCAATATTTAAAAAATTCTCTAAGTTGGCTGTATTCCGTCAAATTCGTCGCCAATATCTCGTCAAGCGTTATAGACGGAAAAATAAGTTATTCTTATAACAGTTAAATGACTATTGGCGTCCAAATAAAATGTATTACGCAAATTATATTTTCTCATGAATGGAACGAGCCAGATCAACGAGAATGATGTCACTAATTTATCGCATGATATTACATATGAAAAGTGAACATATATAACAATATTTAATATTTTTTTTTATTTTACGTGATTTTTTGATAAATTTAATCTTAAAATATAAAATATCTCGAGAACGGTTCTTGCTAGCGTTCTAAAGTTTGTGTCAATCGTTTTCTAATGACAAAATGCATATGACATGACTATGTACGTAACTTTATTAAAGGTTTTGATTTCTTGATGATCTTTTCAAAATTTCACTCGAAAATGTTGGAGAATTCTGAACTTTCGATTGCGTTTAAAATCAATAGGCTTCCAGTATTAAGGGATTGCAATTTTTGAACCAAATTTTGTTCGATTCGCTCCATTCGTTAGTGAGATATCGTCTCCATAGACTCACTAACACACACAGAAACATCACTTCAAAAGCATCTAATTCGTGTTCAGCGATGCTTGAAACGTACTCTCCCGTCGAAAACTAGAATTCAAATTTCGACACCGTCACTTACATTATACTATGTACATATATAAGGGAAGTAGAAATGTAACTATATGTAATGAAAAACGTATATGTAATGACTATATGTAATGACTATATGAAATGGAAGTAGAAATGTAACTATATGTAGAAATGTAACTATATGTGTATGAAAAATGTAAAATATTTCTTGTAATATAATCGTATGCTTGAAGATAACATTAACAAGAAAGATCAATCGTGCATAGAGCAATTATTTTGAATCACTTTCCAATTGCAATCCAATTTTATTAAAACATCTCAAAAGTGCGATACATTCAGCGGCAATATTTTTAAAATTATCACAATACTATATTAATTTATTATATTTAAAAACTTAAAACCTCATCGAAAAAAATTTACTTTATTCAAATGACGTCATTGAAATATAAATCGTCTGGCTCTCTATGTAAAATTTGTAAATATTTCATTCATACTACAATAATTTATTTTATTTAAAAACTTAAAACCATGGAAGTACAAGTAATTTAACTGTATGCTTAAAACTTCATCGAAAAAATCGTCTGCTTCTCTATATAAAATCAATGAATGTTTAATTCATATCAGCTATATTGCAGACTCCAGAGCAAAATAATTTTAATGAAATTCAACAATTCTTATTCAACGCATCCTACATCTTTATCTGTTCACATTCTCCATAAGTGAAAATTAGGCTTCATTGTAGAAATAATCAATGTTTGATGATTATTTAAACTCAAATATATTGTAATTGCGTTGTTTCAGAATGTAGATGCACATAATTTAAGCAGAAATAAAGCGATATTAGGACAGTTACAACATTAAATATAAATTAAAAAGAACTTTAAAAATCTCGATTTTGACACAAGATGAATACCATATCCTTTTGAAGTGGGTCACGTGATCTCTTCATATAATATGGGTATAATTATTATTTTAATTTTTATTTAAATAACTACTGAATATATTTTGCTGAAATTTTTTTCATATTTTTATGGGATAATTTGAATATGTCCTAAAACTGTAGAAGCAATGGGTGAATTTTAAATTCGCTTAAAAAATGTTTGAAAATTTTAGGTCCCATAGGGTTCAATGCATTTCATTTTTTTCAACCCGGGTTCAGTCCAAAACTATTTGGGCGTTATTATTCATTTATATTCCCATAGGTCCCACAGACCGTCTGAACAACATGCTAAAATTTCATTTTGATAAAGTCATTTTTACGGCAGTTATCGTGCGAACGTACAGACAGGCAGACAAACAGACAGAATGAACAAAGTCATAAACACTTTTCAACTATGTTGTAAAGTATTAAAAACTGAATTGATTATTTTATATGAACATAGAAATACATTAGAATATGTATACTAACTTGAAAATTAGAAATATTGAAACAATATTGTCTGTATATTAAATGGTTTTTGTCATTAAAAAGTATTGGATTTTTAACAATTTCGGGGTCATTTTAGCCAATTTGGCGACATTTTCGTCAATTTGGTCGCATTTAAAAATGTCACCAAGTTAGCGATATTCCGCCAAATCCATCGCTAATATTATTAAAGGATAATTGTCATGAATTTTAATGTTATGTAACTTTTTAAAAAGTTATATAAACGTGCTATATCTCATAAGCAGTTCATGCTAACGTTTTAAAGTGGATGCCGTATATTTTCCTAATGATGAATTGCTTAAAAAATGATTAACAATATGACTTTCTAATGATTTTCTCAAAAAAAAAAAAAAAAAAAAAAAATCGAAAGGGGGGTGTCTTCAAATTATTCTCTCTGGTTTCATTAGGGTTCCAGTTTTCATTGATTATAATCACCATACCATTTTTTTCTGAAATTGCTAATTTCGTTCATAAAATATCATTTTGTCTGACTCACGGACACATACACCATTAATGACATTAATAAGCATACACACACACTGACATATATTCAGTGTGTGTGTATGTATTTAAGGACTTGTGTGAATGTATTTAAGGACATGTGTGAATTTATTTAAGGACAACACCTTAAATACATTCGGTAATTTCCAGAGTAAATTCAGCGAATTTCAAATAATTATCCGTGTTATTTTGTGCAATTAAATTCACTTTAATAATTTATGAAAGAAATAATGTGAAGATGAATTGAAGTTTGTCGGAAAATTATGTTCAGCTCACATCAGATTTTTTGTTTCGAAATATAGATTTAAACTCAAATAATAAATTAGGACTGTCAAACACTTTTACATAAGGACTGTCAAACATATTTACGCATTTTACTTATTGCACTTTCTTTATAGCACTGTCAAAATGTTTACATACTTTTTCTTTAACGATTAACCTAAGAAAAAAAAATCTGATGTGGGCAACACATGACTTTCCTTATATAATGCAATGAATTTACTACTTTTACAATTAAAAAAAATGTTATTCTTATAGTAGATACTTATATTCTTTCCAAGATATTGAATTTTCTTCAATTAGTCATCATTGTCATTGATTTAGCGTCATTTTTATCAATTTGGTGGGATTTTTGTTAATTTGGCAACAATTAAAACTGTCGCCAAGTTGGCGACATTCCACCAAATTCGTCGCCAAAATCTCGCCAAGCGTTATAGACGGAGAAATAAGTTATTCTTACAGCAGATAAATGAATACTGCCGTTGAAATACAAAAGTATTACTCAAAGTATCTATTTTCATGAATGGAATGAGCTAGATCCACGAGAATGGTGTCACCAAATTTATCGCACGGTATTACATATGAAAAGTGAACATGTTTCTCATTAGGAAATATTTTTTTTCCTTTTATATAACTTTTTAATAATTTTTTTGAAAAATGTGCAATATCTCGAGAACGGTTCATGTTAGCCTTCTAAAATTTCTGTCAATCGTTTTCTAATAAAAAATTACATAAGAAATGTCCATTTGTGTAACTGTATTAGCGGTTTTGATTTTTTGACGATATTTTTCAATATTTCACTCGAAAATTTATGGGGGTTCTGAACATTCGATTGCGTATTTTCTACAATTTAGTAAGTCACTTGCGAGCTACCTTAGTGCTGATTAGATTTTGGTACTTTTGGTGGGGGAAAAAAATCTGTCTTTTTTGCGAAATGGCCGGCAAAAATCGTCAAAATCCAAAACAAAGAACTAATTACGCTTAAATGTATTAATTAAAAGCTTCTTTGACGTTAATTTAGACGACAAAACAATTAGATTGAACCCCATTACTCTAGGATAAGAAATATTTAAATATTTTGAGGAGCTAGTGACGTTTCAAAATGCATAAAATTACCAAATGAAAATCAAAATGTATTCAAACTGCAAATTGTGTATAATTTTTTTAAAAAGTGCCAGTGTTATTTTAAGCAGTAAAATTCAAATTATTGCATCACGAAAGAAAGATAAAATGACATTGAATCTGTAGCGAGAGTCATATGCTATCTACATCAGATTCCTCTTCCCCCCTCTTTCTCATGATAACTGTGATGCAAGTAGAACTAAACACTATCAAATGCAAATTAGAAAATCGAGTGGAGATTCACACTACATTTATATTTATAATAATATGAATTACAAATTCAAAAACCAACTAGACGTGTCTTACCTGCTGGAAGTAACAAAATTGCGTAGCAGTTCCCATCTGGATGAGCCGGAAAATGGCTGATGATAATTCAGCAAAAAACAACTTCAACAATATGCTTGAGTCCAATATGTTTCAGAACGTCAACCAGCTGTTTAATAAAAAGAGAAAAAAAATATTTTCAATACCACGAATTTCAAAAGTCTACAAATTACTTTACTGATTATAACTAGTACTTTCATTTTAAGAAATAAAAAAAATAAAAAGTAAAAAGTAAAAAGTAAATTGTGTAATTTGAAAATATACCTGTATATCTTTGCAAGGCTTTCAAAGGACTACAAATTACTCGTTTAGATAACTGAAATATCGAAATTTGGTTGGCCTTTTCAAAATAAGTTGAAATACTAAAATATCAAAAAAATAACTCCTATATTTTGTAAGTAAGAACCCGATTAAAGTCCAATTAAACACCCTCGTAGGGATTTCAAAAGTCTACAAATTACTTTACTGATTATAACTAGTACTTTCATTTTAAGAAATAAAAACGTTACCAATCTGAATACCGGAAAATATACAATTTTCAACTTGACAAGGCGAATGCTCCAAAACTATAAGTGCTTTATAAAAAGAAAAATTATTAATCTGGAAACTGGAGTTCCTACTGAACATTTATGTGAAATATTGTTCATATCTATTTTTATAGTTGAGAAGATATTTCGTGAGAAATTAAGAAAAGTTAAGTAAAAATTCGCTCTGACAAAAAATTTATTTTTTTTCGAAAGAAAAAGGAAGCAGTTCATAATATTAGAATTATTTTTATATGTTCATAAATTGTACCCTATTCACAACAAAACAAATAAAAATTGTTTATATTTCAATCTGTTGGGTTCGGCCAAAGTATTTACATTTTTTGCAAAGCTCAGATTTCAGATGGATAGCCCAACCACAGATGTTATTCTCGTCTTAATATTAAACTTTTATCGAATAGGATTTATAAAAGCGAAATAAATGTGGTATAACGACGAAATAATCTTATACCTACAAATGAAAAATATGAGGTTTGTTATCCCCTCCCCCCCCCTCGCTTGCTACTACCGTTATAGTCTATTTTAAAGGAATTCCTAGTTAAATATATTCAAGATAGCAGCCAGTATCGTAAAATATTTCCAAATTTCAACTTGCAGCACATGTCGATCAAATGTAATTTTTGCTATGAAAATAATACATTGTGGAGGGGGAGGAGGGGAATAGATCAAATATTAAACATTGAAATTATTTCTGAATGATGATAAATGGTACCCTGTTGATGAAAAACCAGTAAAAATTGTTTATATTTTAATCTATTGTGTTCGGAGTTAAAAGCAGGCAAAGCATTTATATTCTTCATAGTAACGGTGATATTTCTGATGGATAGCCATAGACGTTTTCACGTCTACAGGCGTTGGACTAAGATATTAAACTCTTCTAGAATAGGATTTATAAATACGACATAAATGTATACGGATGAAATAATCGTATACGTGCAAATAAGAGCTATGGGGATTGTTATCATCCCCTGGTTAATTCCTACCGTTATGCACTGTTAGCTACTACAATTATACACAGTATATTTTACATGAAATCATAGTTAAATCTATTCAAGATAGCAGTCAATGTTTTCTAATTTTAACTTGAAGCACATTCGATCGAATGTAAATTTGTAATGAATAATATCAATTTTGAAAAAAAAAAAGCAATATATTACCTACTACGTCTATTCCCCATAGAAAAATTCCCAATAGAAAATACTTATTGAAACATTGAAAACATTTGTTTGCACAACAAACTAAAAATATTTCAGTATTGAGGATTCCAAATAAAAAGCTATTCAAATTAAATGTAAACAAAACATACAAGCTTATTTCATTCGGTTCCAGTACGTTTTCATATTTATGGCAACACTTAGACAACTTTTTTAAGAACTTTAAATTTATACACGACTATAATTACTCCTTTTGAGAATAAATTGGCTAATACTTCTTTAATAGCATGCATCTTAGCCAGATTTTTATGCCTGCTATCAAGGAAGTACAAGAAATGTATATTCAACTTTAACCTTTTTATAAAACTTATGGTCTCAAAATACGCGACAATTTATGAAATAAAGATGCGTAATATATATATAATTAGTGTGTTTAATGCTCAATAACTATTATAAAATAAAATGCAGAGAAACTGACAGTATATATTCAAAAACAATGCAGCTGATATCCATGTTGGCTTAATTGCGGGCATTTTACCTAAAAGGGGTAATGCGTTCAGAAAATAAATCCTGTGCCCAGGAAGGAAACGAAAATGTAGGACGTAAGAAGGAAATAATAGTTACGATAGCGCTATCTATTGTTTGTAAAAAGTACAAAAATGTGCAACTTAAGGAAATTTACAGTTTTCATATTTAAGAATTTCGAAAATAATGAAAAGTCAGACGGAATTTATTTCATGTAGATTTTCTGCTTATATAATGGAAAAGAAAAATAATCTTAGAATGCAATTGTTTAATCCATAAAAATTAATTTATCTATTGAAGTTTTATACTACTGAAAGGAACAATTTAGTAAAAATTTGGGAAGAAAGCACATGGATTCGAGCGGTTCATTAAGGGTTCCGTAGTGCAAAAGTTGTAGCAGCTCAGTGCTGTCCATCAATGTAGAAAGATTCAACAGATTCTAATGAAGGTTTACCAAAATACATTTTAGTAGCTAATAAATATTGATTTAAACTGAATTCCTTTAGCTGTGATATATTATTTCAAATTTATATCCCAATAATCATTTCAGGCAGTTTCTAGCAAATTTCTTTAATACACAGAAGATTTTATAATTTTACGTGCAAGAAAAATGTTTAGTACCTATTAAAAATTTGTTTTAAACCATTACGTTCTTTTACCTTCTTTATTTCGCAGAATATTAGCAAGAGTGGGTGTGACTTGAAGATCAAGGTATTCATATCAGAAATATTACTTTTACTTTTTTCTATTTCCGAGAATATTTTTAATCAGTGTGAAAAAAGAATCAACTATTACTTTCGTTCTTCCCAGTTTGTCAGTAGAAAGTCAATTATTTCATAAAATTGTTGAGAAAAGAGGGCGTGGCTTGCAGATCAAGATATTTATAATCGAACCTTTTGCTTTTCTGATTATAGTGCATAATATTCAGCCCCTGTAGAAAGCATTTACTTTCCATTTCGTACTGCTTAATTTATCAGTATATAAGTCAATTATTTTATAATATGCATTTATACAAGAGTAGGCGTAGCTTGAAGATCTAGATATTCATAACAAAATATCCCTTTTGTTTTTAACTATTACTACAGTAGCGCCACGCCCTCTTATCTCAGCAAGCTTACGAAATACTTGACTTATCTACGAGCAAACTGAACAGAAACAAAGTAATAGTTGATTTTTTTTCACACTGTATACTATTACTATAGTAACAGGATATTTCTATAGTTCTGGGCACTGTACTATTGCCTTGAATATAATATGTAACTACTTTAGAAAATCAGAATTTTCATGGTGTTCTTTTAATTTCAATGGTGTATGTAAATTGGAATCTGTTGAATTAGAACTGCTAATATCCAAAATCGAATTAAATCAATGCACAAATATTTATTTGGCGCAACTGATTTATTTCAGATCTTTTCCAAACAGAGTTTGGCAGTATCGAAAATACATGAATTTGAAATACATTTTAAAAATACATTTGTATTTTGTATTTTCAACTAGAAAAACTAAAGTGTTTTAATAATGAATCGAAAATACATTTTCAGAGTATTTTGTATTTTCAAAATGCTGAAAAGGCATTTCTTCAGATTTCAAACTATTGTGTTTAAACCCCAATTGAACGATTCGCAAAAGAGAAAACGGCAATTCTTCATTTTGCTGACAAGAGATGGCGCAACACTCTCTTGATCCGCATTTCTACCAGATGTGTCCTGAATTATTGGGACATATTTTTCAAGACTGCTCTCTTACGAATGCGACACGACCCTACCAACTTCACACACTGCCCTAAAAACCCCTAGAACCGTAGAAAGTTCCAGGAACTCAAAACCAGTCCCCAAAACCCTGCAACCAATAGAAAAAATTATCCACTAAACCTTGCATGGAAAACTTTCCACCGTTCCCGAAACCTCAAAACTCTGAATCAGTCCCAAACGACGAGGCGATGGCGCGTGCCGAGACAGAATTCCCATGTTCCGGAGAGCACGTGGCCCACACACAATCAGAAGCAGATAAATTGTTAAATGAAACCCCAAACTTCTTTCTTGAATTTTTAAAATTTTTCAACGAAATTCAAAACTATTTTAACATTAACGATGTAAAGAATTTTCTAAACAAAATAACTCAAATCTTAATAGCAGATTTCGACCCGATGCAAAAGGTTTTCAATATAATCTCACTAATTGCAGACCAAAAATCCCCAAACGTTAAACTAATTTTGCCCTGTAAGATGGTTTTTCGGAAGTATGCCCCAGTATTATCTTCTTCTAGAAGCTACCACTCACTCATAGAAAGCTGAATAGATCCCGTTTCTCTGCCCACATGTGGGTAGTCCACCCAGTTGATGTCAAAGCCTCAGGACACATCAGGCTCACATCGTAGATACGGCACTACTTGCCAGCCCCTTCATAAATTTCGAAGCACCGTTGACGATTGCGATAATAAATATTTTGTATATATTAGTTTGTGTGTTTGAAATACTAAACTAAGGTGTTGTAAGCTACCATCACTTGGGGAAGCTCACTATCTAGACTGATCAACGGCCACACCAAATACAGTATTGCATTTAACAAAATTTTAATTTTCGTAAAATTAAATATAATTTTTTTTATGGTAGATAAAACTACAATTTTAACAGTGTATATTCAATTTTGTGTTTATCTGTATAGGCAAACTGCGGTGCACTCCGCGAGTTATCGTGGGTGTGCTAATTTTCCCTAAACCACGGTAGCACGATCTGGATTAAAAACGTTGCAAACTTGCTGCTATCGTTGCTTTCTCGTTTAGTTGCAAATATTGCGATTTAAAAACTATTTTAAGACGAATTATGCATTACGTTGCAAAAGGGATAATATATTTCGTTTTAAAATCATTTTAATGCTGTTGCATTTATCTGAAAAGTTTTATCTTCATTATTTGCAACACATTTTTTCAACCAATATCTCCAAACAATCCATTTTTCTAACGAATATCTCCAATCAATCCATATTTTCAACGAATATCTACATACAATCCATTTTTCTAACGAATACCTCCAATCAATCCATATTTTCAGCGAATTTCTCCCTATTTTTATCCGAAAACTTATCGAGTGTTAAATTTTGTAATAAGTACAGCGTAAAAGAAATTGTATTGTTCGAGTTTATGATGTTCAATGGGCTTTTTTTGTTTCAAAGGTTTCAATATTAAATTTGCATTTTTATACATATTTTGTTATTTTTATTAGTTGAAATTTGTTAAAATTTTCAAGTTTAATTTTCCAACAAACGATAAATGAAAATCAACCCCCCACATTGATAGATTGGCAACGGCACCCCCCCCCCCACATTGATAGATAGACAACGCCCCCCCCCCCCCCCCCCCACCACCACCACCAAACTGACAATGCCTACTTGTAACTTGTCATTTTGAAAGAAATGGTGTTCCTAAATATTTTCTTATTTCCCCCTTTTGTTTTTGGCGTACCGTATAAATCGAAACTAATTACCATATGCCTTGTTGAAGCTCTTCTAGTTTGAATAATTCTTTTAGTAGGCAGATAAATTATTCTACAATTATAACTCAAAATTCCTCTTCAATGCAGAGCAAAAAGAATCTTGTAGTAACTACATAAACATTTTGTCTATTATTTCTCTCTCCATTTTTGAGTATTATCTCTGAATCTAAATTCTGTGCAAACGCAATTACAATATTTTTGATTTTATATGATCACTAATCTTTGATTATTTCTGCAACAAAGTCAAATTTTAACGCATGCTGAATGTAAAGAAATAAAGCAAGCGAACAGACATAAATAATAGAAAATACGAAACAGATTTCTGGGATTATTTACAGTTTCATTAATGCATTTATGAAATATTATTTAGAACATTATATATTAGAGCATTCTTCCAAAAACAGACTAGTATCTGATATGAAAATCCAAACTACTTTAAAATATCTTTCTAATTTTAATACGTATTTATTTTTCTTTCATAATTCTAAGAATCGAAAAACTTTTTTCCGCTTGTGTGTAAAATTACGAATGTAATTTTTTTGTGTGTAAAATTACGAATGTAATTTTTAAGTGTATAAATTACGAAATCATAAAATATTATATTATTTAAAATAAAACTTTCCTTTACCATACATTTAAAATCGGATTAGAATTTAAAAAATAGAGGGCAGTTCTTCGTTCTGTTTACCGTTCAACCATTACATTACAAATTGACAATGCCTAAAAATCGTAAAATCTCTAAACGAACATTAAAATCCAAGGCAACACTGTACATATTCGTAAATATTCTCATTGGGATGCAATGTTGTACATTTTGGATCGCATTTTTACGATTTTAATCGTAAAACTGTAATTGGGAAGCATGTCAGACTGTCAGCTGCGATTTCGATCGTAACATTGTGTCTTCAGCTTCTGCATACTATTTATATCACCCCTTGACGAAATATTGAAGCACTGGAGAGGAACATGCGCATTGCACCGGATTTTGTTTCCAATTGGGAATGACCGCAGGATTGAGATGCTAGTCTCTTGTTGCAGTTAATGATTATTCCATGCTGATAAATGCATAATAAGCATAAAACCAGTCCATAAATATTGTTATCTGCAGCAGTATGTCTTCCTTAGTTTTCTCCTAATTTTTTGCTACCATACATAACGTTTGCAGCAAATTTTATATCAACATTTATGTTCACAGATACTTTACATTTTTATTTTCTTCTGGGTACTTATTTGAACTTGAGCACGAAACTAATAATTTACACATGCGCAAAATAGTTCAGTCACTATCTGCTATTTTACCTTTGTTTGTAAAAAAGGCATTTGAAATGCGGTTTGCAGAAATGAGTCAAAAACAATTGAAATTTAAATATCATATTTTCATTCAAAAAAATTTCTATTAAAATATGATATGTATTATATTTATTTTTATATTTTAAAATATTTTTCAGTTGATAAATTTTATTTACCAGTTTTATCTGGATAACTGTTATTACAGAACATATGAATTACAGAACTGTTATTACAGAAAATATGTGTAAAATTTAACTTTGCATCGGGCCCTCTACATAGGAAGTTCCAATTATCGAATCGTTCCTTTTTCATTAAAAAAAAGGTTCATCAATATTCAAAATTGGCCGGGAGAATTTGTCAAAGTCATAGGACTTAAACCACTTTGACCAAAACATAAAAAAATGTGAAAACATAGATTTCACGAGTCGCATAAAAATTGAACTTCTTTAGATAGATTTTACATTTGAAAACTTATAGGAGCAAAATTCAAATGCTTCGCTTGCTATTTAAAACATCTTTATAAAAAAATTTATTCAGTCCCGAAATAGTCATCGAAATCTGTAATGATATCTCGGGTAATTTTGATCATTTACCAATTTAACTTTTTGTTTGGCTAATTGGGCTGTGGAAAATATTTTTATAGATTTTCTTCTAGACGATCCGAACAGAAAGTAACATTTTGTGCCTTTTTACTGAAAGGTGACACATGATCAAAATTTGCATATAATGTTAGTCGACCTTAATTAAAACATTTCTTAAATTGGATCCACGCGTCTGCAACAAATCGTTCAATAGATATTTAATCGTGCAATCTTTTGTAATCATCCTGTGTAACTTGGAAACGTAAAATATGCAAAAAAAGTTGCAGAAAGCAAACTATGGTTTCTAAAACCTGTGATTGGCGTTTTTAACACTTTACAACAAAGTTGAAAGGTGTTTATGACTTTGTTCATTCTGTCTGTCTGCCCGTTAGCACGATAACTGCCGTAAAAATGACTTAATCAAAATGAAATTTTAGTATGTTGTTCAGACGCTCTGTAGAACCTATGGGAATATAAATGAATAATATCACCCAATTAGTTTTGGATTGAACCCGGGTCGAAAAAATGAAATACATTGAGCCCTATGGGACCCAATTTTTCAAACATTTTTTAAGCGGATTTAAAATTCACAAATTGCTTCGAAAATTTTAGGTAATATTGAAATTGTTCCATAAAATATATAAAATAAAATTCAGCAAAATATATTCAGTAGTTTTTTAAATAAAAATTATAATAATAATTACACCACTTATATGAAGCGATCACGTGACCATGATATGAAAAGATCACGTGACCCAGTTCAAAATGAAATATGGCATCCATCTTGTCTCAAAATCGTGATTTTTAAAGTTCTTTTTAATTCATATTGAGTGTTGTATCCGTCCTAAAACCGCTTTATTTTTGCTTAAATTCTGTGCATCTACATACTGAAACAACGCAATTACAATATATTTAAGTTTAAATGATCATCCAAATTTGATTACTTTTACAACGAAGCCTATTTTTTACTAATGTAAAATGTATACAGCAAAATGTGTAGAATGAGTTGTATTAGAATTGCTGTATTTCTTTAACGAAAAATTATTTAGCTCATGGAGTTTGCATAGCTGATATGAATGAAAGATTCATTGAATTTACGGAGAGAAGGACGATTTTTTTCGATGACGTTTTAAGCATAGAACTTAATTACTTGTAGCTCCATGGTCTTAATTTTTAAATAAAATAAATTATTATAGTATTGTGATGAATGAAATGAATGGGAAAATGTTATGAATGAAATGCTGCTTTTATAGAGAGAGCCAGGCGTGTTATTTTTTTCTATGAAGTCACTTAAATGAATTTCAGTTGTTTTCGATGAAGATTTCAAATATAATAAATTAACGCAGTATTATGATAATTTTTAAATATTACCGAGGAATGTAGCGCATTTTAGAGATGTTTAAACCAGGCAATTTATATTTCAATGCCGTTATTTGAATGAAGTTCATTTTTTTCGATGAAGGTTTAAATTTTCAAATATAATAAATTAATGCAGTATTGTGATAAGTTTTAAAATATTATCGAGAAATGTATTGTATTTTACAGATGTTTAAATAAAATTGCATTGAAGTTGATAAGTGTTTCATAATCAATGCTTTAAGCATGATTGATCTTTCTTGTTTATTTTAACGGGGTTCTTATGTCCATAGTTTTTCTCACTGAAAAAGTGTTTTGAATCCTTTGTTGGACGTCCTCTTTACACCTTGCTATTTTAGCGTTCATTGCTTGTTACCACTTTTTCCACACACCTTGGTATTTTACCTATTTTTCTTTTCTAGCCGTTGGACACCCTCCCCCCCCCCTTTCCCTGCTTCAGTCACTGATCTAACTCTCACGCATGAAATTTGCGCTTTTAGTGTGCCCTGACGAAGAAGACTATTTCTCGCCTTCGAAACTGGTTACTGTACTTTTACGTTATATGCTACTTTTAATACAGCTATTTTAATTTATTACTGTTTAGTTACTTCCCCAAGCAAATAACCATGTGAGATCGAAATGTTTCTCAGACATACATTGGCTTACAAAATGATACAGTAAGTGATATTAAATGTTGTATTGTTATTAAGAAGCTGTACAAAATTAGGAAGTGAAAGAACAGAGAACAATAATAATTAAAATTTTGATATATCAATTTAGTAAATATAAATTTTCGAACTAGTTGCAATTTCGTATCAATATCAGTATCAAAAACTGATGTAAGTCGGAATGCCGGTTTTTTGTATTCCCAGATTCCAGCATTGGACGTCTCGGTATGACCATGAGCAGTCCGATTTGATTTGAATGAAGTTTCTAGCAAGACAGCCCTAACCAATATAAAATCCCTAACTCATGACTTGGAAGTTGATTCTTAAAGTGACACAACTAAGAACTTCTGAGGTAACTCAAAGTAGCCTTAATGGCCAAAGCAAATACAACAGATACATAGGATTTAAATCCACATTCTTTATTGAGAGAAACTAAGTTATACAGCAACTGGCTGTAGGAGCAAAGAGGTCTGTATACAAGAAACAGTCATACTATTGCACAAGCCTGTTCAGCGGATTGAACTTAAAACACAGAAATTACAAGGCGATATATGTGAACTTGGGTATTACTCATAGTTAAACAATACTGGCTGATAAATCTTACCGACTTTCATCAGATGATGCCGGTAGGCCTCAGCATGATCTACAGTTGTACAATTCTATAATAACATCAGCTGTATTCCTTTTGTATACTCAACACTCATCGCTAAACTGTGGTTCACACGTCTAGCCCGTGGATTCAATGCTTCACTCCGGGAATGATGGTGACTCACGCGAATACGAATACTTGTTCATCACGAAACAAAACTTGTTCTACTATCAAGAGAGGTTATTTAACTCTTTCTTTTACCTCCATGGGGTACATAGGAACAATGTGAATTACATCAATTTTTTATCGGTATCAATAAGCCTATTTTCAGCCAGATAAAGTTGCTCATTTGTAGAGAAATAATAACTTGTACACGGATTTATTATTATTTATATTAATGAAAAGTAAACTAGAGATTTTTGAAATTCACTAAAATTCGAACCAAAATATTTTAAAATTAATTTTCTCAGAAGTAAACGAAGAATTCACCTAAACACCAAACAAAATCCTTAGAGAACCTTGGTAACGTTACATACAGAGGAGCCGAGAGGTTGGTGGTAGGGGAAGGAGGGTACTGTCCCTGTGAATGCCTCCCCCACTGGGTTCGGGTCTAAATTGGGTGACACTTCCCGGCCGTCCAAACGTTTACCTTACATCTTTCTGGTATATTACATTTCACCTCATTTCGAACCGTATCGGGTTAGCCCGTCTTGGGCCTGCAATAGAAATTTACTCGCTTTTAAAAAATAAATCGATCAATCGGAGTAGCTGAAAAATATAAATTTAGTATATCATTTCCGTTTGGATGGATTTTAATTTAGATTTTGAAGCTCGTCGGGCTAGCCCGTCTTGGATCCGCTGAAGAATGCATTAGTTTTTGAAAAATAAGACGAGAACCGAAGTAGCTAAAAATTCCAAATTTAACATGTCGTTGGCTTTTGGGGTATATCTAAGTTTCTTCGGATTTGAACTTTATCGGGGTAGTCCGTCCTGGGCCCGACATAGGAATGGACCCGTTTTTTAGAATACCTGGAAAATCGGGGAAACTAGAAAATATAAATTTAGTACATCCTTATCTTTTGGGGAATATTTTAATTCCTTTGTTTTTGAACCGTATCGGGCACCCCCGTTTTAGGCCCGACTTAGAAATTCACTTTTTTAGTGGAATAACTCTAGAACCGGAGTATCAAAAAGTTTCAAGTTTAGAATGTCGTTGTCATTTGCGGTATGTCTAAGCTCATTGGATTTAAAACCTGGTCGGGCTAGCCCGTCCCGGTCCCAACAAAAAGAATGTACTCGTTTTTTAAGAATAACTCCAAAACTGTAGCAGCTAGAATATCTAAATTTAGTATATCATTGTTTTTAAGGGTATATTTTATTGCTTTGGATTTTGAGCCTTATCAGACTCGCCCGTCTTGGGCCCGACAGAGTGGTAATGTACTCATTTTTCGAGAATAACTCGTAAATTGGAGCAGCTAAAAAATTCAAATTTAGTATATCAATTTCTTTTGGGGTTTATCATAATTTATAATTTGAACTTCATCGTCTTGAGTCCGTCTTAGGAATGCGATCGTGTTTGATGAATAACTCGAGAACCGGAGTAGCTAAAAATTCCAAATTTAGCATGCTATTGTCTTTTGTGATATATTTCATTTTTTCGAATAACTTCATTCAGCTAGCTCGTGCTGTGCCTGCTATAGGAATAGACTCATTTTTTTAGAATAACCCGAAAATTGGAGCAGATAGAAAATTCAAATTTAGTATATTTTTTCCATTTCGGGTAGAATTTAATATTTTCGGCGTATATATAATTATAATTAGTGGCGTAGGCATGGGAGATAGGATGTGTGGTAAAAAACCTCATTTGCCGAACAATTACATTAGTTCTCAAAATTGTCTATATTTAAAATAAATGAATTTTGTACTATAAGCTCCATTCGATCGTCTACCCCCTTGTGTACTAAATACATAGGATAGGAAGCAGTGTCAATATTTGAAACAAAGATTCGAATTGGAACATCAACGTTATTAACATCAGTTAAAGCATAAAATCTAGCACAATTAGAAATTGAGGGAATATGAGACATTTTAAATTTAACAGTTCTTGACTAACCTGCACTGGAGAAAAACGCGTGTTTTCGATAAGGAGGTATGGAGCATGTTCACGAGCGTAAATAAACAACCTGCGTAGTAGAATGCGCAGAAACGTAAGGGCAAAAGGGCATTATTTTTACCACAGTGTGTAATGCTAAACTGACGATGATGGCCAATAAAAATTGAAACTAAACCCATTAAACATATAAATTCATCTTTGTGATGAAAATAAGTTATTTAGATTTTTTGAATAACAATATATATTTAAAAATTCATTTTCTGAAGTGCATTTTAAGTGATATTAAGAGAATGTACACTATTATTCATTTTTATTGTAATAACTAACTAGCGTTCCAAAGATATATACATTTATTATCAAATTCTGCAATGTATAATGCGAACGAGAAAGGAAAGATACATAACAATTTCTCGTAAAAAAACTTATGTACATATTTTAATGAAAGTGAATATTTTATTTTCTGGTTAATTAAAAATATCCACCGAAGAAGACACATCTAGATAAGTCCTACTGAAATTCGAGGTTCAACGATTTTAAGTTTCTAAAGTAACGGTTTATAATACAGAAATACAGTGACCGCCGGTTATAAGATTCAGTGGTTATAAGAAACAGCCGTTTATAAGACTCAAAACGACAGAAACAAATACAAACTTCGTTTTAACATTAAAATTGTGTCGCTTATAAGAAACACGATTCCGCTTATAAGAAACAGTTTTCTACAGAAAATTTGTTGATTTCCTTGCGACGCTGGTGTAAAAAAAAAAAAAATCGATTTGTTTAAGGTTAACTGAAGGACGAGTTGTTATCTCTTGTCTCTGGGCGTACGGGGAGGGGGTGGGAGTTTGCTATGTAACAAAGGATGACAGAGGATTTCTCCGCAGAAAGGCTTGGGGAGTACAACCCCAAACCAGTAAGAAACGAGCTTTAATCTTTTGGCAGTTAAGGAAACGTACTGATAAGGAAAGGCATCTTTGCTTATGCACTCAAATAAGATTCGTACAGCTTTAGTTAGTCATTTTATGTTTTGCTAGTGAAGCATGTCGCAAACCCTTACTTTGCTTGAAAAGCAAAGTTTACTTAAAAAGTATGATTCTCCACCTCCGTGTAGTCAATAAGCAAGAAAACAACCTTGCTTGATGCTATCCATATGATCGCAGGCGCATGGAAAAAAGTTTCTGACATATGCATTTTTAATTGCTTCCGTAAAGCAGGATTTTTGAAAAATAATGTTGCCATACCAGCAGAAGATGAAGAAGAATTTGAAGCACCTTTCGAAGAATGGATTCACATCGACGAAAATTTACAAACATCTGAAGAAAACAATGATGATGACATAGTGCGGAAATTCAGAATGTTTGCAATGAAGAAGAAAATGAAGACGACGTTCCACAAGAAGAAAATTTTCCTACAGCCAAACAGTCGCGAGAAGCCCTAACTATAATTAGAAAAACTCTTGAACACAGAGGGGCATCAGAAAAAGTTTATGGACTATTTTATGATTTAGAAATGGATGTACGTAAACTAATCACAGACTCGTTAGCACAAACAATACTGGATAAGTTTTTTGCTATTCTTCAGTAATAGATTACGGTATGTATGAAAATGTACTATGCTCTTATACATAAATGAACGACCTATGAGTTTTACTTTTTATTCTTATTTAACTGCATACTATATGCATATAGATAATAATTTAAGTTGTAAGGCTTGTAATTTAAGTTGTAAGGCTTAATTTGTAAAATGAGAAATATTTTTGAATGCAAAACTTAATTTACAAATGTATTATGTACGTACTAATATTTTACTTATATACATTTATCTTTTAAATTCTGTAAAACTGTGTTCAATAGTTAGTATTTACAATGGAAGAACGATATTTAAAAAATTTCCGGATTTAAGAAACAACTGCTTATGAGAAACAAAACGAGCGAAACGAACGTGTTTCTTATAAGCGGTGGTCACTGTAATGAAAATTGCCCGTTTCGGACATTCAAAAGTGGTAGAGTTCAAAGGACGGGAATAAACCGGATTTTTTGGGAAGGTAATTTTAAAAGTTTAAAAATGTGGAAATTTTCAGCCATAGCAGTTTGCCTTGCAAAAGAAAGTTTCAAAAATCGCAACTCGAATTTTCCATGGATATACTCGTTTTGGTACCTCTAGAACACGAAGAAACTGTTTTCAACGTGACGTCTGTGTGTGTCTGTCTGTCTGTGCAATGTATGCATCCACTCTAACTCAAGAATTAATTGACTGAATATCATAAAATTTTATAGGTAAGACACTTGTATTTAGCCCTGATGCTGAAACGATTTTGGTACGATTCAGGGTAAAAAAGCCAGCATTTTTTTTTATTATTATTATACGAAATTGCCCGCAAAAATTTCTTGTATCCACCAGAGCTAATAAACTAATTGACAAAATTTCACAAAATCTGGTAGATATGTCATTTGCAGGATTCCCTAGTGCTGATTTGATTTTGGTACGAGTCGAAAAGTAGAACTTGCCTTTTTGTAAAAATGGATCGTAAAATATCGTCAAAATCAAAAGTTGATTATTACACATGTGAAAATATGTCGATTAATGCTTGTTTTGTACGTAATTTTTGACGAGGAAAAGAATAAGACCAATCCCATTAGTCTAGGACTAACCGTTCTCGAGATATGAGTTTTTTTCACATTGTTACTTTGCCTTTGAAAAATATCCAGTTACCAAATAAAAACAGAAATGGAATTAAAAATGCATATTCAGTGTTGTTTTGTGCAATTAAACTCAATTTAATGAATTGTTAAAGAAATAAGGAGAAAATAAATTTGAGTCTGCAGTTAAAGTCATGTTCTGTCCACATCAGATTTTGTTAACTCGGAATTGTAACTAGCTGAAGCATGAAAAATTCTAAAAGATTAGTTAGATCCAAGAGAAATATTTAATTTGCGTGACTTTCTTATTATACATAAATAAAAAAGAAAATAAAATTGTGTGACTTTCTTATTATACATAAGTAAAAAAAAAAATCTAATTGTGATTTAATTTGTCAATGTTTCAAGAACAAAATAGTCCCGAGCGATGAAATACTTATTACAGCGTAATGTATTCATTCATATTCATTTAATACTGGATGATTATAGTCCCAATAAAATTTAATAATTTTATGACAAATATAATTTCTACATTTGCAAGGACCATCTTGTAATTTCAAATTTTGAAAATGTTAATTCAATAGACTTTACTTTTAAAACTAATACAGAGATTTGGTAAATTTCTCTGAATGGTGATCTAGGTATCGGATTAGCCAGAACATGTGAGAATTAGTTTCTTCCCATCAAAATTTCCAATGCTTCTAAAACTCCCCGGGTTTTTGCAACTCTACCCTTGGATCGCGACCCCTTTGGGGTCGCAAATCTTTATCAAGCGATCGGCGAATTTTTTTTTTTTTTTATGGAGCACAGAAAGGAAGCTAAAAATATAATGTTTATTTTTGTTTTCCCTATAATACATGTTAACTGTATAGGAATAGAATTGGAATCGTATCAAATTTCGCAACTTGAGATTTCGACGGATCTACACATTTTGAGGACTCCAGAACCCGAAAAATTTATTTTGAACATGACGTCTGTTTGTGTAATGTGTACATCCACTATAGCTCAAAAACTAATTCATCATATTATACAAAATTTGGTAAGTCACTTGTGGGTGATCCTAGTGCTGATTAGAATTTTGGTACGATTCGAAAAAAGAAATAACCTGCCTTTTTTGAGAAATGGCAAAAATCGCCAGATTAAAAAATCGAAAACTATATATATATATATGTATTCATTAAATGCTTCTTCCATACATATATTTTTTAGGCCAAAAAAATAAGATTAACATCATAACTTTAGTAATAGCGGTTCTCGTGATATTTCAGTTTTTCGCATTTTTACAACGTTGCCATTGAAATTTCCAGTGTAAATTCAGCGAATTTCAAATAATTATCCGTGTTATTTAGTACAATCAAATTCACTTTAATTAATTATGAAAGAAATAGAGTGAAAATAAATTGAAGTTTGTAGGAAAAGTTATGTGCTGCCCACATCAGATTTCTTGTTTCGATATATAGATTTAAACTCAAATAATAAATTAGGACTGTCGAACACTTTTACCTAAGTACTGTCAAATATATTTACGCACTGTCGAAATTTTTGCTTATAGCACTGTCAAAACGTTTGCATAATTTTTCTTTAACGATTAAGTTAAGAATAAAAATCAAGAGCTCTAATATGCAAAACAAAGTAAATTTCAAAGGAACTGTGCAAATTTTCCTGTTTCAAAAATATCCTACACTATTGTTTCTAGCTATATTAAGCATTTTGCTATTTCTATTTGCTAAATGTAACTAACATTCGTGAATGTAAATTAAATGTGCTTTTAAAAATGGTACATATAATGATATTTTTTATAATCTCTTATTTTATTCACTTGTTGTCTCTTGAATAAAATGGTACTTCCGTGAAGGTTGCATATGCAAAAACTTCGTGCACTACTTACTGTTCTGGAACATGCATCCGCTATTTTTATGGTGACGTCTGTATGTGTGTGTATGTGTCTTTGCACTGCATGTGTCCATAGTTCGAAAACTATCAGAAGAAATTTTGTACAATTTAGTAAGTCACTTGCGGGCTACCTTAGTGCTGATTAGATTTTGGTACAATTGGTGGAGGAAAAAATCTGTCTGTTTTGCGGAATGGCCGGCAAAAATCGTCAAAATCTAAAACAAAGAAATAATTATGCTTAAATTTATTAATTAAAAGCTTGTTTAACTTTACTTTAGATGACAAAACAATTAGATACAACTCCATTTCTCTAGGATAAAATATATTTAATAATTTAAAAGAAAGTGCCGATGTCATTTTATGCAGTTAAATTCAATTTATTGCATTACGAAAGAAAGATATAATGACATTGAATCTGTAGCGAAAGTCATGTGCTGTCTACATCACATTCCACCCCCACCCCCTTCTAATGATGACTGTGATGCAAGTAGAACTAAACACTATCAAATGGGAATGAATTAGAAAATTGAGTGGAGATTCACACTACATTTATATTTATAATAATATGAATTACATATTCAAAAACCAACTAGACGTGTCTTACCTGCTGGAAGTAAGAAAATTGCGTAGCAGTTCCCATCTGGCTGAGCCGTAAAGTGGCTGATGATAATTCAGCAAAAAACAACTTTAACAATATGTTTGAGTCCAATATGTTTCAGAACGTCAACCTGCTGTTTAACAAAAAGAGAAAAAAAAATATTTTCAATACCACGAATAGAACATTTAGCTGTCACTTGTAGTACAGTTATAGTAACGTACTTTATTATCATATTACAGTTACAGTAACGTACTTTAATATTATATTGCAGTTATAGTAACGTACTTTATTATTATATTACAGTTATAGTAACATACTTTATTAAATACTCTTTTCTCAAAGGAGGAGTCTGATAAAAATTAACAAAAAATACAGATTTACAATGCTATCTTATCAATAATCGCTGGAAAACTGCTGCTATAAAACACAATAAATCCAATCTCATAAATAAAGCATAAATGGTCTACCAGTTCAAAGGCAAATAAGAGACTTTTTCTTCAGGACACACTAGAAGCGCCTTCATTTTCTGTCATGAAGAATACGACTATTATATGTATTTACCTTTGAAACTAATAGACCAATATATAACTTTTTCATATGTAGAATTGAAAAAGTATTGTTTTAACGAAAATTTTCGATTTCGAGATTTTGATACCATTGTGTTTGAAGACCTACCTCCTAAACACGTCTTGACTACTTTGGGAGTGATATCTGTTTGTTTGTCTGATGTCTGTGGTCGATTTCTTGTGTACACTATAGCAGCCTCAAATATTATGGGATTTCTACGAAGCTTTATATTTGTTATCAAAACATTTAAAACTAAATAAAAAAAAAAAACAGTTTAAATTCGAGCGAAAACTATTTTTTAAAAATGGCAGCAAAGGACAAAATTTGGCAATCATCATAAAAGGGTTTGTTTATGCCACAATGATCACAATACTTTATAGTTTCAATCATTGCTGTGAAAAATAGCAGCGATATATATATATATATATATTTTGTTCAGGATGCCATTAGCTCCCACGGGAGGCAAGTTACCCCCCCCCCCCCCGAAAAGGGGTGGGGGGGTCACTGTCAAGGATGGTATCAATGAAAGTATTTTTGAACCCTTTAAAGTGAAGAATAACACGCTATAATTGTTACCACTGATATCATAGGTTCAACCATGATATCAATTTTTTAAAGAAATTCTTGTAAAATGTGTTAAAATCGACGTTAAAATCTCCAACTAGCAGGATGGGTATATTTGGATCATTGAAGTTCTTGGCTACTCCAAATATCTCTGAAATTCTAGCCAAATACATGTTATAACCCCTATATTTAAAGAAAAATAGAACCTTATTAAAAATCAAATGGTATATCCTTGTAGAAACTTCAATGGGCTACAAATTACTTATTTATTTTTTATATCTAGCGTTTTTAGTTTTCGGGGTATAAAACATTTCAATCTTTAAAAATTCAATATTTTCAAACCTCTTGAAAAGATTTCTGGAAAATTATTTAAAAACAAATTAATCTAGAAACTGAATTTGCTAATGAAAATTTTTGTCTCTTAATACTTATCTTTATCTTTTACAGCTATAAATTGTGTATGTATATTGTGTAAGTTCCAAATATATATCTTTGCAAGGCTTCCAAAGAACTACAAATTACACGCTTAGCTAACTAAAATATTGACATTTGATTGGCTTTTTCAAAATAAGTTGAAATACTAAAATATCGAAAAAATACCCCCTATATTTTGAAAGTAAGAACCCGATTTAAGTCCAATTAAGCACCGTCGTAGGGATTTCAAAAGTCTACAAATTACTTTACTGATTATAACTAGTACTTTCATTTTAAGAAATAAAAACATTAACAATCTGAAAACCGAAAAGTATGCAATTTTCAATTTGACAAGGCGATTGCTCCAAAACTATAAGTGCTTTATAAAAATAAAAATTATTTATATGGGAACTGGAGTTCCTACTAAATATTTTTGTGTAATATTGTTCATATCTATCTTTTATAGTTTAGAAGATATTTCTTGAGAAATTAAGAAAAGTTAGGTAAAAACTCGCTCGAACAAAAAACTTATTTTATTCGAAAAGAAAGGAAAACAGTTCATAACATTAGAATTATGTTTATATGTTCATAAATTGTACCCTATTTACATCAAAACAAATTGTTTATATTTCAATATGTTGAATTCGGCCAGAGTATTTACATTTTTTGCAAAGCTCAGATTTCAGTTCATCTTAATATTAAACTTTTTTGGAATAGGATTTATAAATACGAAATAAATGTAGTGCAATGACGAAATAATCTTATACGTACAAAAAAAAATATGGGGTTTGTTATCCCCCCCCCCCTCCTTCGTTTGCTACTACCATAGTCGATATTATTTTCAAATATTTTCAAATTTCAACTTGCAGAACATTTCGATCAAATGTAATTTTTTCTATGAATGCAATAAATTGTGGGGCGGGAGGGGGTGGGGTAGATCAAATACTAAACATTGAAATTATTTCTGAATGATGATAAATGGTACTCTGTTGATGACAAAACAAGTAAAAATTGTTTATATTTTAATCTATTGTGATCGGAGATAAAATCAAGCGAAGTATTTACATTTTTCATTGTAACGCTCCTATTTCAGCTGGATAGCCATAGGCGTTTTCATGTCTATAGGTGTTAGACTAAGATATTAAACTCTTCTAGAATAGGATTTATAAATACGAAATAAATGCATAACGATGAAATATTCTTATACGTACAAATAAAAGTTTTGGGGATTGTTATCACCCCTGGTTAATTACTACCATTATACACTGTTAGCAACTACAATTATAGACAGTCTACTTTAAATGAAATCAAAGTTAAATTTATTCAGGATACCAGTCAGTATTTTCAAAATTTCTTGTTGCAGCACATTCCATCGAATGTAAATTTGCAATGAATAATATCAATTTTGAAAAAGGAAAAAGCAGTATGTTACCTTTCACGTCTATTCTGAGACCAAAAAAAAAAAAAATGCCCCATAAAAAATATTATTGAAACATTGAAAACATTTATTTACACAACAAACTAAAAGTATTTCAGGATTGAGGATTCCAAATAATAAGCTATTCAAATAAAATGTAAACAAATCATAAATGCTTATTTCATACGGTTCCAGTACGTTTTCACATTTATGGCAACACATAGACAAATTTTATAAGAACTTCAAATTTAGACACGACTATAATAATTTTTTTGAAAATAAAATTGCCTAATACTTCTTGAATAGCATGCACATTAACCAGATTTTCATGTCTGCTATCAAGGAAGTACGAGAAATGTATATTCAATTTTTACCTTTTTTTAAAACTTATCTCAAAACAAGCGAAAATTTATGAAATAAAGATACGTAATATATATATAATTAATTTGTTTAATGTTCAATAATAATTATAAGTTAAAATGCAGAGAAAGTAACAGTATACATTATAAAACAACGCACCTGATATCCATGTTGGCTTAATGGCGGATATTTTTCCTAAAATGGGCAATGCGTTCAGAAAGTAAATCCTGTGCGCATGAAGAAAACGAAAATGTAGGAGGTAACAAGGAAATAATAGTTACGATAGCTCTATCTATTATTCGTAAAAAGTGCAACTTAAGGAAATTTACAGTTTTCATATTAATTCAAATTTCAAAATAATGTGAAGTCAAACGAAATTTATTTCATGTAGATTTTCTGTTTATATAATGGATAAGAAAAATAATCTTATAATGCAATTGTTTTAACCATTAAAAATAATTTATTTATTGAAGTTTTATATTACTCAAAAGAACAATTTAGTAAAAATTTGGGAAGAAAGTACAAGGATTCGAGCGGTTCATTAAGGGTTCCGTAGTGCAAAAGTTGTAGCAGTTTAATGCTGTCCATCGGCGTCGAAAGCAAATTCAACAAATACTCATAAAGATTTACCTAGATTCATTTTAGTACCTAATACATCTTGATGATTAAAACTGAATTTCTTTAGCTATGAGGTAATTTCAAATTTATGACCCAATAATCATTTCAAACAGTTTTTAGCAAATTTCTCAAATGCAAAAATGATTTTTTATTTTACAGGCAATTAATTTTTTATTGCCTATTAAAAATTAATTTTAAAACATTACATTCTTTTCCCAATTATTTCGTAGAATATTAGCAAAAGTGGGTGTGAATTGAAGATCAAGGTATTCATAACAGAAGTATTGCTTTAACTTTTTACTATTTCAGAGAATATTTTCAATCAGTGTAAAAAATAAAATCGACTATTACGTTTGTTCGGTCCAGTTTGTTAGTAGAAAATCAATTATTTCTTAAAATTGCTGAGAAAAGAGGGCGTGGCTTGCAGAACAAGATATTTATAACCGAACCTTTGCTTTTTCCGATTACAATGCACAATATTCAATCCCTGTAGAATACATTGACTTTTCATATCGTACAACTTAATTTATTAGTATATAAGTCTTTTATTTCATAATATGCATTTATACAAGAGTAGGCGTAGCTTGAAGTTCCAGTTATTCATAACAAAATATCCCTTCTGTTTTTAACTATTACTACAGTAGCTCCACGCCCTTTTATCTCAGCAGGTTTACGAAATACTTGACATATCTACGAACAAACTGAACAGAACGAAAGTAATAATTGATTTTTTTCACACTGTACTATTACTATAGAACAGGAGATTACTATAGTTCTGGGCACTGTACTATTACCGTGAATATTACCGGCCGTGTACTATTACCGGCCGTCCAAATAGTTGCTCTTAGTCCTCTGGACGAGTCGGACGGTCTGGGTCTTCAACACTGTACTATTACTATAGAACAGGAGATTACTATAGTTCTGGGCACTGTACTATTACCGTGAATATAATATGTAACTACTGTAGAAAATCTGAATTTTCATGCTGTTCTTTTTATTTCAATGGTCTATGTAAATTGGAATCTGCTGAATTAGAACTGCTAATATCCAAAATCGTCATTAAGTCAATGCACAAATATTTTTTCGGCGCTACTGATTTATTTTAGATCATTTCCAAGCAGAGTTGGGCAGTATCGAAAATACATTTATTTTAAATACATTTTTAAAATACATTTGTATTTTATATTTTCAACTGGAAAAACTAAAGTGTTTTAGTAATGAATCGAAAATACATTTTTAAAGTATTTTGTATTTTCAAAATACATTTCTTCAGATTTCAAACTATTGTGCTTAAACTGCAATTCTTCGCAAAACAGAAAACGGCAAATCTTCATTTTGCTGACAAGAGATGGCGCAACACTCTCTTGATCCGCATTTCTAACGGATGTGCCCCGGATTATTGGTACATATTTTTCAAGACTGCTTGCTCTCTTACGAATGCGAAACGATCATGCTAAGTTTAGGCACTGCCCTAAAAACCCCTAGAACCGTTGAAAGTTCCAGGAACTCAAAAACAGTCCCCAAGACCCTCCAAACAATATTACAAATTATCCACCAAACCTAGGCATGGAAAATTTCCCACCGTTCCCGAAACCATAAAACTATGAATCTGTCCCAAACAACGGGGCGATGGCGAGTACAGAGACTGAACTCCCATGTTCCGGAGAGTACATGGCAATCAGAAGCAGATAAATAGTTAAATGAAATGAAACGCCAAACCTCTTTCTTGAATTTTTAAAAATTTTTCAAAGAAATTCAAAACTATATTAACATTAACGATGTAAAGAATCTTTTAAACAAAATAACTCAAATCTTAAAAGCAGACGTCGACCCGATGCAAAAGGCTTTCAATATGATCTCACTAATTGCAGACCAAAAGACCCTAAGCTTTCCCCAAAAGTTAAACTGATTTTTCCCTGTAAAATAGTTTTTTGGAAGTATGTCCCAGAAACCACTACTCACTCATAGAAAGATGAACAGAAAGCTCCCGTTGCTCCGCCCACATGTGGGTAGTCACCCAGTTGATGTCAAAGCCTCAGGACACACATCGGAGATATGGCACTACGAGCCAGGCGCTTCATAAATTTCGAAACAACGTTGTTGAATGCGACACTACCAATTTTGTATATATTAATCTGTGGGATTGAAGTGCTAATGCTACAATTTAAGGTGCTGTTAGCCATCATCCGTTGAAGCTTAATGTCTGGATAGAACTTTCAATTGCCATCAACTAAAATGCCTTGAACGAAAATTTAATTTTTATAAAATTATATATAGGTTTATTTATGGTAGATAAGAATACAATTCTAAAAGTGTATATTGAATTCTGTGTTTTTGTATATATGCAAACCAAGCTAACAGTGTCTAGAAGGAGTCGCTGCGCTGGCAGCTCACTCGTTACAATGCTCTATTAAGGTGCTGTAAGCCATCATTCTTTGAAGCTTACTGTCTATATCACAGACTAACACAGACCTGCCACTCTCGATAGTTTCGTTTTCGCCGCGGCCATTAAAGATAGACCAAAACGAGGGTTGGCGCGCTCTTGGCGATGGTCTGATTTGGTCTGAGCGCTTGGCGATGGTCTGGTTTGGTCTGAGCGCTTGGCGATGGTCTGGTTTGGGTCCAAGACGATTTTCAATGTTATAACCCTATTTCGCTCGACGAAAACTTAGAACAGCCTAGCGTGGTTTGAGTAACGTGAAAAAGGATTATTTGTTAAGTGTTTAGATCATTTCATAGAAATGGATTGATAAAAGAAAACTGGTTGCGTTACAGGGTATGTAATTTATTTTTATTAAAATTGAAATAATTTTAGTTATCACCAGGGGCGGCATTTCAGCATTCCATTTGGGGGTGCGAGATTTGTATGTATGAAAATCCACAATATGGAATAAATAAAATGTTTGTTAACGGGGGGGGGGGGGGGGGAGGGAGGAGAGGGATCACAAAATTGAATTGACGTTGAGAAAAATAATTGTTGTTAACATAATTTTTGTACATAATTGTGTTAACATAATAACATAATTTTTCTAAATACAAATATCTATATTTATTTACATTTTATTGAAGTTTTAATGCCGGTTCTTAGAGTCTGGAAGAAGAGAAAATTTTGTTACAATATCATCATAATCCAGTGGTATATCTTGTTCTATAGCTAAAACAGCTAAAGATGAAAGTCTTTCTTGTCCCATTGCACTGCGAAAGTAATTTTTCAGCCTCCTGAGATTCGAAAAAGACCTTTCACAACTGTCTGAGCTGATTGGCATAGTCAAAAACAATTTAACTAATAATGTCATGACAGGAAACACATTTTTTAAATTCCTCTCTTTAAAATAATCCAGGCGACTTTTAAAATTGGTATGGTCTATGTTTTCATTTTTCACCATTGAATAAAACAGTCGCAATTTACATAGCAATTCCTCTTTCTGGAAGTTATATATTTTGCATATGGCTGAAACATTTTCTTTTTCAACATCTGTTCCGGATAATACTGAACTAAGGGCAAATAAAACAGATATATTGCTCTCATTAAATCTTGTCTCAATTTCATTAGATACTGAATCTATAGTTTCATATTGAATATTGATTCTGTGATATGATTTAACATCATCATGGGGATTTTTTTCACCGCCTCCGAATTCGTTTGGAATTTTTTTACGCCTTTTCAGTTTTGATCCAGAATAAGAATTTTTTTCGCAAAGTTCTGTCACAAAACTCCACACTTGATTGAAATATGCATCAGTGCGAAAAGAACTAACGGTCAATAGTAGCTTTAGCCAAAGCTTGCACAGCCTGAAAATTAAGATCAGATGACTGAAGATGCTTTGAGAGAGTATTGCATTGATCAAAAACACTGTTCAATACAAACAAAGTGAACAAAATTTTAAACGATGTCATGCATGTTAAAAGGACTTCGGCTCTTCCACCATTGAGAGAATTGTTTTCAGATAATTCTTCCAGTGTTAAAATCACCACTTTAAAATTAGTAGTGCTTTTATGGCTTTAACTCTGGAAGATCACCTCGTATCACTAGTGATTGTAGAGTTGATAAGTCTGCAGAAAAAGTATTTGTTGATGAGCGAATTTTTTCGAAAATAGCATGTCTGTTATAGGATATTTCTATAAAAGAATATAATGCATTGAGCTGCTGAAATGCATTTCTAGCGGAAGGAATGGATGAGCATGCTCTAACTACACATACATTTAATCGGACACTTGAAATTTTCAAGTGAAAAGGATTCGTTCCAGCCGGAAGTGGGAAATTCACTGTGAAGGTTGGCGCTTTTGAAGCTCCATGGCGTGAGAAAACTGACCAGTGGACAGTCGATAAAAAATGGAAGAAGCCGATAGACGACGAGCATAAAATATAATCTAAGCATTGCATTTTATCTTTCAGAAAATATTTCGCAACTGTTTGAACAGAACTTCGGCGAAAAATGTGTGCCGGGAAAGTTAACACAGCGCGGATATAGCAGAAAATTTACTGACGCTCACCCTTAAGATGTTATAGATGATAAGTTCTGAAATTCTAATTTCTATAAAATTATGTCTAAATTTATTGATGGTAGATAATAATACAATTTTAAAAGTATATATTGAATTCTGTGTTTATGTGTATATACAAACCAAGGTTACAGTGTTTAGAAGGAAGGTGTCTTTTATTCCTTCTAGGCACTGTACCAAGGTCTACAGAAAGAAAAGGTTAGCCAAAGATTGGACGCGAACAGCTGGAGTTCTCCCCTCCCTTGCGACTAACGTCACTGGTCCCAAAGACAGGTCCTTAGTCCGTAGCTGTCATCAGAAATGCATTGAATACTGCAGCAATTATCTTAATTTAAAGGTGCATCATATAGTATATCGAAATTTCTACCGAGTAAAATGATAGATTAGATTTCATTATTCCTATATATAAGTATAATATTAAATAAAACTAGTTATGGTAAATCTTATTTAGGACTGTATCGTTAGAGTTGTTTTTAAGCATCTCTAATGATGACAGTAGCAATTGAGCTGTTAAAACTATGTTAAAATATCTTCAGCATTTTAAAATTGTTATTAGCTTTACTTTAATAGGTGTAAAGTAAAATGTCGGAGGCTTTAGCTAAAATACAAGATCTGGGACTAGAATAATAAACCAACGGAATCTGTACACTTTTATCGAACTGCTTTAAAATATAACAGATTTCGACATGAAAAAAGAAATTGAGAAGGCAGTGAATAACTTGCTGAATGTAATTCAAAAATAGTTCTCAAAATTATAGAAATATATAAACATGTGATGTCCTTAAAGATTTCAGGCAAAAAAAAATGCTTGCATCAATTTTTTTTTCATAATGAAATTGATATGTATACGAAATACAATTATTTAAAGACTTCTCATCGGAATTCGAATAAATGTCGAAATTATATTTTGTACGATACAAAAATAGCAGTGCATGGGTTTCTTTAATTATGTATTATTATTATTTTACTGTCAAATAAAGGAATTATTCAAGAAATTAAATGAGCATTAAATTTCATATAACGATATACAATTTTTGAATATGGGTATTTCATGATAAAAAAAATTTAAAAATTAGAAAAGTAAAGGGATAAGAAAAGAAGTTGATTCGATAAGTCCAGTTGTGGCCAGATTTTGAAAATGCCTTTCATACAGTAAAATCTACGGGGAACAAAAATAACATGTCCAGCCAGTCAGTAAGGTTTTAATCTGTTGCGTCAACAGAAAAAATGGGGGGGGGGGGACGATAAAAAAATGAGTAGTTTCCCAATTTCTCCAAATATCATTCCTTCTAACTTCAATAGGTTTCGATAAGTTCCTGGAGGCGAGGGGGGAGGTATATCTCCCAACATCTCTTTAGTGACTTTACTTGCTAGATTTCATATCACGATCTTTCAGCTTATTCTGGTGTTACAAAGGTCAGTAATCAAATGGCTGGGTTATGGATGTTCAACTAAGGGAGGGATGAAAATTTAAAAAAAAAAGGCCAGTCTTTGAAAGAGGATTGCTTTCATGGAAGACATTTTAAGGGAAGTTGCGTCACATTTATGCTCAATGTTAGGAAAACCATGAAAACCTAACACACGCAGCCTGTCAATATATCTTTGGCACGGAAGCTTGAACTCACTGCCACGGCACTGACACTGGGTTATGGGTAAACCTTAAAATTTAAAGCTCTCTCTCTCTATTGCTTATTTTTCTATTCTTCACTGAATGACCCAAAATTATTTCAGCTTTTCTTTTCATCTTTTCATTTATGTCTTATTGGAAAAAGAAGGTTCTGGTATATGTTCTTGCAACATCAGGAGCTATTTCATTAAATTGTTCTTTTATTTTAAACTGGAGGTTCTCTAAAATACTTTTTGAAAAAGAAATAAAATGATAATAAAAAATATCTTCTAATTTGGTGACTATTTCTACCCAAGTATCATATAAAAACACCTTGATAACATTTCAATCCATTTCTTGTCATTTTCGAATGTTGATTCCATTAGATATAAATAAGTTCCTAACTGTGCTTTCTTGTGACGATATGCCAAATATCCTACATAAAAAAAAAAATTAAAAAAAAAAAAGCAAGACATCATTTATACATCACTATTGAACTGAATGTCATGTTCATGATCTGCAGTGCTGCTGATTGCGTCGTCTTTTTCTTCTTATTTGAAATATAAAGTCGCACATTTGTATTTATTGGCATTGGAAGCTTAAACCCAAGCAGTAATGTTTTAAGTCGAGATTCGAAAAGATTTCGTCCATAATTTTAAAATGCTAATGCTTGGTAACGGAATTTTAATTTGTTTTCTAAGATGGTCCTATGCTACCGATGAAATAAGGGTCCCCAAGAACTAAGACTTTAACTACATCTTCAATTTTTCACTGTGCTCTTTTGACGTTATTTAAAATTCGTAATATCTGACCTGATGTGAAATATTTAGAAAAGACTTTTGCAATTTCACTTTGAATTTTCTCATCATCCTTCTTCTTTAAATTGTCACTCTGTGCTTAAAAAAAATTTAATTTTGCTTTTATTCTCTCATTGTCTTCTCGCATTTTTCGTAATTTTTAATTAGGCACTTGATTTTTTCTTCATCATCGAATACTTTTCTTTTTAAAGAATTTATTTCGAATAATAATTACTGATTTTCAAAATATAAATTTTGCCTTTCTATTTCACTTATATCACCTGACTGGCGAACCACAGACATATTCTCAAAAATATTTGAAGTCTGTTCTACATTTTGAACATTTAGCAAATCCATTCATTGTCTTCATCTCTGTTGTGATGTCGAAACTTAGGATCCGCATTTTGAAGAAATCTGTGATATGATACATATTTGCTTGAATTGCCGTTTTTGCAA
This sequence comes from Amaurobius ferox, assembly GCA_951213105.1. Taxonomy (NCBI): domain Eukaryota; kingdom Metazoa; phylum Arthropoda; class Arachnida; order Araneae; family Amaurobiidae; genus Amaurobius; species Amaurobius ferox. The sequence continues at coordinate 103,783,645 of OX578150.1, read as the reverse complement.
AGAGCTACAGCACTATAAACCATTACGAAATCTACCAAATTTAAAACAATGTTGTCAAACTAATATCGTTGTCTGTTTTTTCCCCCACGCTTCGGAAGGGGTCAGCTAGATGGAGGGGACCAGTGACGTCAGTAATTCCAAGAACTCTGGACAGGAGTAGATAGCCAGAAACGAATGGACTACCTCTCTTACTTCCATTTTACCTTGTATGCAAACTGCAGTGGCGATCATCCCGCAAGTTATCCTGGGTGTGCTAAATTTCCCAAACCTGAATCTCACCCAGAACCTTTCACAACAAAACCGTAACTAATTCCAAATCCTAAGCTGCTGCTTTCCATTCAAATGAAAGCGATTTTACAAAATTGCCGGAAAATTTCTCAAAACTCAGATAACTAATTTCATACCCAATAAGCCTCCTAATAAATTCGAATAATGAAGGAAACCTCTGCAAAGATGACTGGTTGGAGTTCATCGACATGATATTTCCTCCAACGAGCTCTTAAAACTGTCCTCCCAGAACTAAGGTAATCCAAAACAGTCATCGATAGAATTACTATCTTATAAGATCGTATATGTGAGTCAGCCAAAACTCTTAAAGACTTAAATGTTAAATTTTAGGGCCTGTTTGATTCCATAATGCTTTTCCTCTTTATTTTCTACCTGCATTTTTGATTTTCTGAGCTTGAACTACCTCTCCCCGTTCGCTCTTCCCCGTAGCTCCGCCCCTTGCCTCACCAGAATGTTACTTTCGTCTCAAGGCGGTATTCCAGGGAACAACACACAATTATGCAAAAATTTTTCCTTTATTTCTTGGAGAAATATTATTCTCCTTATTCTAAATTATGCGTCACGTAAAGATTTAATTGAAACTTGTCCGAATTCTGTCTAACGTGCACTGCTACGATCCCATCGGGTGCGGTAGCCCGGTGGTTTGCGCGCTGGATTTGCACGCTGCCACACCTGCCGCCGTGTTCATGCGGAGTACGATCACGTTAAACATGTGGGTCCGTAAGTCCTTCCGAGAGGTTGGTGGTAGGGGATGGAGGGTACGGTCCCTGTGGATGCCTCCCCCACTGGGTTCCGGTCTAAATTGGGTGGCACTTCCCGGCCGTCCAAACAGTTACCTTACACCTTTCTGGTAAGTCGGACGGTCTGGGTCTCAACAACAACAACGATCCCATCGGATCCCTATCACGTTATATTCCCTTTCCTGTGATTTCCCAAACTATTTTTATGCTAGGAGATTAAAGCAAACCTATCGGGTTTGCCAAGAGCTCCAAAAAGGCACCCCTTGAGATCTTGAGAAATCCTGTGTTTGAGCATAGCCCACGTTACATTGCCTAGAAGAGACACTGTACCCACGTTATTAAATGTTCGCTGAAGAAACATTTGCTTCGACCATTCTTTTTTCGTATTCCTGCCTCTTTCAATAAGGCTTCTTTTCATTGGTAACTACACCACCTGGAAAATAACTCCTAGGTGGTGTTAGTTAACCGCGAAAATAAATCGGATATTTTTCCAATGGTGCTTGTATTGTACTTTATATATGTCCCGGTACGCAATGTGTTCCAGTTTTGGAGTCCCTAGTCAAATTGAACCTCTAGTATGAGCTATATCTAGTATATCTAGCTATATCTAGTATATGCTTGAACCTCTAGTATGAGCCAATATTTGTACCCAACACATCATTTGAGCAGAACTTTTAACGGTTTAAATTTCACAAAAAATTTTTCATTTCTATTTTGGGGTAATAATGCATGAAAGTTAAAAAAAAATGTGGTTCTGTCTTCTATTGATAGATGTTGGGCAGAAAGAATACTGTGAGCAACCTTAATATTTCTCCTTAATTATCCTACTATCTGAAAGCTACCTGAAATAATCTAAAATAAACTAAAAGTGTACTTTTTGACCATTCACCCTAATAAAAAATATGCGACTTACTGAAATTGATTAGACAAAACAAAAAAGAGAGAACACACATTTAATTTTCAAAGGTTATAACATTTATTTTAAAATTTAATTTCACATTTAAAAATTTACATCTGAATGTAGCAGGCAGTTTCAAATTCTATATTCATATTTTTAACGTTGTTGCATAAAAAATAAAAATTTTCTGATTGACCAAATTTGTCTAAGGGTTCGGATAAAAATTTAAATGTGTAACTTTTTGAAAATTAATGGGAGGACTATTTCATTTACGTAGTCTTATTTCCTACCTTACTTTAAACATTTTTGCACTCTACATTGCCCACTAATCTCCTACAGGTAAAGAATTCAAACGTATTTAAATCTTTTTTAGACACCCCGTAGGGTAAATGTGTGGTGTGCGTTTTTCACGCATTAACAAATTAAGAAATAATACATATTAAAATTGCAATTTAATACTAATTCATTGCAGTATAGCTGCATACATATTAGCTTAGGTTGGAAATTCAAATTGGAAACAAATTGGACGAAACAGGATTGAATTTGAAATTTGGAAATTCAAATCGAGTGGTATATGTAAATATAGTGGCAAGAGCGTACTTTAGAAAAATAACATAAGAAAATCCGTGGGCGTGGCTTAGGTGCTCAAAAATGTAAATTTTCATACAGTATATTATAAAAGAGGTATTTATTCGCAATGTAAAAAATTGTGCTTCATCAATCAATGTATGAGGCACGTAAAATGAGTCATTGTTTATCCTCAGTCCCATAAAATATTTTAGGACAATTTGAATAATTAAAAATTGTGCGGTAGGCGTGGTTTATTGTCCCAAATTTGGGGTAATTATGCTCATATTTCAGAAATTTTTAATCTAAAAACTGCTCAAAATTTAAAATAACGATTAAAAATCCGGGGTATTGGAAACTAACCACTGTAACGTCTTGGTACATGTAAATCACTGTAAATCACAGTAATAAATGTAAATGGTAAGTACATGCAAATCACTGTAACGTCTTGGATGAATCACTACATGATTTACATAAATTACCATTACTTCGTATGGTTTAATGTTGGATATGTTTAAAGCGTGGGTGGCTGGCGTGACTCCATTTTAATTAGTTGCCTCACCACAATGCTGGATTAGCCAATCTTGTCTGTTTATAAAGGTTACTTGACGAAACTCCACGACTATCAGAAGTGTACTTTCATTAAAAAGTCCAGACGCATTGTAAGAAACTTAACATTTTATGTGCAAAACACAAAATGATTAAAACCGTGCACATACTCATCCAAAATAAATTGGGTATCCGGCTACGAAATAACATGGTACACAGCAAGGCGTATTTGCCAACTAGCTAGTCGCGTGTGTACATTTTTAACAGAAAAGGCAGAGAACGGTGGAAACAAAGCCAGCAGTTAAATACCTTCACGTGCCTGACGTCACAAAGCAAGTAATTTGCCAATGGACGACAAGCACGACTCATACATTATACAAATATGAAAATAAATTATTATACAAGGAAAAAAGTTTGAAAGTTAAAAAATGTGTAAAATCCAAAATAATATACCGCGAAAGAAAATGACACGCTAAATCTGGATTTTCCTGCTGCCCTGGCTCGTTGGTTATACCAAAATATTAGAACATTCCCATGCTAAATCTGGATTTTCTTGCTGCCCTGGCTCATTGATTATTTCCAAAATATTAGAATATTCCTATTGTGGAGCCAAGGCGGGCAGCCCGATAAGATTAAAAATCCAAAAAATTAGAATGCATTAATATACTACATTTGGCCTTTCCAGTTGTGCCAGTTTTCGAGATATTCTCCAAAAACCAGTACACATTTAAGGCAGGTCTAGGAAATTTAAGGTGGGTTTAAACATTTAAGGCGGGTCTAGGACCTTTAAGGCGAGTCTAGCGTGATGAGGTTCAAAATCAAAAGAATAAAAATATTCCGATAAAAATATAGTGCTAAATACGAGCAAGTTCTACACAATAAACCATCGCAAAAGCTAGATATCGCGAATTAAAAATACAGTAAAATCCATTCCGAAAAATTCAATAATAAGATCCAAATTAAATAAATAAATAAAATAATAATTAAAAGATTAGATCCAAATTAAATACATATTAAATTCAAAATTAAATATTTTTAATAAAGACTTGTATAAAATGTGCAGTATAGATGCAACCTAATCTATGTTATTATGCAACGGTTCAAACTTGTATTGTTATAAATAGGCCTCCTTAAGACATCTATTAATGAATTATTAATTACTCTAAGTGCAATTGTCATGGAAGAGTTAATGAGAGTCGAAATCGGTTACAAAATTGGTAATAATTCAGGATAATAAAATATTTATAAAAAATATTAAATAAAAACTTATATTAAAAATATAATAAAGAATAAAATGATTATGACGTTGATTCTTATAAGACGTAGCTTTACGTCCAAAGGCAAATTTACATATTTGCCGTTTAGTATGATAGTTATTATAACAATATAAGATCCCTTAGCCATCGTTAAAATATCTAGTCGATGAACTAATATCAAAACGTTTACATATTCGAGTATTATAACAATGTGCTGATTCATCATTTGCGTAATTCGTCCATTGATCCGACAATTTTAAAATCTCTTAAGATGATCAGAAGAGGGTTCTCAAACGCAAGATGAGATATCAGAGTAAACCAATAACGTCTTTCGGTAAATTAGCAAATGTCACAGTCTATTAGAACAGTTGTTGTCAATCATTGAAATGTTGCTCATCAAAAGTTGCAGTTCTAAATATGAAGATAACCCCTGGAAATTTCACTTTTCGAAATATTGAATATCTCTGGATATCAAGATATGAACTGCGCGTTTGGACTAATTTGGGAGGAGGGGGGGGGGGAGGTCTAGAATTTTGTTAATGAGGTAAAAATCGGGTGTTATACACAGTTATATATTTAAATGAACCATTATGCAAATTCTATGCACACAAATTTATTGAGGGAGTTATTCCTCATCAAATGGTACCTTTAAATTTACTCTATAATGAACAGCTCTGGGATAACAAATAATGAGGCTTTTTTTCCTACAGCTGTACATAACATGAGAGAAAAACATAGAAAAGTTTACATACTCAACATAGGAAAAGTGCCTGAGCAAATGATCTGCTGGGGCCGCTAATCCCCGATGGTGGGGGATAGTTTCGAACTTGGAATCTTTAGTATGCTGATCTCGCTATATATATACCTTTAAGTCTAAAAGAATTCTTCGGGTCCGGAGGTTTAATCAGGGACGTCTTTCGTAGTAGTGAGTGAAGCACTGCAGCCTCGCCACACACTCCGCTCCTGGATCTACTTTTAGTGAAGAGAGGGGTCACTCGGAAACCCCCCACCGCATCCCCAAGCTGAAACTCAGTCAGGAGCTGAATAGCCGGAAAGCTTATCGTACTTCATCGTGAGTCTGCATGATGTCAGTCGTAATCAAGCAGGAGAGGAGAGGAGGAATGGAAGTTTGCGTCATCTGTAGTACTGCCATCTCGTGAGAGAGGTGAAGAGAGAGAAGTTTGCGCGCGCGCTCGTTTTTCATCCGTGGTCATCATGAGGCTAAAGGGACGAAATCTATTTAGTCTTCATGGTGGTCATCAACTGCGGGGCCGCTGATCCCCGATGATGGGAGATTGATTCGAACTCGGAACCTTTTGATGTTGATCTAACTCGTTGTGTTGATCCCGTACTATGCAATTACACCCAAAATAATTCTTTGGGCTCGAAGATATAATAGAGATGTCTTTCGTAGCAGTGAGTGACGCCCGCTACAGAACCAATTTGAGCGTATGGAAGATCATTGCCCGATTCAATATTGTAACGGTGAAGTTTGATTGCTGTGATTCTGTTTGCGTACATGTGTGCACTTTAGTGCGTGTGTTTGCGTACACGTGTTCGTATGAAAAATTAAACGAATTCTATAAAATTTAGCGTGATTCTTGCAAATGGTATCATCAATATGCTTATTGATGATTAGCGAGATTAATTATAAACGCCGTCTTAATTCTTGATTTTTCTTCAATATTAAAATTCTTGAATTCAAAAAGTGGGAAAACACCTTAAGAAGTTTTTTATTAGATTTTTTAATATTTTGATTCCCTGAACACTTTTTTTTAAAATCCGCAAAACAAATTTTATTCAATTCGTTATTAATAAAACCAGAAGCATTCATTGTAAACACAGTAAACCTTATTTGTATTTCGATGTTAAGTTTCACTTTCGACTTACTTAAAAGTATGTTTTTAACTATTTACTTTTAGCACTTATCACAGAAAAGTATTTCTTTTTTTTTTACTTGAAAATTTCATGTTCATCAGCTGTATGGAGTAAAATATCCTCCAAATATTTCTCAACTGCAATCAATTTAATATTTTTTTGAAAATTATTGCTTGACATTCTTAAATTATTGTCCGCTTATGATACAATTTTCTTCATTTATTGCCCTTAGACGATTTAATTCTATCAAAAATATGTAAATAAAAAAAATAATAATTTGCTTGAAAACAAACAGCCATATTTGAAAGATAAAAGAAAGTTTTTGTAAAAAAAAATTTTTTTCTTTTAAAATTGCATTCTTGAGTATTTTTTTACGTGTTTTTGCGTATCAACCCACAGGATTAAAAGGGGATAAAGGAAAAATAATTTGATATGTGAAGCACCTAACTATCCTTACACAGTTACATTATTTCTTTAAAAATAAAATAATGGTGTATAAGACCCACAGTTCTTGACATTGAATTAACGCCATGTAAAGTGAAACTGGGCGCTTTGATACTTTGATTAACTGAAACGCTTAATTGAAACAGAATGACTTATTTAAATTTCAAAACAAAATTTTTCACTACAATTTTTCAGTACAAAATTCCCAGTAAAATGCATCTGACTTTCAATTAATATCTTGTATATTGACGAACTTTTTGGTGACAAAATACAAAACTATTACAAAAAGTATGTTCTCTTATGAATGGAACGAATTTAATGCACAAGATTGATGTTCGCAGATTTGTTGGATACTGTTACATATGGAAAATGGACATATTTAATGATGCTTACTACTTTTTCAATTTCATGTAATTTTTTGATAAATTCATTTACAAAATAACCCTGCAATATCTCGAGAATGGTGTATGCTAGAATTCTAAAATTTGTACATTTCATTTTATAATAAAAAATTACGTATGAAATGATTATTTATTTACTTCTAACTATTGAAAATCTTGATGTTCCATAGATTTTTTTTAAAAATGCATTCAAAAATCGTAAAATATTTCGAGAACGATTCATGCTAGAGTTCTAAACTTTGTATCATTCATTTTATAACAAAATATTGCTCATAAAATTATTATTTATGTATCAGAATAGATGTATCAGCATTGAAGGTACTGATTTTATTATTAATGATTATTATTATTTATTTTTTTGAAAATTATTTTTCTTTTAAATTCGAATTAGTGGTCATGTAAACATTCAATTACTTTTAAAATCAAACGGGTTCCAGTTTTGTCTGATTGCTACAATTGTACCAAATTTTTCCCGAAGCGTTTCATTTGATCGTGAAATATCGCGTCCATACACTAACGGACACACACTCTATCGTGCATACACGCACATACACACTAACATGCATACAAGCACACACGCAGACAGACATCACCACAAGAAAACGTTTGATTGAAGTTCAGGGATGTTTAGAACCTGTTCTTCGGTCGAAAGCTCGAATATCATTATACTATTATACAGTATATGTATCTACACTATATGAATCATTATTATCTATATGTAGGGAAGGTAATAATATTCGAGTGTTACCCCACCTTAAGTCATGTGTTTTTCTTGCTAAATGAGTGTGCATTTTGTTTACAGCTATTCTTTAGAAAGTAGAAGTTCGATAAACAAGAACTGGTCATAAATAATGAAGGTATGATGCATACGAACCTTCGCTTCGATGCCTTGAGTATTCCTGTAAATATTGAAATTTTATCTTAAAAATGAAAGTCATTACAGCTTTTTTCCCGTCTCCGTCCCTCATTATTTTCTTTCTGTGAAAACTATAAAAAAAATTCTTCCGGCATTATTTGAAGAAATTTTTTTACGTTCTCGTGCCATTATAGATGATTTTCGTAAACTACACAATCACCAGACACATTATAGGTACAGTTGCCAACAGTATTTTTTTTTTATTCTGCAGTGGCGCACAATTTGTGCAGTATGAAACAGGAATTTGTGCAGTATGAAATGGCAATTCGTGCTGTATGAAGAAATAGATGTTCATTAATTTTAATGTCAATGTTGCTGCTGGGATTGTTTTATTAAAATTGAAGTGTTCGGATTGAAAGAACTTTCTTGTTAGTTCCATCTAGTAAAAAATGCACAACACATGTTATGTTATTTTGTTCATCTCCAAAAAGAGAATGGCATAAACAGACATTTAACATTTACTTATATATATATATACAGAGAGAGAGAGGGAGAATTTTATATGGGTACTATCACAGACTTAACTATTATCGTGGATTTTTCTGACTGATGTATTGCAGGTAATATTTCTATTATCTTATATGTTATATGTAGAACATGATATAAAGGGTATAGTACCTGTTTTACGTATAACCAGCATTTTTTCATGCATATAATTGGGTAACTATTTTTCATTTTATCTTCATGCACAGCGATAAAAAAGGGATGAATAACAAGTATTTGACGATATTACTGGCATTAATATATATATATATATGTATATATATATATATATATATATATATATATATATATATATATATATATATATAACACTCCAATAAGTCTCCGGTCTGACACATATATGACAACACTGTTGACAGATCCATATGATTTCTGGGTAGTACCAATCTTCAAACGACACATGTCAAAATTTCATGACATTCTGACAATTAGTTTATAGTGGTTACAGTGGTTTTAGTGAGCCCAGTTTTGTAATTTTCAAAACAATGGATAAAAAAGAATTTCGTGTGTTGATTAAACATTGTTTTTTGATGGGGAAAAATACTGTTGAAACCAAACAGTGGCTTGATAAGCGCTATGGACACTCTGCACCAGGGAAATCAACTATTATTGACTGGTATACTGAATTTAAACGCGGTCGTACAAACACCGATGATGCTGAACGCTCTGGTCGCCCAAAATCGGCAGTTGTTCCGGAAAACATAAAAATAGTCCACAAAATAGTTTTGAAAGACCGTAAAGTGAAGTTGCGTGAGATAGTTGACACCTTAAAGATATCAGAAGGTAGCGTGTTTACATTTTTACACGGAAATTTGAGCGTGCGAAAGTTGTTTTCGAAGTGGGTGCCGCGTTTGCTCACACCGAACCAAAAACAACAACGCGTCGACGATTCAGAGCGCTGTTTGGAGCTGTGCAAGCGAGATAAGAAGGATTTCTTGCGTTGGTATGTGACAATGGATGAAACATGGATCCATTACTACACACCTGAATCAAAAAGATCGTCAGCTGAGTGGACAGCAGTCGGTGAAAGTCGTCCAAAGCGACCAAAATCCCAAAAGTCAGCTGGCAAGGTTATGGCATCCGTATTTTAGGATGCGCATGGTATTTTGTTCATCGACTATCTTGAGAAAGGTAAAACTATCAACAGCGAATATTATATGGCATTATTGGTTCGATTGAGTGTAGAAATCATGAAAAACGGCTTCACATGCAAAAGAAAAAGTGCTGTTCCACCAAGACAATGCTCCGAGTCACAAGTCGATGAAAACGATGGTTAAATTATATGAATTACGCTTCTAATTGCTTCCTCACCCACCGTACTCTCCAGATATGACCCCCAACGACTACTGGCTTTTTGCAGACATCAAAAAGATACTCCAGGGAAAGAAATTTGGCTCAAATGAAGAAGTGATTGCCGAAACTGAGGCCTATTTTGAGAGCAAAGACAAATCGTTCTACAAAAATGGCATCGAAAAGTTAGAGGAGCGTTGGAATGAATGTATCACTCTTGAAGGAGAGTGTGTTGATGAAATCGAATTTCTAAAAAAAAAAATTGTTTTTCTTAGTTAGACCGGAGACTTATTGAGTGGGCTATATATATATATATATATACATATATATTGGTAAGTTTGATAAATTTATATCATATATTGCGAATTAATTCCATTTACCGGTTTTTATTCATTCTCGGCAGTTCGTAGTGGTAAATATGATAAATCGTACTTAATTGATCAAATTTACTGGACATTATTACATAATCGTCATTCTTGGATGATAAATTTGATAAATATTGCATTCTCGTCGAGTATAACCTTTATTTTAATGAGATTTATTGAATTTATTCTCCTGTAGAAGGCTGTAGCTTGAAAATGAAAAAGCGATCACATTAATGGTAAACTTCATCATTGGTGATTTAAATTTGCACCTTCGGAAAGTATTATTTATTTCCATAAAATACATGGTAATGTATAGGGAAGTATTAGAATCGTGCTGAAAATCACAACTAGAGTTTTCAACGTACCTGCAGATTTTCAACTCACTAGATCCCGGGAAATCTATTTTTAGCGTGACGTTTGGTGTGTCAATACAATGTATGTATCCACTCTACCTCCAAAACTAATTGACCGAATTTTATAAAATTTGGTAGATAATTCACTAGTGGGTAACCCTGGTGCTGATTAGATTATGGTATGATTTAGAAAAAAAGAACCTGCCATTTTTGCGAAATGGACCGCAAAAATCGTCAAAGTCTAAAATAAAAAACTAAAAAACCAAATATGCTTAAATGTATTAAATAAATGCTTGTTTTACAGGTAATTTTTGACGGTTAAAAGAACAGAACCAACCTCATAACTCTAGGTCTATGCCTGTAAAACCTATTGGTACACCTGCTCACCCTCATATTCCTGTTAAACAATTATGATAATTTTTTTTATATATTTTTATTTTATATTTTTTACGGTTTAGATCATATTTTCCAAATGTTAATGTATCAAAATATAGGAGTTCAAATATAAGTAATCTTTGCATCAAATTCAGAAACATTTCATATGGTTTGAAAATATAAAAAAGACCAGCATTTAAAAGTTATTTTAATTTTAACTCTGACATATATATGTTTTCTAGTTTAAGTAAATTTCAGTAAATATTCTTGAATACATATTTAATTCATATAATCATAAACTAAATTAAAAAAAAACACATTACATTGTCTCACTGTAAAACATTACACACTAAAAATTACAAGTTAACATACTTAAAGGATGAAATATTATATATTATTTCCAGTGTAAAAATATATTAGCATATTGATTATTAATTTACTTACTTCTAGACAAAATTAAAATTTAATTTTTTTTTCAGCGACCCTGATAATGGAATGATTTTTTTTTCCAAAATATGCGAAAATTTTAATAAACAAAAATTTGCATAAATTCACTATCATAATTGTTTAACTCAGGCGTGGACTGCCCAGGAATGTGAGGGGGGGGGGGGGGTAGAACTTGGCACAATTCGTCACTTAACAAAAAGCATATCCGCGTACAAAATCAAACTCAATTCAACTAGCTCTGAGGAAACGCTATCCAAAACATCATTTTCTAAACGTTCTGTTAAAGTGCAGCAAGCATATTAACTAATAACACCGCACTAATCTTTTATGATTAACACGCGCATAGGATGATAAAATAACAAAACATCTGTCGATTCTAAATAGAAATAAATTACATGCCCTAAGACGTATTAATATAAGAATTTTTCCAATGGTAAATCATTTATTTAAATAATCCATATACTTAACCAATAATTTGTTTACACTCTACTTGATATGGCTATAATCGTAACTGCCGTTACTTGTTATTACAATTGGAGCAATACTGCCAAAGATATGCCTTATTGATCCTACTAATGTTTACGCTTTGAAGCGGAATGAAAGTCCAATGAATGTCCAATGAAAGAAAAGTGAGAAGCTGCAACTCAAAAAACCTAACTGTCTAAAACACAAAATATAAAACCACACCAGATATAGTATAAAACAGCAAATCTTCAATCAAATGGAAATATATATATATAGATCCTCACTTTTCTTTCATTGGATCTTCAAACCTTTTTTTCTTTTATATATATATATATATATATATATATATATATATATATATATATATATATATATATATATATATATACATACTCGATTCAATTGTTAAAAATATTATACTGAATCAGCTATTTAGAATTTATAGATTATCTGATAAAAAATTTCATGCTATGCATATTAATAAACTTAAAATTACTAGCAAATTATATAAATATCCAGCTTAGTTAATACATAGTATAGTTAAAACGTTTGAAATGGTAGATTATACTTAAATTCTCTCCTTAGTATCTTATTTTAGCCTGGCATCCACTTTTTCTTGTTCTTACCTTTACCATGTACTTTTCTTGTCTTTACCATGTTCTTACTGTTGTATATCACCTTTTAACGTCTTTTCGCATTACTGTTATTTCTTTCTCACGATTGGCAACAGCAGTTCTCAACTTTTTATTTTTTGAGATTGGCAACATTGGTCTCTTTATACAAGGCTCCAATGGCTCAGACGTATGCAGTGTTTCTTCAGGTATTCTTGTTTCCTATTATTTTTCAATCTTTATGCATGTTGTTCAAGTTATTAAAGTTTATAAATACAATCTATCACTGATATCAGAAACATGCATTTTGTGTTCATTTTTATGAAATACTTGACCTTGATAAAGAGTTTTATCGAAATGAACAATTCATTATTAGGCCTAGGGCTTGTCCACGTGTAAAGATTTCATGCTTGGATTTTATTTGATATTATTTTATCGATTCCTTTCCATTGATGTTTGTTGTTTGTCTTCAACTTGATGACTAGGGGTTTGGACTTTTATTTTCCACTTGATTGATGATTCCCTGTTTGATACTTTTATTTGTAAGGCATTTTGTAATGTTGAGGTTTTTTGAGTTGAAAATTTTCTGTATTCTTTCTTTGGATTTTTAAACTTTTATTATATATATATATAATATAATATATATAATATATATATATATATAATATAATATATATCATATATATATATATATATATATATAAATTATCCAGAATCCCATTACATAGGAATTATCGTTTAACTGATTTATTACTGTTTTATATCAAATGTCAAATGGCAGTTATTTGTCTTTGGTTTGACAGTTAAATAATCTTGATATTGGGATACCAAATAAGATATACTCTAAATAAATTGATTTACTTTTGCTTTCGTTGCGCTTTTAAGTAATTCATCGTTAGATGTAGTAAATATACTAGAAGTAATTGCATCTCAAAAGTATATTGATAAAATTAGGAGTGAAATATGTGGTGTTGTAATGTATAAAAAAACCGTAGTTGCTTTTATCTAATAATCATTAAAAATAAAAAAATAAAAATGATATTTCGTGTAATACTAAATACATTTTTTCGTAGAAAAATTTTGTTTTATTTTTTCTATTCTTAATTATTTAGAGGTCATCTAACTTCCTTTAAATTAATCTAATATTTTCTTCCTTTTCTACAATATTTATATATTAAGAATTCTTACCAATTTATTAGTAATACGTACTCTGAATTTCATAATTCTTCGTAAAATTTAAGTTTATATATTCCTACAACTTACACATTGACTCATAGCAATCTTTAATATCAATGAGAGTTTAAAAATAAGAAAAAATGCTTAATTATCATGTAAACGCATATTGGATTTTTCAATATCCAATGAAGGTTTTATGTTACTTTCTCATGTAATATGAAAAAAAAAAAAAAGAAAAAGAATCAAATTTTGCTATGTATTTCATTACAGTTTGATTCCGTTATTTGATTATAATATACAACTGAAATATATATATATTTTTTAAGACTTTACAATTCAAAATGCAATTAAGTTACAATGAAATTACACTAAAAATAAAATCGCTCTTAATCACAATATTATGAAATTATCAGTGACTCAAGTTTTATTACAATGCTATTTCAAATACGGTTCTTATTATCATTGCTTCAGGAACCGTTCTCATAAATCTCTTGGTACGGAATAGTGTTAGTAGCCTAATATAAAGCACTGTTTTAAATAAAATTCCTGTTTTGTTATTTATATACGGGTCTTGTAGCTTAAATATTAAATATATGTCTTTTGATTTTAATAATATATATAGTTTTAACAGTTTTTAATAGTTTTAAAAATCTAAATTATTTCCTATAATATATATGCCTCGTAACATATTATCTTGTAAGACTCTGAAAAAAAGTAATGTAGAGAAATGAATTATATAATTCTAGGTGGCTCATAGAAATTCTTGAGGATTCCAAGCAAAATAATATGATCCAATTAGTGGCCTTGGTTTGCATATCGTTCGTCCAAGCAAATTAAATTGCATATTTTAATAGAGGAATCAGTAGTAAATTAAAGATTCTATTAATTTGAATATATAAGGCCGTGGCCCCTGTTACTAGAATGTAAAGAATCTGTCTGTCCTTTGGGAACACTATAATGCCTTACATTGCTTACCTATAGTGAATATATTGGTAAACGAAAGCCCGATGTATTACCTCACCCATTCGATCGTCGAGCTCCTCCCCCTTTCCTGATTACACCTATTGCATAAACTGACTACACGGCCATTTTGAGACACATCGTTTATGATAGTGTTTTTAACAACTTAATCATAGACTACCTTTAATACATTCAGTATGCTCCCTCCCCCACTGGCTAATGAATTACATTTTTCATATAGTGGCCATATTTGGAAAAGAAATTCCTCTCACTTCCCCCACTCTCATCCAGTCGTAGTAGACCTCACCCTTTTCTAGACATTGGCTACGCCTATGGCATAAACTGACGACATGTTAACATTCTTACAAGAAATTGTTTATGATAGTATATTTTTTTATGTAGTCGGAAGAAGCAAATTCCTATACTTTATTCCCTTTCTACATATTTTCTATCTCATTGGCTAAACATGCACATTAGATTTTCACTGACCTCTTTCCCAAATTTTGTCGTCGACTTTTCTTCTTTTCGAGTTCCTGACAACGCATGTAGAGTCAAATGACTGTATAAATCTGGTATAATGTGCAACAAATTAGATCTATTGCATGAATATTTTAAGATAAAATTTTTATATGATTTAATAATGAATAAATACCTTTTACTTCATATCCAAAATTGATTTAAATAAAGAAAAAAAATCCGATTTTAGGGTAAAAAAAAATCACGAAGTTGAAAATGAACTTTTTATTCCTTTTTATCCAAAGACTTTATTAAGAATATCTTGATCTGACGATTCCCTACATAAGCCGAGATTTTACATTTTCGCATCAGCCATGCGGTAAAGTAGTCGTGTTCTGATTCTACCTTCGTGAAGACAAAGCAGGGATTATCATAACCTTACTTGCAACCGGGGGAAGGTTGGCTTAACACTTAACTATCGCCATCTGCCTACTGCCAACGAGATGTTAAAAGGAGAAATAACTGTACAGGGGTATTCCCTTCGAGTAAAATCCCTTCTCGATGGGCGCTGGTCTGATTTCGCGCAATGCTTCTTGGGTGATGGAAAGAGATTCTTTGTCAAGGAGAGGAAGGAAATGAGTTATTTCTTTCGCAAGTAATTGTGTTTGTGTGTTGTATTATCACGTGGGACGAATTTATTACAATTTTAAGTTGTTAATTTAATATTTTTGTCACTTCATTTACACAGGCCTCCCCAAATCCAATTTTGGGCCCCGGGACCAAGTTGAGCCGCGGGCCCTAGATAAAAAAATAAAGGGGGAGGGTAACCCCTTTTTTCTGTATTATTTAAGAGTACAGTAGAATTTCATAAAATATATCAAGTACAAGATTTTATAACACTGAAAAATAAGAAATTCGTCAAGGATATTTCATATGATGGCAAGTGGTGCGTACATTTCATTTTAGAAGAAATATTTCTATACTTCTTTTGCTCACGTATTTCGTATAGTCATACACATGTTTGGAACAATCAGAAGTGACATTTCCAGAACTGGAAGAGTAAATCATTAGTGACCACCTCCAAAGTTCGATGTTGAATCAGTCATTATATAAGCCATTCCTATAGCCAACCTGGGAAATAATTATTGAAAAAACTGTAATTTTTTAATCGAAAGAGACATCTATAGAACCAGAACTAGAAATCCTTAATGAATTTTTAACCTGTAAAATATTTCATACTGAATCTATAATATATCAGTCACCATAAGCTCTATCGATAACCGATTCTAAGAAATAAATGTTTGAAGGAAAATAATTTTTTTTTATCCAGAATTGAAAAAAGAACTGGAAGTAGAATTCCTTAGTAAATCCCCATCGTCCCTGAAATTCAATACTAAATTCATATCAGTCATCACCTAAACTCTATCTGTAGTCAATCGAAATATGCATTTCAAGGAAATATTTTGAACCATAAGATGCAAAACTACAAGTAGATATCCTTAGAAAACCAAATTCCAGAGGAGGTTCCCTACTTCCTTTGGAATTTGATGCTGAATCCATATCAGTCATCATCTAAGCTCATCAAAAAAAAAAAAAAAAAGATATGTTGCAAGGAAAATGTGAATTTTTTAAATGAAAGTGACATTTCCACAATCGAAGTTGAAATTCTTAGTGATTTCCTTTAACCTCTTCAAAATGTGACTGCATCAATCATCGGCTATGCTTTATCAGAAGCCAGTTTCAAGAAATGGATTGGAAGTTTTTGGAAATCTGTAGCCAATTCCAAGAAACAAGAGAAATTTGTTGAACCGGAAGTGGGAAAAAATTCGAATTAAAAATTTTTCCTCAATCCCTCTATTTTCCATCTCCAAAGCTCTATTTACAGACAATCTTAGAAAATGGATGTTTCAAGGAAAAGAGGAAACTGTGAACTAGAAATGTAAAATAACCAGATATGGACATCATTACTGAACCTTAAATCTTAAATCATACCTTAAATCTTAGATGGTAGCATTAGGATCAATACTACCTTTGTTTCAGTGAATAATTTATTTTTTTTATAAAATTTAGATGCACTAGCACCGATAACAAAACTTGCTTTTTACACTTTCGTTAAAGTAATATAAACTATTACATCACTGAAATCAATGTGGGAAGCAAGTTCATGCCTTCAACGAAGAAGCAATCTAATCTGCTTT
The DNA here is from genome assembly GCA_951213105.1 of Amaurobius ferox. Classification (NCBI taxonomy): domain Eukaryota; kingdom Metazoa; phylum Arthropoda; class Arachnida; order Araneae; family Amaurobiidae; genus Amaurobius; species Amaurobius ferox. Next base: position 103,766,508 of record OX578150.1, on the reverse strand, counting down.
GGTTCGTGCCATGGCAAAGCTTCCTTTCTACTGCCCAGCATTCAGTCGGACTAAGTCGGACATTGGACACTATGGATACCCCGTCGCTTTAATTGGTTTACGAGGAGGGAAGACCCTTCCCATCCTTATAATTTCACAAAAGAAATCTGTAGACAAGAATCGTTTTAGTAGTCAGCTGGATGGGATTGATATGAGCTGTAAACTTGAATAAATGAAACTTACCGGCTAGTGTTATAAACGTATCTATTTTAATAGTGCAATTCTAGAAAATTGCTCTCTGCTTCCCTGTAGATATCGGTTTCTTTTATTGCTTTGTCGCGCGCGCGACACCGCCTTTCTTAACAACAAATAATGACAGATTCTGCCGTTAAACGTAAAGATATTTTGAAACTATCTCTACCCAGACGACTTGTATTGAACTAAGGAGATCTTCTTTCAGCTTGTTTTGACTATTTTGGGGAACAGATAATCTTCAAGTAATTTAGGAAAAAAATTATAAATTCATACACAGATGTTCTATAATAAATATTATAACTTCATCAAAATGTTCACGGACCCCTAAGAGCGCCAGGCCCCAGTACCGTGGTCCCAACTGATCCCCCTTTGTGGTAACTGACCCCCCTTTGTGGGAGTCCTGCATTTACATGGTTGACATGTATTTAATCGTGTATTACAATTCTGGGCTGTGTGCATTTGATTTTCCGATTGGGATTGTCTTAAAATGACCGATTTGCTAAGTTTCTTGTAAACACAAAAGTTACGTGAATTATTTCGATCCTAAAAGTATTTAATCTATCGTTTTATTTAATATTCATATGTAATCGCAATAAACACCTTTAGAAATAAAGGATCTTGTCGTTTAGGATCCTTATCATGATTATATTTACTCATTTGTATACTTAGAACTTTTGATTTTACTAATCTTAAGCCAATTGATTAACTTGACATAAGCCAGTTGATTAGCTTGTTTGAGATAGAATTATTTTTAATTTTCTGCCTGTTCAGGCTGATTTGCTAGATCTCGAAAGCCCAGAACTACCGACTCGTCCGAGGACTTGAGCAGCAAGGTGGTAGAACGGGAAGAAATTTGGAAAAGCGGAGTCCGTCCCCCACAGTCACGGTCCCCGGTCAGAGTAACCAGTAGTTTATTTAAAATCAGTTATATAAAAATACATAGAGTACAGATGGCCAGCCGAACATTAAAGGCTGGAGAAGTTGTCAATTGTCAGAACAGCAGGTATTTACAATGGAGGTATGTACAAAAGTTTTACAGAAGGCCAGTAAAACAATTTTAGCTGGATGAGAGTAAGGTATGAAAACAAGGAGATTAAGAGCCTGAGTTATAAAACAGATGTAGTATTGGTTTAAAGATGTCGATTAATAATATCAGAAGTTAAAAGGGTGATTTATAAAGGGGATTTTTGTCGCAATGTGCCAATTTAGAGGAGCACCTAGCCGGGTGGCTTTCATCTCCGATATGAAAATAATATGTGTGAACATGACATTATTTGAGCAGAAGAGGTTTGTAAACACAACAAAAGAACAATACAAAAGGGACAGAGTCCCGCCTTCCAGCTTGGAAGGAAAGCTGCAACGCAAGTGCATCCTAAGGATACGATTTTGTTCAACTTGGATTTTATTAATGTTTGTTTTGCAAGCAAAACCCCAGATGGGACAAGCGTAGAGGAGAATGGGCTGGATGATAGTTTTGTAAAGCAGAATTTTATTACTTGTATCTAAGTGATTTGAGAAGAGAAGATGATTAAGGGTTCCAACAAGTTTACGTGATTTCTTGATAATATAGTCAAAATGCACTCTCCAAGTAAGTCGGCTATCCAAATGGACGCCGAGATATTTGGCAGTGCGTGCAAAGCAGATTGGTTGGCTGTTGATCATGATGGGAGGGGGGGGGGATACGTCTAGCAGAGAAGAAAATTGCCTGCGATTTAGGTGCATTGATTTTGATCTTCCAAAGCTTGTAATAGTTTTCCAGTGAATTAATGTGATCTTGCAGATTGATTTGAAGATAGTTGATGTTGTGATTAGCAGAAATGATGCATGTGTCGTCAGCATACAGACACAGAGAAGTATGGGGGGAGCGAGGAAGGTCGTTGACATAGCAATTAAACAGGAGGGGGGCGAGAATCGAACCTTGGGGGACTCCTGCTTGGATGGGTTTCTGTGCGGAAAGGGTGTTGGAGATACGCACATGGAAAGATCTGTTCTGAAGGTAGGAGTTGATAATAAGCACCAGAGGGGGGGGGGATGTCCATTTGAATGAGTTTATAAATAATTCCAGTCGTCCAAGTCCTATCAAAGGCCTTTTCAATGTCCAGCATCAGAGCCGCAACAGATTTCTTTTCTTTCATTCCCTCAGCAACAAATTCAACCAGTCGAAGAAGCTGGTGGGACGTAGAGTGGGCGGGTCTGAATCCGAACTGTTCCGGGATAATCAGATTGTGATTTTCAATGAAGTTGAGAAGTCTGTTTTGAATAATTCGTTCGCTGAGTTTGCTGAGGGAGGAAAGCAGAGAGATAGGACGGTATGAGATGGGGTCAGAGGGGTTACTACCATGTTTAAGAATTGGAATAATGATAGCTTCTTTCCAGCAAGAGGGGAAGTGTCTGAGTTTAAGCATGGCATTGATGATGTAAACAAGATAGAAAATGATGTTAAGGGGAAAGTATTTAACAGCTCGATTGGAAATTTTGTCAATACCGGGGGATTTTTTATTTTTGAGTTTATGAATGTGCCCAATGACTTCAGAAGGGGTGGAGGGGGGGATGACTTCCAGGTGGGGGGTAGAAAGGAATGTTTCAACAGATTGGTTGATATGAGAGTGGCAGGCTTCATCAGGTCTGTGAGTTTGAAATTGCTTTTCATACGACTCCGCAATGGCATTTGCCTTGTCGAGATCGGAAAAGACCATTCCACAATTCGCTCGCAATGGCGGGAATTGTGCGAATGGTCTTCTGACTCTTTTGATATCTTTCCATAAAGTCTTGTCTTCGGGGGAGAGAGATTCAATGTAGGATTTCCAGTTTTGCTGATTATACTTATGGACTTCAGTTCTGATTTTTTTGTTAAGGGTGTTAAGGGAGATTTTAGTTTGGGGGTTCCTGGTAGTTTGCCAAATTCTGCGAGTTGCATTACGGGCTTTGATTTTATTTTTGATGTGCTGCGGAAGGGAGTTGTAACGAGGGGCAGGGCGGGAAGAAGTGGCATCAGCCAGGGATCTCTGGATTTCGTGAGTGAGGTCGTTAACAGCAGAGTCAAGGTCGTTGGTGCAGTTAATTTTGGGGATGAGAAGGGAAGATTTAAGCAGGTTGTTTTTATACTTTTTCCAGTTGATGGCAGTAGGAAGATTAGAAATAGGGAGGAGGGAGTTAAGGTGGATTGTAAGAAGAATGGGGCGATGGTCCGAGGAAAGTTCTTCAAGGGTTTCAAAGGTGTAAGGGTAGTGAATATTTTTCAAAAGTGCGAAGTCGATGGTAGAAGGGGTAGCCATAAGAGAGTAATGGGTGGGTTTGGAGGGGACAGCAACATGGATGTCATTAGCAGAAACAAAGTCCATAATTTGTTTACCGTACCTGTTGCGACGTCTACAGTTCCAGAACATATGATGAGCATTGAAGTCTCCGGCCATGATTTCTCTGTGTTTGACTTTAAAGATTTTATCAAGATCATTCTGCAGATTGATGTTTTGGCCAGGTTTTATATAAATGGAGCCAATGACGATGGGAGGGTGGTTAGGAAGATCAAGGTGAATCATTTTATTTTCGATGATATCCGTATCCAAAGGATTAAGTTCGTGGTGTGGAAAACAATTTTTAACATAGATGGAGACACCTCCAGAGGCAGAGGAGCCCTGATTTTGAGTACGAAGCGCTGTATATCTTCTGTAATTAGCAATTTTCAGAGGGGGGGGGGGCGACGTCCAGGCTTGACTTCTTGTATGAGAATAATATCCAAGGGATTGTTTTGTACGAAGTCCCGTAATTCGGTGATTTTATTCTTAAGTCCGTTGGCGTTCCAGGACAAGAGGCGAACAGAAGAGAGGATCTGATTACTCCCCATCCTGGGGCGTAGAGACCGTACAAAAGACCTCGTCAAAGGCCGATATTACTTCAAGAAGCTTGTCCAGGGGATTGCTGGTTTGTTGGAACTTGACCTGTACAGTAGCCAAAAATTTTTTAATTTTTTCAAAGTCTAAGTCAAGGTCAGTAAAAATCTTTTTCATCTCCTGGATGAGCAGTATGAGATCAGTAAGTTGCGAAGAATTAGTTTGATTATTATCAGAGCAATTAGAGGAAGAAGTGGTTGCAGTAGCAGAGTTGTTATCATTAGTAGAAGAGGAAGAAGCAGGAGTAGAGGGGGGTAAGGAGGTGTTATTGTTAGGTTGCTTGATGGGCTCCTGAAAAGGGGGTTTGCTGGTAGAAGTGTGAGCGTTTTCACTGGAGGTGGGGAGAGCGTCAGATTGTGGTCCACGGGTGGTAGTGAGGTTGGCGACAGCTTCAGCAAATGTTTTAGGGGTGCTAGTAGGTGAATTGGGGTTGTTATTGACAGTTTTGTTATTGGTTTTTTGAACAGTTTTAGGATGGGGGGGATTTGGAGTAAGATTTTTATTTTGGAGAACAGGGAAATCTTGGGGGTTAGGTACGGTTTGTTGCGTTTTAGGGGGCGGGGGTGCAGATTGGGTGGTGTTAATGGGGGGTTTGTTCTTATTTTGAGGATTGGAGGGGCAGAGTCTGAAATTAGCGGGATGTGGGCCAAGGCAGTTAGCACATTTGGCGGGGGTGCTAGGGGATTTGGTGCATTCACGGGTGAAGTGGTTAAGACTGTATTTTAAGCATCTGGGGGGTTGATAGCAACAATCGCTGGAATGTCCGTACCGCTGACAGCGGAAACACATTTTGGTACCTCTGGACTCGAATTTTTTAACTTTGATAGACATATCAATTAAAGTTTGTAACTCATAGATGGTTTCCCAGTTTTTAGCAGGATTGAGATATATCAAGTAAATAGGAAGGGGAGCTTTATTCTTTAAGTCTTTAAGCTGCGTAATTCTGTGCACGTTGAATCCTTTAATTCTAAGTTCGTCATACAGCTCATTGATAGGAGAGTTAATGGGAAGTCCTTTGATAAGGATTTTGACAGGCCTCTCTGCCTTGATATTAATGGAATGAAATTCCAGTTTTTTCTCAATTAGAATTTTTTGAACAATCCTAAAATCTTCAAGAGTTTGCGGGCTGATTTTAATATGTTCACCAGCAAGCTGGGCTTTAACAGGGGTAGACACTAGCGAGTTGAGTCCTTGGACCACGGTTCTCCAATTATCGGGGCAGTTAACGAAGAAGGGTTCCGGTTTGTAATAATTGGAAGAGGGATTTACATCGTTAGCTTGGTTTAGCTCAGTAGCGTGATCAGTGGTTTGAGGGTAGTCATTTTGCGAGTTAATCTCTTCAGGGGGACCATTAGTGTCCATACTAAGCGCTTCGAAGGCGTTCAGAGCAGTTATGGATTTAAATCCAGAAGTGATTTGAGTCTCACGACAAACTTTTTTATGGTGGGGAAAGGTAAATCCTTCCATATCCTCAGCAGTGTTATCTTTAGATAAAGTATTAGTATTAGTTATTGCATCAGCAATAGAGTTATCCTTAGTATTATCAGTAAAAATAGCTTTAGAGTTAGAATTAGAAGGATGAACATTTTCAGTGATAACACTGTTCTGATTTAAGATCTTACAGTTATTTGCATCAGAGTTAGCAGTAATAGTAGCATTAGCATTAAGAGTAGAGATTAAGTTAAGATTAGAATTAATACAAGAATTAGCATTTGAAAAACAGTTAGAGTTAGCATGTAAGATACTTTCATGCTGAGAAATATAAGCTTCGATCTCAGATTTAAAGGGAGTCAGATTAGAAATACAAACATTCTGCTCAAAATAAGAGGTCAAAGTTCTACACATACCTTGGAATGATTCCGTGGATCTTTCAGAAAGTCCAGCAGCGATCTTGTGCCACTCGGCCATCAGGAAGCTTCCAGTATGGGAAAGATCATTAAGGTATTGCAGATATCCATTAGAAGTTGGATCCGGTAATGGAAAGTTCCCATTTCTGAATCGGGAAACAATGATTTTCAGGTCCGGAGGAATATCAGGGAGATCAGGGTTTGTAGAAAAAGCGGACGCCATGTCCGTACAGGTCTGAGAAGCTACCACACAAGGCAGAGAACAAATGTTCGAATGATAGAACACTTCGAAGAAAAGGCGGGAAAATCACAAGAGCGAACGAAAAACACGTCTGCACGAGTCAAGTTCCAAGGCTGGGAAAAGAAGAATGTATAAAGGAGAGCCGAGGAGATGTTTTAGCCGTGCAGGAGTGCCTAGCCCGAGGGCTTTTACCTCCGATCTGTGGATAACATGTGTATATTTTGCCATCATATGAGCTTAAGAGATCTGAATATACCTTTGACATGGACAGCCTTGTCCATACCTTCCTTAATGGAAGGGCAAAAGTGAAAACTTAAGTGCGGCAGTTCTGCCATCTAGTGGCGAGTGGGGATACCACAAGCTGTCGTGTATCATAAGAATACATGACTGGGAGGGAATTTATTGATAAGATGCAGAATAAGAGGATAATAAGATATATAAACAATTGGATTTGTACAATAAGCAGATTGGGAAGGCGGGTTTAATAAGCAATGCTTAGGGTGGCTCAAATAGAACTGCACGGGGACGCTTTTTGTTTGCCCGTGGGTCATAGTCTTGTAAGCAGAAAAGGGATTCGTTCGGGATTTTAGGGATGTTTTTGAAGAAATTAATAGATTGTTTCCTGATAGCTTGTTTTACAGTTTTGATTTTAAAGTCTTTATGTATGATATCATTCCTGAGATAACGTGGTGCTTTCCTTATAATTCTTAAGATCCGGTTTTGTTCAGTTTGTAATTTTTGAAAGTTCGTTTTACATGCATACCCCCAAATTGGGCATGCATATAAAAGAATCGGTTGAATTATACTTTTAAAAAGAAGGATTTTATTATTCGTGTCAAGATGCTCAGAGAACAAAAGGTGGTTTAAAGCTCCTACCAGCTTTCTAGATTTTTTAACTACGTATGCAAAGTGCGTACGCCAAGTAAGTCGGCTGTCCAAATGGACGCCGAGGTACTTGGCTGTGCGCTGGAAGGGGATTGCCTGATTTTTGAACATAAGGGGAGGGGGGGGGGGGAAACGTGCGCCTGATAGGAATACTGCCTGTGATTTACTCGCATTTATTCTGATTTTCCATTTGTCATAGTATTTGTCCAGAAGGTCTAAATGTTTTTGAATTTGAGAATGCAGATAATTAATATTTTTATTTGACGAAATAATGCAAGTGTCATCGGCGTATAAGCAAAGGGTGGTGTTAGGGGAACGGGGGATATCATTTACATATAAGTTGAAGAGAAGGGGCCCGAGTATGGATCCTTGTGGTACTCCTGCCTGAATTTGTTTAACTTCTGAGAGGGTGTTTAAGGTACGAACGTGAAATTTCCTTTTGTGCAGATAAGAGTTTATAATTTTAATGAAGGGGGGGGGATGTTATACTGTATAAGTTTGTAAATTATTCCTGTAATCCAAGTTTTATCAAAGGCCTTCTCAACATCTAACAGGAGGGCACCTACTTGATTTTTATTATTAATGGCATTAGCAGTAAACTCGACAACACGGAGAAGCTGGTGGGAAGTTGAATGCATGGGACGGAAGCCGAACTGTTCAGGGATAATTAAATCTTTTTCATTAATAAATTTATAAAGTCTAGTTTGGATTACACGTTCAGTTATTTTACTAAGTGACGGGAGGAGGGAGATGGGGCGGTAAGACACAGGATTAGAGGGGTCAGAGCCGGGCTTTAAACAGGGAATTACAACGGCGGTTTTCCAACACGCTGGGAAGTGGCAATATTTAAGTATGGAATTTATCATAAGAACGATGTAAAAAATTATATTAAGGGGAAGAGACTTTAGGGCCCTATTGGAGATTTTATCAATTCCGGGTGCTTTTTTGTTTTGGAGTTTATGAATAATTTCTACAATTTCGTCAACCGAGGTGGGTGTGATGGGATGGGGGGGGGGGGGGAGGACAGAAAGCTAGTGACTGAGGTTTGTACATGATTATGGAATTCGTTATTTGGGATATCAATCGCAAATTGCTTCTCATAGCAATTTGCGATAGCATTTGCTTTGTCCCGTTCTGAAAATGCGGTGCCTGTAGATGTGAGGAGGGGGGGGAGCTGTGCGAAGGGTTTCTTAACTCTTTTGATCTCTTTCCAAATGCTTCTATCATCAGGGGAAAGGGACTCAATAAAATTTTTCCATTTGTTCTGAGTGTGTTTTTGAATTTCGATCCGAATTTTTCTATTAACAGTGTTGAGGTGGTTTTTTGCTCTAGGGTCTCTAGTAACTTGCCAAATTCGGCGGACAAAATTTCGATAGACAATTTGAGTTTGGATGGAATGCGGGAGGGAATTATAACGGGGGGGGGGGCGTGAGGAGGATGCTTTTGCAAGGGAGCTCTGTATTTCATGTGTGATTTTATGGGCAGCCTCGTCTATGTCAGTGGGGCAGTTGATTTTAGGAATAAGAAGGGTGGTATTACGTAAGTTAGTTTTGAAATTATTCCAGTCAATTGAAGAAGGGAGGCTAGAAACAGGCAGAAGGGAGTTTAACTGAATGGTAAGAAGGATGGGGAGGTGGTCCGAGCTTAAATCATTTAGTTTCTATTGTATACGGCAAATGGATGTTTTTAAGTAAACCAAGGTCAATAGTAGAAGGGTAGGGGGAATGGGAGTAGTGGGTGGGTAAGGCAGGGACAGCAAGATGAATTCCACTATTAGTAATAAAATTTTGGAGAGCAGTACCATAGGTGTTTCTGCGACGGCAGTTCCAGCGCGGACTGTGGGCATTAAAATCTCCTAGCAGGATGGCACGATGGTTAATATTGCAGATGTTTTGGAGGTCCGGGGTAATGTCGTTCCTTTGTGCAGGTTTGATATAAATTGATCCAATGATGATGGGTGGGTAGTTTGGGAGGGAAAGCTGTATCATTTTATTTTCTATAATAGACGTGTTAACGGGGTTTAGCTCGTGGTGCGGTAAATTACGCTTAATATATACTGATACTCCACCAGCCTGAGTGGACCGCGAGTTGTTAGCGTTAAAATTACGAAGTGCAGTATAGTTAAAATAATTAGCAATTTTGAGGGGGGGGGACGGGGGCCAGGGCGGATCTCTTGTACAAGAATGATATCGATGTTATTATTTTGCGCAAAGTTGCGAAGTTCGGTTATTTTGCCGCGGAGCCCATTGGCGTTCCACGACAGTATTTTAAGATGATCATAAGTTTTACTCGTCATGATGGGGGGGGGGGACTGTGCTAAAAACCTCACCAAGGGCCGATATGATGTTTAAGAGTTTATCCAATGGGTTTATTGGTTTGTTTATATTTGTTACAATTTGATTTATAAAGTTTTTTATTTTGCCAAAGTTGATGTCAAGTTCAGTAAACATTTTCTTAATTTCTTGAATGGTCTGTATAATATCTGTAATTTGAGAAGTGGAGGTATTTGTTTCATTATTAGTTGTTTCAGTCTGAGGTTCAGTGTTGTGGGGGGGGGGAGCAGGGGTAATGTACGAGTGTACCGCTATTTGTTGGAGGGTTTGTTTACGTGCATTTTCAACAATTTGATTTCTGGGGAGAAGTTTGGGGGTGGGGGGTGGGGGAGCTGAGTAATTTTGGACTGCAGCTTGGCTCGTAGTAATTTCCGCAAAAGTTTTATTTTCAATACGTTTAGCCTGGGTGGGGGCTTGACTCATATTAGAATTAGTTAAATTTTTTGGACTAGTTTGTTTAGCTACAGTGGTTTGAAGGCGGGGAAAGTTTGAGGCCTGTAGATTAGCAGGGTTGTTTCTGGGGGGAGGGGGGGCAGTTACGTTTTCAACATTTATCGGCTGATTTTTATTTTGGGGGTTTGCGGGGCAATGCCTATAGTTGGCGGGGTGGGGTCCTTTGCAATTTGCACATTGTGCCGGGGTATCCTTAGATTTGGTACATTCACGGGTATGATGATCAAGTCCACATTTTAGACACCTTGGTGGAAGTCTGCAGCATTCGCTGGAGTGTCCGAACCGCTGACAGCGGTAGCACATCTTTGTACCCCTAGACTCAAAGTTTGTGACCCTAATGGTCATGTCGAGCATGGATCTAACTTTCCAGATTTCTTCCCATTTATTAGTGGGGTTTAGGTAGACTAGGAATATTGGCAATGGTGCTTGATTTTTTAAGTCTCTTAGTTGTGAGATACGATGCACACTGAATCCTAAGAGGGATAGTTCATCTTTTATTTCATTGATGTCAGAATTTATGGGCAGTCCTTTCAATAATATTTTAACAGGTCTCTCTGCTTTGATGTTTATGGAATGGAATTCCAGATTTTGCTCTATTAAAAATCGTTGCACTACACGGAAGTCATCAAGGTTGAGGGGGAGAATTTTGATTAGGTCACCGGCAAGCTGCGCTTTAACATTTGCTGAAGTTTTGGCGTTTATTGCTTTAATGAGTTCCCGCCAGTTATGAGGGCAATTCACATAGAAAGGTTCTGGTTTATACGCGTTAAATTCAGGTTGTTCAGTATTATTATCATTTACAGTACTTGAGTTAACATTGCTAGAAGTTTCATTTTCCATGAGGGGGGGGGGGAGGTATCCATATCGGACAAAGAAAAAGGGTTCCGTGCAGTTTCAATATTATTGCTAGATTGGATGGTCGTCATGGGGCAATGTCTTTTCGGGTATCTAAAGCCTTCCGAATCTACTTGTACTTCATTTTCATCAATTCTAGTATTATTTTTATTTTTACCATTAAGTTTATCATTATTAATGTTATTTGCTTTATTTAAGTCATCATTATTATTTATCAGATTATTCTGATTAGCTTGTGCATTTATGCAGTTTGTATTATTTTTAAGATCAGAATTACAGGTTACATCCTTATCAGTTAAGTTAGATAACTCAGTAAAATATACAGAATTAAATTTATCGTTATCATTAGGTACGCACGTGGTTAGTCCAGTGCGTAATATAAATGCATCTATTTCACACTTATAGGGGGTCCTATCGTCAAAGGTATCATTAAGCTCAAAATGATTTGACAAAGATATACACTTACCCATGAATTCTTCCTGAGATAGGAGGCCCTTGTTGGTCTTGTGATACTCTTGCAGCAGGAAATCACCAATCTGTCTGAATGTAGTCATGTCAGCGAGGTTGCCAAGTTCATTAGTTGACGGGATTGCCAAAGTCCGAAATTTGTCAATAATACAACTGATATCTGGTGATGGTAGTCTGTAACGATGAGTTGGACGCCATGTCCAGGCTGGAAAGTTCGATGTAACAAGATAGCGAAGGCACGCTGTTGATACGTTCCACGTGGAGAATCAGTAACAGGGAGAGAGCAGAAAACCGGTCCGCACTGTACGGAGTCTCGGACAGTAGTAGTGTCGTACAAGACAGAGCACCAGGCGCGAAGCTCCTTTAATCTCCAGTTTCAATATGTGGTTCTTATCGTCAAACTGTGACATTAATTCAGTGACCCTAATTGGAGGTTCGAGGTTTTTATTTACTACTTTTTATTATTTGTCCTAGCTCCTAGTGTGGCAGTTTGTTGCACATTTAGAGTTTAAGCAGTTTGGGGGGTTGATGCAGATCTAAGGGTTACCTAGCGTTTTGGCAGTTTAGAGTTTAGAATATTTTTTTTTTATAAAATAAAAGTCGCGAGTTTTATTTAAAAATCAGATCTTTGAGGTGGGATCTTTTAATTCCGATTATCGATGTTTAGAACAGCGCGGGGTCTCTTACGAGATTTGGCCTTGCGATGATCATAGTCATGCAGATTGAATAACAGTTCGTTTGGGACGGATGGCAAATTTCTGTAAAATTTAAGCGCTAGCTTTTTAATTTGGGCTCTAACAGTTTTTATTTTGAAGTCATTCCTAATTACCGAGTTTCTTAAGTACCTGGGAGCTTTCCTGATAATCCGTAGGATTTTGTTTTGTTTTGTCTCTAGGAGGTCTATTGTAGTTTTACAGGCATATCCCCATACGGGTGCTGCATACAGCATTCCCGGGCGGATGACCGATTTATAAATTAGAAGTTTATTTTGATAACTTAGATTTCCGTTTCCTATCATTGGGTATAAGGCTCCTGTGGCCATATACGCTTTTTTGATTAAGTTCGTTACGTGCTGTTTCCAGGTTAGGTGGGAATCTATCGTTACACCTAGGTATTTAGTAGATTTTTCCGCTTTTAGGGCATGGTTGTTTATGTACAGAGGCGGCGGAGGTTTACGTTTTCTAGAGAAATAAATCCAATGACATTTATTGGGGTTTAATTTTATTCGCCATTTTTCCAGCCAAGTTTGGAGTATGTCTAAGTGTTGTTGTAGCTGTCTGTGCATTACTGAGACATAGGGGTGTTTTGCAAGTATCGCACTGTCGTCTGCATAGAGTGCCAGCTCTGTGTTTGGAGTCCTAGAGATGTCGTTCAGGTATATGTTAAAGAGTGTCGGGCCCAGGATAGAACCTTGCGGTACACTACTTTTAATGAGCTTGGGTGTAGATAAGTTACCTCCTACTCTGACTTGAAAGTGTCTGTTATTTAAGTATGAGATTAAAAGTTTGACAAGAGCGTCAGGGACTTTTAAAGTGATCAATTTGTACGCTAATCCACAGTGCCATACTTTATCAAAGGCTTTTTGTATGTCCAGAAAAATCGCAGCTGTGGGTGTCTTGTTATTGAGACCAGAAGATATGTACTCTACCACTCTCAGCAATTGATGAGTGGTGGAGTGCTTTGGCCGAAATCCAAACTGCTCCGGAATGATAATGTCATTCTCACTAAGGTGCGTGTTCAGTCTCTTAAGAATAATTTTCTCAGTAATTTTACTAAGTGTCGGTAGCAAGCTAATTGGTCTGTAGTTGGCTGGAATTGTGGCATCCTCACCAGGCTTATGGATTGTTATAATTATCGCTTCCTTCCATTCTTTGGGGAAATAGTTTAGTTTTAATATTTTATTTATTAAGATAGTCAAGTAACATATTACGTTTAAGGGTAGGTTTTTAACCGCAATATTTCTGATTTTGTCGTGCCCTGGGCTTATACGGTTTTTGAGATTTTTAATAATTTCTACTATCTCCTGCGGGGTAGCTGGGTCAGTCTCAGCCGTTACTGGGGAATTCCTGAAGTTATTTAAAGTTTGACTAACCATTCTTAGGGTGTCCTGACACATTAGATCGTGGTTTGGTTGGAATTGTTTTTCATAATGGCTTGCGAGCGCCTCGGCTTTTTCCTCGTCTGAGTACGCGATTTTAGCACCATCTATTAGTGGCGGGAGCTTAATTTGAGGTTTCCTGAGTCTTTTTGCGAATTGCCAGAGCGATACGTCTTCTGGGCTAAGGGATTCGATTAGTTCTTTATACTGTTGCTGCTTTTCTGCGACAATTTTTTCCCTGACTTTGCACGTGAGTCTGTTAAGCTCCCTTTTAAGGGCGGGGTCTCTGTTAGCCTGCCATGTCTTACGTATTCTATTCCTTTGCCTGACTAATTGTTTGACATGGTGGGAAAGTGTGGGCATTTTTGGAGACTCACGATGTGTTGTAGCAGAGGCAATTGCTCGGAGGGGAATGTCTGTGATATATATAGCACCTGACGATATATATAGCACCGAAACCACTCTATAAAGGAGAGGGGGATGTTGGATACGTGCTGGAGTGCCTAGCCCGAAGGCTTTTACCTCCGGTCTGTGGATAAAGTATTAACACATGTCATCATTTGAGCGAAATTGATCTGATTCATACAAAAAAGGACACAAAGTCCAGCCTTCCTTATTGGAAGGAGAGTGAAAACTAAGGTGCAGCGGTGCTGCCATCTAGAGGCAAGTTGGGATACAACTTGCAGCATTGGTTACAAGCTGAGGGGGGAGGAGTTTGCGAGATAGATGCTAAAAGAATGTAAGAGGTTAAAGAGTTGCACAAAAAGCAGACTGGGAATGCTAGAAAAATTAAAACGATGCTTAGGGAGGTTCATACAAGACTGCACGGGGACGCTTTTTATTCGCCCGCGGGTCATAGTCCTGGAGATTAAACAGAGATTCATTCGGTATTTTTGGTATGTCTCTAAAGAATTTTGTAGTTTGTTTTTTAATAGCCTGTTTAATAGTTTTTACTTTAAAGTCTTTGTGAATTATATCATTACGTAAGTAACGAGGGGCTTTCCTGATGATTCGGAGTATCCTGTTCTGTTCCACTTGAAGTTTTTGAATATTCGATTTACATGCATACCCCCAAATCGGGCATGCATATAAGAGAATTGGCTGCATAATGCTCTTGTATAAGAGAATCTTATTGCTAATATCGAGGTCTTTTGAAAATAAAAGATGATTTAGTGCTCCTACGAGCTTTTTAGTTTTTTTTGACAATGTACTCAAAGTGCGTACGCCAAGTAAGCCGGCTATCCAAATGGACACCGAGGTACTTGGCAGTACGCGAAAAAGGGATAGGCTGATTTTTGAACATTATGGGGGGGGGGGATACGGGCTCCAGAGAGAAAGACTGCCTGCGATTTGGATGCATTAATCTTGATTTTCCAATTATCGTAATATTTTATAAGTATGCTGATATGATTCTGTAACTGGGTGTGGAGATAATTAATATTTTTGTTGGAGGATATAATACACGTGTCGTCTGCATATAAGCAAAGGGTGGTGTGAGGGGCGCGGGGGATATCATTTACATACAGATTAAAAAGAAGGGGCCCTAGAATGGATCCTTGCGGAACGCCTGCGTTGATGGTTTTAATTTCGGAGAGGGTATTTAGAGTTCGCACATGGAACTTTCTTTTAAGTAGATACGAATTTATAATTTGGATGAAGGGGGGGGGGAAGTTAAGTTTAATTAATTTGTAGATTATTCCAGGGGTCCACGTCTTGTCGAACGCCTTTTCGACGTCCAGCAGAAGGGCACCTACGTGATTTTTATTTTTAATGCCATTAGCAGTGAATTCAACTACTCTGAGAAGCTGATGGGTGGTGGAGTGCATGGGTCTGAATCCAAATTGCTCTGGGATAATGATATCTTTTTCATTTATAAATTTATAAAGCCTGTTCTGAATGATTCTTTCTGTGATTTTACTCAGGGATGGGAGGAGGGAAATGGGACGGTATGACACAGGGTTAGAGGGGTCAGCTCCGGGCTTTAAACAGGGGATTACGACAGCAGTTTTCCAGCAAGCCGGAAAGTGGCAGAATTTAAGAATTGAGTTGATCATTAAAACTATGTAAAAGATAATGTTAAGTGGTAGGGCCTTAAGGGCTCTATTAGAGATTTTGTCTATTCCAGGGGATTTTTTGTTCTTCAATTTATGAATGATTTCAGTTACTTCTTCAACAGAGGTGGGAGGGACCAGAGGAGGGGGGGGGGGACAAGAGAAAACTGTTAACTGTAGACTGCACATGAGTATGAAAAGCGTTGTTCGGGATATCAATCGCAAATTGCTTCTCGTAGCAATTTGCGATAGCATTTGCTTTGTCCCGTTCTGAAAAAGCGGTGCCAGTGGACGAGAGGAGGGGGGGGAGCTGCGAATAGGGTTTCTTAATTCTTTTAATCTCTTTCCAGATGCTATTGTCAGAAGGGGAGAGGGACTCAATATAATTTTTCCAATTATTTTGGTTGTGCTTTTGAATGGCAATTCTAATATTTTTATTTACGGAGTTAAGGTGGGTTTTAGTGCGGGGGTCTCTAGTTACTTGCCAGAGGCGGCGAACAAAATTTCTATACACAATCTGAGTTTGGATGTTATGCGGAAGGGAGTTGTAGCGGGGGGGGGGGGGGCCGAGAGGAGGAAGCTTTAGACAGGGAGTTTTGAATTTCGAGGGTGATTTTTTGGGCAGCTTTATCAATGTCAGCAGGGCAGTTAATATTAGGCATGAGCAGGGTGGTGTTTCTAAGGTTTGATTTGAAATTATTCCAATCGACACAGGAAGGGAGGCTGGAGACAGGGAGAAGGGAGTTTAGCTGAAGGGTGAGGAGGATGGGGAGGTGGTCAGAGCTAAATTCATTAAGAGTTTCAATTGTATAAGGAAGATGGATATTTTTAAGAAGGCCGAGGTCTATGGTGGAGGGGTAAGGGGAATGCGAGTAGTGGGTGGGCAGGGCTGGGACTGCAAGATGAATTCCAGTAGCAGAGATGAATTTTTGCAGAGCAGTACCGTAGGTGTTTCTTCTGCGGCAATTCCAGAGGGGGCTATGTGCATTATAATCACCCAACAGGATGGCACGGTGATTGATATTACTGATACTTTGCAGGTCAGGGGTAATGTCTATTCTGCTGGCAGGTTTTATGTAGATGGACCCAATAATGATGGGCGGGTGGTTCGGTAGAGAGAGCTGAATCATTTTATTTTCAATTACAGTAGTATTGACCGGATTTAATTCATGGTGAGGGATGTTATGCTTAATGTAGACAGAAACTCCGCCTGCATGGGAGGGTTGATTATTAGATGGGTTATTTCTCAGAGCCGTATAATTATAGTAATTTGCAATTTTGAGGGGGCGGGGACGGAGGCCAGGTCTAACTTCTTGTATAAGTATTATATCAATGCTATTATTCTGTACAAAGGAACGCAGTTCAGTGATTTTGCCGCGGAGCCCATTGGCGTTCCACGACAATATGTTTAGGTGACTGAAGGTTTTACTCGCCATGACGGGGGGGGGGGGGACTGTACTAAATACCTCTCCAAGGGCAGATATGATGTTTAATAATTTATCTAGTGGATTAATTGGTTTGTTAATTGTTTCTTTAATTTGATTTATGAAGTTTTTGATTTTATTAAAATTTAAATCTAAGTCAGTAAACATTTGTTTGAATTCCTGAATAATCTGTATTATATCTTTGATTTGAGAAGTTGAGGATGTTTCATTGTTAGTCTTTTCGTTCAAGTTTTCTGCAGCTAGGGGGGGGGGCAGGGGAGATGTAAGAATGTACGGCAATTTGCTGTAGGGTTTGCTTTCTAGCATTGGCTACAATTTGATTTCTTGGGATGAGTTTAGGGGAGGGGGGGGGGGAGCTGAAGTACTTTGGTTGGACTTTTGAACTGCCGCGATTTCCGCAAAGGATCTGTTTTCGTTCTGATTTATGGTGGTGGAGGTTTGGCTGACATTAGTTCTAGTGTTTTCCTGCTGTTTAGTTTGTTCTGGTATAGTAGTTTGAAGGCGGGGGAAGTCTGAGGGCTGTAGATTAGGTGGGCTGCTTCTGGGGGGGGGGGGGACAGGCAAGTTTGCATTATTTGGCATTTGATTTTTATTTTGTGGGTTAGCGGGGCAAAGTCTGAAATTAGCCGGGTGTGGTCCCTTACAATTTGCACATTGTGCAGGGGTGTCTTTTGATTTCGTGCATTCTCTGGTATGGTGCCCTAGCCCGCATTTAAGACATCTTGGTGGCAGTCTGCAGCATTCGCTGGAATGTCCAAACCGCTGACAGCGGTAGCACATTTTAATTCCCCTCGAATCAAAGTTTGTTACACGTATTGTCATATCTAGAACAGAGGTGACGTTTCTTATATCTTCCCAGCCCTTAGTGGGGTTGAGATAAATCAGGAAAATGGGCAACGGTGCTTGGTTTTTCAAATCCCTCAGTTGCGATATTCTATGTACACTATATCCCATAAAGTTGAGTTCTTCCTTTAGTTCCTGAATATTCGTGTTTGGGGGCAGTCCTTTAATGAGTATCTTAATTGGCCTTTCCGCCTTTATGTTAATTGAGTGAAATTCTAGGTTTTGTTCAATTAGGAATCTTTGTACCAATCTGAAGTCGTCTAAGTTTTGTGGGAGAATCTTAATGAGGTCCCCAGCAAGCTGGGCTTTGACATTAGTGGCAGTTTTTGCGTTGATCGCTTTAATGAGCTCTCGCCAGTTATGGGGGCAGTTAACGTAAAAGGGTTCGGGATTATAGGCATTAAATTGGGGGTTCTCAGGTTTGTTATTACCATTGCTATTAGTTTGAGAATTAATATCAGTTTGAGAATTAGTATTATTAGTTATTTCATTTACAATTTCCTGAGGGGGGGGGGGGGAGGTGTCCATATCAGACGAAGAAAAAGGGTTCCTTGCAGTCTCTATTCCATTATAGGGCTGTATATTGACCATGGGGCAATGCCTCTTCGGCATCCTGAAGCCGTCCGAGTCTACTTGTGCATTTAGATTATCAGTTCTAGAGTTAGTTTTACTTTTATTATTTAAATTATTATTACTTTTATCATTAGATTCATATTGGTCATCATTAAAATCATTATTTACATTCTGAGAAGTTTGAGTAACATATTCAGTTTCAGTACTAGTTTCATTATTATTATTAGTATTAATTTCATTTAAGTTAGCTGCCTCAGCAGAGTTTACAGTATTATCATTAAGATTAACTTTAGCCACGCACGTGGGTACGCCAATTCGTGCAATGTAAGCATCTATCTCTGATTTAAAAGGGGTATTACAATCAAAATAATCAGTTCGCTCAAAATGATTTGACAAAGTGTAACACATACCCAAATATTCATCCTGAGTGAAGGTGGAGAGGCCATCAGATAACTTGTGGAACTCGTAGAGGAGGAAGTCACCGATGAGTCTGAAGGTGGTCATGGAGGCCAGGTCACTAAGTTCATTTTCAGATGGGATATTTAGAGTCCTGAATTTGTCAATAATCAATCTAATGTCCGAAGGTACACCTTTTATTGAAGTCTGTGAAGAAGGCTTGGACGCCATGTCCAGTCTGTGAGAGTCGATGTATCGAGATGCAGGATGCACGTTGGGAGAGCACGCTGTAAACGTTCCACGTGGTAAGACGTCCGACAGAGATGGAGTCCAAAGCGGTACAGCAAGGTTCCACGTGGTGGAATCAGAGCAGGAGCGAACAGGAAACGATTCGAGCAGTAGAACATGAAATCGTCCTCGTTATGAGAGCATGAAAATTGAATCCGTATGATCAATATTTAATTAAATGACTATAAAGGAGAGCAGCCAGGGATGTTGGATACGTGCTGGAGTGCCTAGCCCGAAGGCTTTTACCTCCGGTCTGTGGATAAAGTATTAACACATGTCATCATTTGAGCGAAATTGATCTGATTCATACAGAAAAGGACACAAAGTCCAACCTTCCTTATTGGAAGGAGAGTGAAAACTAAGGTGCAGCGGTGCTGCCATCTAGAGGCAAGTTGGGATACAACTTGCAGCATTGGTTACAAGCTGAGGGGGGAGGAGTTTGCGAGATAGATGCTAAAAGAATGTAAGAGGTTAAAGAGTTGCACAATAAGCAGACTGGGAATGCTAGAAAAATTAAAACGATGCTTAGGGAGGTTCATACAAGACTGCACGGGGACGCTTTTTATTCGCCCGCGGGTCATAGTCCTGGAGATTAAACAGAGATTCATTCGGTATTTTTGGTATGTCTCTAAAGAATTTTGTAGTTTGTTTTTTAATAGCCTGTTTAATAGTTTTTACTTTAAAGTCTTTGTGAATTATATCATTACGTAAGTAACGAGGGGCTTTCCTGATGATTCGGAGTATCCTGTTCTGTTCCACTTGAAGTTTTTGAATATTCGATTTACATGCATACCCCCAAATCGGGCATGCATATAAGAGAATTGGCTGCATAATGCTCTTGTATAAGAGAATCTTATTGCTAATATCGAGGTCTTTTGAAAATAAAAGATGATTTAGTGCTCCTACGAGCTTTTTAGTTTTTTTGACAATGTACTCAAAGTGCGTACGCCAAGTAAGCCGGCTATCCAAATGGACACCGAGGTACTTGGCAGTACGCGAAAAAGGGATAGGCTGATTTTTGAACATTAAGGGGGGGGGAGGGATACGGGCTCCAGAGAGAAAGACTGCCTGCGATTTGGATGCATTAATCTTGATTTTCCAATTATCGTAATATTTTATAAGTATGCTGATATGATTCTGTAACTGGGTGTGGAGATAATTAATATTTTTGTTGGAGGATATAATACACGTGTCGTCTGCATATAAGCAAAGGGTGGTGTGAGGGGCGCGGGGGATATCATTTACATACAGATTAAAAAGAAGGGGCCCTAGAATGGATCCTTGCGGAACGCCTGCGTTGATGGTTTTAATTTCGGAGAGGGTATTTAGAGTTCGCACATGGAACTTTCTTTTTAGTAGATACGAATTTATAATTTGGATGAAGGGGGGGGGGGAAGTTAAGTTTAATTAATTTGTAGATTATTCCAGGGGTCCACGTCTTGTCGAACGCCTTTTCGACGTCCAGCAGAAGGGCACCTACGTGATTTTTATTTTTAATGCCATTAGCAGTGAATTCAACTACTCTGAGAAGCTGATGGGTGGTGGAGTGCATGGGTCTGAATCCAAATTGCTCTGGGATAATGATATCTTTTTCATTTATAAATTTATAAAGCCTGTTCTGAATGATTCTTTCAGTGATTTTGCTCAGGGATGGGAGGAGGGAAATGGGACGGTATGACACAGGGTTAGAGGGGTCAGCTCCGGGCTTTAAACAGGGGATTACGACAGCAGTTTTCCAGCAAGCCGGAAAGTGGCAGAATTTAAGAATTGAGTTGATCATTAAAACTATGTAAAAGATAATGTTAAGTGGTAGGGCCTTAAGGGCTCTATTAGAGATTTTGTCTATTCCAGGGGATTTTTTGTTCTTCAATTTATGAATGATTTCAGTTACTTCTTCAACAGAGGTGGGAGGGACCAGTGGAGGGGGGGGGGACAAGAGAAAACTGTTAACTGTAGACTGCACATGAGTATGAAAAGCGTTGTTCGGGATATCAATCGCAAATTGCTTCTCGTAGCAATTTGCGATAGCATTTGCTTTGTCCCGTTCTGAAAAAGCGGTGCCAGTGGACGAGAGGAGGGGGGGGAGCTGCGAATAGGGTTTCTTAATTCTTTTAATCTCTTTCCAGATGCTATTGTCAGAAGGGGAGAGGGACTCAATATAATTTTTCCAATTATTTTGGTTGTGTTTTTGAATGGCAATTCTAATATTTTTATTTACGGAGTTAAGGTGGGTTTTAGTGCGGGGGTCTCTAGTTACTTGCCAGAGGCGGCGAACAAAATTTCTATACACAATCTGAGTTTGGATGTTATGCGGAAGGGAGTTGTAGCGGGGGGGGGGCCGAGAGGAGGAAGCTTTAGCCAGGGAGTTTTGAATTTCGAGGGTGATTTTTTGGGCAGCTTTATCAATGTCAGCAGGGCAGTTAATATTAGGGATGAGCAGGGTGGTGTTTCTAAGGTTTGATTTGAAATTATTCCAATCGACACAGGAAGGGAGGCAGGAGACAGGGAGAAGGGAGTTTAGCTGAAGGGTGAGGAGGATGGGGAGGTGGTCAGAGCTAAATTCATTAAGAGTTTCAATTGTATAAGGAAGATGGATATTTTTAAGAAGGCCGAGGTCTATGGTGGAGGGGTAAGGGGAATGCGAGTAGTGGGTGGGCAGGGCTGGGACTGCAAGATGAATTCCAGTAGCAGAGATGAATTTTTGCAGAGCAGTACCGTAGGTGTTTCTTCTGCGGCAATTCCAGAGGGGGCTATGTGCATTATAATCACCCAACAGGATGGCACGGTGATTGATATTACTGATACTTTGCAGGTCAGGGGTAATGTCTATTCTGCTGGCAGGTTTTATGTAGATGGACCCAATAATGATGGGCGGGTGGTTCGGTAGAGAGAGCTGAATCATTTTATTTTCAATTACAGTAGTATTGACCGGATTTAATTCATGGTGAGGGATGTTATGCTTAATGTAGACAGAAACTCCGCCTGCATGCGAGGGTTGATTATTAGATGGGTTATTTCTCAGAGCCGTATAGTTATAGTAATTTGCAATTTTGAGGGGGCGGGGTCGGAGGCCAGGTCTAACTTCTTGTATAAGTATTATATCAATGCTATTATTCTGTACAAAGGAACGCAGTTCAGTGATTTTGCCGCGGAGCCCATTGGCGTTCCACGACAATATGTTTAGGTGACTGAAGGTTTTACTCGCCATGACGGGGGGGGGGGGGACTGTACTAAATACCTCTCCAAGGGCAGATATGATGTTTAATAATTTATCTAGTGGATTAATTGGTTTGTTAATTGTTTCTTTAATTTGATTTATGAAGTTTTTGATTTTATTAAAATTTAAATCTAAGTCAGTAAACATTTGTTTGAATTCCTGAATAATCTGTATTATATCTTTGATTTGAGAAGTTGAGGATGTTTCATTGATAGTCTTTTCGTTCAAGTTTTCTGCAGCTAGGGGTGGGGGGGCAGGGGAGATGTAAGAATGTACGGCAATTTGCTGTAGGGTTTGCTTTCTAGCATTGGCTACAATTTGATTTCTTGGGATGAGTTTAGGGGAGGGGGGGGGGGAGCTGAAGTACTTTGGTAGGACTTTTGAACTGCCGCGATTTCCGCAAAGGATCTGTTTTCGTTCTGATTTATGGTGGTGGAGGTTTGGCTGACATTAGTTCTAGTGTTTTCCTGCTGTTTAGTTTGTTCTGGTATAGTAGTTTGAAGGCGGGGGAAGTCTGAGGGCTGTAGATTAGGTGGGCTGCTTCTGGGGGGGGGGGGACAGGCAAGTTTGCATTATTTGGCATTTTATTTTTATTTTGTGGGTTAGCGGGCAAAGTCTGAAATTAGCCGGGTGTGGTCCCTTACAATTTGCACATTGTGCAGGGGTGTCTTTTGATTTCGTGCATTCTCTGGTATGGTGCCCTAGCCCGCATTTAAGACATCTTGGTGGCAGTCTGCAGCATTCGCTGGAATGTCCAAACCGCTGACAGCGGTAGCACATTTTAATTCCCCTCGAATCAAAGTTTGTTACACGTATTGTCATATCTAGAACAGAGGTGACGTTTCTTATATCTTCCCAGCCCTTAGTGGGGTTGAGATAAATCAGGAAAATGGGCAACGGTGCTTGGTTTTTCAAATCCCTCAGTTGCGATATTCTATGTACACTATATCCCATAAAGTTGAGTTCTTCCTTTAGTTCCTGAATATTCGTGTTTGGGGGCAGTCCTTTAATGAGTATCTTAATTGGCCTTTCCGCCTTTATGTTAATTGAGTGAAATTCTAGGTTTTGTTCAATTAGGAATCTTTGTACCAATCTGAAGTCGTCTAAGTTTTGTGGGAGAATCTTAATGAGGTCCCCAGCAAGCTGGGCTTTGACACTAGTGGCAGTTTTTGCGTTGATCGCTTTAATGAGCTCTCGCCAGTTATGGGGGCAGTTAACGTAAAAGGGTTCGGGATTATAGGCATTAAATTGGGGGTTCTCAGGTTTGTTATTACCATTGCTATTAGTTTGAGAATTAATATCAGTTTGAGAATTAGTATTATTAGTTATTTCATTTTCAATTTCCTGAGGGGGGGAGGGAGGTGTCCATATCAGACGAAGAAAAAGGGTTCCTTGCAGTCTCTATTCCAATATAGGGCTGAATATTGACCATGGGGCAATGCCTCTTCGGCATCCTGAAGCCGTCCGAGTCTACTTGTGCATTTTGATTATCAGTTCTAGAGTTAGTTTTACTTTTATTATTTAAATTATTATTACTTTTATCATTAGATTCATATTGGTCATCATTAAAATCATTATTTACATTCTGAGAAGTTTGAGTAACATATTCAGTTTCAATACTAGTTTCATTATTATTATTAGTATTAATTTCATTTAAGTTAGCTGCCTCAGCAGAGTTTACAGTATTATCATTAAGATTAGCTTTAGCCACGCACGTGGGTAAGCCATTGCGTGCAATGTAAGCATCTATCTCTGATTTGAAAGGGGTATTACAATCAAAATAATCAGTTCGCTCAAAATGATTTGACAAAGTGTAACACATACCCAAATATTCATCCTGAGTGAAGGTGGAGAGGCCATCAGATAACTTGTGGAACTCGTATAGGAGGAAGTCACCGATGAGTCTGAAGGTGGACATGGAGGCCAGGTCACTAAGTTCATTTTCAGATGGGATAGTTAGAGTCCTGAATTTGTCAATAATCAATCTAATGTCCGAAGGTACACCTTTTATTGAAGTCTGTGAAGAAGGCTTGTACGCCATGTCCAGTCTGTGAGAGTCGATGAATCGAGATGCAGGATGCACGTTGGGAGAGCACGCTGTAAACGTTCCACGTGGTAAGACGTCCGACAGAGATGGAGTCCAAAGCAGCAAAAGTCAGAGACGCGCTGTACGAAATGGTACAGCAAGGTTCCACGTGGTGAAATCAGAGCAGGAGCGAACAGGAACGATCAGTAAGAGGTCACGTACACGACTGTATCACGATGCTGCGAGTCAGAGCATGAAAATGAGCTGGCACGAGTCGAAAAAAGATGAATCAACTTGCTCCTGGGAAACCAGAGCATGAATCGAAAACCACAATCAATAGTCGAGACTTCCTGAACACCAGTATTCGATAGTGACCCCCTTCACAACCATGAAATGCGATCAGAGCATGTAAACGTTAAAGAGCATCTCATCTGCAGAAGGAACACCACTATAAAGGAGAGGTAAGATTTTTCTTATTTTAAAATTGTTTACATTATTTTATTTTTGATAGTTATATTTAACAGATTTTTGTTTATTTTTAATTTATTTACAGTCTCATATCGCGATATACGTTTGTTGGGATTGAAACAAATTAGTGATACGTCTGTACCGTATAAAATATAAACTTTGCTGGATTTGCTGGATGTGTTGAAGCAGATAACATTAGAAATAAAATACTTTTAGATTACTTATATTGTGATTTTCTTTTTATGTAAATGTGTTTATATAATGAATATGTGTAAATAAAAATTTTATGATGAAATGTTACTTAGCTTTACTCATGTTTCATTATTTTCATTGTCTAATTTATTTTTATAGGACATTTTTTTTCCCGGTAGGAACCATTATTGATTTTACAATAATACAGGATTTTTTTTTCTCCTTAATTTCTGTAGTTTAAGTTACACTTCTGATAAAAGAGTATATCTGAAAGAAATATGTAAAATATAGAAGAGTTTCTTTCTTAAAAACATTTCATCTGCAACTTATAAATTGCAGTTGTATTACTAAAATTTACAAAAATTAACTTCTATGAAGAGTATAAAATATATCTGTGAAATAAAATCTGAGAATAAAATATATCTGTAGAGTGAAAATAATATTAAGTGTGAAAAAAAATTGTGGAACTTCTTACTCTTTATTTGTTTTACATGATCATGTCAAAAGTAAGAGCATTTATAATTTCTATTTTATTAATATATTACATATAAGAGTGCACTTGAATTTGAGTGTAAAAGTTTTTTGTAAGATCATGCATGCAAAATAAAAATTTTATTTTAAGTATAATTAGATATGAAATAAAATATAATTTTATTTAACCGTGATATCTTTTAATGATAAAGAAAAAGTTTATGCAAGTAAAAAGCATACAAATTTAAATTCTTATTTTGAATGTAACTGGAGGTATAAAAACGCATTAAAATTTTTTTATTTTGCTTTAAAAAGTCTTTATGTAAATTAAAATATGTTTTGCATTTAAATTGCATCACTTGTCATATGATTATCAAATTAAAAAAAAAAACGAGAAGAAACAAAGAATCCTTCCTGCATCCCGGGTTCTCGTCCTGTAACGTTGTTTTTCCTGCATGACAGGGCGTTAGCAATCACGATACCGGTGTTTACATTGGCCTACTCTTCTTTACGGTAAGAGATTCTTTGTTACTTGTACTCCGCAAGTGCTTTAAATTTACTGTTAGCCGGTCCTATTCGGCCCAGTCCTTTTGCTGGAGTAACGGCAATACTGCACAGCCGTCCGGTATAAACGATATTTTATATTATGTAAGTTCATTCCATAAAATTATTATCGGTTGATAATAATTCTTTAATTATTTTTTTATAGATTTGAAATTAAATTTTGGAATTGTATTTTCCCAGCAGTCTTGCATTCGGAACTGCCCTGCATGATTTGATTAGCTTCTACAGCCTTGGAAATGAAAAAGAATCTTGAGAAGTATATTAGAAATCTCAAAAAGTTTTAGGGCTGTTTTCTAAAATGGATATTATTTTTTGTGAAACATGACTAATCTGTTAATTTTATTAAGTCTGAAAAGAATATGGAGTAGGCGTGGCTTAATGATGTCTTTTTCAGCAATCTTCAAGTTTACATTATAGAAACACGACACATCAGTGGCATATTGTGAAATTCAACTTTGGGGGGAATTTCAGTTTTAAATATCAATCTCAATGGATCCAAGTTAGGGGTCTGAACGGACTCAAGCCTGACCCCACAGACCACAGAATACTATATTCAGAAGGCTCACTCCCATAGGATCCTATGGCAACATTTCTAACATGGGATGTCCCATAGACACTAGCGCTAGTCAGATGGACCAACTGAAGTGCGATGCGTCTGCCAGATTTGGCGCGTTATCGCTCGCTTGGCGATTTTTTTTTAAACGGGAGGGGAACAAAATGTTGAGGACTGTACTTTTATAATTTTTGAAACTATAGAAAGGATCAGGATTTAAAAATACATTAATCTGCAACATAAATATATTCATTAGTTTAAGAATATTTAAATAAACATAGTTATATATTTAATTCAAATAATCATAAAATAGATTAAAAAATACACACATTGCATTGTCTCACTATAAAACATAATGCACAAAAAATTACAAGCTAACATACTCAAAAGACTGAAATATTATATAATACTTTCAGTCTAAAAAGTATACTAGCGTGTTGATCGTTCTTAATTTATTCTGGGATACTGATAATAGACTTTTTTTTTTAATATAAAAATATTCATATAGTAAATATCAAATTTACATAAATGCACTATCGAAGTTGTGGAACTCAATCATTAATTACCCGAGGGGGGGGGGGGGAATTTTTCACCATAAGGCACTTAATAAAAATTTTACATAAATATATACACATACTATATCACATTCAACTAAGAAAAAGCTATCCAAATATCAATTATTTCACATTTTATAAAAATACGGAAAATATTTAACTAATTATACCACTACCTCTTAAAATTTAGTCTAATCCGGCAGTAATAACAACACAGCACTAATTTCGTATGATGAACACATGTATACTTATATGAACACGTGTATACTTATGAACACGTGTATACTTATAATGAACACGTATGTAGGATGGTGATAACTAAAATTATTTCAATTTTAATAAACATAAATTGCATACCCTGTAACGCAACCAGTTTTCTTTTATCAATCCATTTCTATAAAATGATCTAAACACTTAACAAATAATCCTTTTTCACGTTACGGTTACTCAAACCACGCTAGTCTGTTGTTCTAAGTTTTCGCCGAGCGAAATAGGGTTATAACATTGAAAATCGGCTTGGACCCAAACCAGATCATCGCCAAGCGCTCGAATCAAACCAGACCATCGCCAAGAGCGCGCCAACCCAATGTTTGGTCTATCTCTAATGGCCGCCGCGAAAACGAAACTATCCAGAGTGACAGGTCTGTATAGTAGTCTGTGCCACAGACTATTATACAGACCTGCCACTCTCGATAGTTTCGTTTTCGCGACGGCCATTAGAGTTAGACCAAAACGAGGGTTGGCGCGCTCTTGGCGATGGTCTGGTTTGGTCTGACCGCTTGGCGATGGTCTGGTTTGAGTCCAAGACGATTTTCAATGTTCTAACCCTATTTCGCTCGACGAAAACGTAGAACAGACTAGCATGGTTTGAGTAACGTGAAAAAGGATTATTTGTTAAGTGTTTAGATCATTTCATAGAAATGGATTGATAAAAGTAAACTGGTTGCGTTACAGGGTATGTAATTTATTTTTATTAGAATTGAAATAATTTTAGTTATCACCATCTTGCATACGTGTTCATTATAAGTATACACGTGTTCATAAGTATACACGTGTTCATATAAGTATACATGTGTTCATCATACGAAATTAGTGCTGTGTTATTACTGCCGGATTAGACTAAATTTTAAGAGGTAGTGGAATAATTAGTTAAAAAATATTTTTCGTATTTTTATTAAATGTGAAATAATTGATATTTGGATAGCTTTTTCTTAGTTGAATGTGATATTGTATGTGTATATATTTATGTCAAATTTTTATTAAGTGCCTTATGGTGGAAAATTCACCCCCCCCCCTCGGGTAATTAATGATTGAGTTCCACAACTTCGATAGTGCATTTATGTAAGTTTTATATTTACTATATGAATATTTTTATATTTAAAAAAAAAAGTCTATTATCTGTATCCCAGAATAAATTAAGGATCAAGTAATTGACGATCAACACGCTAGTATACTTTTTAGACTGAAAATATTATATAATATTTCAGTCTTTTGAGTATGTTAGCTTGTAATTTTTTGTGCATTATGTTTTATAGTGAAACAATGCAATGTGTCTATTTTTTAATCTATTTTAGGATTATTTGAATTAAATATATAGCTATGTTTATTTGAATTTACTTAAACTAATGAATATATGTATGTTGCAGATGAATGTATTTTTAAATCCTGATCATTTCTATAGTTTAAAAAATTATAAAAATACAGTCCTCAACATTTTGTTCCCCTCCCGTTTAAAAAAAAATAGCCAAGCGAGCGATAACGAGCCAAATCTGGCAGATGCATCGTAGTTCAGTTGGTCCAACTCACGAGCTCTAGTGTCTATGCGACATCCCATGTTAAAAATGTTGCCATAGGGCCCTATGGGAGTGAACCTTCTGAATATAGTATTCTGTGCCTGACCCGTAGGCTCTAGCCCGACCTGGTCCAGGGAATCGGATATGGCCCGTGAACTTTACGGGGTACGTTGTATTGCATTCGGGCCAGGTTGGGACGGGTCAAAATAAATAAGAAAGACAAAATTAGATCAAAATTGAAAAAGAAAGATTTGAAATTACATGCAAGTGCTTTCAATTTACTATAAGCCGGTCCTATTCGGACCAGTCTTTCTGCTTGAGTAATGACAATACTACACAGTCGACTGGTGCAAGCGATATTTTATATTATGTAATTTTATTGCATAAAATTATTATCGGTTGATAACAATTCTTTAATTAATTTTTTATAAATTTGAAATTAAATTTTGGATTTGTATTTTCCCAGCAGTCTTGAATTCGGAACTGCCCTACATGATTTGATTAGCTTCTACAGCCTTGGAAATGAAAAAGAATCTTGAGAAGTATATTAGAAATCTCAAAAAGTTTTAGGGCAGTTTTCTAAAATGGATATTATTTTCTGTGAAACATCTAATCTTTTCTCTAATGCCTGGTGTAGCCATAGAAGTTTTTCCAGGGTTGTGGTGGCGGTGGTGGTGGTTGTGTGTGTGTGTGTGGGGGGGGGGGACAAGGTAAGACCACCATAGTTTCTGTTATCAAATGGTGGCCGATTTGGAAATATTTCCAAAGACCTACCAGCAGAACGTAACAGCGAAAGAATCCGATAGATGGCGGATCAATTTCGTCGTTTCAGTCCTGCTGTATCCATGGCTACAGTGCCTAGAAGCTAGTAGTGCCTTTCTTTTAAGCACTCTGCCATGGCGTTTGCAGTCACTTTTCGTATATTATCCTTGAAGTTCCACTTCAAGGATAATATACGATCTCTCTTATAATAAAGGAGATATATCTTCCTTATAATAAAGGCAGATAGATATATCTTCCTTATAATAAAGGCAGTTTCCTATCATAATATTAGCATTAGGAAAATAATTTATCTTAAAAGTTAATTTGAAGAAAACTTAGTGTTAAGCAACATACAATTATTTTATCTTGCTGTAAAGGGGGCTTACGCTCTCAGACATTTCAATTTAATAGTATGATTTTAAAATATATATGCCTTTATTTCTATTACAATGTCAAATATGCAAATTACATGTAGAGGCTATACGTAAGCCACGCCCACTCGGTGAATCATATTGTTTAACCCCGGAATTGTCATATATTTTTATGGACCACAATTTTTCAACTTCATTGTTTCCAAATTACGTATCTAGAATGTTATACTAGAACATTTTGCAAGTACATATTATATAAACAATTGAGATAATATTATATAAATAATTTAGATATTTATAAGAAATAATATTATTCAAATCGAAAGTATATTTACAGTCTTTTATAATGAATATACAAATTGCAGAAAATGCATCAAACTAGGGGGTGGGTGGGACGGGGAGACGTCAATTAAGAACTATAAAAATCGACATTTAAGTTTTCAATTCGCAAACTACAAAAACGGTATTTTACTTAGAAACAGTGATTTATATTATGCTAATAACATCATTTGTTTCCTGGATTTATGAGAACAATGATTCTGAAACAATGCGATAGTAGGAAACTTACATGAAACTGAGTATTCACAGAATTTGCGTCACTGATAATCTCCCATTTTGGTTTCTAGTGATTAAGAGTGATTTTTGCCGATAATGTAATTTCATTTTAACTTATTAACACTTTGACTTCTACAGTGTTTTTTTTTAAACACTTCAATTGCATTAATTGAAATTTAACAACTCACAAATCGAACAAAACAGTAATTAAATACATAGTAGAATAAGAATTTGTTTCCAAATTTCCATACAGTGTTTCTTTTAGGCATACAGTGTTTCCTTCACGTCTCCGGGGGGGGGGGGGGGGCTTTGCCACTAAACAACATTTTATGTTAACTTAGTTTCTATTTATGTGATACAGTATTTAGTTGATATATTTATATAGGGCAAATGGAAAACTTGTCCCCCCCCCCCCTGAAATTTCATTAACACTCTGACTTCTACAGATTTTTTTTTTTTAAACACTTTAATTGCATTAATTGAAATTTAACAACTCACAAATCGAAAAAACAGTAATTAAATACATAGTAGAATTAGAATTTTGTTTCCATATTTCCATACAGTGTTTCTTTTAGGCATACAGTGTTTCCTTCACGTCTCCGGGGGGGGGGGGGTTCTTCGCCACTAAGCAACATTTTATGTTAACTTAGTTTCTATTTATGTGACACAATATTTAGTTGATATATTTGTATAGGGCAAATGGAAAACTTGCCCCCCCCCCTGAAATTTCATTCCCCCCTTCCTCCCCGCGGCTAAAAAGTCCTGAAGGAAACACTGTTACCCTAGCAAAGAAGAATAAGACACTTATTGCGTATTGTCAGTTCTCCCAATATGTATAACTTTTACATTTTTTTTTTTTTTTTTTTATTTGAAAACTCAATTAAAGAATGCTATAAATCAATGTTTAACTTGCAAGAATATAAACACCATTTTGAAAAAAAAAATTATAGAACTTTTAAATTGATTCTTAAGAATTATGAGTAATTATTTTTAATAGATCTATATAGAAATGAGAGCTTGTGAAAATATTAAATTAATATAATTGAATTTACATGAACGCTGAAAAAAGCTTAGAATATCTTATTTATGTAAAAAAAGAGCAAAACTACTCATGGGAATAACGGTTACCATAGGTCTAATGAAAGTATTTTTCATTAGATTGCAGGATAAAAGTGATAGCAGTTTCTATATAGTATTACAAAACTACACACTCATGAATGATGTAATCAGAATACAGCTGACACAAAACTAAATCAATTTATTTAGTGTATGTTTTATTTGACTTCGTCATAGCACGGTAATTCCATTGTCAAACAAAAGTCAAATAACTATCAATTGACATTTGATATAATAATACACTCTTTTGTAAAAAAAAAAACGAAGCAGCCCTAAAACATAATCCGATCATCTCGAAATTTCGCATGCAAATTCCTTTATACCAAGTATGCAAATGATTAAATTTGCAAGGCCAATGAGTTGTTGTTGTTGAGACCCAGACCGTCCGACCTACCAGAAAGGTGTAAGGTAACTGTTTGGACGGCCGGGAAGTGCCACCCAATTTAGACCGGAACCCAGTGGGGGAGGCATCCACAGGGACCGTACCCTCCTTCCCCTACCACCAACCTCTCGGAAGGACTTACGGACCCACATGTTTAACGTGATCGTACTCCGCATGAACACGGCGGCATTTCTGGCAGCAGCGAGAGTCGCGCGCTAACCACTGGGCTGCCGCGCCCGAAAAGAGCCAACAACACGCGGTGTTCCCAGGTGGTCACCCACCCAAGTACTAACCGCGCCCGATGCTGCCTGACTTCGGTGATCTAACGAGAACCGGTGTTTTCAGCACGGTACGGTCGTTGGCCTGCAAGGCCAATGAGTGTAACTTCGGTGATAGCGCGCTTTTCTACTGCACAACTGCCATGCTATAAAACGGGTTAAAAATTTTGACGGTTTATCTTTGCTCGTTATAAGCGTTGCAGTTCCGTGGAGACACAACCAATAATGCCGTTACGATGTTACCGAAGATCTTATAAGCAATTAGACTAGTTCGAATGTGGTCGTATATTCGGGATGCGTGAAACTGGCTAGTCATACCCAGAGCAACAAGCCGTCACCTGCACCAAATGGACACTGCTGTGCAAAGGTGCTGGCATCAGTGGTTGTTGCAAGGAACTCATCGGCCGAATGAAGTCTCTGGAAGGCCAAGGTGCACGAATGGGAGGTAAGTTCGGATGATTATGCGGCAGGCCCAAACTGGTCCAACGGCATCATTGTCCGCCATTGAACGTGCTACAGCCTCTTTCATACCACCCGTGGTACCTTCCACCATCTGACGGCGCTTGACTGTGGTGGGGTTACGTTCACGGTCTGGCCATAACCCCACACCATCAAAAGAGCCGTCTGGAGTGGTGTCGTAACCGAGCATCATGGCTGTCAGCTGACAGCAGGCTGGCATTGCATAGTGTTCAGTGATGAATCATGCTTCAGTCTTACAAAAGATAACCATTGGGGTACGTGTATGGAGGCGCCAGGGCCATCGGTCCCAATTAGCCTTTGTTTTACACAGGCACACGGTCTTCCGAGAGGTTGGTGGTAGGGGGAGGAGAGTACGGTTCCTGTGGATGCCTCCTCCTCTGGGTTCCTGCCGAAATTGGGTGGCTCTTCCCGGCCGTCCAAACAGTTACCTTAAACCTTTCTGGTAGGTCAGACGGTCTGGGTCTCAACAACAGGCACACACCCATTAACCCTGGTGTGGGGTGCTATCTCTTACGACAGCAGGACGCCCCTAGTCATCCTGCCTACAACTGTAACAGCTCAAAGATATGTTGATGAAATCCTGGGACCGTTTATGCTACCCTTCACGGTATGTCATTCTGGGACCATTTTCCAACAAGATAATGCCACGCCATATACGGCTCGCATATCTGTGGATTGTCTCCGTGATGTTGATACTGTTCCTTGGACAGCAAGATCACCAAACTTTTGGCCAATCGAGCATGTATGGGACATGCTAGGTCGCCAGATTCGCGTACTCCGAAATGTAACAGATCTGGAGCAACAATTGAGGAATGCCCGGCAGAATGTATCGCAGGATGACATTATGAAACTTTATCTCTCCTTACCTAGACGTATACAAGCATGCATTGCTGCCAAAGGGAGTTTCCCCAATTACTGATTTGAAAATTCAATGTGCAATTGCTAACCTTTGATGGGTTCTGCGGCTTTGATTTTGTAATCATTTCATTATCTGTATATGAGCTGTGCGCATATTTAATTTCAATAAAAACAGTCACTTTCTTCATGGTGTTTCGTCTTTATTATTATTATTATTATTTTTTTTTTTTTTTTGCAAAAGAGTGTATATCAGATAAACAAAAATGCCAATACAATGCAATTCTTATTGATTCTTTATTCTTTATTCTTTTCTTTTATTCTTTAGCAAAAAATATGTTATAATAATCAATTTAAAAATATATTGCTAATAAAATATTTGATTTATTACAACCCTAAAACTTAAATTTGCATTCAAAACTGTTAAAGAACATTGGAAGTTAGACGCCCTCTTGCGGTGAATAACCAATTGAATATTGCCAAGAAAATTTTCAATAAGGGCGCTAAGCTTTTTCATATATTGTTACTCCCGATGTGATTATTTCACATATGTTATATCAGAAATGGTATTTGAGAAGGTATGAAAAATTATTACAAGAATATTTAAAATAATAGGAAATAATTCACTATTAATGTAAGTTTCCAAGTTTTTCTTGTGATAGTAATATGGAATTAAAAACTACAGATGCAAGAATCAAAGGAATCAGTTTATGGGAGTCCCTGGGCCGGGAAAATTCCAGTTTTAACCTGTTGCGAAAATTAATTGAGGATAAAACAAGAAATCAATCATGCACAAAGCATTGATTATGAAACACTTTCCAACTGAAATGCAAAATGTCATACATTCAGCAGTGATATTTTTTTAATTGTCACGAAACGACGATAATTTATTTTACTTGAAAACTTAAAACTTTATCGAAGAAAATGAACTTTAATCAAATGACGACATCGAAAAAAGTGAAATTTATTCAAATGACGTCTTCGAAATATAAATAGTGTGGTTCTCTATGTAAAAGCAGTGATTATTTCATTCATTTCAGACTAGTTAAATAATTTTGCGTGAAAAAACTCAGCAATTCTTATACAATTCATCTTTTACAATCACTTGTTTATATTCTGCATACATAAAAATTAGGCTTCGTTGTAGAAATAATCAAAGTTTGATGACCATTTAAACGCAAAAATATTGTAATTGCATTGGCGCAGAATATAGATGTACAAAAATTACGCAAAAATAAAGTGGTTTTAGGACAGATGCATACAAAATATAAATTTAAAAGAACTTTAAAAATCACGATGTTTTCTCTGGGAAAAAAGATGGATGCCATATTTTATTTTTAAATGGGTTACGTAATCTCTTCATATTATATGGGTGTAATTATTATTTTAATTTTTATTTAAAAAAATACGGAACATATTTTGCTGAAATTTATTTCATATATTTTATAGATTAATTTGAATATTTCCTAAATCTTTCGAAGCAATTTGAGAATTTTAAATTAGCTTTAAAAATGTTGAAAAATTAGGTCCCATAGGGATCAATGTATTTAATTTTTTCAACCCTAGTTCAATCTAAAACTAATTGGGTGATATTATTCATGTACATTTCCTTATGTCCTATAACCCGTCTCAACAACACACTAAAATTTAATTTTGATAAAGTCATTTTTATGGCAGTTATCGTTAACTATGATGTAAAGTGTTAAAAAGGGAGTTTTGAAAGTAGAGTTTAAAGGAAAAGTGGCTCTTCATCACTGCATTAGAAAAATCTAATGCCGCATGTATTGAGTCTAATTAAAATTTTTGAAAAGTGCCGTTATTTAAAAATGGACGGCGAAGATAAGGAGTAGGGAAAAACATTGCAAAAATAACGAGAACCAATGAATCTCTTAACGGATTAGGTAATATTTTCCAGATGCTAAAATACGAGAATTTTAAATGTGAAAGATGTAAAAGCAAATACATTATGGTTTCATTATATTAACCGCGCCCACTAAATATCAGTATGATTAGCATTTTCAGGCAAAAAAAAAAACACCGAAAATATTAATCTTTTAAACCTTAATCAGGAAAATGAAAAGTTAACCCGTTCCTTTTCTCTTTTTCAACAGAAATAATGTTTGTTTTGAAGGTATTAATCTCGCCCAAAGTACAAAGTAATTTGCATTTTTACTTTCAATGCAACACATGGGAAATATATAGTATAGGAAAAGTATTGGAATCATACCAAAAATCGCAAATCGAGTTTTTGATGCATCTACACGTTTTGAGACCTCTAGAACACGAAGAAACTATTTTTAGCGTGACGTCTGTGTGTGTGTGTGTATGCCTGCGTGTCTGTGTCCGTGCAGTTTATTCACTTTAACTAGAAGACTAATGAACCAAATATCATAAAAACTCTCAGGTAAGTTATTTGTGAGTAATTACTCTCAGGTAAGTTACTTGTGAGTAAGTTACTTGTGAGTAAATGTATCCATCCTATCCACTGCAGCTAAATTAGTAATTGATCTAATTTCACAAAATTTAGTGGCCAAGTCCCTTGTACCGTACCTTGGTGCTGATTAGATTTTGGTACGAATCGGGAAAACAGAACCTGCTTTGCTTTGCAAAATGGCCCGCAAAATTCACAAAAGTATAATACTTGCTACGCTCGCCAAACCCCGTAACTCGCTTCGCGAGCACTTTCGTGGGGCCTGCTACCTAAGCGTAACACGCAAATGGGTACCGTCCTTGTTAACTGACATTCACAGAAATCTCTTCGAATCAAAGCCCTAGAAACGCTCTCCTTCCAATCTGGATGGTGCATAAGATCGCCTACGTGTCCCATGTTTGATGACGCTCGCAGAATACCAGGTCTCCGCCCTCCATTGGTTGTCAGCCATTAACCCCGTAACTCGATTTACGAGTCGGAAGGCTTCGCCTCCAAATCGCTGACGCTCGCTAACGCTCGCAGAACTCCGGGGATCCGTCTTCCTTTGGCTGCCGCTCATTTTCCCTCTCAGTAGATTCGCGAATCAGGAGACTTAGGAATCGCTTCACTTCCTACTCGCTGTCGCTCGGTTCGCTAGCACTTTCGTACCGCCTGCTACGCAGGCATAATATTCAAATGGCTATCATCCTTCTTAACTGATATTCACCAGTCATAGAACTCGTTTCGCTAGCTCTTCTATTCTGGACGGCGCATGTGACCCCTTACTTGTCTCATACTCGCTGACGCTCGCTGAATCCAGAAGCTCTGCCCTCCATTGGATACCGCTCATTAACCCCGTATCTCGATTCACGAGTCGGAGGCTTCGCCTCCAAATCGCTGACGCTCACTGACGCTCGCAGAATTCCGGTGGTCCGCCCTCCATTGGATGCCGCTCATTCGGACAGTTGACACGATCTCCTACGTGTCCCATATTCGCTGACGCTCGCAGAATCCCGATATAATATTAGAACCAATACTTAACAATCTATTCTAAATGTATGCTACTTTCTTACAAAATGCGAAAAAAAAAAAACATTGTGCTGTGTATTTAATAATTATTTTATTCAATTAGTTAATTACTTAAATTTCAAACTAAACAACTGAAATGCACTTTTACAGACAATGCTTATATGTTTTTACAACTTAGATATTGATTTTTAGAATTTTTTAATACTTCAGAAAATATGAAGCATTTGTTTCAATGTCATATACATTGTTTTCATATTGAGAACTGACAATATCTACTAAGGGTTTTATGTTACATTTTCATGAAATATGGCAAACAAATAAATGAAATTGTACTGCGTACTGATGCGAGTGATAATTATAATTAAATTAATTAATATTTAAATTAATTAATTACTTTTTTTCAAATGCAAATCTTACTGAAATTTTGTCGCAGTGTTTAATATCGTGTGACCACACTTTATATATTTTAAAAGAATAGAAAGTGAAATTCTTTCCTGCTAAAGTTCATTTTTCATTTGTTTAGTAAATTTCTAAAATATAATTGATTTGTTGTTTTTCTAACAATGCAAATCTTGCTGTAATTTATTTTAAAAGAATCTTTCAAATTTAGAATACTTTATGGCCTGAAAATTAATAGTTCGCCTTAAATTTGCAACTTGATTAATTTCACACTTTTATCACAAGGAAAACGTGGAAACTCTAACTAAAAGAGAGTTATCAACTATCATTTGCATATTCTAATAGTTTTCAATAGCCTCTGAAATAAAATTACTGATACAGTATACGAAATGATTACGCCAGGACTACATGAAAAAGTTACCATTTCGTTTGCCAAATGATACACTATTTTACATCTAAAATATTGGTTGAAATTTCTAAAGCATCACATACATCCATTTTGGTTGTACATTAAACTATGCATGTAGGGAAAGTAAAAAGATGTCAAAGTCGATATAAATTTTAATATTTAAAAAGAAATGCAAATGTGAATATTTAAATTAAAGAAATTTATTATAATTTCATGAAAATTTAATTAATTTAATTGCAATTGAATATATTTTAAACTAAATCTAGTTAAGACTGTAGTTTCAGTTACAACTAATCAAAGATTTCAAATTTAAACAATTAAATTATATTAATGAAAGCAAACGTTTTCGCAATGAAAGCGAAATTACGGACATAATAAGAAGATAATATAATTAACGTGATATTAGAAAATATTTTCAAACGAAATAGCTCATTTTACCTTTTGTTTAACATAGCGAACAATGATGCATAAACAAATGATGCAGGGTGATGAAACAAAATATTGTAACATTTGTGTTATAAAAAAAAAAGAAACTAAAAATATAAATAAAATAAAACATCGAACATTTTCGAGAATTCATATAAATGAAAGAGACACACATGTTATAGAATATCGTATTGCAAATTCCTTAATTAATCTAATTATATTTCTAAGAAAAAATAAAAAAGACAGTGAATGTGTCTTTTAACGAACAACTAGATTGTTGTTTCAAAAACTCACTGTCTTGAGAAAATTAATTAGACTGCTATTGCTTTATAAATACCTGCAATTTCATGAGGCATCTATATTTTATTCGTAAAAAATAGATGCCTCATGAAATTGCAGGTATTTAAAAAGTTGTTCAAGAATTTTTTTCATGAATTTTGCAATTTTTTTAAATCCATTTTTTCACCAAAAGGAAAACGTGAAAACTCCAATTGAAAGCGAGTTATTGATTATAATTTTGCATATTCTTCTAATAATTTTCAATAGTGTAATAATAGCACATCAGTCCATATAAATTTTAATAGTAAAATAATAAAAAAGCACGAAACATTTTCAAATGTGAATATTTATCACAGTTTCATGAAAATTTAACTAATTTAATTGTAACCGATTACATTTTAAACTAAATAAGTTAGAACTAAACAAGGACTTAACCTTCAGTAGTTAAATTATATACATGTAAAGAAATATTTTCTCAATATGAACGAAAATACAATAAAGTAATTTATTTAACGAAAAACAACAAACAGTTACAAACGCAATAACGTACCTTTTGTTTAACATAGCACATTAAATATAATGTGAAAGGTAAACAAATGCAACAGGGATATAAAATTAAATATTGTATGTTCACTAAAAGTTACAAAAAGCATAGATAAAGTATAAAATTGAAAATTTTCAAGAGTCAATGTAAACAAATGAGACCACCATTGGCACTGAACCTCAACTAGCAAATTCCTTAACTAATCTAATTAAATTTCTTAAAAAAGAAAAACTGAAACCCGTAAAAGCGTTCTGACGAACAACCAGCTTGTCGTTTCAGCTACGCACTTTTTCGTGGTAAATTAATTAGAGTGGTATCGCTTTATAGGTACTCCCAATTCCGTGAGGCATCTGTTCGTGCTTCGTTAAAAATTATGTTTGACGATGATTCTTCGCAGTCATTTACAGAAGTTTATTAATTAAAGTTCTGGGAAACATATTTTTAATAAACTGTTTTCTGCAATACAGCCGATTTCAGTGCCGAATGTCTCCTACCGATATCAAAAATGAAAGTGCATGATTTTTGTCAATAAATTTTGTTAAGGAAACATTTGCAGACCAACAAATCCCCGTTATTATTTTCCAACATAGTTGAAAAGTGTTTATAACTTTTGTCATTCTATCTGTCTGTCGGTATGTCCGTTCGCATGATAACTGCCGTAAATATGATGAGATCACGTGACTTATTTAAAAATAAAATATGGTATCCATTTTTTCTCCTGCTGTGTAAAAATTGTGATGTTTAAAGATCGATTAAATTTACATTTAGAGTATTGCATCCGTCATAATACCGCTTTCTTTTTGCATATTATCTGTTTATCTAAATTCTGTACCAACGCAATTACAAATATTTTATTTTAAATATCACTAACTTTGATTATTAATACAAATAAGCCTAATTTTAATGCTATACTGCACGCAGAATTAAGACAAATCAAGCGATTGTAAGATGAGTTAGTTGTATAAGAATTGCTGAATATTTTTCGACCAAAATTATTTAGCTCTGGAATCTGGAATAAAAGTGATATGAATAAAATATTCATTCATTTACATAGAGAGGTAGACGATTTATATTTCGCTGACATAATTTGAATAAAGTTCAATTTGCGTAACTAGCATTGTCTTTTTCGATGAAGTTTGAAGTATAATAAATTGCTGTAGTACTGTGATAATTTAAAAGCATCAGCGCTGAATGCATCACATTTTAGAGACGTTTAAATAACATTGCGTTTCAGTTGGAAAGTGCTTCATAATCAATGATTTATGCATAATTGATCTTTTTTGTTTACCTTATTTAAGAATAAAAATAACTTTTAACCAGAATCATCTGTCCTACAGATTAAAAAAAAACTGTTGAAAATAAAAATCGTTTTAAAATCCCATTAATCACGCAAAACTACTAAATGATTTACGTTAATCAATTCAATTTGTAAAGAGCCCCTAGTTTTATGAATTGTGGGGATTACAAGCATATCGAAATGCCACGGTAAAATGGTGTAAGTCAGGAAGTTTCAATATATTTCGTCCTAAATCCACTTTCGAAATCCACATTTTTTTTATATTTTAGCTAAATGATGATTGCATAAAGTTTAATTTTTTTTACTTTTTACAAAAATATTGCACATTATTTACATGCCTCTCCCTGCCACATATTAAACTGCCGTAAGCCCTAGGGTTGGCTATGCGGTCTGGGCCTTCAACATTATTTACATACTACCGCACAATTTCTTACCTTATTTAAAGCATTTTTACTTTCCTTATTTATATACAATAATGTATAAGGAAAGTATTGTGTCGAAAATTCGAATTCGAGTATTCGACAGGAAAGTACGTTTCACGCATCCCTGATCAGGAATCGAACATTTTAAGGTGATGTCTGTGTGTGTGTGTGCGTCAGTGAATCTGTGGAGAAGATAACTGACGAACGAATGGACCGATTCGAACGAAATTTGGTACAAAAACTACAATCTGTGAATACTGGAAGCCTATTGTTTTTATACGCAATCGAATGTTCAGAACCCCTCTAAATTTTCGAGTGAAATTTTGAAAAAATCATCAAAAAATCACAACCTCTAATAAAGTTACGCAAATAGACAACTTAAATTTTAGAACGCTAGCATGAACCGTTCTCGAGATATTGCACATTTTTCAAAAACATAATCAAAAAATTATATGAAATAAAAAATATATTTCCTATTCAGAAACATGTTCACTTTTCATGTAACATCATGTGATGTTACATGAAATGCTGTGTTACATGATGTTGCATTTTGATGTAACATCATGCGATAAATTTGGTGACATCAGTCTCGTGGATCCTAGCTCGTTCCATTCATGAAAAAAATACTTTGAGTAATACTTTTGTATTTGAACGACAATAATTATTTATCTGCTTTAAGAATAAATTATTTCTCCGTCTATAACGCTTGGCGAAATTTTGGCGACGAATTTTACGGAATGCCGCTAATTTGGCGACTTTTTTAAATGTTACCAAATTAAAGAAAATCTAGCCAAATGGATAAAAATGGCGCTAAATCAATGAAAATAACGACTATTTGACGAGAATTCAATATCTTGGAAAAATATAAGTATCTACTACAAGAATAACCTATTTTGTTTTTACGGCAAAAGTATTAAATGCATTGCATTATATAAGGAATGCCAGGTGGTGCCCACATCAGATTTTTGCAATTGAAACTGAGTCTACAACCAACGGTTCAAAAAATATTCATCCCACAGTTCATCTTTTTATAACACACTGCTCATTCACAAAATTTGTATTTATTGGAAGTTAAAGAAATTTCCAAGATTAGAAACTGCATAGAGTGTGATTTAAGAAGCATATTCGTTTTTTTTTTTTCTTGGTCAAACTAACTCATTCTTTGAAAAACTCAATTAAATGAAATGGAAAACATGAGCAACGTATATAAACACAAATAATAGAATAATGCAGCATACAATTGTTTCGATGATACACTGGACCCCCTTCGTCAGTGCAAGAGAGCCAGCAAACCAAAGTCCAAAAGAAGTAAGCGACAAAAATATGCAATCGGAAATCTAGTTTATATATATATATATATATATATATTATTATTATTTTTTTCAGAAAGATCTTATAGTTTTTGAGTAATCGTCTGAAGTTGAAGAATTTTCGCTTTTAAAATTCTTAACACTTTTATATCAGGTATAGAACAATAAGCAAGAAATCTTAGCTCAGTAAAAGCTGTGTCAGTGTATAAAATTGAATTTTTGATCAAGTTCAAGAAATATAGTGGTTACAATTTCGTTATTTTAATATTTTGAATTATTTTGAAAATGTGGTTCTAATTTCGATATTTTAATATTTTAAACTGTTTTGAAAATATGTAATAAAGACATAACACCCAGAAAGAAAGATATTATTCACACAAAACGATTTTGTCACTTTCGGACTGTCGACTTTTCTTCCATCTCGCTTTGTTTCCAAGCATTGTCACTTTACTACAGATACACTTTATAATATTTTAATATTCTGAGTATATATTCCGTATTCTGAGATCACTTTTTTAATATTTTAATATCCTGATTTCGATATTTTAATATTCTAAACTGTTTTGAACATGTGTAAAGAAGACATTCCGAAAGAAAGACGTTATTCATACAAAACCATTTTGACTCCGTTAGACTGGAGCCACTTTGGACTTTTTATTCTATCCCACTTTGTTTGCGGATATTGTCACTTTACTACAGATGCACCAACGGTGTACACTTATGGACATTTTTTTACAAAGTTATTTGTTAGGCATCATTCAATCTTTGCACATCAAATAGCATATATCTGTCACTGCATACAAGAATTCTAACTTCTTATTAACTGAAATGTGACTTAACTGGATTTTCTCATCTCAAAATCCATTATTAGTAGCTTTTTAATTTATTTATTTATTGATTTTTTCTAATTTTAGAAGAAAATGTTTTAAG
This sequence comes from Amaurobius ferox, assembly GCA_951213105.1. Taxonomy (NCBI): domain Eukaryota; kingdom Metazoa; phylum Arthropoda; class Arachnida; order Araneae; family Amaurobiidae; genus Amaurobius; species Amaurobius ferox. Next base: position 103,723,516 of record OX578150.1, on the reverse strand, counting down.
AGTCGTTGTTGTGGGGTTCAAGTGATTACCATTATAGCGTGTTACCCTTCTCTTTAGAGGGCTTGAAAAAATATCTCGATTGATACACGTGACAATGTACGTCGGCGAGGATTGTTGTTGTTGTTGTTGAGACCCAGACCATCCGACCTACCGGAAACGTCGGCGAGGGTGTAACTGGCCCCTCGAGAAGGGCTATTGATATCACAAACAACAAAAAAAAATTGTATCGCTGCTATCTTTTTACAACAATGGTTAAATCTATTAAGTCTGGTGATTATTGAGCCACAAATAAACCCTTTTATGCATGATTTTGTCAAATTTTGTCCTATGCTGCCATGTTAAAAAAATATAAAATTTCGGATAAATTTCGAGATTTGTTTTATAACAAAACCAGATTAAAAGTTTCGTGAAAATCCATTAAAAATTGTGGCCGCTATCATGTATACCAGAAATCGATCGCATACATGCATACATACAGATAGACGGACATCACGCCAAAAATAGTCAAAAAGTGTTTGAGGTCTTAAAGTATATATTGGCATCAAAATCTCGAATTCGAAAATTTTCGTCAAAACAATCCTTTCTCTATGCTGTATTACATAGTATGAGAAACTATATATCCATGATGATGTTACAAATACGGACAAATGAACCTCAGTGTATCTTTATTAAGCGCCTACGTGGAAATGCAAAGGTATTTACGTTCTTAACAGGCTGACGTTTATAAAGACAAAGAGCACAGAATATATCATGAAGGACAAAAGGTTCATTGGGGTTTAAAAGAGATGTGAGAAGGTTAGTATTAAGTATTTTTTCTGAGATCTAGAGATTTTCTAATCCTTAATACGCAAAATATCAGTTGAGAATTCTGCTCCCATTGAAGATAACAACTTTCATGGACCGGTTTCGTTCTTGTTATGCGTTTGTTAGCATGGATAAGCCGTTACCCGCAATGGCAGTAAGAAAACTTGTGTTGTACTGCAATTCTGTGAAATTCTATGGCTGGAGTTGGCAATGCGTCAGTCTCGATCAATCAAGGTGAATCATGATCCTAATTTTAGTCGCTTTAGAATTTTTTTTAAATAATTTATTTAATAGGATAAGGATAAGAGTAAGTTTAGAAAAATAATCGCAAGCAAGGCAATCTTAAACGTTGATCTTTCTTTAAAAGATGCTGTAAGTTTGAAGCTGCAAAAAAATAAATATAAATAAATAAATAATCAACCTTATAAGGGCGATGAGGTACATATATAGATATATTAGCCTAACTGAGATATGGTTTTGAGAGCCGGTCAAATAAAATATAGAATATGAATAAATTAGAAAACGCTAAAAAATGTAGAATATGGCTGAATTAGATAACATGAATAAAATATAAAAATTAAATAATTTGAAAACTGCAATAAAATGTAGAATGAGTAAATTAGGAAACACTAATAAAATGTATAAAATGAATTATTTTGAAAACAGTAATAAAATTAACAAAATGTAGAATACGAATAAATAAGAAAACGTAAAAAAAATTGTAGAAAATGGATTAATTCGAAAACGTTAATAAGATGTAGAATATGGATACATTGGAAAACACTAATAAAATATATATTATGGATAAATTTGAAAACGCTAATAGAATATAGAATATAAATAAATTAAAAAACACTAATAAAATGTAGAATGTGCATTAATTTGAAAACGCTAATAAAATTAATAAATTGCAGAACATGGATAAATAAGAAAACACTAATAAAATGGAGAAATGGAATAATTTTGAAACGCTAATAAAATGCAGAATATGGATAAATTAGAAAATTCCAATAACATGTAGAAATTGGATTAATTTGAAAATGCTAATAAGTTTAATAAAATACAAAATATGGATAAATTAGGAAACTCCAATAAAATGTTGAAAATTGATGAATAAGAAAACCCAAAAATTTGTACAACATTAAGAATTATATTAAATTTAATAATGCGCAACTGAGCAGAAAAAATTGGAAGAGAATGCAGCAATCTGCGATAAGTGGTTTTATATCAAATAATGATCATGGTAGATTCTATAGATATGATTAATAATATTTCCAAATATTATCTTGAAAGTTACATGGACTTTTTATGCTTTAATGACTGGAAATGAATAACTGTCTTATTCAGCAAATAGTTCTGAGATAACCTTATACTGATAATAATACTGATTGCTGATTTTAACCTTATATTGATTTTTTGTCATGAAAATCAACACATTGAGTAAATGACAAGTTTATTAGCTAAGAGTTTAAGAGAATTTAAATTATAATATAAAGTAAGATGCAATACCGAACTTTATAAATCAGATTAAAATATTAATCTGGCTTTAAAACGAATACTACTTTTCATGTCTTTTTCTACTGAAAATTTTGCGCACAATCTTAGCGAACACTTCACATACTCCCAGGTGTATCTTACGTATCTGTGTTGGGAAACGCCCTTCTAATCTCAAAATCTATAAAAATCGTAAATTCAAATTTAAGTTCATGTTACAAAACTTTGTACGCATTATATGCATTCTCTGGAAAACAATTTATAGAACAATTAAATTAAAAAATGCACGAGAAAACTATTTTAATTAAAAGTACTACCAATATTATGTTTGCCCAACGTGTTTTGGTCTTTCCATGCACTCCATACACCCTCTACTGACCTAAAAGGCTGAATATTTGCGCATTTATAGTATCGACCACTGAACAGAACCTATCAGAGCCCGATTTTCGATTCCTCCGAAGGGGGGGGGGGTGAAAATGGGAGGTTTTCTAAAAAATGTCCATACCCTTTAAAGTCCCCCCCCCCCTGTTGACCTAGAAGATTTAATAAACTTATAGCATTGACCACGAGACAGAACCTAACGGAGTCGAATTTTCTATTTCTGCCCAGGGTCCCTGAAAAATGCTGGTCTAAAAGTCCTTCTAGACCCTACAGAAGGCCTCTGTAACCTCTAGGGTTGACATTTTGCATATTTACAGTATTTTTTACGGGGTATAACCTAACTGATCCAATTTTCAAATAAGGGAACTATTTTAACCGTAAGCGCCATCCATTATTAAATAAAATAAAACTTATTAAAGTAGCAACTTAATTTTTCAAGATTTTTGTGTTAAGAGTGCTTTTCATTTTTAATTTAATTATTATTAAATTAAAAATTGTATTTTAATTTTATGAAATTAAAATGCACAGTTATTTGCATATTTTAGTTTCATAAAATGCAAATGCAAACAACTGTGTTTTCTTGTAGTGGCATGGAACAACAAATGCAGGGCTAATTCAATATACATCGGAATATCTTCCAGAAAAGTTATATTATTAAATGTTTTTTATCTGCAAACAAAACTAAATGCATCCAACAAGATTGTATATTTCTGAAATGGTCAGGGGAAGAGATAAAAGAATCGCCCATACAACTTGATTAGGAGTCTCCATGGAAACGCCGGATACGTGCTATCCTGATGGAGTCCAGTTTATAAAGATAGAAGACAGCGGATATGTCTACCAAGACAGAGTCTCGTAGTAGATTAGTATAGATGCTGGAGATAAGTAGCAGATATATTTATTTCTGGTCTGGGTCATCGTTTATTGTTGAAAAAGCAAAGTGGCAAAGCTGATCGAGATCAGCAATTCCCAACCCAAAACCAACCCAAAGACAACGAATATGTCTAATAAGACATAGGCTCGTAAGAGATTAGTACAGATGTGGGAGATAAGTAGGAAATATATTTATTTCTTATCTGAGTAATCGTTAATTGTTGAAAGTGCAAAGTGACACAAGCTGATCTAGATCAGCAGTTTTCAACCCAATACCAACCCAAAGACCACAGATATGTCTACCATGATAGAGGCTCGTAGTATATTAGTACAGTTGTGGGAGATAAGTAGCAAATATATTTATTTCTGGTCTGGGTCATCGTTTATCGTTGACAGTGCAAAATGGTACAAGCTGATCTATATCAGTAATTTTCAACCCAAAACCAATCCAAAGACTACGGATATGTCTAACAAAACAGAGGCTCGTAAGATATTAGTATAGACGTGGGAGATAAATAGCAAAGATATTTATTTCTGGTCTGGGTCATCGTTAATTGTTAAAAGCGAAAAGTGACACAAACTGATCTAGATCAGCAGTTCTCAACCCAAAACCAATCCAAAGATAACTGATATGTCTACCATGATAGAGGCTCGTAGTAGATTAGTATAGATGTGAGAGATAAGTAGCAAATATATTTATTTCTGGTCTGGATCCTCGTTTACTTTTGAAAGTGCAGAGTAGAACAAACTGATCTAGATCAGAAATTTTCAACCCAAAACGAACCCAAAGACTACGGATATGTCTAACAAGACAGAAGCTCGTAGGTGATTAGTATAGATGTGGCAGATAAGTAGCAAAGATATTTATTTAAGGTCTGGGTCATCGTTAATTGCTGAAAATGCAAAGTGGCACAAGCTGATCTAGATCAATAGCTCTCAATCCCAAATCTATTGCGGACTGGCTGATTTTGGAGATTTTCTACAGCGGACTAGTAGATTTTTTAGATTTTCTGCCGTTGATAAGCAGATTTTAGTGATTTTCTACAGCAGGTCGAAGGATTTTCAAGATTTTCAACTGCGGACCAAGTTATTTTTGAAATTCTCTACCGTGACCAATTAGATTTCTGGAATTTTCTACTGCAAACGGATATGTATTTGGATTATCCATCGCGTATCGGAACAATTGAATAATTGCCCACTCCAGAAAGTTATTTCTTTTCAAGTTTTTCAGACGATTAAACATTTCAGAAGTAAGCCTTAGTGTGTAAATCTGAGTATGTAAGTCACATGTGAGAAGCATGGGACTTACACAGGGGACTCTACATAGAGTGATAAAATATTTGATATAGATCTTGATCAATGCAGTAGCTAACTAATTGTTCAATTACTAGGCCGTCAATTGCTTACATTGGCTATTTCCTCATTCAAGGCAGAAATTAGTCTTATGGGAAGTAATCCAATAATGGAATACTACTCACAACTCAATCTTGAAGGGAGAACACAAAAAGTTGATTTCAAGAAGATATTTGTGTCTAAGAATGATAATTCCACTGTTTTAATAACAGTGATATAATAGCAGTGAATAATTATTCCCTAAACAGTGATCATAGTAAAGTGAATATATATAAAATTGATAGTTTAAAATCGGTCATACATGTAAAAGAGAGTAAAATAGAATGTAACAATTATGTAAATCAGAAATCAGTACAGTGTATCACATGCATTGGCTTGACTAACCTGGTACCAATTTACATATTTTAAAAGAATAAAAAAGTATAAAATCAATTTTCAAACAAAAGCGAATAAAAATGTATATATCTTTCATTATAATACCGATTAAATGGAAAAATATGGTATATGAATATATGAAAAAAATAAAAAAATAGTGGAGTATTTTCCCCTATTCCAGTAAATCCTGTTAAAAATAAGTTAATCATGTCTGAAATCAAATTTTACAAAGAAGTAGTTGGTTATCTAGCTAGTCCTTTTTAAAGAAATTATTTTAATTCAATAATAATGTCATGGAATTCTTAGATATATCATTGCGCAACAAATTTAACTCTTCTGAGGTTGATTAGAATAAACAATTTAATATATACTATGTTCAATGAATGTCTGATGCAATCTTAATTTATAGCTTGACATTTTGGAAAGCTATGCAGCGAAAAACAACTCAAACTAGTGGAAAGGTTTTGCATTTATCAATATTTTAATAATGCGCGGTTGTCGCATTAAAAAGTCTAGCTTCAGACCGTAACGACGTCCAAAAGCTGATTTTTGATATGACTTAAACACATGCATTTCTGATATGACATCTTCTTTGATTTCTCCTATCTGTCGAACGCGGAATTCATTAAATATAAAGCCCGCCAAATGAGAGGCCAAAAGAACAAAATATTCAGATAATGCATTTTCATGAGCTTTTAAACAAAACAATGCAGTGCATTAATAAAATACACTGTTTATCAATCAAAACTTATCATTTAAAATATTTGTTATTTATATTTTCGCTGAATATTTCAGTTTTTCTTTTCTGGGTCCTTTGCTGGTTCAATGATAAGTCAATGGAGAGAGACTAGGATATAACCTGCGACGCCGCTTCGACCAATCGGAATTAGTTACCTTGTATAGCAGAGTTCTCTCATACAAGTACGTTAGACAAGTCAAGAAAATGTAACTTCTTCTTTTAATATATTTTATAAATAAAACATTTAAAATCATAAAACGGAATATAAATATATTTAAAATTAAAATATTTGAAAACATTAATTTCCTGTGATTCCGACTATATATATATATATATATACATATATATACAAATTTATCGAAAGAAAAAGAAGCTAATAGATTACACATTAATAATTTACATCCCAAGTTCATTACCTTTTAAAAATTATAAGAATTTCGCTAACGAGAATACGTAATTTATTAAAACTGTTTAATAGTATAAGAAAGTATAGCAGATATGATTGAGAAGTATAAATTATGATTCTAACAATATATAATTTATATATAAATAAAAAATACACGAAGAAAGCTAGGTAATATATAACTAGCGAATTAAATTATATGAAATTTAATAATATCCACAGTAAAGGTATGATACTAACGAAAAGCTATTGCTTATTTACAGGACTAAACTAAGCACGTGCATTAAATAGAAAAAAAAATTCAAAAAGCCCACAATATTCAAAGGAAGAAAATAAATAAATAAATTGAAATGGAATTGGATAGAGCATCCACTAATGCAACTCTTTAGGGATATTTACACATCAACGGAAGCTCTAAATGTGTTTCGTAGTATAAGCTAAAGGCGACTATTTTGAAAAGCCAAAAAAAAAAACGTTTTATTTCCATACAAAAATATTTTGTGTAATATATTCTAAAAATTTAAATATTAACTACGTATATGATAAAAGAGTGTGATATGCTAAAGGAAATCCATAACGTTACAAGTGATCGATCAGGATTCTCGCCATCTAAGAGAATCCAACAAGCGACAGGGTAGCTAAGTTTCAAAATATTCTATTGTTTCAGAGTTAACCAGCATTTTAGGTACTTCATTGAAAAAAAAACACAATCGTTTAATCAATTCACGTAGTATTCTCCTTTGGGAATCGCTCTTTATTACTTTCCTCATATACAATATAAGGAAAGTATTGTGACGGAGTCGAAAATTCAAATTCGAGTTTTCGACGGGAGAGCACGTTTCAAGCATCCCTGATCACGAATCGAACATTTTTGAGGTGATGTCTGTGTGTGTGTGTGTGTGTCAGTGAGCCTGTGAAGACGATATCTCACGAACGAATAGAGCGATTCGAATGAAATTTGGAACAAAAATCACAATCCGTGAATACTGGAAGCCTATTGTTTTTAAACACAATCAAATGTTTAGAACACCCCTAAATTTTCGAGTGAAATTTTGAAAAAATCATCAAAAAATCAAAATATTTAATAAAGTTACGCAAATAGACATTTATTATGTAATGTTTCCTTAGAAAACAATTGAAATAAACTTTAGAGCGCTAGCATAAAACGTTCTCGAGATATTATACATTTTTCAAATAAATTTATCAAAAAATCTCATAAAATAAAAAAAAAGAAATTAACTGTTGAGAAACATGTTCCCTTTTCATATGTAATATCATGCGATAAATTGGGTGACATCATTCTCGTGGATCTAGCTCGTTCCATTCATGAGAAAAGGTACTTTGATTAATACTTTTGTATTTGAACGCCAATAGTCATTTATCTGCTATAAGAATAACTTATTTCTCCGTCCATAACCCTTGGCGAGATTTTGGCGACGAATTTGGCGGAATATCGCCAACTCGGCGACTTTTTGAAATGTTGCCAAATTAACGAAAATATCGCCAAATGGATAAAAATGTCGCTAAATCAATGAAAATCACGACTAATTGTCGAAAATTCTTCAACATCTTGGAAAGAATATAAGTATCTACTATAAGAAAAACCCATTCTTTTTACTGTAAAAGTAGTAAATTCTTTGCATTATATAAGGAAAGTCATGTGCGGCCCATATCAGATTTTTACTTTCCTTATATACATAATGTATAAGGAAAGTACTGTGACGGGGTCGAAAATTCGAATTCGAGTTTTCGACGGGAGAGCACGTTTCAAGCATCCCTGATCACGAATCAAACATTTTTGAAGTGATGTCTGTGTATGTGTGTGTGTGAAAGTATGTGTGTGTGTGTGAAAGTATGTGTGTGTGTGTGAAAGTATGTGTGTGTGTGTCAGTGAGCCTGTGGAGACGATAACTGACGAACGAATGGACCGATTCGTACCAAATTTGGTACAAAAATCGCAATCCATAAACACTAGAAGCCTGTTGTTTTTATACGCAATCGAATGTTCAGAACCCCCCTAAATTTTCGAATGAAATTTTGAAAAAATCGTTAAAAAATCAAAACCACCAATAAAGTTACGTAAATAGACATTTCTTATGTCATTTTTCATTAGAAAACGATTGGCATAAATTTTAGAACGCTAACATGAACCGTTCTCGAGATATTGCACATTTTTCAAAAAAATTATCAAAAAGTCATATAAAAAAAATATATTTCCTATTGAGAAACATGTTCACTTTTCATATGTTATACCATACGATAAATTGGATGACGTCATTCTCGTGGATCTAGCTTGTTCCATTCATGAAAAAAGATACTTTGAGTAATACGTTTGTATTTGAACGCCAATAGTCATTTGTCTGCTGTAAGAATAACTTATTTCTTCATCCATAACGCTTGGCGAGATTTTGGCGACCAATTTGGCGGAATGTCGCCAACTTGGCGACTTTTTGAAATGTTGCCAAATTAACGAAAATCTCGCCAAATGGATGAAAATGACGCTAAATCAATGAAAATGACAACTAATTGTCGAAAATTCTTCAACATCTTGGAAAGAATATAAGTATCTACTATAAGAAAAACCTATTTTTTTACTGTAAAAGTTGTAAATTTATTACATTATATAAGGAAAGTCATGTGTTGCCCACATCAGATTTTTTATATTTACAGAGAGTCGATTTGTAATTTTGATCCCGTTCAAATTTTAAGTTATGCTTGGTGACTCATTTTCGACTCTATGCAATTCAAATCTCTTAATAGTTATGTATGACGTCATTCTCATGAAAATTACGCTTGACTGTTCTTCCGAAATTATGCTTTTCCTGTAACGAAATATTGTATTGATAGTACTTTTCTTGTAAAATTATCACAATTTGAAAGCGTTTAAAGTAATTTTTCTATTTTCCGTGTATATTTCTTGGATTATTTGTATTAATTAATAGTATGTTCATTTACCATTTTATATTTTTATGCAAATTTGCTGTATAACTGGTCTCTATATATGAACATTCCATGTTTTATCACTCATGCAGCCACTGATGAAGAGCGTATTAACCCCCGAAAACGCTCTGGCCGATTTAAAATGCTTTGCACGCCTTTTAAGATGTTCTAATAAATGACCTTTCGTTTTAAAGACGTTGTGATCTAAATTTTATTTGAAAAAAAAAAAAAAAAAACGTTTTGTTCACTGAGAAATATAAAAAATCCTTCTCTAAAGTTTTTCCTTAAATATTATTTTCGTATTTTTGTGGGAAACAATTACTTTCTATGGTCAAATGATACTACTATTTTTTTACCAACTAGGGGGCTCTGCTCCCTGCTCCCTCCGCTCGCGCAACCCCCTTCGGAAGGATTTGCCTCCTACTCGCTGCTCTCACAGAGCTCGTTTCATACTTATCTTTCGTAAAAATTCTTCTTTCAAAAATCTCTTTTCTATCCCTGCCTATTTTCCCCAGGAGGGAAAAGCAGGGATTTTTCTTAGCCAGGGAATCTAAAACCTGAATTCCATGATTCTGAGTTCGCTTCGCGAGCTATTTCATGCCAAACTAAAGTTTAAATCGATAAACGGTTTATTTCATCGTGTTTCCCTATTATTTCTTTATAAGTGTACCAAATTTCACATTTTTGTATGCTATACTTTTTACGGGACAAGACAGAAAATTCGCTAGACTTGCCAATACGAAGAAAAAAGTTCCCTTCAGAAGTACATAAAAAGTAAAATATCTCAAAAACTACACCTAAATTCCAAAAAGGGGCTCCGTTCTGCAAAAATTCACCTATGTAGGTACCTGCCTGCAAAAAATCGTGGTCTTGCTATCGTTAGTCTAACCAGGACGCGAACTCGCAACTCAAATATTTTGTCCTTGAGTTTGACAATACATATTTCTTAAACTACAATATATATCAAAAAAATGTTTAGTTTTTTAGCGTATTCCCCAAAGTTTCTTATACAAGTATACAAAATTTCATATTTTTATATGCAATAGTTTTTGCGGTATGAAGCAAAGAATCTCGAGAAACGAGAAATTTGTCAAATAGAGTCGGCTGCGCCAGCGCGACATACTTTTTTCTAATAGAGATTTACTTATTTTTGATTACTTAACTCTCGTTGGTACTGGTGCTTTGCCTGATTAATCTTGAAGAAAAAAGCTCATTTGGCTTTTGAAACCGATTGATATATTTCTTAATCAATTTGTTCTGTTCACTAAGGAAGTATTTATTATTCAAATAAAATATGGTTTCAGTATATCAACCACGCCCATCAAATGTCAACACGATTTGCATTTCTCTCTATATTAAAAAAAAGTAGCTGACGCTGCCGCTGTTTGACAAATTTCTCGTTTCTCGAGATTCTTTGCTTCGTGCCGCAAAAACTGTTGCATATAAAAATCTGACATTTGGTACACTTGTATAAACAGCAGCTTTCACAAAAACGCTTATATAAACCGTGTTTTGATATATATTGTAGTTGAAGAAATATTTAATGCAAACTCAAAGACAAAGTATTTGAGTTGAGAGTTCGCATCCTGGGTAGACTAACAATAACGAGAGACTACGAATAAAGACCGCGAATTTTTGCAGGCAGGTACCTACATGGATGAAATTTTGTTGGACGGAGTCCCTTTTTTTAATTTCTATGTAGTTTTTGAGTTATTTTACTTTTTATGCATTTCTGAAAAGAAATTCTTTTTTTTCGTATCGGCACTAACGATTTCTCTGTCTCGTACCGGGTAAAAACTATAGCATACAAAAATATGAAATTTGGTACATTTATAGAGAAATACTATGGTAACACGATGAAATAAACCTTTTATCGATTTTATCTTTAGTTTGGCATGAAATAGGTCGCGAAGCGAACTCATAATCAAGAAATTCAATTTTTGAATTCCCTGGGCTAAGAAAAATCCCTGTTTTTCCCTCCTGCGGAAAATAGGCAGAGATAGAAAAGAGATTTTTGAAAATAGAATTTTTTAGGAAAGATAGATATGATGCGAGCTTTGCGAGCGCAGGGAGTAGGAGGCAAAACCTACAGAAGGGGGTTTCGCGAGCGGAGTGAGCAGGGGGCAGAGCCCCCTAGTTCAGAAAAAAAAATAATGGTATTGATTTTTTAAACCTTTAGTCAGGGAATCTTCAGGAGGAGTTCGCTGTCTATTCTTTCAAAACAAACGATGTGTTGTTTCAGGATATTAACCACGCCCACGGAATATTAGTATTATTTGAATTTGTATATAAAAATAAATAATGAAATTAATACATTAGAAATTCGTCAAAAAATGTAATGCAAACTTTAGGAGTGTAGTTCCTTCACTTTCTATTCTTTTAAAATATATATATTGTGCTTTCAGGATGCATAATGGTCGTTCATTAAATGTGAGTAATATTTGCATTTTCAGGATAAAATAAGGAATGGAATTTTTCTAATCTTAAAAAAGGAAAAAAAAAAATTATATTTGAGATATGAAATATTTTGTTTGTTTGTTAAAAGACATTAAGTGTGGTTTTAGGATATAATCCACGTCCTTTCATTTTTGTACTCAATTTGCACTCAAAATTTTTTGAAGAAATTGCACTCAAAATAGTTTGAAGAAATATATTTAAATTTTTACATTTGTGAGCGAACTTTAGCAGGGGTGATTTAGTTTTACATCACCAGAAAAAATATTTGAATTTAAATATAAATAATATCTTTCTTTATGTATCTCGGAAAATAATGAGGAAATATTATTAAAAGAAAATTCAGCATTGCTGATTTGTATTTTCATTTTCGGGAAATATTATTTTATAAAATATCCTTTGAAAGTGAAAATGAGACACCTCAGTAAGTATGAGCAACCTTTCCAATCATTATTTTGACATCTATGTTATAGCTAGTTGATTTTTACTGGGACATTTAGGATTTTCATCTCTGTCCGCACTCTCAGGCACAGACTAGTATATACCCTTGCCTACGTATTAATATTTGTTACGAATAATGCGCCTACGTTGTTACGAATAATGTGCTTGCGTACGCCATATTGCCTACGTAATAATGTTTATTACGTAGGTGACGTATATACAGATGTTTCAGTAGTTACCGCAGCGCCCTCCATCTTGGACCAAATTCAAATCAAATATCAAAGTTGGCACTCTTGGCGTTGGTCAGAAATAATCAGTGACGGTTTTCACCAAGTCGTTCTGTTAATATAACCCTACTGGCCCCGAATGAAACACTTACACAGACTTGCTTTCTTGTAGCGTAGTAGCCTACAAGAAGATTATTTGTTAAGTGAATCAATTATTTCAAGAAATGGATTATCAAAAGAAAAGTGACTACGTTACAAGATATGTAATTCATTTTTATTTAAATATAAAGATTATTTGTTATCAATCCCATATTTCAAACTTTTTCAAGTGTTTATCATAAGAAATTAATACTGTATTATCACTTCTGACTAGACAAAATTCTAAGAAGCAATGGTATAAGTTAAAAAATCTTTTCCGCATTTTTATAAAATGTATAAAAATTGATATTTGGATAGCTCTTTCTAGAACTAGTTAAGTTGAATATGATATTGAATGTATATATATTTTATACGCTTTTTACTAACTGACGTAATGCGGAAAATACCCCCCCCCCCCCCCCCCCCCGCCTTTGTAACTAACGATTGAGTTCGACACCTTTGATAGTGCCTTTATGTAAATTTGTTATTTATGTTAAGAATATTAGTGTATTTAAAAAAAAATTATATTTTCAGCATCCCAGAATAAATTAAGAACTAAGCAAATTAACAATCAACACGCTAGTATACTTTTTAGGCTGAAAATATTATATTATATTTCAGTCTTTTAACAAGTCAGCTTGTAATTTATTGTGCATTATGATTTACAGCGATGCAATTCGTCAATTTTTTATTTAGTTTATGATTACAAGAATTAAATATATATATATCTATGTTTATTTATTTAAATTTACTTAAACTAATAAATATATTACATCTAAAAGTAGTTTTAAATGCTGATCATGTTTATAGTTCAAAAAATTATAAAAGTACAGTTCCGTAATTTTTTTTGGGCCGCATTAACATAAAATCGACAATCAAGCGATAGTCGTCAAATCTAGCAGCCGAGCTTTTCTGACGTCATAGCTGCGATGGTTGGCTCCCCCAAACGCTAGTGTCTATGCGAAATCCCATATTAAAATAGTTGCTATGGGTTCCTATGGAAGTGAACCTTCTGAATATAGTATTCTGTGGTCTGAGTCTACTCTCGGCACCGCCTCCTTTAAACTCTGTCTGTGTAGTCAGCCGTCTCTTCATAGTAAACGGTGATTTGCGTAGGGACAACGTTCTGCGGTAGACGGCGCTACTTCAGTTGAATACAGTGGTACAGCTTAATACTGAAAAGGGATATAACAGTGCTTGAAATAGGATTTGATATTTAATTTACAAACATGCAAAAGCAAAGGTATAAAAACACGAGGGCATAGTGAAACTAGGATGGACCATGTTTTTCATTGGTTACACCAAAAAAAAAAAAAAGATTTTTATGGACTAATTTTTTTTTACATTTAGTTTTATGATTTTTCTTTCCTTACAATTCTTTTGATAATAATTTCTTTATGAGAAAAAAATTCCAAACACCACAAGCCAGGAGACTTGAAGAAAGAATTATAATCCATATAATATCTCATAAACCCACTTTGTAATTAAAGAAAAAATACTTACTGGAAATTAAAGGGCTTCAAACATTTAACAAAACCACAACAAATTGAAATTTTACATGCATTTAATATGTGAATCCTTCATCAAAAATTTATATATAAGTTAAATTATAAAATTCATAGAAAAATGACTTCATATAATAAATGTGTGATAAAGTGAAAAGTTATTCTTTAATGAATTTTCATGTTTTTATATGAAGAAATTTATTATTCCAAATGATTTTTCAATGAATTTTCTATTTCAATTTTTAATCATGGATATACACTTCATGAAACACATATGCAATATTTCAATTTGTTGGGTATCTGCTAAATGTTCTAAGTTCTTTTATTTCCTGCAGAAAGTTTTTTTCTATGTAAAATACATTAAGAGTGGCAGAGCAAAATGTATATTTCTCCTACTGAAATGTATATAATTATTCTTAGCTTTACGACATGAGTATAGATTATGTATGACCCCCCCCCCCCCCTCCCTCCCAGGGACGAATCAGTTGCTTGCATATTTTACTTTTTGCTGAATTTGAAAACATTTTTTTAAATTAAAACAATGCAAATTTTAAATAATTTGCATTTTTAATATTATTTTAGTTGAAATGTTTAAAGTTTGCCTAATTTTGTTTTAAAATTAATTAATAAACTTAGCATAAACTATAAAATAAATGTTGAAATGCCAATCTGTTACTTGTGGAGTGAGCCTGTCACAATATTCAATAGATATAGGTTTAATTTAGAACACCATCAGAATGAATGAATCAAGATGAATTTAAAACACCATCAGAATTAAGACGGGTAAAATCTGATAAAGTGACTATTTTAGAAATGTCACTATATTTAGGCTATTAAATATAGTCACATATTTCAATATAGTCACTTTATTTCAATAGTTACACAACCTGTCTTGAAAATCTGTAAAGTGACTCTGATGAAGTGAATCTGAGAAGTTTGAAATTTTGTTTCTTGTCCTATATACTTATTCTTAGGAAATTGCTTCAATACAAGCTATATATATCAGAATACAATTTTGGGACATAAAAGCAGCTCACCCATAGGGTTTCCAATCATACACTTTTTCAGATATGGTAAAACAGTAGATATACTCTAACTTTTTATTTACGAAAGTTAAAAGTAAGCTATTTTTTAAATAAAAAAATCATTTCATTTATAATTTTATATTGCTTATAATGTAAATTTTGTTAAAGCTTTAATAATTGATTTCTTTTACGTATGTCTATTATAAAAGTACTTTCAATATAACTGATTGCCTAATGTAAGTGATAATAGACTGGTTATTTATGCTAATTAAAATTTTATATTTAGGCTACATTAATAAGAATTGTGCTCTAAAATGTTTATATTTTATTCAGTATCTATATTTTAGCACATAAAAAGTTACACCCCCTTCCCTTCAGACCCATAATCATCTTTTAAAGTATTTACTTGTGTATTTTTTATTAGTAACATAACCATGATAAGTATTTTATGACTCTACAATATTAAAAACTTTAGATCACAACCTTTTGTATATTGATCACCTGCCTAGGATGTAGCCCAGAAATGAGAGTGGTGAAAACAAGTTTTACTATATTTTTTTATAAAATAAAAAGTGTTGTTCAAATAGCAAAATTGAATTGCATTAAAAATTTGTGTGTATAAAAGCATCCAGAATTTGTATTTGACTACACTATTGTTACATAAAAAAATATATATAATATTTCCTTTATATGGAAAATCTATAATTTTTGACAATTTTTTTCAATAAAATGAAACAAATTCATGATAAAATAAAATACACATACCTTAATTTTCCCTTGATTTCAGTATTAAAATATATATATGAACATCCAATGATAAAATCAGATCAGCAATAAAATTAACTTTAAAATCAAATTAACGATAAACTTAAGGATAAAATCCAATGATAAAAGTAGAAAAAACAACTAAAAATTTAAATTTAGAGGTAATTCTACCGTAAACCAATCTAAACATTTGGATAAACCGCCAAAAACATTCGACGCAAGGGGCGCCCTCACGCGGTACAATGTGTCATAACTCAAAATCAGCTCCAGAAGCTGACTGCACAGGCAGAGTATGAAGGAGGCAGTGCTTTCGGGGAGACAAAGTCCCTTTAACGTTATTGAATCCAGTCTGTAGACGTTTCCCAAGGGATGGGGAGCATTAAAAAATGGATTTACTGGTTAACACCTGTGAAAATTCCGTTAAATATAGTTATCATTTATATTTGTTGTAAGTTGCTATTATTTCAAGCAATTTACTGGATACAGCTGTTTCAGGGTACCACATCCACTAATTAAACGAAATTTTAATATATATAGTAAATGTTATTTAATTAATTATGGTAGATAAATGTACCAATTTAAAATTACGCGATCATCCGACATGATTTTCCCCCTCTGAGAACCCATGTCGATGCATCGAAAAGTGGTTTAAGTCAACATTTTTGTCTTTTCATATTTCTGGGACTTTTTATGATAAAATGCTAAAATTTTGTGCATCACCTTATTAGTGTATGGGGCACATTTTACTCATTAGAAATGCTTTTGTACGAGAGCCGTATAAAAATTTAAATTTTGTATTTCTTAAAATTTAATTCCCTTGAAAATTTTAATCGATTTCATAAAATTCTGTACCTTTTTTTACGCAACTTTGTAATTTATTTATTATATATGTCTAAAAGCAATATTTAAGGAATAAAAGCCGAGGTCAATATTTTTGGAACACCCTGTATACATATATTGTTGATATATTACTTAATAATTTTATTCTGTTTACTAACATAGTATTTATAATTCATATAAAGTATGGTTTCAGTATATTAACCATATCCACCAAATTTCAACACGATTTATATTGTCAGGGGAAAATAATGATACTGATCTTTTAAAGCTTCAGGAGAAGTTAGCTGTTTATTCTTTCAAAATAAAATGATGTGTTTTCAGGATATTAACCACGCCCATTAATATTAGTATAATTTGAATTTTTCGAAAAAAGAAATTAATACATAATACATTCATCAAATAAATGATAGCGAACTTTTAGAGGGATGAAGTTCCTTTTCTATTTCCTCAAATATATATATATATATATATATATATATATATATATATATATATATATATATATATATATATATATATATATATATATATATATTGTGCTTTTAGATTTCACACTGGACGCACACTACATTTGAGTAAGCTTTGCATTTTCAATGTAAATAAAGAATGGATTCTTTTAATCTTAAAAATGTGAAAACAAACTTTATAGGTGAGATATGAAGTTTTATGTCTGTTTAAAGACTGTGTTTTCAGAATATAAAATACGCCCTTAGATTTTTGTAAGATGTGTACAAAATTTAAATAAATATAGTTATCTTTACACTCAAACCTGTTTTTGTGCGGTCTTTTTTTGTGCGATTTTTTATTTGTGCGATTTTTTTGTGCGACTTTTTATTTGTGCGATTTTTTTTGTGCGGTATATGAAAATTTCAATCAAATAGGAACATAATTGACGAAGTTATCAATAAAAAAAAATTAGTAGGTTTGATCGGCCATTTAGTTTTTTTCGATTTTTGATATGTATTTCGTCACATTACATAAGTATTGCGTCAGCCAATTACATTACATATGTATTGAATTCTATAATCGCATAATTTAATTGTTGAACGCACAAGAATTTCCATGTAAATAAATGAAATGTGCAATAGCATATTGCGATGGAATTCTTGCGTATCAAAGCAAAAATGCATTGATCGCAAATAAACATTGAAGGACATCTGCATCGTGTTAGTTCGGGTTTTCCTGAAACGGACTGCGTGTCTCGTTAGGTCGCTGAATTGTTTTTTTTATAATGAGATAGTTGGCGACTAGTCTCATGCTTTGTATTGTTTGTTTTATCAAGTAGATAGAAGAAGTTTACTTGAAGGGAGCAAAGAGTTGCTTTTTTTTTATTCGTCTCTGATCTGCGCAAGTGACAAGTCCGCTAAATAAAGTGATTTAATAATAAAGAATTTTACATGTGTTTTAATTTTTAAATCTAATATTAATTGACGTCCTTCAAAGTGCTTTCACATTCCTATTGTCAGACTACGAAGGATAATGGTTATACGTTTTGAAAAGTTTTGTATGTGTAAAATAAGTACATATGTAAATAAAATATTTAAAAATGTTCGATGTGTATTTTCTTAATCAGATTCCGAAAGGTTTGGCGAGATTCCAAGTAGCTGCCAAGCCTCGTGTCTTGATGTCGTTTAAAAAAGCAATTCCTAGTTATTTCGTAAGGTTTTGAGTTATTTTCTACGTGAGACTTTTTTTATGCGGTCCCTATTCACCGGATAAAAAAATACTTTTAATTGTGTTGCTAAAACTGTTTTTTATAGCTACTCGTGAAGTTTTGTGCGATTTTTTTTATGCGTTTTCTTTTATGAGGTCCTTATCCACCGCACAAAAACAGGTTTGAGTGTATTTATGTATTCATTAATTTTTCAATTGTGAGCAGGGGTGATTTGGTTTTACATCACCAGAAAAAGCTTTTGAAAGAAAGTATAATATATTTTTTATGTATCTCAAAAATGAGGAGGAGATATCCACCACAAGGATGAATCCTCCACCCAACCCTTTTTAACATATACCTGAATGACATCCCCAGGACTCCAAACTTTGAGCTGGCACTCCATGCAGACGACAGTACGATACTTGCAGAAAACACCTATTTCTCAGTAATGCACACACAGTTACAGCAACACCTAGACATACTCTTAACATGGCTGGAAAAATGGCGAATAAAATTAAACCTAATAAGTGTCATTGGATATATTTTTCCCGAAATAGACAAATCCCGCCGCCTCTGTATATAAATAATCAACACTCTACGTGGAAAAATCGATCAAATATTTAAGAGTAACGCTAGATTCCCACCTAACTTGGAAATTGCATGTAACTAAAATAAACGAAAAAGCCCATATGGCAACAGGAGCCTTATACCCACTCATAGGAAACGGAAATCTCAGTTACCAAAACAAGCTACTAATTTATAAATCGGTCATCCGCCCCAGAATGCTGTATGCAACCCCGATATGGGGATATGCCCGTAAAACTACCATAGACTGCCTAGAAAAAAGAGAAAATAAAACCCTGAGGAGAATTAGGAAAGCCCCCAGATATCTAAACAACTCGGTGATTAGGAAAGATTTTAAAATTAAAACCGTGAGAGCTGAAATTAAAAAGCAAGCGAGGAACTTTTACAATAACTTGCCACCCGTCCCGAACGAATTATTATTTTCTCTTCATGATTATGATCATCGAAAATCCAAATCTCGTAAGAGACCCCGCGCAGTTTTAAACATGAGTATTACTGAAAACTAGGTATACCCCTTTTCTGACACTTCAAACCTAACAACATCTAAACTTGAATATATCTAAACCATTTCTTAAAACTGCCAAAAGCTAATTAATTTTCCAGATCTGTACCAACCCCCCCCCCCCCCTCCCAAACTGCTTAAACCCAAATGTGCAACAAACTGTCACATTAGGAGCCAAGTCAAAAATAATCAAGTAAATAAAAACAACGAGCTTCCATATCATGGGTCAATGAAATAATGTCACAGTATGAAGATAAGGACCAGAAGTTGATATTGAAGATTAAAGGCGCTTCACGAATAGTGCTCTGTCCTGCACGACGATTCAAGCTGATATCTGCGTGGAGATATCATTAGCAGTGGCATTTTCGGGAAGTCTTTGTTTATAAAATGTGCTTTGAAAATGAAAAGGAGACGACACACCAGTAAGTAATGAGCACCTCTGATTTTCACTTTGATATCTGTATTAAAGCCCCCCACACACTGGGGGAACAAAACGACGAGGGATATTTCCAGATGATAGGGAAACCACAGGGGTCCGTCCTCTGTAGACCCCGAGCTCATCAGTTTTGAAAGGTCCGAGAAAGTGACAGAGTAAAAGGATGTTAATGAATTGGTGGCTTATCTCCAAAGAGCTATTAATAATAGATCTTTGGTTATCGCTTTCACTCGTGAGTTTTGACGTGAAAGAATTCGAATCGATATGTGACTGCCATTTGTTTGAAAAATGTTGCTTGATGCTAAAATTGCCCTTGTCATTGCTGTTGTGGAAGACGATCCGCCTCGTAAAAGGACAAAATGGGTGAAGGGTTGGTTTTCTACACGAATATAAAATTTATGACGAGAAATTAATCTCTAACAATGGAATTCGAATGAGAACTAAATAAGTAAATTTTTAAGGAAGTCTAAATTATGAATGTGTTATAACCGAATGTATAATATATTATAAATGTGTAATAATAATATCAACTGTACTCATCCGGGATTCAAACCACACATATTTTAACTAGTCAATCGAGCCTCTATCTATTAAGCAACTGGGAAGAAATTCATATCTCTTATAGTGAAAGAAGACCCTGCACTCTCCGCCTTCAGATCTCAGGTTGAAGTGAAATCTCCACAAGGGCGTTATTTAGGAGGGACAGGGTAGGACACAACTAAGCTCTAGCAAGTGACTTTTAACTACGACCATAGAAACAAACTTTAACACTCATTGCTATTTAGGGCCAACGACCGTACCGTGCTGAAAACACCGGTTCTCGTTAGATCACCGAAGTCAGGCAGCATCGGGCGCGGTTAGTACTTGGGTGGGTGACCACCTGGGAACACCGCGTGTTGTTGGCTCTTTTCGGGCGCGGCAGCCCAGTGGTTAGCGCGCGATTCTCGCCGCTGACAGAACTGCCGCCGTGTTCATGCGGAGTACGATCACGTTAAACATGTGGGTCCGTAAGTCCTTCCGAGAGGTTGGTGGTAGGGGAAGGAGGGTACGGTCCCTGTGGATGCCTCCCCCACTGGGTTCCGGTCCAAATTGGGTGGCACTTCCCGGCCGTCCAAACAGTTACCTTACACCTTTCTGGTAGGTCGGACGGTCTGGGTCTCAACAACAACTCATTGCTATTTATAAGATAGTATCCTCTTTCCAGAAACCTATTTAAGATAAGGTTCAAAATTTAAAGAACTAAGATGTACCATAAAAGAATGTGACATGTTAAATTTTACGTTGCTACGATTAGTGAAACCTGGCCTCAAAAATGAAAAACGCGACACATATATATATATATATATACATATATATATATATATATATATATGTATATATATATACTTCATGTGAAGTTCAGTAGAAGGCTGTAAAAATTATGTTTCGGCAGGGATTAATAACGATTCGTCAAGAATTTATTTAGATACTCATTTTTCAGCAGCAATAGGAGAATCCGCTTTAAATGGACGACACTGATAGAAAATTTGCTTGCACCCTTTATGTATAGCTTTTTAAAAGTAACCTTATTTTTTCTAAATTGTTCTCATTTTCTGAATTATTCTCAATAGAATTTCTTATCTAAATTATTTTCAATAGAAATAATCCTTATAATAATAATAAATGTCACAGTAACGTCATTTGAAAAGTATACATACCATGATCAAAAACCTAATCTTTGACTTCAATTCCTAATTAATATGCATCATTATCAGTATAAATAAAACTTTTTATTTATCGCTTTTAAATTATGCACCATTTGCTCTACTATTATTACTTTCCTTATATAAAATAATGTATAAGGAAAGTATTGTGAGACGGGGTCGAAAATTCGAATTCAAGTTTTCGACGGGAGAGCACATTTCAAGCATCCCTGATCACGAATCAAACATTTTTAAAGTGATGTCTGTGCGTTGTGTGCATGTGTGTGTGTGTGTGTGTGTGTCAATGAGACTGTGGAGACGATAACTGACAAACAAATGGACCGATTCGAACGAAATTTGGTACAAAAATTACAATCCATAAACACTGGAAGCCTATCGATTTTATAAGTAATCGAATGCTCAGAACCCTCCTAAATTTTCGAGTGAAATTTTGAAAAAATCGTCAAAAATCAAAACCTCTAATAAAGATACGCAAATAGATATTCCTTGTGTAATTTTTCATTAGAAAGCGATTGACATAAATTTTAGAATGCTAACATGAACCGTTCTCGAGAGATGGCACAATTTTCAAAAAAATTATCAAAAAGTCATATAAAATAAAAAAAAAATTCCAATTGAGAAACATGTTCACTTTTCATATGTAATACCATGCGAGAAATTGGGTGACATCATTCTCGTGGATCTAGCTCGTTCCATTCATGAAAAAAGATACTTTGAGTAATACTTTTTTACTTGAACTCTAATAGTAATTTATCTGCTGTAAGGATAACGTATTTCTTCGTCTATAACGCTTGGCGAGATTTTAGCGACGAATTTGGTGCAATGTCGCCAACTTTCGCGACTTTTTTAAATGTTGCAAAATTAACGAAAAACTCTCCAAATGGATAAAAATGACGCTAAATCAATGACGTCTCATGATGATGACGACATGGAAAATGACGACTCACTGACGAAAATTCAATATCTTGAAAATAATATGAATAACTACTATAAAAATAATCTATTTTTTTATTTACTGTAAAAGTAGTAAAATTCATTGCATTATATAAGGATAGTTATGTGCTGCCCTCATCAGATTTTTTTTTTTAAGTTCAAAGAGTAATTTTTCTTATATGGCAACTCATAAGGAAGCGATTGCTAAAAAAAATTTCAATTCAACTGAAAATACCTTACAAATCATAAAACATTAAAAATAGTCCATCAGTTGTTTTATTGAAAAAGTTAAAACCACATACAGAACTACTAAGGGATGTATATTTCTACAAAACTTTTAAATGTTATTAAGGGTAATTTAGAAAATATGGCCGACGCGAGTCATGAACTCATTTGGAATCCAATCATTTATTCAATCGTATTTAAGATAGTGCAAATTATGTTTTCAATAATATATCATTTATAAAAGTCTTACTAGCTATGTGACACTTTTAATGTGATCCTTTAATTTTTTTTATTGATATATATATTAAAAAAATCTGATGTGGGCAGCATATGACTTTCCTTATATAATGCAACGAATTGACTACTTTTACAGTTAAAAAAATGTTATTCTTATAGCAGATACTTATATTCTTTCCAAGATATTGAATTTCCGTCAATGGGTCGTCATTTTCATTGATTTAGTGCCATTTTTATCCACTTCGCGAGATTTTCGTTCATCTAGTACCATTTTAAAAAGTCGCCAAATTGGCGACATTCCACCAAATTCGTTGCCAAAATCTCGCCAAGCGTTATGGACGGAAAAATAAGTTATTCTTACAGCAGGTAAATGACTATTGGCGTTCTAATACAGAAGTATCACTCAAAGTATCTTTTTTCATGAATGGAACGAGCTAGATCCAAGAGAATGATGTCACCAAATTTATCGCATGGTATTACATATGAAAAGTGAACATGTTTCGCAATAGGAAATATTTTGTTTATTTTATATGAGTTTTTGATAATTTTTTTGAAAAATGTGCAATATCTCGAGAGCGGTTCATGTTAGCGTTCTAAAATTTATGTCAATCGCTTTCTAATGAAAATTTACATAAGAAATGTCTATTTGCGTAACTTTATTAGAGGTTTTGATTTTTTTATGATTGTTTCAAAATTTCGCTCGAAAATTTAGGGGGTTCTGAACATTCGATTGCTTATAAAAACAATAGGCTTCCAGTGTTTACAGATTGTAATTTTTGTACCAAATTTCGATCGAATCGGTCTATTCGTTCGTCAGTTATCGTCTCCACAGACTCACTGACACACATACTTACACACACACACAAGCATCACATTAAAAATGTTCGATTCTTGATCAGGGATGCTTGAAACATGCTCTCCCGTCGAAAACTCGAATTCGAATTTTCGACCCCGTCACAATACTTTCCTTATACATTACGTATATAAAGAAAGTAAAAATATAAAAAATAAAATGAATATAAAAAATAACATAGAATTAAGCAACGATTAATTAATACGCAAATTTAATTTAAAACCTATTATTTATTTTAAAATACACATATTTATTTAGACATGTAATTCAAAAGTTATTTTCTGTGTTCGCGATTTTCAAATATTTGATTTTGATATCTCATTAAACAATTTTGATCAATTTTGCATAGATGTATGTAATTTCACATTCTTGCGCATGATGTCGGAACATGATTACGGTAAAAGGGGGATTGATAACGATCGAATGGGGTTTACAGTAGTTGATTTCGTTTTCGAATATTGACCATACGGAACAGTAATATAATTCGTCAGTTTATAAGGGAGTGATCTTCAACCCTCCTGTCCACGCCACTACATTCTTAATATATGTTCAATTTATAAAATTAGGCAGGATCTGGTAAACTGGGTATGTGACCCAATGGAGTGTTACTTAAGATTACTTGCTCTGCATATTTTCGCTGCTAAATACAGAAGTTAAAATATTTTTTTAGCTAAATGAGTATTTTTTTAACCCCGACGAAAAAAGATGCCAAAGGATTCTGAAAGAAGAAAAGACGCCAGAGGAAATAAATCTGTGTCAAATGGTCATTAAACAGACAACCCTTGAACCGCAAAGTGAAAATATCTAGGAGTGTGAAGCAAAGTGTTCACGAAGGTCACTTCCACACACGTGGAAACTTAACGCTCGTTCTTTGATATATCTCGCTTCCCCGAAATAGAAATCTATGTGTATACCCAGCTTTAAGAGTGTATAGATTTTCGTTGGGATAAATAGGATTTTCGCCTCCGTAACTGTTTTCAATTCTTGTCGTTGGTTGGCTCCATTCAGAGCTCGGAGGTGCTGGTATACGGACGTGACTCTCCAAGTGCTGAAATTCTACCTCGTGCTTCCCACGTGTTGACTCTCACCACGTGTATTTCACTTCGTCTGGGCGTGCATATACTAAGTTTTGGTAGATCATGTCGGTCGAAGCTGCCAAAGATGCGGTAAATGCAAAGAAAGGACAAAACAAAAGATCATATGCCCCTCAGACATATAATAAGGACTTAGGCGAGATGGAGCTTTCTCAAATTTCTTCAACATCCAAAGCCATGGATAAGAACGGCGTCAGGAATGATGAGACATCATTAGATGGAAAAGGGAAGAAGAGTACGAGGCTACTGCCATCTTTGAGGCAACATACCTAAAGAGACTGTGCTGCCCAGACGACAAGATCAAAAAGGATACGATGGAGAATACGATATTGTCACACTTTAAGTGCCATGACTGTGTAATTGCCCGACTGGAGGAGGAACTAGAAGATAAGGACATCAGCTTTGAATGAGTCAAGCTGCTCAAGAAAATCCTTGCAGGTATATGTTTGTATCTCTGATTCTTCTCTGTTAGCCAACCACCCTGATGCTAACACCCTTCTAAGTAGGGAATCCTACGATTGTGTAGCCAAAATGTATAGGGACTGGAAAACTAAAACTGAGGATGAGCTATTCCTATGCTACACGCATGATATGTTTGGAAAAGTTAGAGGGTTTTCAAACCCAAAATAAGAGTAAAAAACTTATCTGAAGGACCCGAAAACGAACCCGTAGGACATCCCGCTTAAAAATAATTTCCAAACCTTAAACCCCGAAGTTGTTGAAATGACTGAAGCTTCTCCTTCCTCCCAAAATAAAAGTCTCGCCGTTCTATGTAGATTCCTCAAGTGATTGGGGAATCCTCATAGAGTACTTAAACCAAGTTTTAAACTCAAAAATCCAGGGTTATGGGAAAGAGTGATCAGGATCACCCCTGGGTCCGTTGAGGACTTTAGGAGTGTTTAAGCTCACTTAACCATTAAGAAGATTCCATTCAGTTCGATAAACCTAAAAAATGAAAGATCGAAGAAAATCGTGACAGAAGGACTGCCTGCAAATACTAAAATAGAAACAATCAAATCCGCCATTGTTTCCGAGGGATTTCAGATCATTAGGATTTCACAGCGTAGAAACAGACTCGATAGGACCCGCCTCCCCATCTTCTTGGTTGGACTTGTGCCAACCGAGGACTGGACGAGGATTCATGAGTTAAGTTGCTGACTGTCCGTGTAAGTCAAAGTCCAAACTTTCAAATCCAAGAGGCACAAAATGTGCTATAATTGTCAGCTATATAATCATCACTCCGATCAGTGTACCCTCCCTCCTCGCTGCTTGAAATGTGGCGGAGGCCATCCAACGAGGGAATGCTAAAAATCTCGCGAGACTCCGGCCAAATGTGCTAAATGTGGAGGTAGCCACCCTGCAAATTTTAGACATTACCCGCAAAACCCCTGGAACCCTAAAAAGTTCCAGGCTTCTAAAAACAACCCCCAAACATCATCTCCCCCAATAACCTAGACGAGGAAAACTTTTCCCTCTACCTTCTAAAAATATTCCCCCTGTTCAGGAAGTGCAGGCAAGTGCCCAAACGGATACAGGAATATCCCGAGAGCACTCTGCCCTTGTACAACCTGTTACTGTCAAACAACCCCAAACCTTAAACGCCTTTCCTCAATTTCTTCCAAGAAATTAAAAAATATTGATCTAAGCAATATCCAAAATCTGCTAAAACAACTAATCTAAATCCTTAAAACAAACGAAGATCTTCTGCATAATCAAACTAATCTTGGAAATTCAAAAACCCCAAAATTAATCTTATTTAATTGTGGCTGGCTACAGAGTAGTGTCTCAATAGATACTTTCACCACTACCAAAAGATTCTCCAGGGTTCTTGTTCCCTCTATCACCACCTTTCTTTTTGGACCCAGCGACTACGACAACGCTCAGCCCACCTAGGGGGGTTCCCATGAATAACTTGTGGGTGACCAGAAATGATGCCAAAGACTCAGGGAACGAGACATATTGAAGATACGATGTTAACGAATCAGGCGCTTCGAGTTTTTCGAAACAACATTCTCAATTCTTGTAAGCTGCCATAGGTAGCTTTACTATCTGGAACCACATCAGGTCTTCAATTGGTATGATATTTAATGACATATTTTTTATTCTAAAATACAGTTTATAATATTATTTGTGGTAGTCAAATATGCCATTTTAAAAGTATATATAAAGGGGGGTTTGGTTTCAGTGCCTAGAAATCTCTTCTAGGCACTGTAGTTTGAGTCTGAACTTTGGTCTGAATCGTAATTCACATGACTAGATGTCCTCCAAAATGGAAAATATTCCTGGCGACAGCCGGCCCACCGTTGTTATCGAACGGATATCCGTTGACTCTGACCTTGGAAGGTACTGAAGGAGAATTTTTGGATAAGGAAACTTCGGTTTCCAGAGATCCAGCTGACTTAGCCAACAAAATGATGAATGCCGTTTATGAGACGGAATACGCTATTCTGAAGGGAAAAAAAGATCCAGATAGAAGGATGCAAACCACTGCTGATATATCCAGATTAGAAATGAATCTGGAAGCCCTGATCTTGAAATACGATATTCCCAGATATGGTGAGACCTGTCGGAAGTTCCCTTCCTGTAGTTATTCTTTGCGCTCTTCCACCCTTGACCAGACCAATACTGCCAATGCCAAGCCAAACATTAGTGTCTGTACTAAACCGAATCTCTAGTACTGAATCTCTGTACTAAACCGTCTGTACTAGTCTGTATCTGTCTGTACCAAACCGAAAGTCAGTTATCCTAAAAAGTATCCTTTAACTGATGCTGAAGGATTCCAGTTGCTCCCTAAAAGGCATACCGCCAGTGCTAAATCAGCGACCTTAATTGCCAGCCCCCCCCCCCCTCAAACCGAAAGTAATGGTAATCCAGATGTTCCAGTACCTGATGCGGAAAACGCAGCTGGAGAACTTAAAGATGCACCAAAGAAAGAGCCCCCCCCCCTTTTTTTTGTCGTGATCAAGAAATGGCCACTTTTAGTCGGAGATCTAAAATGTATGACCCAGAGCCTTACTAGCAAATTAACTAGTTCATGTGACTTTTTGAAAATCAATGTAAATTCTAGAGATGAGTACATAACAGTACAAAAGTACTATTATGAAATCCATAAAAATATATGATAATTCCGTGGTAAAAAAACGTGACACAATCAGTGAGCGTGGCTTACATACAGGCTGTACGAGTAATTGACAAATTGGATATTGTAATAGAGGATACTTACTTCAGAACAAGGTAGAGTTTTATTCCTACCAGCTGGATAAAAACAAACGCATCAAAATTGTTATTCGCGGACTCCCGATCTGCACTGAAACAGCTCATATTAAGCATGAGCTTGAGCTTCTGAGACTTCAACCAATCAGAGTGACACATTGCCACATGGTTCTAAAGCCAAGCTCGTAAATATGCCGCTGTTCTGCATGCAACTCTTAAAATTGCCCCCAAATGAAAAAGTGTATGAGATTACTAGTATCCTAAATACTATTATTAAAGTCGAGAAGTATAGAGGCAGGAAATAAGTTGCACAATGTTTCAGTTGCCGGTCTTTCTTCCTGCAACGCGTGCATTCCTGCCAGCAACGCGTGCAACCAACGCGTGCTCCCTAACTGTGTTAAGTGTGCCCAACCACACTTACCCAAGGACTGCACCTAAAGCTTTGTATAAACTGCGGGGGTCCTCACACTGCCTCTTAATGGCACTGGCCTAAGTTCCCGAAATTTAAACCCCCACTCCCAGAAACTTCACCTTCGTTAGGAATCTAACCAACCCGCAGCGATCTTACGCTGCGGCCACAGATGAACGTCGGGACATTCCCCCAATAGACTCCAGAAGTCACCCCAAAATTCTCGGCACCTCGAGGAGCTTCCACTAACGAAGCCGAAAAAATGGGCGTGGTAGTCCAGTGGTTAGCTCGCGGGAATTGCACTCGGTAGGCCCGGGTTCGATTCCCGACACTGCCAAAACTGCCGCCGTGTTCACGCCGAGTACGATCACGTTAAACATGTGGGTCCGCAAGTCCTTCCGAGAGGTTGCTGGTAGGGGAAGGAGAGTACGGTCCCTGTAGATACCTCCCCCACTGGGTTCTGGTCTAAATTGGGTGGCACTTCCTGGCCGTCCAAACAATTACCTTACACCTTTCTGGTAGGTCGGACGGTCTGGGTCAAAATAACAAAGCCGAAATAGATAATATTTTAAATTGCATTTTCCTATTCAAGGATCGGTATGGCTTTGATGTCACTAACTGAGCGCTTAAGAACGACCTTCCTGCCCTTCGGAATGCTTCAACCGAAGTGGACAGAATTAGTATTATGTTTGAGAGTGTTAACACTCTCTTATGACGGGTATAACCCCCTCCTCCGCCATGGTTTTTCCGCCAAGAAGCTTGAGGGATCTTACCACTGGCATCAGGAATGCCAATGGATTTAAAGGTAAAATCAGCGAAGCTAGGGACTTTTGTATAATAAATAACTTCCGTTCTTGGTTCAAGAAACCCGTTACAGACCAGGGAACTCTACCAAGATTGCTAATTACGAGATGCATAATGACGACAGGGCTCTTATTAGCAATCAACCGGTGGCGGCACTGCTATTTATGTACGCAATGGTATCCTCCATTCGCGTTTCCCTACCCCTCTCTCCAAGCTCCTGTAGCTACCATCGTACAGCTTAAAATGCCCAACAATCCGATTCTAACCACTGCGTCTGTTTACCCCCCCCCCCCCCAAGTATAAAGCTGGACCTGTTACAAATGACCTTAAAACCCTATTCAAAATTTCACCCCATGTCACAGTTTCTGGTGATCATAACGCTAAGAACCAAGCTTGGGGTTTTCAGCACTCTGATTCTCGCAGCTTTAACTTCAAGCTTTAGGTCGACGAGAACAATTTCAATGTTGTAGCTCCAGGTGAACCCACCCATCTAAATAATATAATTGATTTTGCCATCACAAGCAACATTCCCTATACGTATAACATGGAAGCTATTAATGAGCTCCCCCCTCTGATCATATCTTTATCTTCTACACCTTGGAACTAAATAAATTCTGTTTAAATTCCTCTGCCAAACTTAGAACTAACTGATTGGAATAAATTTAAGAAAATTCTCTTTAAAATGATCGCCCCCACTTGGATGTCAATTCCACGGACCAATTGGGTGAGGAGGTGGGCAAATTCGAGGCTATGCTGCAAGATGCCTATACCTCATCCTCTAGGCCCATGAAATCTAAAACGGATTATTACAGACTTCCGCAAGACATCCGAAAGATGTTTCAAAAATTCATCAACCAATGCAATAGTCATACCTTTTCCATATGAAAAGAACAAGCTGATTTTACAAATTTCTTCAAATTATAAGAAATAAGTTAATAAAGCAAACATGCCTGCAACAGCTATGGTTTTTACAGTATAAACAAACCTAAACGGTGGAATTGATCTGCCATCTATCGGATTCGTTCACAGTTAGGTGTAGCTGGTCGGTCTATGAAAAATTTTCCCAAATCGTTAGGCAGCTAGTAACAGGGTCTACCTACAGGGTCTGAATGTAGTCCACATTACTAATTGTACACTGATTTTTATAAATCTCTATATACAGTCGTGCAACACCTAGACTTCAAGATTCGAAAGTATCGGCCAGATAGCAAATAAAGCAAGCCGGTTTAGGTTTCTTTATAATGCATAAGAGTGGTGCTTATTGTCATCTTTCGTATATTAAACTTGTAATTTCGTATTATTTGAAGAAATTCACGAAACTGGCTTGTACTTTCATAAAGAAAGAGTACTGCCCGATTCATTTTTGTATCGTCCATCTTTGATGACGATGATTTTGCTTGCCTACATGTGTGTCCAGTGATGCTTATGCTTGCATACATGTATGCTAGCGTATATTTATGTGCAGTCTGCGAGCCTTTAAATGACTCAACTCAGTTAATAAAACGTTGAAGACCGTTGGTCTGTACTAGACAGATATATGTATTCTATACGCCATGCATATAAATTGCGCCACATTTTCCATTACTGGATCCTTTAAAGTTAAGCTTCATTCAATAGAACTCCGTTTTGGCACATACCCTTTTAAGCAGATCTTAAAGAGGGCCTGTTTATAAAATGTTGCAAGCCACTGGTCTATACTAACCAGGTAGATGTATTGTATACAACGTCTTGCACATATATTGCGCCACATTGTTCGTTATTGGATCCTTAAAATGTTAGCTTCAATTAACAGAACTCAGTCTTGGCACATACGGTTTAAAACAGATCTTAAAGAGGGTCTGTTTATAAAATGTTGCAGAAAACTGGTCTATGCTAACCAGGTAGATGTATTCTATATTACGTTTTGCACATATCTTGCACCACATTTTCCATTATTGGACCCCTAAAAGTTAAGCTTCATTCAACAGAACTCCTTCTTGGCACATACCGTTTTAAACTGAACTTAAGAAGGCTCGGTTTATAAAATGTTGAAAACCCCTGGTCTATGCTAACCAGATAGATGTATTCTATACTACGTCTTGCACATATTTTGCACCACATTTTCCATTATTGGACCCCTAAATGTTAAGCTTCATTCAACAGAAATCCTTCTTGGCACATACCGTTTTAAACTGAACTTAAGAAGGCTCGGTTTATAAAATGTTGAAAACCCCTGGTCTATGCTAACCAGATAGATGTATTCTATACTACGTCTTGCACATATTTTGCACCACATTTTCCATTATTGGACCCCTAAAAGTTAAGCTTCATTCAACAGAAATCCTTCTTGGCACATACCGTTTTAAACTGAACTTAAGAAGGCTCGGTTTATAAAATGTTGAAAACCCCTGGTCTATGCTAACCAGATAGATGTATTCTATACTACGTCTTGCACATATTTTGCACCACATTTTCCATTATTGGACCCCTAAATGTTAAGCTTCATTCAACAGAAATCCTTCTTGGCACATACCGTTTTAAACTGAACTTAAGAAGGCTCGGTTTATAAAATGTTGAAAACCCCTGGTCTATGCTAACCAGATAGATGTATTCTATACTACGTCTTGCACATATTTTGCACCACATTTTCCATTATTGGACCCCTAAATGTTAAGCTTCATTCAACAGAAATCCTTCTTGGCACATACCGTTTTAAACTGAACTTAAGAAGGCTCGGTTTATAAAATGTTGAAAACCCCTGGTCTATGCTAACCAGATAGATGTATTCTATACTACGTCTTGCACATATTTTGCACCACATTTTCCATTATTGGACCCCTAAAAGTTAAGCTTCATTCAACAGAAATCCTTCTTGGCACATACCGTTTTAAACTGAACTTAAGAAGGCTCGGTTTATAAAATGTTGAAAACCCCTGGTCTATGCTAACCAGATAGATGTATTCTATACTACGTCTTGCACATATTTTGCACCACATTTTCCATTATTGGACCCCTAAAAGTTAAGCTTCATTCAACAGAAATCCTTCTTGGCACATACCGTTTTAAACTGAACTTAAGAAGGCTCGGTTTATAAAATGTTGAAAACCCCTGGTCTATGCTAACCAGGTAGATGTATTCTATACTACGTCTTGCACATATATTGCGCCACATTGTTCATTATTGGATCCTTAAAAGGTAAGCTTCATTTAACAAAACTCAGTCTTGGCGCATACCGTTTAAAACAGATCTTAAAGAAGGTCTGTTTATAAAATGTTGCAGACTACTGGTCTATGCTAACCAGGTAGATGTATTCTATACTACGTCTTGCACATATATTGCGCCACATTGTTCATTATTGGATCCTTAAAAGGTAAGCTTCATTTAACAAAACTCAGTCTTGGCGCATACCGTTTAAAACAGATCTTAAAGAAGGTCTGTTTATAAAATGTTGCAGACTACTGGTCTATGCTAACCAGGTAGATGTATTCTATACTACGTCTTGCACATATATTGCGCCACATTGTTCATTATTGGATCCTTAAAAGGTAAGCTTCATTTAACAAAACTCAGTCTTGGCGCATACCGTTTAAAACAGATCTTAAAGAAGGTCTGTTTATAAAATGTTGCAGACTACTGGTCTATGCTAACCAGGTAGATGTATTCTATACTACGTCTTGCACATATATTGCGCCACATTGTTCATTATTGGATCCTTAAAAGGTAAGCTTCATTTAACAAAACTCAGTCTTGGCGCATACCGTTTAAAACAGATCTTAAAGAAGGTCTGTTTATAAAATGTTGCAGACTACTGGTCTATGCTAACCAGGTAGATGTATTCTATACTACGTCTTGCACATATATTGCGCCACATTGTTCATTATTGGATCCTTAAAAGGTAAGCTTCATTTAACAAAACTCAGTCTTGGCGCATACCGTTTAAAACAGATCTTAAAGAAGGTCTGTTTATAAAATGTTGCAGACTACTGGTCTATGCTAACCAGGTAGATGTATTCTATACTACGTCTTGCACATATATTGCGCCACATTGTTCATTATTGGATCCTTAAAAGGTAAGCTTCATTTAACAAAACTCAGTCTTGGCGCATACCGTTTAAAACAGATCTTAAAGAAGGTCTGTTTATAAAATGTTGCAGACTACTGGTCTATGCTAACCAGGTAGATGTATTCTATACTACGTCTTGCACATATATTGCGCCACATTGTTCATTATTGGATCCGTAAAAGGTAAGCTTCATTTAACAAAACTCAGTCTTGGCGCATACCGTTTAAAACAGATCTTAAAGAAGGTCTGTTTATAAAATGTTGCAGACTACTGGTCTATGCTAACCAGGTAGATGTATTCTATACTACGTCTTGCACATATATTGCGCCACATTGTTCATTATTGGATCCTTAAAAGGTAAGCTTCATTTAACAAAACTCAGTCTTGGCGCATACCGTTTAAAACAGATCTTAAAGAAGGTCTGTTTATAAAATGTTGCAGACTACTGGTCTATGCTAACCAGGTAGATGTATTCTATACTACGTCTTGCACATATATTGCGCCACATTGTTCATTATTGGATCCGTAAAAGGTAAGCTTCATTTAACAAAACTCAGTCTTGGCGCATACCGTTTAAAACAGATCTTAAAGAAGGTCTGTTTATAAAATGTTGCAGACTACTGGTCTATGCTAACCAGGTAGATGTATTCTATACTACGTCTTGCACATATATTGCGCCACATTGTTCATTATTGGATCCTTAAAAGGTAAGCTTCATTTAACAAAACTCAGTCTTGGCGCATACCGTTTAAAACAGATCTTAAAGAAGGTCTGTTTATAAAATGTTGCAGACTACTGGTCTATGCTAACCAGGTAGATGTATTCTATACTACGTCTTGCACATATATTGCGCCACATTGTTCATTATTGGATCCGTAAAAGGTAAGCTTCATTTAACAAAACACAGTCTTGGCGCATACCGTTTAAAACAGATCTTAAAGAAGGTCTGTTTATAAAATGTTGCAGACTACTGGTCTATGCTAACCAGGTAGATGTATTCTATACTACGTCTTGCACATATATTGCGCCACATTGTTCATTATTGGATCCGTAAAAGGTAAGCTTCATTTAACAAAACTCAGTCTTGGCGCATACCGTTTAAAACAGATCTTAAAGAAGGTCTGTTTATAAAATGTTGCAGACTACTGGTCTATGCTAACCAGGTAGATGTATTCTATACTACGTCTTGCACATATATTGCGCCACATTGTTCATTATTGGATCCGTAAAAGGTAAGCTTCATTTAACAAAACTCAGTCTTGGCGCATACCGTTTAAAACAGATCTTAAAGAAGGTCTGTTTATAAAATGTTGCAGACTACTGGTCTATGCTAACCAGGTAGATGTATTCTATACTACGTCTTGCACATATATTGCGCCACATTGTTCATTATTGGATCCTTAAAAGGTAAGCTTCATTTAACAAAACACAGTCTTGGCGCATACCGTTTAAAACAGATCTTAAAGAAGGTCTGTTTATAAAATGTTGCAGACTACTGGTCTATGCTAACCAGGTAGATGTATTCTATACTACGTCTTGCACATATATTGCGCCACATTGTTCATTATTGGATCCGTAAAAGGTAAGCTTCATTTAACAAAACTCAGTCTTGGCGCATACCGTTTAAAACAGATCTTAAAGAAGGTCTGTTTATAAAATGTTGCAGACTACTGGTCTATGCTAACCAGGTAGATGTATTCTATACTACGTCTTGCACATATATTGCGCCACATTGTTCATTATTGGATCCTTAAAAGGTAAGCTTCATTTAACAAAACTCAGTCTTGGCGCATACCGTTTAAAACAGATCTTAAAGAAGGTCTGTTTATAAAATGTTGCAGACTACTGGTCTATGCTAACCAGGTAGATGTATTCTATACTACGTCTTGCACATATATTGCGCCACATTGTTCATTATTGGATCCTTAAAAGGTAAGCTTCATTTAACAAAACTCAGTCTTGGCGCATACCGTTTAAAACAGATCTTAAAGAAGGTCTGTTTATAAAATGTTGCAGACTACTGGTCTATGCTAACCAGGTAGATGTATTCTATACTACGTCTTGCACATATATTGCGCCACATTGTTCATTATTGGATCCTTAAAAGGTAAGCTTCATTTAACAAAACTCAGTCTTGGCGCATACCGTTTAAAACAGATCTTAAAGAAGGTCTGTTTATAAAATGTTGCAGACTACTGGTCTATGCTAACCAGGTAGATGTATTCTATACTACGTCTTGCACATATATTGCGCCACATTGTTCATTATTGGATCCGTAAAAGGTAAGCTTCATTTAACAAAACTCAGTCTTGGCGCATACCGTTTAAAACAGATCTTAAAGAAGGTCTGTTTATAAAATGTTGCAGACTACTGGTCTATGCTAACCAGGTAGATGTATTCTATACTACGTCTTGCACATATATTGCGCCACATTGTTCATTATTGGATCCTTAAAAGGTAAGCTTCATTTAACAAAACTCAGTCTTGGCGCATACCGTTTAAAACAGATCTTAAAGAAGGTCTGTTTATAAAATGTTGCAGACTACTGGTCTATGCTAACCAGGTAGATGTATTCTATACTACGTCTTGCACATATATTGCGCCACATTGTTCATTATTGGATCCGTAAAAGGTAAGCTTCATTTAACAAAACTCAGTCTTGGCGCATACCGTTTAAAACAGATCTTAAAGAAGGTCTGTTTATAAAATGTTGCAGACTACTGGTCTATGCTAACCAGGTAGATGTATTCTATACTACGTCTTGCACATATATTGCGCCACATTGTTCATTATTGGATCCTTAAAAGGTAAGCTTCATTTAACAAAACTCAGTCTTGGCGCATACCGTTTAAAACAGATCTTAAAGAAGGTCTGTTTATAAAATGTTGCAGACTACTGGTCTATGCTAACCAGGTAGATGTATTCTATACTACGTCTTGCACATATATTGCGCCACATTGTTCATTATTGGATCCTTAAAAGGTAAGCTTCATTTAACAAAACTCAGTCTTGGCGCATACCGTTTAAAACAGATCTTAAAGAAGGTCTGTTTATAAAATGTTGCAGACTACTGGTCTATGCTAACCAGGTAGATGTATTCTATACTACGTCTTGCACATATATTGCGCCACATTGTTCATTATTGGATCCTTAAAAGGTAAGCTTCATTTAACAAAACTCAGTCTTGGCGCATACCGTTTAAAACAGATCTTAAAGAAGGTCTGTTTATAAAATGTTGCAGACTACTGGTCTATGCTAACCAGGTAGATGTATTCTATACTACGTCTTGCACATATATTGCGCCACATTGTTCATTATTGGATCCGTAAAAGGAAAGCTTCATTTAACAAAACTCAGTCTTGGCGCATACCGTTTAAAACAGATCTTAAAGAAGGTCTGTTTATAAAATGTTGCAGACTACTGGTCTATGCTAACCAGGTAGATGTATTCTATACTACGTCTTGCACATATATTGCGCCACATTGTTCATTATTGGATCCTTAAAAGGTAAGCTTCATTTAACAAAACTCAGTCTTGGCGCATACCGTTTAAAACAGATCTTAAAGAAGGTCTGTTTATAAAATGTTGCAGACTACTGGTCTATGCTAACCAGGTAGATGTATTCTATACTACGTCTTGCACATATATTGCGCCACATTGTTCATTATTGGATCCTTAAAAGGTAAGCTTCATTTAACAAAACTCAGTCTTGGCGCATACCGTTTAAAACAGATCTTAAAGAAGGTCTGTTTATAAAATGTTGCAGACTACTGGTCTATGCTAACCAGGTAGATGTATTCTATACTACGTCTTGCACATATATTGCGCCACATTGTTCATTATTGGATCCGTAAAAGGTAAGCTTCATTTAACAAAACTCAGTCTTGGCGCATACCGTTTAAAACAGATCTTAAAGAAGGTCTGTTTATAAAATGTTGCAGACTACTGGTCTATGCTAACCAGGTAGATGTATTCTATACTACGTCTTGCACATATATTGCGCCACATTGTTCATTATTGGATCCTTAAAAGGTAAGCTTCATTTAACAAAACTCAGTCTTGGCGCATACCGTTTAAAACAGATCTTAAAGAAGGTCTGTTTATAAAATGTTGCAGACTACTGGTCTATGCTAACCAGGTAGATGTATTCTATACTACGTCTTGCACATATATTGCGCCACATTGTTCATTATTGGATCCGTAAAAGGTAAGCTTCATTTAACAAAACTCAGTCTTGGCGCATACCGTTTAAAACAGATCTTAAAGAAGGTCTGTTTATAAAATGTTGCAGACTACTGGTCTATGCTAACCAGGTAGATGTATTCTATACTACGTCTTGCACATATATTGCGCCACATTGTTCATTATTGGATCCTTAAAAGGTAAGCTTCATTTAACAAAACACAGTCTTGGCGCATACCGTTTAAAACAGATCTTAAAGAAGGTCTGTTTATAAAATGTTGCAGACTACTGGTCTATGCTAACCAGGTAGATGTATTCTATACTACGTCTTGCACATATATTGCGCCACATTGTTCATTATTGGATCCTTAAAAGGTAAGCTTCATTTAACAAAACTCAGTCTTGGCGCATACCGTTTAAAACAGATCTTAAAGAAGGTCTGTTTATAAAATGTTGCAGACTACTGGTCTATGCTAACCAGGTAGATGTATTCTATACTACGTCTTGCACATATATTGCGCCACATTGTTCATTATTGGATCCTTAAAAGGTAAGCTTCATTTAACAAAACTCAGTCTTGGCGCATACCGTTTAAAACAGATCTTAAAGAAGGTCTGTTTATAAAATGTTGCAGACTACTGGTCTATGCTAACCAGGTAGATGTATTCTATACTACGTCTTGCACATATATTGCGCCACATTGTTCATTATTGGATCCGTAAAAGGTAAGCTTCATTTAACAAAACTCAGTCTTGGCGCATACCGTTTAAAACAGATCTTAAAGAAGGTCTGTTTATAAAATGTTGCAGACTACTGGTCTATGCTAACCAGGTAGATGTATTCTATACTACGTCTTGCACATATATTGCGCCACATTGTTCATTATTGGATCCTTAAAAGGTAAGCTTCATTTAACAAAACTCAGTCTTGGCGCATACCGTTTAAAACAGATCTTAAAGAAGGTCTGTTTATAAAATGTTGCAGACTACTGGTCTATGCTAACCAGGTAGATGTATTCTATACTACGTCTTGCACATATATTGCGCCACATTGTTCATTATTGGATCCTTAAAAGGTAAGCTTCATTTAACAAAACACAGTCTTGGCGCATACCG
Source organism: Amaurobius ferox (assembly GCA_951213105.1). Taxonomy (NCBI): domain Eukaryota; kingdom Metazoa; phylum Arthropoda; class Arachnida; order Araneae; family Amaurobiidae; genus Amaurobius; species Amaurobius ferox. The sequence continues at coordinate 103,684,772 of OX578150.1, read as the reverse complement.
TTTAAAACAGATCTTAAAGAAGGTCTGTTTATAAAATGTTGCAGACTACTGGTCTATGCTAACCAGGTAGATGTATTCTATACTACGTCTTGCACATATATTGCGCCACATTGTTCATTATTGGATCCTTAAAAGGTAAGCTTCATTTAACAAAACACAGTCTTGGCGCATACCGTTTAAAACAGATCTTAAAGAAGGTCTGTTTATAAAATGTTGCAGACTACTGGTCTATGCTAACCAGGTAGATGTATTCTATACTACGTCTTGCACATATATTGCGCCACATTGTTCATTATTGGATCCGTAAAAGGTAAGCTTCATTTAACAAAACTCAGTCTTGGCGCATACCGTTTAAAACAGATCTTAAAGAAGGTCTGTTTATAAAATGTTGCAGACTACTGGTCTATGCTAACCAGGTAGATGTATTCTATACTACGTCTTGCACATATATTGCGCCACATTGTTCATTATTGGATCCTTAAAAGGTAAGCTTCATTTAACAAAACTCAGTCTTGGCGCATACCGTTTAAAACAGATCTTAAAGAAGGTCTGTTTATAAAATGTTGCAGACTACTGGTCTATGCTAACCAGGTAGATGTATTCTATACTACGTCTTGCACATATATTGCGCCACATTGTTCATTATTGGATCCTTAAAAGGTAAGCTTCATTTAACAAAACACAGTCTTGGCGCATACCGTTTAAAACAGATCTTAAAGAAGGTCTGTTTATAAAATGTTGCAGACTACTGGTCTATGCTAACCAGGTAGATGTATTCTATACTACGTCTTGCACATATATTGCGCCACATTGTTCATTATTGGATCCTTAAAGGTAAGCTTCATTTAACAAAACTCAGTCTTGGCGCATACCGTTTAAAACAGATCTTAAAGAAGGTCTGTTTATAAAATGTTGCAGACTACTGGTCTATGCTAACCAGGTAGATGTATTCTATACTACGTCTTGCACATATATTGCGCCACATTGTTCATTATTGGATCCGTAAAAGGTAAGCTTCATTTAACAAAACTCAGTCTTGGCGCATACCGTTTAAAACAGATCTTAAAGAAGGTCTGTTTATAAAATGTTGCAGACTACTGGTCTATGCTAACCAGGTAGATGTATTCTATACTACGTCTTGCACATATATTGCGCCACATTGTTCATTATTGGATCCTTAAAAGGTAAGCTTCATTTAACAAAACTCAGTCTTGGCGCATACCGTTTAAAACAGATCTTAAAGAAGGTCTGTTTATAAAATGTTGCAGACTACTGGTCTATGCTAACCAGGTAGATGTATTCTATACTACGTCTTGCACATATATTGCGCCACATTGTTCATTATTGGATCCGTAAAAGGTAAGCTTCATTTAACAAAACTCAGTCTTGGCGCATACCGTTTAAAACAGATCTTAAAGAAGGTCTGTTTATAAAATGTTGCAGACTACTGGTCTATGCTAACCAGGTAGATGTATTCTATACTACGTCTTGCACATATATTGCGCCACATTGTTCATTATTGGATCCTTAAAGGTAAGCTTCATTTAACAAAACTCAGTCTTGGCGCATACCGTTTAAAACAGATCTTAAAGAAGGTCTGTTTATAAAATGTTGCAGACTACTGGTCTATGCTAACCAGGTAGATGTATTCTATACTACGTCTTGCACATATATTGCGCCACATTGTTCATTATTGGATCCTTAAAAGGTAAGCTTCATTTAACAAAACTCAGTCTTGGCGCATACCGTTTAAAACAGATCTTAAAGAAGGTCTGTTTATAAAATGTTGCAGACTACTGGTCTATGCTAACCAGGTAGATGTATTCTATACTACGTCTTGCACATATATTGCGCCACATTGTTCATTATTGGATCCGTAAAAGGTAAGCTTCATTTAACAAAACTCAGTCTTGGCGCATACCGTTTAAAACAGATCTTAAAGAAGGTCTGTTTATAAAATGTTGCAGACTACTGGTCTATGCTAACCAGGTAGATGTATTCTATACTACGTCTTGCACATATATTGCGCCACATTGTTCATTATTGGATCCGTAAAAGGTAAGCTTCATTTAACAAAACTCAGTCTTGGCGCATACCGTTTAAAACAGATCTTAAAGAAGGTCTGTTTATAAAATGTTGCAGACTACTGGTCTATGCTAACCAGGTAGATGTATTCTATACTACGTCTTGCACATATATTGCGCCACATTGTTCATTATTGGATCCTTAAAAGGTAAGCTTCATTTAACAAAACTCAGTCTTGGCGCATACCGTTTAAAACAGATCTTAAAGAAGGTCTGTTTATAAAATGTTGCAGACTACTGGTCTATGCTAACCAGGTAGATGTATTCTATACTACGTCTTGCACATATATTGCGCCACATTGTTCATTATTGGATCCTTAAAAGGTAAGCTTCATTTAACAAAACACAGTCTTGGCGCATACCGTTTAAAACAGATCTTAAAGAAGGTCTGTTTATAAAATGTTGCAGACTACTGGTCTATGCTAACCAGGTAGATGTATTCTATACTACGTCTTGCACATATATTGCGCCACATTGTTCATTATTGGATCCGTAAAAGGTAAGCTTCATTTAACAAAACTCAGTCTTGGCGCATACCGTTTAAAACAGATCTTAAAGAAGGTCTGTTTATAAAATGTTGCAGACTACTGGTCTATGCTAACCAGGTAGATGTATTCTATACTACGTCTTGCACATATATTGCGCCACATTGTTCATTATTGGATCCGTAAAAGGTAAGCTTCATTTAACAAAACTCAGTCTTGGCGCATACCGTTTAAAACAGATCTTAAAGAAGGTCTGTTTATAAAATGTTGCAGACTACTGGTCTATGCTAACCAGGTAGATGTATTCTATACTACGTCTTGCACATATATTGCGCCACATTGTTCATTATTGGATCCTTAAAAGGTAAGCTTCATTTAACAAAACTCAGTCTTGGCGCATACCGTTTAAAACAGATCTTAAAGAAGGTCTGTTTATAAAATGTTGCAGACTACTGGTCTATGCTAACAAGGTAGATGTATTCTATACTACGTCTTGCACATATATTGCGCCACATTGTTCATTATTGGATCCTTAAAAGGTAAGCTTCATTTAACAAAACTCAGTCTTGGCGCATACCGTTTAAAACAGATCTTAAAGAAGGTCTGTTTATAAAATGTTGCAGACTACTGGTCTATGCTAACCAGGTAGATGTATTCTATACTACGTCTTGCACATATATTGCGCCACATTGTTCATTATTGGATCCGTAAAAGGTAAGCTTCATTTAACAAAACTCAGTCTTGGCGCATACCGTTTAAAACAGATCTTAAAGAAGGTCTGTTTATAAAATGTTGCAGACTACTGGTCTATGCTAACCAGGTAGATGTATTCTATACTACGTCTTGCACATATATTGCGCCACATTGTTCATTATTGGATCCTTAAAAGGTAAGCTTCATTTAACAAAACTCAGTCTTGGCGCATACCGTTTAAAACAGATCTTAAAGAAGGTCTGTTTATAAAATGTTGCAGACTACTGGTCTATGCTAACCAGGTAGATGTATTCTATACTACGTCTTGCACATATATTGCGCCACATTGTTCATTATTGGATCCGTAAAAGGTAAGCTTCATTTAACAAAACTCAGTCTTGGCGCATACCGTTTAAAACAGATCTTAAAGAAGGTCTGTTTATAAAATGTTGCAGACTACTGGTCTATGCTAACCAGGTAGATGTATTCTATACTACGTCTTGCACATATATTGCGCCACATTGTTCATTATTGGATCCTTAAAAGGTAAGCTTCATTTAACAAAACTCAGTCTTGGCGCATACCGTTTAAAACAGATCTTAAAGAAGGTCTGTTTATAAAATGTTGCAGACTACTGGTCTATGCTAACCAGGTAGATGTATTCTATACTACGTCTTGCACATATATTGCGCCACATTGTTCATTATTGGATCCTTAAAAGGTAAGCTTCATTTAACAAAACTCAGTCTTGGCGCATACCGTTTAAAACAGATCTTAAAGAAGGTCTGTTTATAAAATGTTGCAGACTACTGGTCTATGCTAACCAGGTAGATGTATTCTATACTACGTCTTGCACATATATTGCGCCACATTGTTCATTATTGGATCCTTAAAAGGTAAGCTTCATTTAACAAAACACAGTCTTGGCGCATACCGTTTAAAACAGATCTTAAAGAAGGTCTGTTTATAAAATGTTGCAGACTACTGGTCTATGCTAACCAGGTAGATGTATTCTATACTACGTCTTGCACATATATTGCGCCACATTGTTCATTATTGGATCCGTAAAAGGTAAGCTTCATTTAACAAAACTCAGTCTTGGCGCATACCGTTTAAAACAGATCTTAAAGAAGGTCTGTTTATAAAATGTTGCAGACTACTGGTCTATGCTAACCAGGTAGATGTATTCTATACTACGTCTTGCACATATATTGCGCCACATTGTTCATTATTGGATCCTTAAAAGGTAAGCTTCATTTAACAAAACTCAGTCTTGGCGCATACCGTTTAAAACAGATCTTAAAGAAGGTCTGTTTATAAAATGTTGCAGACTACTGGTCTATGCTAACCAGGTAGATGTATTCTATACTACGTCTTGCACATATATTGCGCCACATTGTTCATTATTGGATCCTTAAAAGGTAAGCTTCATTTAACAAAACTCAGTCTTGGCGCATACCGTTTAAAACAGATCTTAAAGAAGGTCTGTTTATAAAATGTTGCAGACTACTGGTCTATGCTAACCAGGTAGATGTATTCTATACTACGTCTTGCACATATATTGCGCCACATTGTTCATTATTGGATCCTTAAAAGGTAAGCTTCATTTAACAAAACACAGTCTTGGCGCATACCGTTTAAAACAGATCTTAAAGAAGGTCTGTTTATAAAATGTTGCAGACTACTGGTCTATGCTAACCAGGTAGATGTATTCTATACTACGTCTTGCACATATATTGCGCCACATTGTTCATTATTGGATCCGTAAAAGGTAAGCTTCATTTAACAAAACTCAGTCTTGGCGCATACCGTTTAAAACAGATCTTAAAGAAGGTCTGTTTATAAAATGTTGCAGACTACTGGTCTATGCTAACCAGGTAGATGTATTCTATACTACGTCTTGCACATATATTGCGCCACATTGTTCATTATTGGATCCTTAAAAGGTAAGCTTCATTTAACAAAACTCAGTCTTGGCGCATACCGTTTAAAACAGATCTTAAAGAAGGTCTGTTTATAAAATGTTGCAGACTACTGGTCTATGCTAACCAGGTAGATGTATTCTATACTACGTCTTGCACATATATTGCGCCACATTGTTCATTATTGGATCCGTAAAAGGTAAGCTTCATTTAACAAAACTCAGTCTTGGCGCATACCGTTTAAAACAGATCTTAAAGAAGGTCTGTTTATAAAATGTTGCAGACTACTGGTCTATGCTAACCAGGTAGATGTATTCTATACTACGTCTTGCACATATATTGCGCCACATTGTTCATTATTGGATCCTTAAAAGGTAAGCTTCATTTAACAAAACTCAGTCTTGGCGCATACCGTTTAAAACAGATCTTAAAGAAGGTCTGTTTATAAAATGTTGCAGACTACTGGTCTATGCTAACCAGGTAGATGTATTCTATACTACGTCTTGCACATATATTGCGCCACATTGTTCATTATTGGATCCGTAAAAGGTAAGCTTCATTTAACAAAACTCAGTCTTGGCGCATACCGTTTAAAACAGATCTTAAAGAAGGTCTGTTTATAAAATGTTGCAGACTACTGGTCTATGCTAACCAGGTAGATGTATTCTATACTACGTCTTGCACATATATTGCGCCACATTGTTCATTATTGGATCCGTAAAAGGTAAGCTTCATTTAACAAAACTCAGTCTTGGCGCATACCGTTTAAAACAGATCTTAAAGAAGGTCTGTTTATAAAATGTTGCAGACTACTGGTCTATGCTAACCAGGTAGATGTATTCTATACTACGTCTTGCACATATATTGCGCCACATTGTTCATTATTGGATCCTTAAAAGGTAAGCTTCATTTAACAAAACTCAGTCTTGGCGCATACCGTTTAAAACAGATCTTAAAGAAGGTCTGTTTATAAAATGTTGCAGACTACTAGTCTATGCTAACCAGGTAGATGTATTCTATACTACGTCTTGCACATATATTGCGCCACATTGTTCATTATTGGATCCGTAAAAGGTAAGCTTCATTTAACAAAACTCAGTCTTGGCGCATACCGTTTAAAACAGATCTTAAAGAAGGTCTGTTTATAAAATGTTGCAGACTACTGGTCTATGCTAACCAGGTAGATGTATTCTATACTACGTCTTGCACATATATTGCGCCACATTGTTCATTATTGGATCCTTAAAAGGTAAGCTTCATTTAACAAAACTCAGTCTTGGCGCATACCGTTTAAAACAGATCTTAAAGAAGGTCTGTTTATAAAATGTTGCAGACTACTGGTCTATGCTAACCAGGTAGATGTATTCTATACTACGTCTTGCACATATATTGCGCCACATTGTTCATTATTGGATCCGTAAAAGGTAAGCTTCATTTAACAAAACTCAGTCTTGGCGCATACCGTTTAAAACAGATCTTAAAGAAGGTCTGTTTATAAAATGTTGCAGACTACTGGTCTATGCTAACCAGGTAGATGTATTCTATACTACGTCTTGCACATATATTGCGCCACATTGTTCATTATTGGATCCTTAAAAGGTAAGCTTCATTTAACAAAACTCAGTCTTGGCGCATACCGTTTAAAACAGATCTTAAAGAAGGTCTGTTTATAAAATGTTGCAGACTACTGGTCTATGCTAACCAGGTAGATGTATTCTATACTACGTCTTGCACATATATTGCGCCACATTGTTCATTATTGGATCCTTAAAAGGTAAGCTTCATTTAACAAAACTCAGTCTTGGCGCATACCGTTTAAAACAGATCTTAAAGAAGGTCTGTTTATAAAATGTTGCAGACTACTGGTCTATGCTAACCAGGTAGATGTATTCTATACTACGTCTTGCACATATATTGCGCCACATTGTTCATTATTGGATCCGTAAAAGGTAAGCTTCATTTAACAAAACTCAGTCTTGGCGCATACCGTTTAAAACAGATCTTAAAGAAGGTCTGTTTATAAAATGTTGCAGACTACTGGTCTATGCTAACCAGGTAGATGTATTCTATACTACGTCTTGCACATATATTGCGCCACATTGTTCATTATTGGATCCTTAAAAGGTAAGCTTCATTTAACAAAACTCAGTCTTGGCGCATACCGTTTAAAACAGATCTTAAAGAAGGTCTGTTTATAAAATGTTGCAGACTACTGGTCTATGCTAACCAGGTAGATGTATTCTATACTACGTCTTGCACATATATTGCGCCACATTGTTCATTATTGGATCCGTAAAAGGTAAGCTTCATTTAACAAAACTCAGTCTTGGCGCATACCGTTTAAAACAGATCTTAAAGAAGGTCTGTTTATAAAATGTTGCAGACTACTGGTCTATGCTAACCAGGTAGATGTATTCTATACTACGTCTTGCACATATATTGCGCCACATTGTTCATTATTGGATCCTTAAAAGGTAAGCTTCATTTAACAAAACTCAGTCTTGGCGCATACCGTTTAAAACAGATCTTAAAGAAGGTCTGTTTATAAAATGTTGCAGACTACTGGTCTATGCTAACCAGGTAGATGTATTCTATACTACGTCTTGCACATATATTGCGCCACATTGTTCATTATTGGATCCTTAAAAGGTAAGCTTCATTTAACAAAACTCAGTCTTGGCGCATACCGTTTAAAACAGATCTTAAAGAAGGTCTGTTTATAAAATGTTGCAGACTACTGGTCTATGCTAACCAGGTAGATGTATTCTATACTACGTCTTGCACATATATTGCGCCACATTGTTCATTATTGGATCCTTAAAAGGTAAGCTTCATTTAACAAAACTCAGTCTTGGCGCATACCGTTTAAAACAGATCTTAAAGAAGGTCTGTTTATAAAATGTTGCAGACTACTGGTCTATGCTAACCAGGTAGATGTATTCTATACTACGTCTTGCACATATATTGCGCCACATTGTTCATTATTGGATCCGTAAAAGGTAAGCTTCATTTAACAAAACTCAGTCTTGGCGCATACCGTTTAAAACAGATCTTAAAGAAGGTCTGTTTATAAAATGTTGCAGACTACTGGTCTATGCTAACCAGGTAGATGTATTCTATACTACGTCTTGCACATATATTGCGCCACATTGTTCATTATTGGATCCTTAAAAGGTAAGCTTCATTTAACAAAACTCAGTCTTGGCGCATACCGTTTAAAACAGATCTTAAAGAAGGTCTGTTTATAAAATGTTGCAGACTACTGGTCTATGCTAACCAGGTAGATGTATTCTATACTACGTCTTGCACATATATTGCGCCACATTGTTCATTATTGGATCCGTAAAAGGTAAGCTTCATTTAACAAAACTCAGTCTTGGCGCATACCGTTTAAAACAGATCTTAAAGAAGGTCTGTTTATAAAATGTTGCAGACTACTGGTCTATGCTAACCAGGTAGATGTATTCTATACTACGTCTTGCACATATATTGCGCCACATTGTTCATTATTGGATCCTTAAAAGGTAAGCTTCATTTAACAAAACTCAGTCTTGGCGCATACCGTTTAAAACAGATCTTAAAGAAGGTCTGTTTATAAAATGTTGCAGACTACTGGTCTATGCTAACCAGGTAGATGTATTCTATACTACGTCTTGCACATATATTGCGCCACATTGTTCATTATTGGATCCTTAAAAGGTAAGCTTCATTTAACAAAACTCAGTCTTGGCGCATACCGTTTAAAACAGATCTTAAAGAAGGTCTGTTTATAAAATGTTGCAGACTACTGGTCTATGCTAACCAGGTAGATGTATTCTATACTACGTCTTGCACATATATTGCGCCACATTGTTCATTATTGGATCCTTAAAAGGTAAGCTTCATTTAACAAAACTCAGTCTTGGCGCATACCGTTTAAAACAGATCTTAAAGAAGGTCTGTTTATAAAATGTTGCAGACTACTGGTCTATGCTAACCAGGTAGATGTATTCTATACTACGTCTTGCACATATATTGCGCCACATTGTTCATTATTGGATCCGTAAAAGGTAAGCTTCATTTAACAAAACTCAGTCTTGGCGCATACCGTTTAAAACAGATCTTAAAGAAGGTCTGTTTATAAAATGTTGCAGACTACTGGTCTATGCTAACCAGGTAGATGTATTCTATACTACGTCTTGCACATATATTGCGCCACATTGTTCATTATTGGATCCTTAAAAGGTAAGCTTCATTTAACAAAACTCAGTCTTGGCGCATACCGTTTAAAACAGATCTTAAAGAAGGTCTGTTTATAAAATGTTGCAGACTACTGGTCTATGCTAACCAGGTAGATGTATTCTATACTACGTCTTGCACATATATTGCGCCACATTGTTCATTATTGGATCCTTAAAAGGTAAGCTTCATTTAACAAAACTCAGTCTTGGCGCATACCGTTTAAAACAGATCTTAAAGAAGGTCTGTTTATAAAATGTTGCAGACTACTGGTCTATGCTAACCAGGTAGATGTATTCTATACTACGTCTTGCACATATATTGCGCCACATTGTTCATTATTGGATCCTTAAAAGGTAAGCTTCATTTAACAAAACACAGTCTTGGCGCATACCGTTTAAAACAGATCTTAAAGAAGGTCTGTTTATAAAATGTTGCAGACTACTGGTCTATGCTAACCAGGTAGATGTATTCTATACTACGTCTTGCACATATATTGCGCCACATTGTTCATTATTGGATCCGTAAAAGGTAAGCTTCATTTAACAAAACTCAGTCTTGGCGCATACCGTTTAAAACAGATCTTAAAGAAGGTCTGTTTATAAAATGTTGCAGACTACTGGTCTATGCTAACCAGGTAGATGTATTCTATACTACGTCTTGCACATATATTGCGCCACATTGTTCATTATTGGATCCTTAAAAGGTAAGCTTCATTTAACAAAACTCAGTCTTGGCGCATACCGTTTAAAACAGATCTTAAAGAAGGTCTGTTTATAAAATGTTGCAGACTACTGGTCTATGCTAACCAGGTAGATGTATTCTATACTACGTCTTGCACATATATTGCGCCACATTGTTCATTATTGGATCCTTAAAAGGTAAGCTTCATTTAACAAAACTCAGTCTTGGCGCATACCGTTTAAAACAGATCTTAAAGAAGGTCTGTTTATAAAATGTTGCAGACTACTGGTCTATGCTAACCAGGTAGATGTATTCTATACTACGTCTTGCACATATATTGCGCCACATTGTTCATTATTGGATCCTTAAAAGGTAAGCTTCATTTAACAAAACTCAGTCTTGGCGCATACCGTTTAAAACAGATCTTAAAGAAGGTCTGTTTATAAAATGTTGCAGACTACTGGTCTATGCTAACCAGGTAGATGTATTCTATACTACGTCTTGCACATATATTGCGCCACATTGTTCATTATTGGATCCTTAAAAGGTAAGCTTCATTTAACAAAACACAGTCTTGGCGCATACCGTTTAAAACAGATCTTAAAGAAGGTCTGTTTATAAAATGTTGCAGACTACTGGTCTATGCTAACCAGGTAGATGTATTCTATACTACGTCTTGCACATATATTGCGCCACATTGTTCATTATTGGATCCGTAAAAGGTAAGCTTCATTTAACAAAACTCAGTCTTGGCGCATACCGTTTAAAACAGATCTTAAAGAAGGTCTGTTTATAAAATGTTGCAGACTACTGGTCTATGCTAACCAGGTAGATGTATTCTATACTACGTCTTGCACATATATTGCGCCACATTGTTCATTATTGGATCCTTAAAAGGTAAGCTTCATTTAACAAAACTCAGTCTTGGCGCATACCGTTTAAAACAGATCTTAAAGAAGGTCTGTTTATAAAATGTTGCAGACTACTGGTCTATGCTAACCAGGTAGATGTATTCTATACTACGTCTTGCACATATATTGCGCCACATTGTTCATTATTGGATCCTTAAAAGGTAAGCTTCATTTAACAAAACTCAGTCTTGGCGCATACCGTTTAAAACAGATCTTAAAGAAGGTCTGTTTATAAAATGTTGCAGACTACTGGTCTATGCTAACCAGGTAGATGTATTCTATACTACGTCTTGCACATATATTGCGCCACATTGTTCATTATTGGATCCTTAAAAGGTAAGCTTCATTTAACAAAACTCAGTCTTGGCGCATACCGTTTAAAACAGATCTTAAAGAAGGTCTGTTTATAAAATGTTGCAGACTACTGGTCTATGCTAACCAGGTAGATGTATTCTATACTACGTCTTGCACATATATTGCGCCACATTGTTCATTATTGGATCCTTAAAAGGTAAGCTTCATTTAACAAAACTCAGTCTTGGCGCATACCGTTTAAAACAGATCTTAAAGAAGGTCTGTTTATAAAATGTTGCAGACTACTGGTCTATGCTAACCAGGTAGATGTATTCTATACTACGTCTTGCACATATATTGCGCCACATTGTTCATTATTGGATCCTTAAAAGGTAAGCTTCATTTAACAAAACTCAGTCTTGGCGCATACCGTTTAAAACAGATCTTAAAGAAGGTCTGTTTATAAAATGTTGCAGACTACTGGTCTATGCTAACCAGGTAGATGTATTCTATACTACGTCTTGCACATATATTGCGCCACATTGTTCATTATTGGATCCTTAAAAGGTAAGCTTCATTTAACAAAACTCAGTCTTGGCGCATACCGTTTAAAACAGATCTTAAAGAAGGTCTGTTTATAAAATGTTGCAGACTACTGGTCTATGCTAACCAGGTAGATGTATTCTATACTACGTCTTGCACATATATTGCGCCACATTGTTCATTATTGGATCCTTAAAAGGTAAGCTTCATTTAACAAAACACAGTCTTGGCGCATACCGTTTAAAACAGATCTTAAAGAAGGTCTGTTTATAAAATGTTGCAGACTACTGGTCTATGCTAACCAGGTAGATGTATTCTATACTACGTCTTGCACATATATTGCGCCACATTGTTCATTATTGGATCCGTAAAAGGTAAGCTTCATTTAACAAAACTCAGTCTTGGCGCATACCGTTTAAAACAGATCTTAAAGAAGGTCTGTTTATAAAATGTTGCAGACTACTGGTCTATGCTAACCAGGTAGATGTATTCTATACTACGTCTTGCACATATATTGCGCCACATTGTTCATTATTGGATCCTTAAAAGGTAAGCTTCATTTAACAAAACTCAGTCTTGGCGCATACCGTTTAAAACAGATCTTAAAGAAGGTCTGTTTATAAAATGTTGCAGACTACTGGTCTATGCTAACCAGGTAGATGTATTCTATACTACGTCTTGCACATATATTGCGCCACATTGTTCATTATTGGATCCTTAAAAGGTAAGCTTCATTTAACAAAACTCAGTCTTGGCGCATACCGTTTAAAACAGATCTTAAAGAAGGTCTGTTTATAAAATGTTGCAGACTACTGGTCTATGCTAACCAGGTAGATGTATTCTATACTACGTCTTGCACATATATTGCGCCACATTGTTCATTATTGGATCCTTAAAAGGTAAGCTTCATTTAACAAAACTCAGTCTTGGCGCATACCGTTTAAAACAGATCTTAAAGAAGGTCTGTTTATAAAATGTTGCAGACTACTGGTCTATGCTAACCAGGTAGATGTATTCTATACTACGTCTTGCACATATATTGCGCCACATTGTTCATTATTGGATCCTTAAAAGGTAAGCTTCATTTAACAAAACACAGTCTTGGCGCATACCGTTTAAAACAGATCTTAAAGAAGGTCTGTTTATAAAATGTTGCAGACTACTGGTCTATGCTAACCAGGTAGATGTATTCTATACTACGTCTTGCACATATATTGCGCCACATTGTTCATTATTGGATCCGTAAAAGGTAAGCTTCATTTAACAAAACTCAGTCTTGGCGCATACCGTTTAAAACAGATCTTAAAGAAGGTCTGTTTATAAAATGTTGCAGACTACTGGTCTATGCTAACCAGGTAGATGTATTCTATACTACGTCTTGCACATATATTGCGCCACATTGTTCATTATTGGATCCTTAAAAGGTAAGCTTCATTTAACAAAACTCAGTCTTGGCGCATACCGTTTAAAACAGATCTTAAAGAAGGTCTGTTTATAAAATGTTGCAGACTACTGGTCTATGCTAACCAGGTAGATGTATTCTATACTACGTCTTGCACATATATTGCGCCACATTGTTCATTATTGGATCCTTAAAAGGTAAGCTTCATTTAACAAAACTCAGTCTTGGCGCATACCGTTTAAAACAGATCTTAAAGAAGGTCTGTTTATAAAATGTTGCAGACTACTGGTCTATGCTAACCAGGTAGATGTATTCTATACTACGTCTTGCACATATATTGCGCCACATTGTTCATTATTGGATCCTTAAAAGGTAAGCTTCATTTAACAAAACTCAGTCTTGGCGCATACCGTTTAAAACAGATCTTAAAGAAGGTCTGTTTATAAAATGTTGCAGACTACTGGTCTATGCTAACCAGGTAGATGTATTCTATACTACGTCTTGCACATATATTGCGCCACATTGTTCATTATTGGATCCTTAAAAGGTAAGCTTCATTTAACAAAACTCAGTCTTGGCGCATACCGTTTAAAACAGATCTTAAAGAAGGTCTGTTTATAAAATGTTGCAGACTACTGGTCTATGCTAACCAGGTAGATGTATTCTATACTACGTCTTGCACATATATTGCGCCACATTGTTCATTATTGGATCCTTAAAAGGTAAGCTTCATTTAACAAAACTCAGTCTTGGCGCATACCGTTTAAAACAGATCTTAAAGAAGGTCTGTTTATAAAATGTTGCAGACTACTGGTCTATGCTAACCAGGTAGATGTATTCTATACTACGTCTTGCACATATATTGCGCCACATTGTTCATTATTGGATCCTTAAAAGGTAAGCTTCATTTAACAAAACTCAGTCTTGGCGCATACCGTTTAAAACAGATCTTAAAGAAGGTCTGTTTATAAAATGTTGCAGACTACTGGTCTATGCTAACCAGGTAGATGTATTCTATACTACGTCTTGCACATATATTGCGCCACATTGTTCATTATTGGATCCTTAAAAGGTAAGCTTCATTTAACAAAACTCAGTCTTGGCGCATACCGTTTAAAACAGATCTTAAAGAAGGTCTGTTTATAAAATGTTGCAGACTACTGGTCTATGCTAACCAGGTAGATGTATTCTATACTACGTCTTGCACATATATTGCGCCACATTGTTCATTATTGGATCCTTAAAAGGTAAGCTTCATTCAACAAAACTCAGTCTTGGCGCATACCGTTTAAAACAGATCTTAAAGAAGGTCTGTTTATAAAATGTTGCAGACTACTGGTCTATGCTAACCAGGTAGATGTATTCTATACTACGTCTTGCACATATATTGCGCCACATTGTTCATTATTGGATCCTTAAAAGGTAAGCTTCATTTAACAAAACTCAGTCTTGGCGCATACCGTTTAAAACAGATCTTAAAGAAGGTCTGTTTATAAAATGTTGCAGACTACTGGTCTATGCTAACCAGGTAGATGTATTCTATACTACGTCTTGCACATATATTGCGCCACATTGTTCATTATTGGATCCTTAAAAGGTAAGCTTCATTTAACAAAACTCAGTCTTGGCGCATACCGTTTAAAACAGATCTTAAAGAAGGTCTGTTTATAAAATGTTGCAGACTACTGGTCTATGCTAACCAGGTAGATGTATTCTATACTACGTCTTGCACATATATTGCGCCACATTGTTCATTATTGGATCCTTAAAAGGTAAGCTTCATTTAACAAAACTCAGTCTTGGCGCATACCGTTTAAAACAGATCTTAAAGAAGGTCTGTTTATAAAATGTTGCAGACTACTGGTCTATGCTAACCAGGTAGATGTATTCTATACTACGTCTTGCACATATATTGCGCCACATTGTTCATTATTGGATCCTTAAAAGGTAAGCTTCATTTAACAAAACTCAGTCTTGGCGCATACCGTTTAAAACAGATCTTAAAGAAGGTCTGTTTATAAAATGTTGCAGACTACTGGTCTATGCTAACCAGGTAGATGTATTCTATACTACGTCTTGCACATATATTGCGCCACATTGTTCATTATTGGATCCTTAAAAGGTAAGCTTCATTTAACAAAACACAGTCTTGGCGCATACCGTTTAAAACAGATCTTAAAGAAGGTCTGTTTATAAAATGTTGCAGACTACTGGTCTATGCTAACCAGGTAGATGTATTCTATACTACGTCTTGCACATATATTGCGCCACATTGTTCATTATTGGATCCTTAAAAGGTAAGCTTCATTTAACAAAACTCAGTCTTGGCGCATACCGTTTAAAACAGATCTTAAAGAAGGTCTGTTTATAAAATGTTGCAGACTACTGGTCTATGCTAACCAGGTAGATGTATTCTATACTACGTCTTGCACATATATTGCGCCACATTGTTCATTATTGGATCCTTAAAAGGTAAGCTTCATTTAACAAAACTCAGTCTTGGCGCATACCGTTTAAAACAGATCTTAAAGAAGGTCTGTTTATAAAATGTTGCAGACTACTGGTCTATGCTAACCAGGTAGATGTATTCTATACTACGTCTTGCACATATATTGCGCCACATTGTTCATTATTGGATCCTTAAAAGGTAAGCTTCATTTAACAAAACTCAGTCTTGGCGCATACCGTTTAAAACAGATCTTAAAGAAGGTCTGTTTATAAAATGTTGCAGACTACTGGTCTATGCTAACCAGGTAGATGTATTCTATACTACGTCTTGCACATATATTGCGCCACATTGTTCATTATTGGATCCTTAAAAGGTAAGCTTCATTTAACAAAACTCAGTCTTGGCGCATACCGTTTAAAACAGATCTTAAAGAAGGTCTGTTTATAAAATGTTGCAGACTACTGGTCTATGCTAACCAGGTAGATGTATTCTATACTACGTCTTGCACATATATTGCGCCACATTGTTCATTATTGGATCCTTAAAAGGTAAGCTTCATTTAACAAAACTCAGTCTTGGCGCATACCGTTTAAAACAGATCTTAAAGAAGGTCTGTTTATAAAATGTTGCAGACTACTGGTCTATGCTAACCAGGTAGATGTATTCTATACTACGTCTTGCACATATATTGCGCCACATTGTTCATTATTGGATCCTTAAAAGGTAAGCTTCATTTAACAAAACTCAGTCTTGGCGCATACCGTTTAAAACAGATCTTAAAGAAGGTCTGTTTATAAAATGTTGCAGACTACTGGTCTATGCTAACCAGGTAGATGTATTCTATACTACGTCTTGCACATATATTGCGCCACATTGTTCATTATTGGATCCTTAAAAGGTAAGCTTCATTTAACAAAACTCAGTCTTGGCGCATACCGTTTAAAACAGATCTTAAAGAAGGTCTGTTTATAAAATGTTGCAGACTACTGGTCTATGCTAACCAGGTAGATGTATTCTATACTACGTCTTGCACATATATTGCGCCACATTGTTCATTATTGGATCCTTAAAAGGTAAGCTTCATTTAACAAAACACAGTCTTGGCGCATACCGTTTAAAACAGATCTTAAAGAAGGTCTGTTTATAAAATGTTGCAGACTACTGGTCTATGCTAACCAGGTAGATGTATTCTATACTACGTCTTGCACATATATTGCGCCACATTGTTCATTATTGGATCCTTAAAAGGTAAGCTTCATTTAACAAAACTCAGTCTTGGCGCATACCGTTTAAAACAGATCTTAAAGAAGGTCTGTTTATAAAATGTTGCAGACTACTGGTCTATGCTAACCAGGTAGATGTATTCTATACTACGTCTTGCACATATATTGCGCCACATTGTTCATTATTGGATCCTTAAAAGGTAAGCTTCATTTAACAAAACTCAGTCTTGGCGCATACCGTTTAAAACAGATCTTAAAGAAGGTCTGTTTATAAAATGTTGCAGACTACTGGTCTATGCTAACCAGGTAGATGTATTCTATACTACGTCTTGCACATATATTGCGCCACATTGTTCATTATTGGATCCGTAAAAGGTAAGCTTCATTTAACAAAACTCAGTCTTGGCGCATACCGTTTAAAACAGATCTTAAAGAAGGTCTGTTTATAAAATGTTGCAGACTACTGGTCTATGCTAACCAGGTAGATGTATTCTATACTACGTCTTGCACATATATTGCGCCACATTGTTCATTATTGGATCCTTAAAAGGTAAGCTTCATTTAACAAAACTCAGTCTTGGCGCATACCGTTTAAAACAGATCTTAAAGAAGGTCTGTTTATAAAATGTTGCAGACTACTGGTCTATGCTAACCAGGTAGATGTATTCTATACTACGTCTTGCACATATATTGCGCCACATTGTTCATTATTGGATCCTTAAAAGGTAAGCTTCATTTAACAAAACTCAGTCTTGGCGCATACCGTTTAAAACAGATCTTAAAGAAGGTCTGTTTATAAAATGTTGCAGACTACTGGTCTATGCTAACCAGGTAGATGTATTCTATACTACGTCTTGCACATATATTGCGCCACATTTTTCATTATTGGACCCCTAAAAGTTAAGCTTCATTCAACAGAACTCCGTCTTGGCACATACCGTTTTAAACTTAACTTAAAAAGGCTCGGTTTATAAAATGTTCAAAACCCCTGGTCTATGCTAACCATATAGATGTATTCTATACTACGTCTTGCACTTATATTGCGCCAACATTCTCCATTATTGGACCCTTAAATATTAAGCTTTTTTCATCAGAACTCTGTCTTGGCACATACCGTTTTAAACAGATCTTAACACTTTATCTACCGCAAACTTAAAAATAGGCTTTTTGATGCCAAAACTTGTCTACCGCAAACCTAAATATAGAGGTTTTTAGGTGCCAACGCCTATCAACCGCGAACTGATTAATAGGCTTTTGCAAGGGCTATATTTTGCAGTAACTTTTCGTAGTTGACCAGATGCGCAGTTATTCGCAGCGTAGATGTGCAGTTTTATTAGTAGATTCAAGACGACATATGTGTTGGCCGCGCGTCCTCGTGGATTTAAGTAATTTTTAGTTTTCTTTATTCAAAACCCATACAGATGAATCCTAATAATAAAAGCTAAGAAATCTTTCTAGATTCTTTGTCAGAGTCTTCTAATTGTTCTTTGAGCAATGATAGTAGCGATTACAGTGACGATAGTTGTATTATAGGGTATACATAACATTATTCGTTATTACCGATGTAGTATCTCACACGATCAGTAAAATCGAGCCGGTATTTGGCGAGAATCTGTACTCAAGTCAGCCGGTCTTTTCCATGTTTGCACTAAAACCGCAGCCGGTAGATTAAGTATTAAGAGTACTGGTTGACCATACAGAAGAATATATCTTAATTCTAACATTCACACAAATAATAATGTAAAGAGCAATTGCAAATTAATTATCCCAAATCCAATTTGCTTTTTAATTAGTTTCAGTTTTATTAATCAAAGAAAATATGTGTAACACATTTTTTCTATTTATAAATTATTTTCATGTAATTGCTTATTAATGCATGCATTCATTTATAAGCTTCGCAAAATATCTTTTTTAAGCGGACAAGTATGATTAAAATTAAAAGAGTTATTGGTGTTTCTAATTAAGTTCAATGCTAATTTCTTTTAATAATCATTGCTAAAGTTATTTTATCTCCATTTTTAGAAAATTATTAAACAAGACTCTCGGGTATAATTAGCTGCACTACTAGTTTTTCTTGCACTTTCGCAACACAGTTGGATTATTAAATTAGCGAGGATATCCAATTTGTCAAAATGTGGAAAATTAATTAACTTTCATTTTTTAAGGAGGTCTAACGGCATGTGTAAGAACCCTGCTTTCAGTGCAGATAACACCATGTTTTCTCGATTTATATGCGGTCATCAACATGAAGCAGACGAAATCTGCAATAGCAGCAAGATAATTTTCTATATGCCACATTTTTTGGAACTATGAAGACCGATTATAATCACTTCAACCACACAGGCAGGCTGCAACAAATTCTTACACTCGGAGTCTAATCTTGCGGACATTTGATGCAGTTACGTGAGACTGAATCTATCAGTTTCCATACAGGTTTGCAATATTTCAGCATGCAGTAATTTGTAGCATATTACAGCAATTTGCATTTACAACATTTTGCAGTAATTAACAGCATATATGTAGCTGTTGCAAGTTTCGGCTCTCGCATACTAATTATAACACATAGAAAGATACTGATATTTTCAATGAGAGCATGATCTTAAGATCGTTTGATTCTTTGGGAAAATATCATGTAGAAACTAAGATGTCATGCAGAAACGAAACTAAGATGTTTCAAAAACGGCTCTTAATGAATCTCATACAATGCTATACGTTTATTTCTGGTTAAAAGTAATTAAAAAGCTTATCGTTAAAAAACTGCTGTTATTGTTAAAAAAACTATCGTTAAAAAAAACAAACTAAAAGGCAAGCGAGTGACTGGTGTATTGATTCTTTATGTTTATCCTGAAGGAAAAGGCTATTTTCAGCCTCTGAAATTGGCTACCACAGTTACAAATTTGTTTCATGCTATAATATTAGTTTTAGTTTCTAACAAAGTATTTTACTAGAAGTATATACAGGGGGGGGGGGGTCTCACAAAATGTGAAGAGTTGAAGCTTTTTTAAACTTAGTTCTAGTTTACAGGGCGGTATGCCAGACCGCGGGCAAAAACAGAGTACTAGACAAGCCATTAACTAAATTACTACGATTTTTAATGATACGGAAGGCTTCAGAGAAGTCAAGATCGTAAATCGAAGTGCATTTTTGTATGATCTTTGCTGAAAAAACTCAAAACGGTGGTAAAATTGATAGCAATGTTGAGTAATTAAAGATGTATTGAAATTCTGTTTTTTGACATAGTTTTCATGTTCTTTAATTCAAAGTGGTGTGAGATGTGGAGACCTGCATACTTCACTCTTACAAGTATGTGCACTGGCGTATGTACTATGAGGAGCGATATTGAAACAATATCGATCGACCACTAAATGATACGTATCGATATATAGCATAATTTTATCCACCAATATTTCAGCTATTCCTTTGTTTGTTTCATATTTTATAGAATTTACACAGTAACAGAAAGAATTGAACAGACATTGTATATGTATGTATTTATTTATTTCTCTAGAGCATTACAGTTATTTCTGTTGTCGAGATATGAAAAAATGTAGTCTCTTTTAACGAATTCTTCAACATTTTCCCAGAACACTGAAAATCGTAACATAAGGTTTCTGTTCATGTTTCAACAACAAGAATATTGTAATGCTGACGCTCTGAATCCAATGTATGAGATAACTCAATTCGGCTCGTCAGCCATTTGTTAAGAAGCATTGCCGTTGAACATTAGAGAAGAAAAAAGCAAAAATTGCAGTTTTTTAAGGTACACGTTTTCATTATTAGTATGTAACTTAAACATATATTTATTAAAATGTAGGTAACTTTTTATACGGGCTTGAATTCCAATTAGAAATTCCAATTAGAAGATTGTTCCTTATTCAGATTTTTTGAAATAAAAACCGTTTCTCCAATGTGCAAAAACAGAAAACAAACGCTCATTTCAATTAATTTATTCGGCGAGATATTTGTTCCATTACGAGCTAGTTGTGTAAAATGAACTCAATAACAAATGTGGATATCACCATAAAATTTATGTATATCACCATAATATTTTAAATATATCACCATAAAGATTATGTAATAAACTAGAACTTCAAAAGAGAGCATGCAAATTTTGCATGCTTAGAACGCGTATTATGTAAAACTGAACAGATCTTAACAAAGTTAGATAAAACATCTAACAAACTAGATCTTAACAAAGTTATTCTAAATGAAGTAGATAGGAAATCTTGCCCCTATAAGCTTTAAGCGCAGACGATTTTCGACAACTCTGAAAAAGACCGTGACCAAATTTAATTCTGTGTATAAATTAATTTAGCAGATATATGATTAATTTACCATAATATTCTATTTACAGTTGGTACTTACCGGTGCACTTTTCTTTCTGCTCCATATTCTTTATGGTAGACCGTCATTGGTAGGCCGTCATTGGTAGGTCGTCAATTATCTTTGAATGTGACTCATGCACGTCAGCAAGTCGTACCTGTCACGGGATTTGTCTACGATACGATAAGCCATTGAGGTAAATAACGGAATCTAAAGAGTTAAAATACAATAAACCATGAAGGTAAAAGTAAGGAGTAAAACTTCATATAAAGAAATCGCCAATATCGTTTGAGACAATCATTCAGGCGGCGTTGGCATAAGATAAGTAGTCCTGCTATATATGTATTTTTTATAGCAGAAGGCCTACAAATTTATTTTTATTGTCAATTTAATAAAATAAAATTATTAGCACAATGCAAATTAGAAATGAAATAATAAAGAATAATTCAAAATTATTTTACCTTTCAATTTATTTTTATCTCCCTATATTCTGCACTCTATCCTACAACTGTGGAAAAATACTGATTAATTATACTCATAATTAAGGAACCTTGATTTAAAAATAATCAAAAATATATATACTAATATCTTACGCCTTTCGGTTGTGTCAACTAATAACAGCGATTACTTCACTAACACTAGCGACACCCAGATATAATACTCGAAGCATTGTGGCATTTTCAAGCGTTTCATCCGTCGAAGTTTTATCTCATCTCTAACTGCAAGCGATAAGCATTCACTCCATTTGTATTACAGGATATATGTTAGGATGGCCGTTAAAAGTCAACCCAATTTAGATCGGAACCCAGTGGGGGTGATATTCACAGGAACCATATTTTGCTTCCCTATCCAGCAATCTCTCGGAAGGACTTTCGGACATACAAAGATTTAACGTGCCCGTACTCCACGTAGACATGGGAATAGTTTGGAAAACTCCTGGAAGCGAACTCGTGTCCTTTGAGTGCAATCTCCATGCCTTACTCACAGAGCTATATCGTCGCTGTATAAAAATTTTGGGTGTGATCGGAATGGGATGGCGGCAGGCCACCACACATGGAGGATGCATACTGCATCGAGCAAAATGGTGTTCGGTTTGCAAAATGATTACTACCAATTATTATGGTCGACTTTAGAACTTTTTCCAGGGGTGGGGGGCTAGCCGCTGATATCAGCGGGGCAACACATAATGATAAGATGCATAACATTGACTAGCTTGATGTCAAACTTTGCGGCCTCGAATGTCCAGAGGGGCAAGTGCCCTCCCCTGTGGGAACCCATGCTTAATGTCCACAAATTAAAGATACAAGCTGTAAGCTGTAATAAAAACTCAGAAAAACAGTTTTCTCTCGGTTTCTAGTGCATACTTGAGCAATACACAAGACGCAGTGCACAGCGTACGAATGTGTAGCTGCCTGAGGACTTCATAGGAACACTGAATACTCGTATAATGGTTTGGAATCTACCATAAATTGCATGTCTCGTCAAGGGGTCCTGATCAGTAGCGACCCTAGATTTTCTGAGGCCCAATCGAACTTTCACGAAAGGCCTCATTTGAACAATAAATAAAATAAAACCCACAAATCTGAAACGTTGGTAATCCGAAAAATCAAATATCCGACAATTTATTTTTGTTGTTTTTAACAAGTTAAAAAAAAACGGATTCATTGCAAGACTAAATACATGCAGTCTTTAGGTTCTGGCATAGAATTTTGAGCTCCACTGGTTAACAATGTTTTGGGGTCTCTATATGATATAAAATATTCCCGGATCCGAGACTACCTTGTCCTAATGGATAATCCACCACTGTAATATAACAAAGCGCACCTTGGGGACTATAGTATCACGATCACAATACTATACTCAACTAGAATTTGATAAACATGTTGTAGCCAAAACATTGTAAAGAACACTGTTGAGAATGCTAGCGAATTTTGTATAATAGAAAGTGACGGATCGCCTTGTCTTTTTACATTTTATTTAAAAGCATAACAAGGAGGACATACATTTCTTGACGAATATATTTCAGAGAACAAATCCCGTTAACTATAGTATGGGGAAAGGTTCCCGCTTGGGGATACAACCTAGTCGTTTGAAAGCTGTTAGAGTTCTATCAACACACAAAGTTATCTGCTGCTTCACGTAATGTAGCTCGACGTGACGGCAGAATTCTCGTTCATGCTCAGACAAACACTATACATACACTGACACACAGATACCTAATGATAAAATGAAGAATTATATAAAATACAAGCAAACGTTGGATTATGTAAAATGCTCTAATGAGTCTAAAAAATGCAAAATAAGTCCAATAAAAATAATGTACAAAATTTTGAGGCCCTCTGTAAACATGAGGCCCCAAGCGGTCGCTTGGACTGCTTGGCCCTTGGGATGTGTCTGGTCCTGATGTGCATGAAATGAGCAGTAGAGTTCTAAAATAATCCAGTCAATTGAAGATTTGTTATCATTCAACGAAGTTTTCTTGATAATTTATTTAACAAAAGCAGTCTGTTTCTACAGGGCAGCTGAATTTCTATTTCCTACAGGACAGCTGAATTTCTATTTCCACAGGACAGCTGGTTTTTTATTTCTTACAGAACAACTGGATTTCTGTTTCCTACAGGACAGCTGAATTTCTATTTCCTACAAGACAGCTGAATTTCTATCTCCTACAGGACAGCTGAATTTCTATTTCCTACAGGACATCTGAATTTCTATTTCCTACAGGACATCTTAATTTCTATTTCCTATAGGACAGCTGAATTTCTATTTCCTACAGGACAGCTGAATTTCTATTTCCTACAGGACATCTGAATTTCTATTTCCTACAGGACATCTTAATTTCTATTTCCTATAGGACAGCTGAATTTCTATTTCCTACAGGACAGCTGAATTTCTATTTCCTATAGGACAGGTGAATTTCTATTTTCTACAGGACAGCTGAATTTCTATTTCCTACAGGACATCCGGAGGCATATATTTTACAGCATGCACTACTTTGGCCTTGTAATGAATTATTAGATTAGAATTCAGTTTTTCTAAATTGTCAAACTCAAATCTAAATTTCTCGACAAAGAAAAATCATTTTGCTTATATCATATTATTTTTCATTGTACTGTATTTGGTGGCATCAACATTTTTTTAAGGTTACTATATAGCACATAAGGAAATATATTCAACACCTAAGGATTTGATTTTCGAAGCATTTCCTTTTCTTACGCCCAATTGTACTGCTGCTCAACAAATATCTGCCGACGTCGAATTCGATTATGACATACATTGGATTATTTCTTTGTTGCGTCGGCATTACACAGGGGGTATGTATTTTATTATTGAAATATAAACGAAAAACTAGAATCGCGTTCCATCATAAGTCAGGATATTTTAGAATTTTTTGTGAAAACACATTTTTCTTATCTCAAATCCGAGATAGAAGAAACTTTATTAGTATTGGGAAATAAATACATATATTCATGTTATAAGATTCTTGCAACTTTTCTTTATCAGACAAATTCAGAAACATGGAACAATGAGTCAACGGAGGATCAACACATGTTGATTCGCCATTGGTTCAATGTTCTATTTCGCCGAATTTGTCCAATAAGCAATAAAAGGTCTTATGATGTCATTGTCTTTTTTTTTTTTTGAAAACGTACACTACTGTTTAATTGAGCAATCTCGATTTCAATGACATGATGGCAAATGACGTCAATATCAAACGTCATTGAAATGCAACTATTAAATGAAGGCCTGGCTTATTTGGAACGTGAGAATACTACATATTCATTTTATGCTAAAGTTTTCAGGCACAGTATAACAATTCTTAGCATGCAGCTTAAAACTCAGAAAAGTACTTCATGCATGGCATACACCTTATTCTGTAATATGGTGTATGTCATTTATGATGGCAGGACTAGGCCTATGATCCAAAGGATCATAGACCTAAAGAACAGTTAGTTTGTCCAACAGACGTACCAGTCGCCATATTGGTCGAAGCGATGTGGTAGTTGCTAGGTGTTAGCAACAATGGATAAGAAATGGCACATGCAACCGTCGCAGAGGCTCTGTACGCTCCAGACAAAACTGATCGAGAGGGTCGTGCAGTCAGGATAAAAGCCACGGTGACACTATGACGTCGCTATCATTCAAAAGCATTTGCCACCCCAAGTATCCTATATCAAGGGATACTATTCAGAGACGACTAACAGAGGGTGGACTTAGCAGTCGTCGTCCATTAAGGCGTATACCACTGATCCGTCAACATAGGCAGAACCGTCTGGGTTTGTGCCGAGCTCGGTCAGGCTTACTTCTCTCTCAGCGACGAATCACGTTTTTGTCTCAGCGCTGATGTCCGCCGCATATGTGTGTTGTTGTTGAGACCCAGACCGTCTGACCTACCAGAAAGGTGTAAGGTAACCCTTTGGACGGCCGGGAAGTGCCACCCAATTTAGATCGGAACCCAGTGGGGGGAGGCATACACAGGGACCGTACCCTCCTTCCTCTACCATCAACCTCTCGGAAGGACATACGGATCCACATGTTTAACGTGATCGTACTCCGCATGAACACGGGGGCAGTTGTGGCTTAGTGCGAATCCAGCGCGCAAACCACCGGGCTACCGCGCCCGAAATGTGCCAACAGCACGCTGTATTCCCAGGTGGTCACACACCCAAGTACTAACCGCGCCCGATGCTGCTTGACTTCGGTGATCTAACGAGAACCGCCGCATACGTGTGTGAAAGACTGGCCAGAATTTCCGATCCCGCATTTTTTGTCGAGAGGCACACAGATATCACACATGATGTGACAGTCTGGGGAGCCATCTTGTAGAAGTGTCGATCTCATTTAGTTATGCTGCAAACCAATCTGACGGTTTGATTGTACGTCGACGATATTCTACAGCCGATTGTTCGGCCTATGCTGTCAAGCCGCCTAGATTTCAATTATCAACAAGACAACGTTCGGCCACATACTGCCGAATTTCTCAACAATGTCTTCGAGGATTTAATACCCTCCCATAGCCATCCAGGTTATCAGACCTATCACCAATAGACCACGTGTGCGACAAGCTGGGACGGCAATTACGGCATTCTCAGAGTACCACCAAATTAACAAACCAGTTGCAACATTTGTGGCAGAATCTTCGGCAGAAGGATAAAATCAGCTTAATTAACTCTATGGCGCATCGAATATAGGCTTGTATAGCTGCCTGGGGAGGTTTACCATTTACTAAAATGTCAACTTTTGTTACCACCATTTCTTAATAACACTTTTTTTTTGCTCCCAAATTCTAATAAGTTACATGCCTTTTCTAACGATATATACATGACTTTCGCGGCTGTTGCTCAATTGTTTGTGGGTGCGTATATATATATTTTTTTACAACAGAGCGCATTATAATCTTTTAATCAACCTTCTATTTAAAAGCAAATAGCTTGAATACAAAAATGCTGATATTCTCCATCGAAGATCTAAAATAGTAAAAATTCGCTCCCCAAATATACATACATATATATATATATATATATATATATATATATATATATATATATATACACTCTGTATTGCCAAATGAGTAAATACTTTGAAAATAATTTCAACTCGATATGAATTGCAATTGATTTTGGAGTTATCACGAGCCATGCTCGAGGTATTAGAAATTTTGCACTCTCCTTACAGGGATATTACTACCCCTCATACCTCTCCATGGAATTAAGCGATTTTCAGGCAATTTGATATTTTAAACATAATTTATACTATATCAGCTCAGCGTTTTCTTTCTGTAGTCATTACTGCTATTAAATTTATCAATTATTATTAAATCACAAAATTTTCTATTTTCAGCATCTATATTCCAAAGGAAAATTTTCTTAAAATCTAAAAAATAAAATAACTTTTCTCAACTCTTTCATACAATTTTCCTTTCTTTTCTTAACATTCCCGTGGGAAAGATAAATTGAAATTTAGACAGAAAATGTTGCCCCTTTTATATTATAAAAATGTTCATGAAATTTGTCCGGAATCCTACGCTTCCCTTTTGCTCATTTCAACTGTCTCTTTATCCTGCAAGACAAGTGACGAATCCTGTTCGAAGAATCTCGGAAAGTAGCATGTTCCAGAAATATAAACTAAATTTAATTCTTTTAAAATTTCTGTCTGAAACGTTAGTCGTCAAATTTAATAATTGCAGGCAAAAGAAGGTTCACGAGCAACTCTTGCCAGTCATCTAATGATTAATTGAAAAGTAAAATCTGATGTGTCATACAAATAACATTTTCTGCAAATTAAAAAATTTCGAAATTTTGGAAAAACAATTATTATTGCTATGGTAAAGAATCTGACTACGCGTAATCAATAATAAATTAAATAGCAACGTTAGGTTATGATCGAATAAGGTTCAGAAAGCAGGCGCAGATTTCGGAAATCTAATCTATGCTAATTTCCCTTTTTCCGATGCGGTGAAATAAAAAAACATCTGACGTGGCCAGCACATGACTTTCCTTATATAATGCAATTAATTTACTACTTTTACAGTTAAAAAAAAATGTTATTCTTATAGTGGATATATTCTATAAGATAGTGGATATATTCTATAGTGGATATATTCTAATATATTCTCCAAGATATTGAATTTTCTTCAATTAGTCGTCATTTTCATTGATTTAGCGTCATTTTTATCCATTTGGCGAGATTTTCGTTAACTTGGCAACATTTAAAAATGTCGCCAAGTTGGCCACATTCCGCTAAATTCGTCGCCAAAATCTCACCAAGCGTTATGGACGGAGAAAAAAGTTATTCTTACAGTGGATAAATGATTATTGGCGTCCAAATACAAAAGTATTACTCAAAGTACCTTTTCTCGTGAATGGAACGAGTTAGATCCACAAAAATCATGTCACTAAATTTATCGCATGATATTACATATGAAAAGTGTACATGTTTCTTCACAGTTAATATTTTTTTTAATTTATGGGATTTTTTGATACATTTATTTGAAAAACGTCCAATATCTCTCGAGAACGGTTCATGCTAGCGTTCTAAAGTTTATGTCAATCGTTTTCCAAAGAAAAATTACGTAACAAATGTCTATTTGCGTAACTTTATTAAAGGTTTTGATTTTTTGATGATTTTTTTAAAACTTCACTCAAAAATTTAGGGGAGTTCTGAACATTCGATTGTGTTTTAAAAGAATAGGCTTCCAGTATTCACGGATTGTGAATCTTGTACCAAATTTCATTCGAATCGTTCCATTCGTTCGTGAGATATCGTCTCCACAGACTCACTGACACACACACACACACTCACACACACATACTTTCACATACACACACACACACTTTCACACACACACAGACACACACATACACACACACACAGACATCACTTCAAAAATGTTGGATTCGTGATCAGGGATGCTTGAAACGTGCTCTCCCGTCAAAAACTCGCATTCGAATTTTAGATCCCGTCACAATACTTTCCTTATACATTATGTATATAAGGAAATAAAAAATGAAACATGCATATTTTGATTATTTAAAAATAAAGAAATACGAAGGATTTCCGATGACGTCAAGATGGAAACTCTTGTTAATATTCTGGATTGCTAAGGAGTCGATTTGTGTAAGATAATTGTTCGAAATCGAGCATCAACATAAAATAAATAATGAACTAATTCACATTTTAAAACATATCTAGGGGCGCGGAAGCCCATTGGTTAGCGCGCTGGAGTTGCACTCCGTAGGCCCGGGTTCGATTCCAGCCACTACCAAAACTGCCGCCGTGTTCATGCGGAGTACGATCACGTTAAACATGTGGGTCCGAAAGTCCTTCCGAGAGGTTGGTGGTAGGGGAAGGAGGGTACGGTCCCTGTGGATGCCTCCCCCACTGGGTTCCGGTCTAAATTGGGTGGCACTTCCCGACCGTCCAAACAGTTACCTTACACCTTTCTGGTAGGTCGGACGGTCTGGGTTTCAACAACAACATTTTAAAACATATCTGATGTCCAAAACTTAGATTTCCCACTATAGAAGACATACTCGCAGAGAAAGATAGACAAACATCTTATTTTAATATGTAAAATTGGCGACATTGTAGTCATATTACTCCCCCAAGTGAAGCATGTTCGCCTCTTTCGAGATAATGTTGCATTTCCATTAAATGTTATACACCTTTAAAATCTTAATGTAAGTACTACAAAGGAAAATATACGCTTCAAAACGCTACTAATTTTTTATACCATATATAATAGTCTACAGAAAAAAAAAAGAAAACAGTTTCTATAAGATTATGATACATAAATCTATATTTATTTTGTACATATCACACTATAATAAGGTTCCGACAAATTCAATAATCTGGCACCAGCTGGTTTTTAATTGTGCCCTATTACTGAGACTGCGGAAATTTAATTCAACCTGGAGTTTAAAAAATTGCCGCGGCAATATTTAAAGTTTCTTCGGACATACACAATAGATGATCTGTTACTAAAATACAGTATTTCAGATGGTAGAAATGATGTAAGAGCATGAGCGTATGTAGGATTTCTTCCAGTGGGAGGGTGCTAAAATTGATTGCATTCAAAATTTAGAGATTACAGTCAACCTTGAAATAGTATGCATTGTTACAAATTAAGTGTGAATAGATTGGTAAGTATTACATTTTAAAAATTAGTGTGTATAGCACTTTTAAAAATTAGAATGCACCATTTTTTAAAGATTAATGTTACCACCTTTAAAAATTACTCCCCCCCCCCCTCTTTCATAACATCTTTCTAACCTTCCTAAAGACAGAGCAATCAAACGGACATATTAGACATTCACAACAAATGCAATAAGTTTTCCATTTAGGTATAATTTGAAATTGTTTTTGTAATATACACGTGGGAGAAAACACACAGTTGTGGTTGAATGCTCTAATTCCAAAAAGCATTTTTCTTATTTTTTCCCCTCTCCTATTTTTATTCTCTCATTTCTCTTAATTTTCTTTTTTTTTCTTCTATTGCCTTTTAATTCAATTAACAATGTTCTGCTCCGCCCCCCCCCCCCTAAACACGCTCATGTGAAAGAGTAATTCCGACCTAAATAGGCGTTTTAAGATGGAATTAGAGGACTTCAACGGTCAGATAAACTATCCCCATCCTTCTTTCGGCAACTCAGTTTTTATAATACTGACACCCTGCGGTTTCGGGGTACGGTGGTTTCTCCCCTTCCCCGTTTAAAATGTTCTTGTCTGCGAAAAAAAGAAAAAAATAAATACAAGAAAAGAAACAATTTATCAGCAAAATGATGCAATCCATTCCAATTCCAGACATTCCGGCGTCGACGTAATAAAGATTAAATTATCTTTTAGACAAGAAAACTTTCTTCTTCCTGCAGGGTAGATTTCTACATCTTAAAACAGTAGAGCAGGGCGCATGTTTTTAACAGTTTATGGTAATTCTATCTGCGTCGAAAGAACATTGAGGTTAGGAAGTTGCAGAAAATTCTGAGAAAATAAAATAAATTTACTATTTATTTTCTTAAATTCCCGAATCAGCATAATACACTTCACGAAATATCGATAGCCGATCAATATTCTCCTAATAAGTAGTATCCATGACAATGCCGGAAATGATCATCAAAGACTAATAGTGGATAAGAACGAAAACAATAAATGCCAGACAGAGAAGGAAGTGCTTGCTGGTGGTTGGATAGACTGAACTGCGGGCGATCCACATAATAAATTTAGGGCAGGCTCGTCTATGATAAAAGCGACTTCAATGGCATGTGCATAAGAGTGAGAAGAAACCGTCTTCCGTCCGAATTTACACTGTAAAAGACAAAAAAAGTAATATGATTTATTTATACCACTAATTGTTTTAAAATAGAATTAGTAAAAAATGTAGTCATAAAATTTGCAAATCAGAGAACTTTCCTAATGCTGAAAGCAAGGCAGCGGGCATTACACAGGTGCCGGAGACCAGGGAGGGGGACCTCTTCTGACAAAGATGTTATATTAGTGATTTAAAATGTTATCCAAAAGTTGGATTAACCTTTACTTAAATGTTTTTATTTTGGGAGCCGAAACTCAGTTCATCACGATTTTTGTACGATGCCAAAAGGAACTCATCTGTCTGACCTTGAAAAAGGGAAAATTCTTGCTTTTAAAGAATGTGGATTGAGTGGGCATGAAATTTCGAAAATCATTAAAAGATCTAAAACTGTAGTTTATAATTTATTAAAAAAAACCTGGAATCTATGGAATGCAAAAACGAACTGGAAGACCAGAAATTCTAACGTATCGACAGAAAAGAATGGTTGTAAGAAGAGCTTGTGAGAAAAAAGAAACTGCAAATGAAGTTAGAAGAAATTTGGGCTTACCATGTTCCACACGAACAGTTCAAAATGTTTCGAATAAACATCCCAATATTTGGTATGGAAAGTTAATGTCGCGCCCGCCTCTTAAAAAGGCACACAAGGAACGATAACAGGAATTAAAAAAAAAATACATTTCTCTCGGTCCAAAATGGATTGATGTAATCTTTTCGGACGAAAACAAGTTCAATCTTGATGGGCCAGATGGTTTTAGCTATTTTTGGTATAATCTGTGTAAAACCAAAGACGTTTTTTCCAAACATCAATATGGTGGGGGCACAGTAATGATTTGGGGCGCTTTTGCTGCAAACGGAACCACGGCTATAGTCTTTATCAACTACAAAATGAACTCTGACAAATATGTTGATATGTTAGGCGAACATTTGTTGCCTGAGGTCCCACTAATTACTTCAGAAGACTATTTTCCAACAGGATAACACTTCCATACATCTTTCTAAGAATGTAAAACTCTAGTTTGAAGCTAATTCAGTAAATTCACTTGATTGGTCGGCGAGGAGTCCCGATCTCAATTCAATGGAAAATTTATGGGGCCTTCTAGCTTGAGAAAATTATAAAAATGGCACACAATATCAGTATAAACAGGATCTTGTGTTAGCCATCAAACAAGCTTGCAATAACATTTCCATAGACACTTTAAAAGAATTTTCAGCATCTATGACCTCTCGGCTTATTCAAGTAATTGACAAAAAGGCTGTTTTCTTGATTATTAAGAGAAATGTTAAGTAATTCAGAACATGTCCTTACACTTTTTTCTATATTTTCTTCAGTGATCATCTTTATAAAGTCAATTTTTGTAAGGTTCATACTTGTTTTATGTGTTGTAAATGCTATTGCATAATTTCATCTTAGAGGTCAGAAATATCAAAAATTCATTTTAATAAAGTGAAAATAAAGTATATTTTCATTTAATTATATGTTGTCCTTATACTTTTTTCGGGCACTGTATAAAGTCAATCGCACTCTTTTGTGGACAATATTGGCGGCCTACCCGAATGAAAACCCACTGTGTAAAGTTGCCTAAAATTCGCCAATGCTAATTTAGAGCAACTGAGGGATGCTGTGATATTTTGTAAAGGCTTTTTAAAACGCTTAGTGGAGCCTACAGACATTCTGCCCGTAAATAAATTAAACATCTGTTTATTCATGAGTTATTTTTGCTGTAATAAAAGACAACAATCAATAGCTGTCTATGTAGTCACAATAAAAACGGTGGGATTACAATATTAATTGTTGTAAATAAATTCAAAATAACTCCAATATCCAGCTTCGCTTTGTATACGCAATTACGCTTATCTGATCTTACGTTTATCAACATTTATCTGATGTAATACGCAACGAAGAACTCCATAATACTGCTCTTTATATGTACGCTACCCAACATAGGAAATTCAACCCCATGAAGCTTTGGCCGTATAATTATGCAAATTGCAAGACAAATGCAGCTGGCCACTGTATGCAAATGATCTGAAATGCAAGTAGATCACGTGAGTAGAGCGCGAGATAAAATGGATGGAAACGGCAGATGAGCCATCGTTTCATATGACACGTATTGTTAAAGAGATGCCTAGACGACGACGCTGAAGTCCGTTTCAGCTTTTGAACGATCATGCGAGGGAATTAATTTTAGGCCTACCTACGGCTGAGTGGTCGTACCGACGTACCGTCGCTGAAACACACGTAGATGAGCCCCCCTGTGCAAAGTATTTAGGGAAGAGGGATTGAAGAAGGGCATGATAATCAATGGTACAGGTCCATCTAGATGTACGCCAGCACGCGTTGATCGATGCATTCGAAGGCATCCGGTGGTGGCCCCACAAACGACGACTATCGACATTCTGCAGATTTTGCAGGGTACATTGGATGTTCCAATATCAGCGAGAACAGTTTCTCGACAATTGGCCGAAAGTGGCTTGCACTCAAACCGTCTTTTACGAAGACTGCCATTGACGACAAGACACTGACGTGAAAGATTGCCATTATGTTGGGCTCGAGCCTCTCGAGTGAATGGAACATGGTAGTGTTCAGCAACGAGTCTCGGTTCTGTTTGTTAGATGAAAGTCGCCGTGTGAGAGTTTGGAGGCGATGTGGAAACAGATCCCATTCTGCTGCGGCTGTTGAACGCAATACTGCTCGACAAAGCGGCATCATGGTTTGGGGTACCATCGGTACGTTTGGGGTACGGTTTGGGGTATCATAGCAGTTTACCTGTGGCTCGTATCAGAGGCCCAATGACTGCACGATGATATGTGGATGAGGTGCTGCGATTGGTTGTACTGCTCTACATTCAGTGATTGCAAATGCCGTTTTCTAGCAAGATAAAGCACAACCGCACACGAATATCATCAGCAAGCAAGCCTTGCAAGGTATCTAGGCATTTCCTTAGCCTCCGCTATCTCCAGATCTCTCACCCATCGATCATATATGGAACGTAATTGGTCGTCTTTTGACTACCCTTCCCTCGCCTCAAACAGAGGAAGAGCAGTGGAGGATGGTTGAAGCATATGCAGGGCTATCTCGAAAGGGTACTCTCGGTATGCGTCGCGTACCTCAAGAAATTTTGAAAAATACAGAGTACGCGTAGCGTACTCTCAATATTTCAAGAAAGTTTTTGTATTTCCTGGTTTTTGCGCAACTTTCAACAAAGTTCAGCTTTTCTTTTTTTTTTTGCTAGTCATTTACAAACTTGAATGGAAACAAATATGGAAATGAGGAAAAAACCCTGACTCTCCAAGCCTCAAAATGATATCCTGCGTACAACCAGGAGAGGAATACAAAACTGATGAAAGTGGCAACTGTCATATTGGGTTTGGTAGACGATAAACGACCAGTTAAATGCCAGTTAAATGTCTGTGCGGTCCTCTGAGCATATGGTCATCCATTCTTCAGGAAACTATCTGTAGGCTTATTGCATTTGTTCCTCGAAAGGTTGCTGCTTGTGTCGCCTCAAGAGGTGGTCTTACTGCCTACTGATCAGCTTATCTCTGCCATTACTGTAGTGGAATATCCTTCTGGAATTAACATCATTTATTTATATATGCGGTCTCTGTCTGTGCGTCCTTTATCTATTCGCTATTTTATGGTGTTGCATTTTCTGTGTCGGGTAGTGTTGATATATACTGCATATATGCTTCGTTGCAAAAAAAATATATGTACCCACAAAAATGAAGCTACAACCGCGAAATTCGGCGCATAAATGTCATTTTAGGAATTATGCAAATGATCAATCTGTCAGCACAAATAATGTTATAAGAGTCATGCAAAGTGCATGAGAGCGACGCATCGTGAACCGTTTAAAACGGCCGGTGTCTCACTCATGGGCAATTGAAAATGTATTTTATGCTTTGATACTGCAAGTTGTATACAAATATGCCTTGGAGACGTACTCAAAGGCGCTATGAACAGTTGTCGGATTTAGTGAGAGGTCGCATCATAGACCTAAGGGAAACCTAAGGGAAGCTGGTTGGTGCAACAAACGTATCATTTGCTATCTTGGTCAAAGCGATGTGGTTGTTGTTGTTGTTGTTACCCAGACCGTCCGACCTACCAGAAAGGTGTAAGGTAACTGCTTGGACGGCCGGGAAGTGCCACCCAATTTAGACCGGAACCCAGTGGGGGAGGCATCCACAGGGACCGTACCCTCCTTCCCCTACCACCAACCTCTCGGAAGGACTTACGGACCCACATGTTTAACGTGTTCGTACTCCGCGTGAGCACGGCGGCAGTTTTGGCAGTGGCTGGAATCGAACCCGGGCCTACCGAGTGCAACTCCAGCGCGCTAACCAATGGGCTACCGCGCCCCAAAAAAAAGCGATGTGGTTGTTGTTGTTGGCAACAGTGGATTAAAGAAGGCATATGTAACGATAGCATAGGCTCAAAATGCTCTTGACACAACTGATCGAGATTATCGTGCAGTCAGCAGATGAGCTACTTCCACACCAATGGCTTCGCTATCAGGAGCTATTCGAAGGCATTTGCCTCCATGCATCCTGTATCAAATAGAATACTATTCGGAGACGGCTGGCAGACGGTGGGATTAGGTGTCAACGTCCATTAAGGTACCAACCACTGACCCCTTAACCTAATCAAAGCCATCTGGATTGGTGCAGTGTCCGATTGGACGTATTTTGTCTTTAGCGGGGAATCCCGTTTCTTTTTCTGTGCTGATGACCGCCGCATGCATGTGTTGTTGTTGTTGAGACCTAGACCGCCCGACCTACCAGAAAGGTGTAAGGTAACGACCGCATGCATGTGTTGTTGTTGTTGAGACCCAGACCGTCCGACCTACCAGAAAGGTGTAAGGTAACTGTATGGACGGCCGGGAAGTGCCACCCAATTTAGACCGGAACCCAGTGGGGGAGGCATCCACAGGGACCGTACCCTCCTTCCCCTACCACCAACCTCTCGGAAGGACTTACGGACCCACATGTTTAACGTGATCGTACTCCGCATGAACACGGCGGCATTTGTGGTAGCGTGCAAATCTAGCGCGCAAACCACGGGGATACCGCACCCGAGATGGCCAACAGCACGCGGTGTTCCGAGGTGGTCACCCACCAAGTACTAACCGCGCCCGATGCTGCTTGACTTCGGTGATCTAACGAGAACCGGTGTTTTCAGCACGGTACGGCCGTTGGCCCCCGCATGCATGTGTGAAGGAGATGTGGCTAGCTTTCCGATTCTGCATGTCCTGTCGAGCGGCACACGGCCATCTCACCATGGTATGACAGTCTGGGGAGACATCTCCTGGAACAGTCGATTTCCTCTAGTTGTGTTGCAAACCAATTTGGCAGCTCGTTTGTAAATAAGCGATGTTATTCAGGGATTGTTTTGTCTATGCTGTCAAGTCGCCCAAATTCAATTTACCAACAAAACAACGCTCGACAACATACTACACGACTTTATCAACAATGTCTTCGACGATTTAATACCCTCCTACGGCCATTCAGGTTACCAGACCAATAGAACGTATTTGGGGCGTGTAGTTACAGCCTTCTCAGAATACCATCGAATTAGCTCACAATTTGCAACATTTGTGGCAGAATATTTCGCAGAGGTACATAAGCAACTTAATTGACTCTATGCCGCACTAAATGTCGACTTGTATAACTGCCAGGGGAAGTTTTACCACTTACTAAAATGCCATCTTCTTGTAGCCACCATTTCGTAAAATATTTGATGTGGGCAGCACATGACTTGAATGCAATGTATTTACTACTTTTACATAATTTACTACTTTATATAATGCAATGTATTTACTACTTTTACAGTTTAAAAAAATGTTATTCTTAGAGTAGATATATTCTTTCTAAGATGCTGAATTTTCGTCATAGAGTCGTCATTTTCATTGATTTAGCGTCATTTCTATCCATTTGGCGAGTTTTTCGTTAATTTAGCAACATTTAAAAAAGTCGCCAAATTGGCGACATTCCACCAAATTCGTCTCCAAAATTTCGCCAGTCGTTATGGATGGAAAAATAAGTTATTTTTACAGCAGATAAATGACTATTGGCGTTCAAATACAAAAGTATTACTCAAAGTATCTTTTTTCATGAATGGAGCGAGCTAGATCCACGAGAATGATGTCACCCAATTTATCGCATGGCATTAATATGAAAAGTGAACATGTTTCTTAATAGAAAATTTCTTTTTTTACTATATATGATTTTTTAATAATTTTTTTTTTTAAATGTGCAATATCTCGAGAACGGTTCATGTTAGCGCTCTAAAATTTATTCCAATCGTTTTCTAATGAACATTTACATACGAAATGTCTATTTGCGCAACTTTATTAGAGGTTTTGATTTTTTGACGATTTTTTCAAAATTTCACTCGAAAATATAGGGTGTTCTGAACATTCGATTACGTTTAAGAACAATAGGGTTCCAGTATTCACAGATTGTGATTTTTGTACAAAATTTCATCCGAATCCCTCTATTTGTTCGTAAGATATCGTCTCCACAGGCTCACTGACACACACACACATACTTTCACACACACACACAGACATCACCTCAAAAATATTTGATTCGTAATCAGGGATGCTTGAAACGTGCTGTCCCGTCGAAAATTTGAATTCGAATTTTCGACCCCGTCACAATACATTATTGTATATAAGGAAAGAAAAACATTTTTTTTTTTACTCTCGTACTCTAATCAATTGCATACCTTCTTAAACGCTACATATATATGCCGCGTTTCGAGGCTGTAGTTCAATTTCTTATGGGTGCATATATATTTTTGTGATGGAACGTATAAGCTAATTCGGTACTTCGAAATATTTTCATTATCTTCCCATTCAGAAAAGCGTCCAATGCCCAATTCTACATTAAAACACTTCACCGCAGATCTTATACATCATTTTCTCACAATAGATAAATATAAGGATTCTTCACAATAGATAAATATAAGGAATATAAGGATAGTCGTCTACTGCCCACATACAATATTGACATCTTTGCTCTTTCGAGAGCAGTTAATTTAAAGACAGAAAATTTTACGGCTTATTCATAACAGTAAATTTTAATACAAAAAAACCTAAGATTTCAGATTTTTTTTTGTTTTGTAATATTGTTTCAACTGCTTTCAACCGTCATCTTACTCTCCTTGCAGAGAACTAAATGCCAACATGTGGACAAGAGGCTATGCAAACCCTCAATCTACTGGGAGAGTCTCATTACATTTTTAACACTTTACAACAAAGTTGAAAAGTGTTTATGACTTTGTTCATTCTGTCTATCTGTCTGTCTGTCTGTCCGTTAGCACGATAACTGCCGTGAAAATGACTTAATCAAAATGAAATTTTAGTATGTTGATCAGACGGTCTGTAGGACCTAAGGGAATATAAATGAATAATTTCACTCACTTAGTTTTGGATTGAACCCGGGTCGAAAAAATGAAATACATTGAACCCTATGGGACCTAATTTTTCAAACATTTTTTAAGCGGATTTAAAATTCACAAATTGCTTCGAAAATCTTAGGTAATATTTAAATTGTTCCATAAAATATATAAAAAAAAAATTCAGCGAAATATATTCAGTAGTTTTTTAAATAAAAATTAAAATAATAATTACACCTCTTATATGAAGCGATCACTTGACCATGATATGAAAAGATCACGTGACCCACTTCAAAATGATATATGGCATCCATCTTGTCTCAAAATCGTGATTTTTAAAGTTCTTTTTAATTCATATTGAGTGTTGTTTCCGTCCTAAAACCATTCAATTTTTGCTTAAATTCTGTGTATCTACATATTGAAACAACGCAATTACAATATATTTGAGTTTAAATGATCATCCAAATTTGATTATTTCCACAACGAAGCCTATTTTTCACTTATGTAAAATGTAAACAGCAAAATATGTGGAATGAGTTGTATTAGAATTGCTGTATTTCTTTAACACAAAATCATTTAGTTCATGGAGTCTGCATAGCTGATATGAATGAAATATTCATTGATTTTACAAAGAGAGGAACGATTTTTTTCGATGAAGTTTCACGCATAGAGTTTAATTACTTGTAGCTCCATGGTCTTAATTTTTAAATAAAATAAAATAATTTAGTACTGTGATGAATGAAATGATTGGGGAAATGTTATGAATGAAATGCTGCTTTTATAGAGAGAGAAAGGCGTGTTATTTTTTCTATGTCATCATTTGAATGAATTTCAGTTGTTTTCGATGATGTTTTCAAATATAATAAATTATCGTAGTATTATGATAATTCTAAAATTATTACCGAGGAATGTATCACATTTTAGAGATGTTTAAACCAGGCAATTTATATTTCAATGCCGGCATTTGAATGCAGTTCATTTTTTTTATGAAGGTTTAAGTTTTCAAATATAATAAATTAATGTAGTATTGTGATAAGTTTTAAAATATTACCGTGGAATGTATTGTATTTTAGACTTGTTTAAATAAAATTGCATTGGAGTTGGAAAGTGTTTCATAATCAATGCTTTAAGCATGATTGATCTTTCTTGTTAACACTTTCCAACATGAGAAGTGTTTATGACTTTGTTCATTCTGTCTGTCCGTCCGTTCACACGATAACTGCAGTAAAAATAACTTTATCAAAATGAAATTTTAGAATGTTGTTGAGACGGTCTGTGGGACATAAGGGACTGTAAATGAATAATATACCCCAATTAAATTTGGATTGAACCCGGGTTGAAAAATTGAAATACATTGAACCCTATGGGATCTAATTTTTCCAACATTTTTAAGCGAAATTAATATTCACAAATTGCTTCGAAAATTT
This sequence comes from Amaurobius ferox, assembly GCA_951213105.1. Classification (NCBI taxonomy): domain Eukaryota; kingdom Metazoa; phylum Arthropoda; class Arachnida; order Araneae; family Amaurobiidae; genus Amaurobius; species Amaurobius ferox. The sequence goes on along the minus strand of OX578150.1, from coordinate 103,644,907 downwards.
TAGGAAATATTCAAATTATTCCGTAAAATATATAAAAAAAATTCAGCATAATATGTTCGGTAGTTTTTTAAATAAAAATAAAAATAATAATTGCACCCATATTATATGAAGAGATCATGTGACCCATTTCAAAATAAAATATGGTATCCGTCTTTTTTCCCAGTGTAAATATTGTGATTTTTAAAGTTCTTTTAAATTTATATTTAGTGTTGCATCCTTCCTAAAACCGCTTTAATTTTTGCGCATTTTCTGTACATCTATATACTGTGCCAACGCAATTACAATATTTTTTAGTTTAAGTGATCATTAAACTTTGATGATTTCTACAACGAAGCCTAATTTTAATGGATGCAGAATGTAAACAAGTGATTGTAGGATGAGGTGCATAAGCATTGCTAAATTTTTTTTTAAGAAATTTTAGCTCTGGAGTCTGGAATCAAAGTGGTATGAATGAAATTTTCATTGCTTAGCCAGGCGATTTATATTTCGATGACGTTATTTGAATAAAGTTAATTTTTTTTCGATGAGGTTTTAATTTTTCCAATATAATAAATTATTGTAGTACTGTGATAATTTAAAATATATCAGAGCGGACTCTGTATCGCATTTTAGAGATGTTTAAATAAAATTGCATTTCAGTTGGAAAGTGCTTCATAATCAATACTTTATGCATGATCGATCTTCCTTGTTCTTACACTGACACTGATTGCGAAATATATGGAAGCAAAAAACACTGAAAATAAATATAAGAGCAAGCAAATGGACAAAAACATGCACTCTATTTTTTTAACCAATGATGATATGACACATATAAGTATACAGACGCCGTTAAAGCATGTGGAATATAATTTCCGATTCCCAATCAATAAGTCCTCCCAACAAGAAATATCGATAACAATGCCGGAAATGAATATCCGGGGCTTATGCGGGATCAAGACAAAAACAATGAACGGCTAGACGAAGACGGAAGTACTGGTGGTTGGACGGGTATGAAGTTAATCGCATTGTTATTGTGTCCATAGATTTTAATACGGTTCTAATGGATATTTATATGACAAGCGCTTTGTCATAGTGAAATGAATACGATCAAAGCTTCTGTCAAATTTATTCTAGACATGAAATACATTCCCATTGCAAATAACAGTATCTGTGAACCGGTTTCGCGATTAGTATGCGCTCATCAACATGTAATAACCGATAATTGCAATACCAGCAAGTACGTGCCCACAATATTGTGGTTGTTCGCGGGTTTCATGTACCCCAGTATTCAACGAAGAGCATGTGTCTATTTTCTGTAAGGAATTTTAGTTCGAATATTGGTTGTTATTAGGGTGACCAACCCTCCCGTATTTCCTGGGAACTCCCGTATTTGAGATTTTTTTGGGGGGATCCTCCCGCTTCCCGTATTGACCTTCTATTTCTCCCGTAAATTTCTTTAAAAAACAAAAACGCAAAATTTGAATTATATATTATTCCCGCGAAATACATTCCTGTATAAATGGTAGGATTGGGGTTTATTTTCCCTTTGTTTATTGTCAGAGACGTGGGCGCGACTACGTGTAAATAATTTGCGTGAAAATAAAGAACAAACAAGTAAATGTGCCAAACCTTAATAAGATTTTAGGCTTTGTTTTAAGTATCCCCGGGTCAAATACCCATACTGAAAGAAATTTTTCGCTGATGAGCAACAAATGGATTGATCAGAGAAATCAAAGCAGCTTACAACTGATTAAGTCAAAGCTAATGATAACAATTAATTATGACTATAGCTGTAAAGAGTTTTTAAAATTTGCACAAGAAAATAACAAAGTGCTTAGTTCTGCAGCATCGGTGGACAAATGCGTATAGGTTAGAACTAAGAAACATGCAAATTTGTACATTTGTATTCCATATTGTGTCCTGTATATAATATACATTGTAAATTAATTGTTTTTCTTATTATTATCCATTTCATGAACATTTTCTGGAGCGACGGTTCGTTGCCCTGCGCCGCGCTGCTAAAAATTTGTCGAGACTACATCTCCCTTAAATTCATGGCCGAAAGTTGGTCACCCTAGTTGTTATTGTGTTATAAGTAATTTTTGCAAACTATGCAACAGCTTCCCCGATAATCTCCATGTCTTTTATTCATCGGAAATAGATGTTAAAAATCATGCGTTGTAAGTATTTTATATTTTAATGTATTTATTGATTTGTAGGTGTTTTCGAAAATCATTTGTTGTTAATTTTTTTGAAAAATGTGCAATATCTCAAGAACGGTTCATGCTAGCTTTCCAAAATTTATGTCAATCGTTTTCTAAGGAAAAATTACATAAGAAATGTCTATTTGTGTAACTTTATTAAAGGTTTTGATTTTTTGATTTTTTTCAAAATTTCACTCGAAAATTTAGGAGGGTTCTGAACATTCGATTGTGTTTAAAACAACAGACTTACAGTATTCATGGATTGTGATTTTTGTACCAAATTTCATCTGAATCGCTCCATTCGTTCGTGAGACATCGTCTCCAAAGTCTCACTGACACACACACACACACACATACACACATACTTTTACACACATACACACAGACATCACCTCAAAAATGTTCGATTTGTGATCAGGGATGCTTGAAACGTACTCTCCCGTTGAAAACTCGAATTTTAGACCCCGTCACAATACTTTCCTTATACATTATGTATATAAGGAGAGTAATTAATAAAATAAAAAATTTTGCGTTTCATTCATAATAAAGTCAATTTTATTCTGCTGCCTTGTCTAAACGTTTGAATGTGGAGAGGAGAGAGAGTTAAATTGTATACATTTCTTTAGATATTTACTTTCTACATCTTGCGAGAGACAAAAATTCTTCGCACTAATTTTGCAACGCTCAACTTTGTAATTGACATTTCCCCTTATATCTAACAGGAAGCGAGATCCTAGGTAAGGAATCCACCGTAACCTGATATGGAAGGAGGTGAAATCCCCTAACGGTGCCATATCCTGTAGCGCCATTGTGGTTTTTAATACACCTGCATAGAAAATAAACTATAACTTTGGCCCTTGACAGCATTTATAACACATGAAATGCATTCATACGACACGGAGAGTATCTGAGTAAATAGATGCACCTTTAAAAGAACATTGCAGATTTATATTTCATATATTCTCTAAATATATGAAAACATTTACTGGAATGCAGTTTAATTCAGCGTTCTTATACCAGAATCCGTTAACATTTTTTGTCTCAAATTTTACAAGAAATTTCTTTAAAAATCGGTATTGTGGGTCCAAATTATTAAAAAAATCTGATGTGGGCAGCACATGACTTTCCTTATATAATGCAGTGAATTTACTACTTTTACAGTAAAAACAATAGATTGTTTTCATAGTAGTTATTTATATTATTCTCAAGATATTGAATTTTCGTCAATGAGTCGTCATTTTCCATGATGTCATCATCAATGAGTCGTCATTGATTTAGCGTCATTTTTATCCACTTGGAGAGCTTTTCGTTAATTTAGCGACATTTAAAAAGTCGCCAAGTTGGCGACATTCTTCCAAATACGTCACCAAAATCTCGCCAAGCGTTATGGACGAAGAAATACATTATTCTTACAGCAGATAAATGACTATTGGCGTTAAAATACAAAAGTATTACTCAAAGTATCTTTTTTCATGAATGGAACGAGCTAGATTCACGAGAATGATGTCACCAAATATATCGCATGGTATTACATATGAAAAGTGAACGTGTTTCTCAGTAGGAAATATATTTTATAATTTTACATGACTTTTTGATAATTGTTTTTGAAAAATGTGCAATATCTCGACGACGGTTCATGCTAGCGTTCTGAAATTTATGCCAATCGTTTTCTAATGAAAAATTACATAAGAAATGTCTATTTGCGTAACTATATTAGCGGTTATGATTTTTTGAAGATTTTTTCAAAATGTTACTCGAAAATTTAGGGGGTTCTGAACATACGGTTGCGTATAAAAACAATAGGCTTCCAGTGTTTACGGATTGGGATTTTTGTACCAAATTTCGTTCGAATCGGTCCATTCGGTCGTCAGTTATCATTTCCACAGACTCACACACACACACACACACACACACACACACACACAAACAGACATCACTTCAAAAATGTTCTATTCGTGATCAGGGATGCTTGAAACGTGCTCTCCCGTCGAAAACTCGAATTCGAATTTTCGACTCCGTCACAATACTTTCCTTATACATTATGTATATAAGGAAAGTAATTATAGCGTGTTACCCTTCACTTTAAAAGTCTTGAAAAATCTTCTTGATTGATACCATGCTTGACAATGTACCCTCCGTGGGGGAGGGGGACTTGACCCCTAGATTGCTGATGACATCACAAACAGTAAACTTTGTATTGTGGCTATTTTTCACAGCAATAATTGAAATTATGAAGTTTCGCCCAGCCATAAATAAACCCTTTTATGCATGATTATGTCAAATATTGTCCTATGCTGCCATGTTAAAAAAATCTGATGTGGGCAACACATGACTTTCCTTATATAATGCAATGAATTTACTACTTTTACAGTTAAAAAAAATGTTATTCTTATAGTAGATACTTATATTCCTTCCAAGATATTGAATTTTCTTCAATGAGTCGTCATTTTCATTGATTTACCGTCATTTTTATCTATTTGGTGAGATTTTTGTTAAAAAGTCGCCAAGTAGGCGACATTCCGTCAAATTCGTCAGCAGAATCTCGCCAAGCGTTATGGACGGTGAAATAAGACATTCTTATACCAGATAAATGACTATTGGCGTTCAAATACAAAAGTATTACTCAAAGTATCTTTTCTCATGAATGGAACGCGCTAGATCCACGAGAATGATGTCACCAAATTTATCGCGGGACATCGCATATGAAAAGTGAACATGTTTCTCAACAGTTAATATATTTTTTTAATTTATGGGATTTTTTTATACATTTATTTGGAAAATGTGCAATATCTCGAGAACAGATCATGCTAGCGTTCTAAAGTTTATGTCAGTCGTCTTTTAAGGATAAATTACATAAGAAATGTCTATTTGCGTCACGGATTGTGACTTTTGTACCAAATTTCATTCGAATCGCTTCATTCGTTCGTGAGATATCGTCTCCACAGACTCACTGACACACACCCACACCCACACACATACTTTCGCATACACACACACACAAACACACACAGAGAGAGACATCACCTCAAAAATGGTTGATTCGTGATCAGGGATGCTTGAAACGTGCTCTCCCGTCGAAAACTCGAATTCGAATTTCCGACCCCGTCACAATACTTTCCTTATACATTATGTATATAAGGAAAGTAAAAATATAAAATTGCGAATAAATTTCGATATTTTCCCTCGAATTTAAAAAAAAATATATATCCAGTTCTAGATTTTTTGATAATAAAGCTGAATATAAAGTTTCGTGAAAATCCATTAATATTTGTGGCCGCTATCTTGTAGACAGAAAATCGACAAAAGTCATCAGACACACAGACGGATATCACTGAAATAGTCAAAATGTATTCATGAGGTCCTAAAACATATATTGGTATCAAAATCTCAAATTCCAAAATTTTCGTAAAAAAATACTTTTTTTTTTTACTATACTGCATAATACCAGAAAGTAAAAATCTGATGTGGGCAGCACATGACTTTCCCAGCAGACTTATATACACATTCTCTTTATTTTAATTAAATTTAATTCACTTATAATTCAATTTTCGTTCTCATTTGGTAACTGGATTCATTTTCAAAGGTGACGTAGAGAAAAAACAATAATATCACGAGAACGGCTGGTCCTAGTGTAATAGGGTTGGTCTTATTCACTTCTTCGTTAAAAATTACGTATACAACAAGCATTTAATGGATATATTTCAGCATACGTAGTTTTTTATTTTAGATCTTGTCGTTTTTGCGGGCTATTTTGCCAAAAAAGGCAGGTTATTTTTTTTTTAATCATACCAATATCTAATCAGCACCAGGGTAACTCACAAGCGACTTATCTACCAAATTTTGTGAAATTCGGTCAATTAGTTTTTTAGTTAGAGTGGATACAAAATCTGCACTGACAGACGCAGAGACAGACACACACACAGACGTCACGCTAAAAATAGTTTTTTTGTATTCTAGAGGTCTCGAAACGTGTAGATCCGTCGAAAACTCGAGTTGCGATTTTCGGCGTGATTCCAATACTTTCCCTATACATTACCATGTATTGCAAGGAAAGTAAAAATCTGATGTGGGCTGCACATGACTTTCCCTGCAGAATGAATTTCATATTTTCTTTATTTTTTTAATAAATCGTTGGATTGAGTTTTATTGCACCAAATTACACCGAATTTGCATTTTTAATTCAATTTTTGTTTTTATTTGGTAATTGGACATTTTCCCGAAATCGGCGTAACAAAAATGCAAGAAATCTCAAATATCTTGTGAACGGTTAGTCGTAAAGTATAATGAAGTGTGTTATATTCTTTATCCTCGTCAAAAATTGCGTATAAAACAAAAATTCAGGCAGGTTGTTCTTTTCCGAATCGTATCAAAATCTAAACAACACCAGGGTGACCTACAAGTGACTTATGTACCAAATTTTGTAAAATTTGATCAATTAGTTTTTCAGTTACATGGGAGACAGGCAATTTTTGAGGGCCATTTCGCAAAAAAAGGCGGGTTGGTTTATTCCGAATAGTACCTAAAACTAATCAGAACCAGGGTCACATACAAGTGACTTATCTACCAAATTTTATGATATTCGGTCCATTAGTTTTTGAGTTAGAATGGATATATACATTGCACAGACAGACACACGGACAGACAGACAGACAAACAGATAGACACACAGACAGACACATACACAGACGTGACGCTAAAAATAGTTTTTTTGTATTCTAGAGGTCTCGAAACGTGTAGATCCGTCGAAAACTCGAGTTGCGATTTTCGACATGCTCCCAATACTTTCCCTATACATTACCATGTATTGCAGGGAAAGTAAAAATCTGATGTGGACAGCACATGACTTTCCCTGCAGACTTATATCCACGTTCTGTTTATTTTAATTAAATTTATTTCACTTTTAATTCAATTTTCTTTCTCATTCGGTAACCGGACTTAATTTCATAGGTGGCGTAGAGAAAATACGAAAAACTAAAATATCTCGAGAACGGCTAGTCCTAGTGTAATGGGGTTGGTCTTATTCTTTTCTTCGTTAAAAATTACGTATTAAACAAGCATTTAGCGGATATATTTGAGCATGCGTAGTTCTTTAGTTTAGATTTTGATGATTTTTGCGGGCCATTTTTTAAGAAAAGGCAGGTTATTTTTTTTCGAATCGTACCAAAATCTAATCAGCACCAGGATGACTTACAAGTGACTCATCTACCGAATTTTGTGAAAATCGGTCCAGTAGTTTTTTAGCTAGAGTGGATACAAGCTTTTGCGGGCCATTTCGCAAAAAAGGCGGGTTCTTTTATTCCGAATCGTATCCAAAACTAATCAGCACTAGCCCCGCCCACAAGTGACTTACCTACCAAATTTTGTGAAATTCGGTCCATTAGTTTTTTAGTTACAGTGGATACAAAATCTGCACAGACAGACAGACACACAGACAGACAGACAGACACACAGACAGACAGACAGACACACAGACAGACAGACAGACAGACACACGCACAGACGTCACGCTAAAAATGGTTTTTTCGTATTCTAGAGGTCTCGAAACGTGTAGATCCGTCGAAAACTCGAGTTGTGATTTTCGGTATGATTCCAATACTTTCCCTATACATTACCATGTATTGCAGGGAAAGTAAAAATGCATGAAATTGAAATTCAATTATTTTTAACAGTAAAATAATTATCCAAATGAACCCCACTTACTATTTGTTCATATCTCTCATTTCTTCGTAATTCGTTTCGGCAGCAATTACTTCTAAATACAATGTATCCTTCAAACTATTTACAATGTTTTTCTTTCGTCGACAATCCCCATTAAAATTCATACAATCACCAGAGGTTATTATGGTTAGGGTTACCCTCATAAAATATTTTTCAATAAAGTTATTATATTATGAGTAATATTTTACCTAAAATCTCAACATTTTGTTACTATTTAATACGATAAGCAAATTATATACGGGCCAATAATTGCAAACAACAATAATAGTAGCAGTATTTCAATTATACAGAATAAAGTGATTGCTAATTCCAATTACATTGCAAGTTCTGAAAGCTTGTTTGCTCGCTGCGATAATGCTGGTATTGATATAATGAAGAAAAAATCTGATGTCGGCAGCACATGACTTTCCTTATATAATGCAATGAATTTACTACTTTTACAGTGAAAACAAATGTTATTCTTATAGTAGATACTTATATTCTTTCCAAGATGTTGAATTTTCTTCAATTAGTCGTCATTTTCATTGATGTAGCGCCACTTTTACCCATTTGGCAAGATTGTCGTTAACTTGACAACATTTAAAAATGTCGCCATGTTGGCGATATTCCGCTAAATTCGTCGCCAAAATCTCGCAAAGCGTTATGGACGGAGAAATAAGTTATTCTTACAGCGGATAAATGACTATTGACGTTCAAATACAAAATTATTACTCAAAGTATCTTTTCTCGTGAATGGAACGAGTTAGACAGACGAGAATGATGTCACCAAATTTATCGCATGATATTGCATATGAAAAGTGAACATGTTTCTTAACAGTTAATATTTTTTTTTAATTTATGGGATTTTTCAATAAATTTATTTGAAAAATGTGCAATATCTCGAGAACGGTTCATTCTAGCGTTCTAAAGTTTATGACAATCGTTTTCTAAGGAAAACTTACATGAGAAATGTCTGTTTGCGTAACTTTATTAAAGGGTTTGATTTTTTGATGATTTTTTCAAAATTTCACTCGAAAATTTGGGGGGGTTCTGAGCATTCGATTATGTTTTAAAACAATAGGCTTCCAGTATTCATGGATTGTGATTTTTGTTCCAAATTTCGTTCGAATCGGTTCATTCGTTCGTCAGTTATCGTCTCCAAAGACTCACTGACACACACACACACACACACACACACACAGACATCACTTCAAAAATGTTCGATTCGTGATCAGGCATGCTTGAAACGTGATCTCCCATCGAAAACTCGAATTGGAATTTTCGACCCCGTCACAATACTTTCCTTAAACATTATGTATATAAAGAAAGTAATTAATGACAAAATAGGATATCTGAAAATTAATATAAAAATTCTTGTGGAATAAATGTGCACCTAGACCCACGTGAACCTAGTCGATAAAGTTCAGACTGAGGGATTCTACTTAGCTAAAGTAGAATCGCCCTATTGCAGTAATAGATACTCTCCTATTGCATTAATAGATACTGCCGTATTGCATTAATAGATACTACCCTAGTGCATTAATAAATACTACGATATTACTTTATTACTTGAATAGATACTGCCCTATTTGCATTAATAGATACTGCGATACTACCCTATTGCATTAATAGATACTGCTCTATTGCATGAATAGATACTGATCTATTGCATTAATAGATACTGTCCTATTGCATTAATATATATTTACCTTTTTCAATAATAGATACTTTCCTGTTGCATTGTAGACACTGCCCTATTGCGTTAATTTGAGTTTCATTGCACAATATAACAGGGACACTTTTACTTTCCCTGCAATACTTGGTAATGTAAAGGGAAAGTATTGGAATCGTGTCAAAAATCGCAACTGGAGTTTTCGACGGACATTTTGGGACCCATAGAACACAGAAAAAATTGTTTTTAGGGTGACGTCTATGTTTATGTACGTCTGTGAAATGTATGTATCCACTCTAACTAAAAAAATCTGATGTGGGCAACACATGACATTCCTTATATAATGCAATGAATTTACTATTTTTACATTTAAAAAAAATGTTATTCTTAGAGTAGATACTTATAGTCTTTCCAAGATATTGAATTTTCTTCAATTAGTCGTCATTTTCATTGATTTAGCGGCATTTTTATCTATTTGGCGAGATTTTTGTTAATTTGGCAACAATTAAAAATGCCGCCAAGTTGGAGACATTCCGCCAAATTCGTCGCCAAAATCTCGCCAAGCGTTATGGACGGAGAAATAAGTTATTCTTACAGCAGATAAATGACAATCGGCGTTCAAATACAAAAGTATTACTCAAAGTATCTTTTTTCATGAATGGAACGAGCTAGATCCACGAGAATGATGTCACCCAATTTATCACACGGTATTATATATGAAAAGTGAACATGTTTCTCAATAGGAAATATTTTTTTTTATTTTATATAACTTTTTGATAATATTTTTGACATATGTGCAATATCTCGAGAACGGTTCATGTTAACGTTCTAAAATTTACGTTAATCGTTTTCTAATGATCAATTACATAAGACATATCTATTTGCGTAACTTTATTAGCGGTTTTGATTTTTTGATGATTTTTTTCAAAATTTCACTCGAAAATTTAGGGGGGTTCTGAACATTCGATTGCGTATAGAAACAATAGGCTTCCAGTGTTTACGGATTGTAATTTTTGTACCAAATTTCGTTCGAATCGGTCCATTCGTTCGTCAGTTATCGTCTCCACAGTCTCACTGACACACACACACAGAGAGAGAGAGAGAGAGATACAGACATCACTTCAAAAATGTTCGATTCGTGATCAGGGATGCCTGAAACGTGCTCTCCCGTCGAAAACTCGAATTCGAATTTTCTACCCCGTCACAATACTTTCCTTATACATTATTGTATATAAGGAAAGTAAAAATAATCGGCCAAGTTTCATAAAATTCTATTGTTAAGTCAGTTGTGGATAACACTGGTGTTAACTAGATTTTGGTACAATTCGGAATAAAAGAACCTGCATTCTTTTGCGAAATGACCCGCAAAAATCGCATGTATTTACTCTAGCTAAAAGACTGATTAACCCAAAATGATTTCACAAAATTTGGTAGATAAGTAAATAAATGACTTTGGAGTTATCTTGATGCTGATTAGATTTTGGTACGATCCGTAAAAGTAGAACCTGTATTTTTTTTAACGCAACAGCACGCAAAAATCTTCAATATCTAAAATATAAGACTACTTATATGCTCAAATGCATCAATTAAATGCTTGTTGTTTTATACATAAATTTTGACGATAACAAGAAAAGGACCAAAACCATTACCCTGGGACTAATCGTTCTCGAGGTATTTTAGTACCACTCGCGTTTTTACTAAGCCACTACTGAAAATATGTCCAGGTAACAAATAAAAACGAAAATTGAATTAAAAGTGCAAATTCAATGTTAACTTCGACAATTAAGTTCAGTTTAATGAATTGTTAAAGAAATAAAGGGAAGATGAATTTAAATTTGCAGAGAAAGTCATGTGCTGCCTACATCATTTTTTTTTTTTAAATAACTCCGAATTTTGTAGTTATTAATTCGTTATTGTTTTCATTTGGCTAGTGAACGCACTTTTAAACGGCGGCATCACCACAATGCCAAGAAAATAATATCTAGAGAACGGCTCTTCCTAGTGTAATGAGATTGATCTTGTATTTGTTGTCTAAAATTACGTACAAAAGAACTTATTAATCAGTACATTTGAGCATACTCATTTTTTTAAATTTCAGATTTTTACGATATTTGCTGATCATTTCTCAAAAAATCTGATGTGGGCAGCACATGACTTTCACTACAGATTCAACTTCATTTTCTCTTTATTTCTTTAATAAATTCATTAAATTGAGTTTAATTGCATAATTTATATAGCACGGATAATTAAATGAAATTACACTGAATTCGCACTTTTAAATCAATTTTCGTCATCATTTGATAACTGGACTTATTTTTAAAGGGAGGTGTAGCAAAAATGCGAAAAAACAAAAATATCTCGAGAACGGTTAGACCGAGAGCGACGGAATTGGTCTTATTCTTTTCATAGTCAAAAATTACGTATAAAACAAGCATTTAATTGTTGCATTTGAACATATGTTGTCTTTTATTTTATAATTTGACAATTTTGGGGGGTTATTTCGTAAAAAAGGCAGGTTCTTTTTTTCCGAATCGTACTAAAATCGAATCAGCACCAGGGTAATCTTCAAGTGACTTAACTACTGAACTTTGTGAAATTTGGTCAATGAGTTTTTTAACTAGACTGGATACATGCGATTTTTGAGCGCATTTCACAAAAAAAAAATAATAATAAATAAATAAAAGCAAGTTCTAATCTTGTCAATTTGGTCAATTAGTTTTTGAGTTAGAGAGAATACATACACTGAACAGATAGACACACAGGCAAACATTTGCACGCTCCCAGAACTGCCGCCGTGTACATGCGGAGTACGATCACGTTAAACATGTGGGTTCGTAAATCCTTCCGAGAGGTTGGTGGTAGGGGAAGGAGGGTACGGTCCCTGTGGATGCCTCCCCCACTGGGTTCCGGTGTAAATTAGGAGGCACTTCCCGGCCGTCCAAACCGTTACCTTACACCTTTCTGGCATTTTCCCGGCCGTTCAAACAGTTACCTTTCACCTTTCTGGTATTTCCCCGGCCGTCCAATTAGATACTCAAGTCCTCAGGATGAGTCGGACGGTCTGGGTCTTCTACACCTTTCTGGTAGGTCGGACGGTCTGGGTCTCAACAACAACACAGGCAGACGTCTTACTAAAAGTAGTTTTTCGTGTTCTATATGTCCCAAAATGTTTGGATCCGTTAAAATCCCATTTGTTATTTTCGATATGATTACAATACCCTCCATATATATTACCATGTATTGCATGGAAAGTGAAAATCTGATGTGAACAGCACATGACTTTCCCCCCAGACTCATATTCACGTTCTCTTTATTTCTTCGATAATTCATTATATTGAGTTTAATTGCACATCGATAATTATTTAAAATTACACTGAATTTGCACTTTTATTTCAATGTTCGTTCTCGTTTGGTGACTGGGCCTATTTTCGAAGGTGGTGTAACGAAAATCTCGAGAACTGCTAGTTCTAGTGTATTGGGGTTGTTCTTATTCTTTTCATCGTTAAAAATTACGCATAAAACAAGCATTTAATTGATATATTTGAGCGTACGTTATTTTAGATTTTGACGATTTTTGCGGGCCATTTCGCAAAAAAAGGCAGGCTACTTTTTTCTGAATCGTACCAAAATCTAATCAGCACCAAGATAATCCACGAGTGACTTAGCTAACAAATTTTGTAAAATTTAATCAATTAGTTTTTCAGCTAGAGTGGATGCAGGCAATTCTTGCCGGCTAATTCGCAAAAAATAGCAGTTTCTTTTATCTCGAATCGTACCAAAAACTAATCAACAGGGTCACACACAAGTGACGTACCTACCGAATTTTATGAAATTTGGTCCATTAGTTTTTTGAATTAGTGTGGATAAATACATTGCACAGACAGACACAGAGGTCAAGATAAAAATTGATTTTTCGTATTCTAGAGGTCACAAAACGTGTAGATCAGTCGAAAACTCGAGTTGCGATTTTCGACATGATTACAATACTTTCTATATACTGCATTGTATATAATGCATATAATGCGTCATATAATGCATTGCAGGGAAAGTAAAAAGTCAGGTTTCTCTTTATCTAAATCGTACCAATTCAAATATGTATCAGAATACCTCATAATTTTGTACATACATCGTGGTACATACAGACCAAATTGTACATCCTTTTGTACGTACGTACAGTCACACACACGTCCTTCCAAGAGGTCGGTGGTAGGGGAAGGAGTGTACCGTCCCTGTGGATGCCTCCCCCACTGGGTTCCGGTCTAAATTGGGTGGCACTACCGGCCGTCCAAACGGTTACCTTACACCTTTCTGGTAGGTCAGACGGTCTGGGTCTCAACACACACACACACACACACACACACACACACACACACACACACACACACACGTCGCGCTTAAAATAGCGGATTCTTGGTCTTCCCTTCCCACGAAACTTGTTGATCGAAAATTTGAGTTCCAATTTTCGACACAATTCCAATACTTTCCCTGTACATTACCATGTATTGCAGGGAAAGTAAAAATATCACTGTTCAAAACTACATATTATCTGTAATGTTAAAAGATTATTTTATGTAATATTTTTTGCAATAACATGGCTGTTATTCCATTTCGATTAATTTGAATGTTGTCACAACAGATTTTGTTCGAAATAATCACTAGCATATTTAATATAACAATGGATTTAGACACATGACAGCGATAAAATAGATTTTCTTCCTTTTTAATAAAACATATAGATCTTTCCATGCTTATCCAAACATCTAGACAAAAGAAATGTCTGCAAGAATAACTTAAAAAGATAAGAGTTAAGAAACTTTGCAAAACAGCTTCATGGTCGTTTGTTTTCTATTATATTACTTTCCCTACATACATGGTATAATGTATAGGGAAAGTATTGTGACGGGGTCGACAATTCGAGTTCAAATTTTCGACCGGAAGAGCACTTTTCAAAGATCCTTGAACACGAGTCGAACGTTTTTCAGGTGAAGTCTCTGTGTGTGTAATATTGTTGCGAACGTACAAAATGATCTTTCTCACTGGAGTCTCTCATGAAAACCCGACGGAGAAAACTCCCGTACAAACAACCTTTCCTATGATGTGAATCTAGATTTGCTATGTGCTGAAGTTCGGAGGGAGGGTTGCTGTATTTGACGATTTATCGTCAATTTGGCGACATTTGGTGAAATTTCATAGGTTCGAGAAACATCTCGAAATGACTAATATTCTACGAGATATGAGAGATTTCCAAAAGTTTCTATAGGGAGTCTATAAAAGGAGTTATCACTCAGTTGGAGAGCAGTTGATATCTACATTGAACTGTAACATTCGTCAATGTTTTGAGAATAGTAGTCGCTGTTTTGTGAAATAAGTGAAGCATTTAAGTACTGTTTCACTGTACATCATTCCTGTTTACGCTATTTTTTGTGAATAAACGTGTTAGTTATCCAGAATTTGGACACATTCTTGTATCCTAAGCGCATACCCATGATTCCAGAGGGTACGTCGTAACAGTATGTTAGTGTGTGTGTATATATATGTTTGTGTGTATATATATGTTTGTGTGTATATATTTGTGTGTATGTATGTTAGAGTGTATGTATATATTCTAGTTTTTACGTGTTTGTGAGTGTATGTATGTCAGTGTGTGCGTATGTCAGATTGTATGTTAATGCGTGTGTGTGGGGGGGGGGGGAGGGGGTGTAGGTGTGTGCGTCCGTGAGCCTGTGGAGGCAATATCTCACGAACGAATAAGACGTTTCGAATATAATTCAGTACGATTATTGCAAGCAGTGAATATGAAAACAACATTGAATTTAAGCGTGATCGAAAGTTTAGAAGAACACTAATTTTTGAGTAAATTTTTGAAAAATTCGTTAAAAATTGAGTACTTTCAATATTGATTTAAAAAATAATAATCATTTAAGACTCAAATTTTCTTTGAAAAATGAATTATATAAATTTTAGAACAATAACACAAACCATTCTTAAAATATTGCATAATTTTCGAATAAACTTCTAAAAAATACATCATGTAAAAAATCAAGAAGTAGTGCACGTCATTCAAATAAATATATCAAAATTTTATACAAAATTAAAAAAGTAATTAAAATTGTCACTTTCTATGTGCAATATTATGCCACATCATTCTCGTGAATATAGATCGTTCCATTCACATGAGAAGATCATTTTTGAAATAGTTTTGAATTTTGATGATTAAGAATTTACCAACATTCATTTATTTCATGTAATTGATATTAATTAAATAGTAACTGTATTTTGATGAGGATTTTATACGTGTTTATAAATAAGCCATTAGTTTGGATTCCACAGAACAAAGTTTCCAAAAGTGACCAATTTCAAATTACGTGGCGTTATATCGATGCCAGAAACATTGTTCTGTGGATTTTGTACACCCTTATTTCGTTGTGAAATAATTAATATTACCGCATTATGTAAGGATGCCCATGTTCTGTCCAAATCAGATTTTATAAGAAAGAATTACTAACATCTTTAACATAACAATAGAGAAGCGCGTGTCAGAGATGAAGCAGATTTCGTTTTTCTTTAATGAAAACATATAGTTAGTTCTCGTCATGCTTATCAAAACAGCTACACAAAAGAAATGTCTGTTTGAATAACTTGAAAAGATAAAAATTCAAGATCTTTACAAAGAAGCTTCATGGTCGTTTGCATTCTGTATTACTTTCCCTACAGTACATAGTAACGTATAGGGAAAGTATTGGAGTTGTGTCGAAAATCAGAACTGGAGTTTTCGACGGATCTAAACGTTTCGGGCACTTTAGAATATGATAAACCTATTTTTAGCGCGAAAGTCTCAATCTCTTTCTCTTTTTTTCTCTCTCTCTTACACATACACACACACACACACACACATACACACACACACACAAACTCTCTCTCTATGTATGTGTGCGTGCGTGTGTGCGTGCGTGTATGTGTGTGTGCGTGCGTGCGTATATGCGTGTGTGTATGTGTGTGTGTGCGTGCGTTCGTATGTGTGTGCGTATGTGTGTGCGTGCGTGCGTGTGTGTATGTGTGAGTGTGCATGTGTGTGTGCGCGCGCAATGTATGCGTGTGTATGCGTGCGTGTGTGTGTATACGCGTGTGCATGTGTGTGCGCGTGTGTGTGCGTGCGTGCATACGTGTGTGTGCGTGTGTGTGTGTACGCGTGCAATGTATGCATCCACTTTAGCTCAAAAACTATTTGACGAAATTGTACAAAATTAAGTAAATAAGTCACTTGTAGGTCACTCTTTTGCTGATTCGATTTTGGGTTCAATTAAAAGAAAAAAAAACTTTTTCTTTTATTTTTTTGCAAATTAGCTCTCAAAAAATCTTCAAATTCTGAAATATAAGACTAAGTAGGCTGAAATGTAATAACTAAATGCTTGCTTCATAAGCAATTAATAGCAACAAAGCGAATAAGATCAACATCATTATTGTTTTTTTAGTCGCTGCAGCTCAGAGAAGGTCAAAGCCGTCACAATCAGTCTTCGCAGCCGGGATCCATCACACGCCACACCTCTCCAGTTCGTAATTCCAGTTAGAGCAATGGCACGAACGTAAATAAACAATCTACGTAGTAAAATGCACAGAAACGTAAAGGCAGAAAGGCATTATTACTTTCCTTATATACAATAATGTATAAGGAAAGTATTGTGACGGGGTCGAAAATTCGAATTCGAGTTTTCGACGAGAGAGCACGTTTCAAGCATCCCTGATCACGAATCGAACGTTTTTGAAGTGATGTGTGTGTGTGTGTGTGTGTCAGTGAGTCTGTGAAGACGACAACTGACAAACGAATGGACCGATTCGAACGAAATTTGGTACAAAAATTACAATCCATAAACACTGGAAGCCTATTGTTTCTATACGCAATCGAATGTTCAGAAACCCCCAAAATTTTCGAGTAAAATTTTGAAAAAATCGTCAAAAAATCAAAACTTCTAATAAAGTTACATAACTAAAGTTACATAGACATTGCTTACATGTCTAAAGTTACATAGACATTGCTTATGTAATTTTTTATTAGAAGACGATTGACATGAATTTTAGAACGCTAACATGAACCGTTCTAGAGATATTGCACATTTTTCAAAAAAATTATCAAAAAATCATATAAAATAAAAAAAAATATTTCCTATTGAGAAACGTGTTCACTTTTTGTATGTAATTCCATGCAATAAATTTGGTGACATCATTGTCGTGGATCTAGCTCGTTCCATTCATGAAAAAAGATACTTTGTGTAATACATTTGTATTTGAACGCCAATAGTCATTTATCTGCTATAAGAATAACTTCTTTCTCCGTCCATAACGCTTGGCGAAATTTTGGCGACGAACTTGGTGGAATGTTGCCAACTTGGCGACTTTTTTAAATGTTGCAAAATTGACGAAAAACTCACCAAATGCATAAAAATGACGCTAAATCAATGAAAATGACGACTCATTGACGAAGATTCAATATATTGGAAAGAAAATTATATCTACTATACAAATAATATATTGTTTTTTACTCTAAAAGTAGAAAATTCAGTGCATTATATAAGGAAAGTCATGTGCTGCCCAATTCAGATTTTTTTTTTACCGTAGCGAATAATGGTAACGATGACGGCAAATAAAAATTGAAACTAAACCCACTATACATCGAAATTTGCCTTTATATTGAAAATAAATTATTTAGAATACTTGAGTGACAATATATGTTTAAGATCTTATTCGGTAAAGTGCACTTTAAGTGATTTTAAGTGAATGTACACTACACAGATTAATATATACAGATGTTTCACTGCTACCCCAGCGCCCTCAACCGCCAACCAAAGTTAAATAAAATATCAAGATTGGCACGCTTGGCGATGGTCTGTGGCGGTTTTCGCCAAGACGTTCTGCTAATATAACCCTATTTGGCACCAAACGAAACACTTTGAATAATTTTGTTCTATCATCGATCGCGTGTTTATACGTTACTACATTTCTCTTCTATTTCGTATTTTATAATCAATTATTTTATCTTTTATGGATTACTAAAAGAAGAGGGATTACATTTACAAGGTATGTAATTTATTTTTATTTAAATAAAAATATTATTTGCTTTGCATCTCATATTTCATCCTATGCCCGTGTTCATCATAAGAAAATGGTGCAGTATTATCAAGAAGCAGTGACATTAGTTAAAAAACCTTTTCCTCATTTATATAAAATGTATAAAAATTGATATTGATATTGAAATTCGATACCTTTGATAATACATTTATGTAAATTTGTTATTTATTATAAGAATATAAGTGCATATATGTAGATTTGTTATTTATTATAAGAATATAAGTGCATTTATGTAAATTTCTTATTTATTATAAGAATATAAGTGCATTTAAAAAAATATATATATTAACAGCATCCCAGAATAAATTTAGAACTCAGCAATTTAACAACACGCTAGTATACTTTTTAGGCTGAAAATATTATATAATATTTCAGTCTTTTGGGTATGTTATGTTAGCTTGTAATTTTTGGTGTATAAAGATTTACAGTGATGTAATGCGTCAATTTTTTATTCAATTTACGATTACATGAATTAAATATATATCTATGTTTATTTATTTAAATTTACACATATTATAGAAAAAGGATTTTTAAATGCTTATCATGTTTATAGTTTAAAAAAATTATAAAAGTACAGTTACGTAATTTTTTTTTCTTTTGGCTGCATTAGCATAAAATCGCCAATTGAGCGATAGTCGCCAAATCTAGCAGTCGAGCTCTTTTTACGTCATAGCTGCGATGGTTGGCTCCTCGAACGTTAGTGTCTATGCGAAATCCTATGTTAACAATGTTGCCATAGGTTCCTATGGGAGTGAACCTTCTGAATATGGTATTCTGTAGTACACTACTACCCATTTTGACTGTAGTTGCTAGTTAAGAGTTCTGAAGATGTATACATTTACTAGAAAATTCTACAATTTACATACGAGTGTGAAGGAAAAGTCAAGATGGGTTTCGTCCAGAAAAGAGCACCAGGCGCGAAGCGCCTTTAATCTCCAATCTCTAGGTGTGGTTCTTATCTTCATACTGTGACATTATTTCATTTGCCCATAGTTGGAGGTTCGAGGTTTTTGATTTACTGTTTTTATTATTTGACTTAGCTCCTAGTGTGGCAGTTTGTTGCACATTTAGAGTTTGAGTAATTTTGGGGAGTTGATGCAGTTCTAAGGATTTCCTATCAATTTGGCAGTTTAAGGTTTAAGAACATTTTTTAGAAAACATTGATAGAGTTTTAATTTAATATCAACTATTTAAGTTGGGACTTACCTAATTCCGATTTTCAATATTAAGTACCGCGCGGGGTCTCTTACGTGATTTGGCTTTGCGATGATCATAGTCATGCAGATTGAATAGTAGTTCATTTGGAACAGATGGCAGATTTTTATAGAATTTAAGCGCTAGCTTTTTAATTTGGGCTCTAACAGTTTATATTTTGAAGTCTTTCCTAATTACCGAGTTTCTTAAGTATCTAGGAGCTTTCCTTATAATCCTTAGGGTTTTGTTTTGTTTTGTCTCTAGTAAGTCTATAGTAGCTTTACAGGCATATCCCCATACGGGTGCTGCATACAGCATTCCCGGGCGGATGACCGATTTATAAATTAGGAGTTTATTTTGATAACTTAGATTTCCGTTTCCTATCATTGGGTATAAGGCTCCTGTGGCCATATACGCTTTTTTGATTAAATTCGTTACGTGCTGTTTCCAGGTTAGGTGGGAATCTATCGTTACAACTAGGTATTTAGTAGATTTTTCCGCTTTTAGGGCATGGTTGTTTATGTACAGAGGCGGCGGAGGTTTACGTTTTCTAGAGAAATAAATCCAATGCCATTTATTGGGGTTTAATTTTATTCGCCATTTTTCCAGCCATGTTTGGAGTATGTCTAAGTGTTGTTGTAGCTGTCTGTGCATTACTGAGATAAGGATGTTTTGCAAGTATCGCACTGTCGTCTGCATAGAGTGCCAGCTCCGTGTCTAGGGTCCTGGGGATGTCATTTAGATATATGTTAAAGAGTGTCGGGCCCAGGATGGATCCTTGCGGAACACTACTTTTAATGAACTTGGGTGTAGACAAGTTGTCTTTTACTCTAACTTGGAAGTGTCTGTTATTTAGGTATGAGATTAAAAGTTTGACAAGTGCGTCAGGGACTTTTAGAGTGATCAATTTGTATGCTAATCCACAGTGCCACACTTTATCAAATGCTTTTTGTATGTCAAGAAAAATTGCAGCTGTGGGTGTCTTACTATTAAGTCCAGAAGATATGTACTCTACCACTCTCAGCAATTGATGAGTGGTGGAGTGTTTTGGCCGAAATCCAAACTGCTCCGGAATGATAATATCATTATCACTAAGGTGCGTGTTCAGTCTATTAAGAATTATTTTCTCAGTAATTTTACTAAGTGTCGGTAGTAAGCTGATTGGTCTATAGTTGGCTGGAATTGTGGCATCCTCACCAGGCTTATGGATCGCTATAATTATCGCTTCCTTCCATTCTTTGGGGAAATAATTTAGTTTTAGTATTTTGTTTATTAGGGTGGTAAAGTAAAATATTATATTTAAGGGTAGGTTTTTGACCGCAATATTCCTGATTTTGTCGTGCTCTGGGCTTTTACGGTTTTTAAGGTTTTTGATGATATCAATTATCTCTTGCGGGGAGACTGGGTTAATCTCAGCCGTGACCGGGGAGTTCCTGAAGTTGTTTAGAGTTTGCCTAACCATTCTTAGGGTGTCCTGACACATTAGATCGTGGTTTGGTTCAAATTGCTTTTCGTAATGCCTAGCAAGCGCCTCTGCTTTTTCTTCGTCTGAGTACGCGATTTTAACGCCATCTATTAGTGGCGGGAGTTTAATTTGAGGTTTTCTGAGTCTTTTAGCGAATTGCCAGAGCGATACGTCTTCTGGGCTAAGGGATTCAATTAACTCTTTATACTGTTGCTGCTTTTCTGCGACAATTTTATCCCTGACTTTCCACGTGAGTCTGTTAAGCTCCCTTTTGAGAGTAGGGTCTCTATTAGCCTGCCATGTCTTACGCATTCTGTTCCTTTGCCTAACTAATTGTTTGACATGGTGGGAAAGTGTGGGCATTTTTGGTGACTCACGATGTGTTGTGGCAGAGGCAATAGCTCTCTTGATTTCTGTTGTGAGTGTGTGTGTGGCAGAGTCAATATCCGCCGTGCTCATAATGTTGGGTACTGCCAAGTGCGGCTCAAAAAGTGCTCTTTTGAAAACGTTCCAGTTCACCCTCTCTTGTCCCAGAGAGGCTGGAAGGGGAGTGTTCAGATCGAATGTCACCAATACCGGTAAATGATCCGAGTCGAATTCATCTAGGGTATCGATAGTGTGAGCGTATTCTATGTTTCTCGTTAGGACAAAGTCTATGAATGAGCCGTTTGCACCTGAGAAGCAGGTTGGTCTCGACGGTGCAATGATGTTGGTGTTTGTTGTGTTCAGTAATCTGTGTATCTGTGTACCGCGTATGTTGGCTCTCCTGCTGCCCCACGCTCGGTGGTGTGCATTGAAGTCGCCCGCGAGTATTGTGTTTGGATATCGCAAGAAAAGCAGTTCCAGCTGCGCAGCTACATTTATACCACTCATGTTTTTGACATATATGGAAGTTAGGATAAATGGGTTTACATTATTTATTTTAATTTTTATGCTAGTATTTTCTACTCCTTGAAGATTTATGTTGTTTATTTCCTCGTGGGGAATATTTCTTTTGATATATATTGCTGTTCCTCCATGGGGGTTTCTAGCAGTTGTATTTGAGCTTAGGTTGTGATAGCCAATATAGTTTGCTATATTTAGTTTTTTATTTTCTCTAACTTTAGTTTCCTGAATTAACAGGGCATCTACATCATTTTCATTTACGTAGCTCCTAAGTTCATTTATTCTTGGAGATATGCCGTTCGCATTCCAAAATATTATTTTAAAGCTTTCTTTTTGGGACCTAGCCATGGCGGGTTTGATTCTCACTGTTATTTTTAAAATCCGCGATTAATTTAAAAGCCTCAAAGACCATTTGCATTGGATCACTCTTTTTTTGTATTAGCTCTGCGAACTGCATCAACAGGTGTTTTATTGCATCTAGGTCGAACATGGTGATAAACCCTCTGATGAGGTTGAGGATTTCATCCATCTTTTCATCATTGGTTTTACCAGCAGGTTCAGTCTCAGCTTCCATATCCTCAGCCTCAACCGCGGTTTGGTCATTTTTGTGAGTATCCTTTTGGACCTCAGTAGTTTTTTGCCTTTTTTCAACCGTTTTTTCTAACAGCTGGGTTTGCGCGAGCTCTTCCTCTCTGACTCGTTTAGTTTTGGCTTCACGTATTTTGATTTCTTCTTTTGATTTAGCATATTGATTTACAATTTTAGCTTCTAGTTCCGCCTGTCTGGCTTTTTCGGCTTCCTTCCTCTTTATAATGGCTATAGTAGCCAGTTTTACTTCTTCCGGAGTCAATTCTCTGGAAGACGAAGGTTTGGGGGCCTGCTCTTGCACCGATCTGGTGGGTGCTGAAGATTGGTATCTATTTTGCTGTGGCACAGTGTGCGAGGAGCCCTGAGGGGGTGCCTGGGAGTTTAATCCGAGGGCCTTTTGCCTCCAAGGGGGTATCTGATTTTGGGGAGGGGGGACATACCCCGGTGCCTTTCCTCTGTTCCAGGGGTTCTTCGGGCATTGCCTGAAGTTCGCTGGGTGGTCTCCATTGCAATTTGCACACGTAGCCTTCTCAGACCTAGGTCTCTGGCAGTCCCGTGTGAAGTGTTCTTCAGCACACTTAAGGCACTTAGGTGGCATACTGCAGTTCTCCGAGGAGTGATTGAACTGTTGGCACCGGTAGCAGATTTTGAAGCCCCGTGCTCTGAAGGCCTCTACCTTCACAGCCAAGTAACCTAATCTTGTTAGTCTGTAGACCCTCTGCCAGTCTGTCGTAGGCCTAAGGCTAACTAAGAAGATCGGCAGGGGTAATCTCGTTTTAGTGTTTCTCAATTGAGAAACCCGGACTACATCTAATCCTTCAGATGTTAAAGTGATTTTTATTTCCTCCATGTTATAATTTGTTGGTAGCCCCTTCAGAACTACCTTTTTTGGCCTTTCCGTCTTTAGGTTTAAGCTGTGGAAGGGGATTTTCTCTCTACTTAAATGGCGCTGTACAACCCTGTAGGTGTCAGCGTCATTTGGAATCAATTTTAGCATGTCTCCTGTGAGCTTGCCAGATACTTTATTTCCTGAGATATCATTTAGTTTTTTAAGGAGAACCTTGTAATTATCATTGAACTTTATGAAAAAACATTCAGCTTTTGGGTCTTTTTTCTCAACTTCAACTGTTGTTAGCCTGTCACTATTTTCGACCGTTTTAGGTTTAGGTGCACTTTTAAACACAACTGGTTGCGCGGCAATCTCAGCGTAAGTCTTAGTTTTAACATAATCATTGTCAGTTACATTTACAACATTATCAGCTATTTCATTACAATCCATGTTATCATGGACATTTAAGTTTTCTTTTACAATCTGGCTTTTAGTAGGAGCATCCTTAGTGGATTGCCCCTCCATCTTTCTTTTTTATTTGGATTTTCAACCGTTTTCAGTTTATCTTCATCTTTAATTTCCTTAATTAAGCCTAGCTCTATCATTTTACTTTTGATTTGAACACTAGAATTACATCCCTCACATTTAGAAATCTCATAAATATCACAATCAATAAACCTATCCAATTACCTGCTGGTAAAACCAATGATGAAAAGATGGATGAAATCCTCAACCTCATCAGAGGGTTTATCACCATGTTCGACCTAGATGCAATAAAACACCTGTTGATGCAGTTCGCAGAGCTAATACAAAAAAAGAGTGATCCAATGCAAATGGTCTTTGAGGCTTTTAAATTAATCGCGGACTTTAAAAATAACAGTGAGAATCAAATCCGCCATGGCTAGGTCCCAAAAAGAAAGCTTTAAAATAATATTTTGGAATGCGAACGGCATATCTCCAAGAATAAATGAACTTAGGAGCTACGTAAATGAAAATGATGTAGATGCCCTGTTAATTCAGGAAACTAAAGTTAGAGAAAATAAAAAACTAAATATAGCAAACTATATTGGCTATCACAACCTAAGCTCAAATACAACTGCTAGAAACCCCCATGGAGGAACAGCAATATATATCAAAAGAAATATTCCCCACGAGGAAATAAACAACATAAATCTTCAAGGAGTAGAAAATACTAGCATAAAAATTAAAATAAATAATGTAAACCCATTTATCCTAACTTCAATATATGTCAAAAACATGAGTGGTATAAATGTAGCTGCGCAGCTGGAACTGCTTTTCTCGCGATATCCAAACACAATACTCGCGGGCGACTTCAATGCACACCACCGAGCGTGGGGCAGCAGGAGAGCCAACATACGCGGTACACAGATACACAGATTACTGAACACAACAAACACCAACATCATTGCACCGTCGAGACCAACCTGCTTCTCAGGTGCCAACGGCTCATTCATAGACTTTGTCCTAACGAGAAACATAGAATACGCTTACACTATCGATACCCTTGATGAATTCGACTCGGATCATTTACCGGTATTGGTGACATTCGATCTGAACACTCCCCTTCCAGCCTCTCTGGGACAAGAGAGGGTGAACTGGAACGTTTTCAAAAGAGCACTTTTGAGCCGCACTTGGCAGTACCCAACATTATGAGCACGGCGGATATTGACTCTGCCACACACACACTCACAACAGAAATCAAGAGAGCTATTGCCTCTGCCACAACACATCGTGAGTCACCAAAAATGCCCACACTTTCCCACCATGTCAAACAATTAGTTAGGCAAAGGAACAGAATGCGTAAGACATGGCAGGCTAATAGAGACCCTACCCTCAAAAGGGAGCTTAACAGACTCACGTGGAAAGTCAGGGATAAAATTGTCGCAGAAAAGCAGCAACAGTATAAAGAGTTAATTGAATCCCTCAGCCCAGAAGACGTATCGCTCTGGCAATTCGCTAAAAGACTCAGAAAACCTCAAATTAAACTCCCGCCACTAATAGATGGCGTTAAAATCGCGTACTCAGACGAAGAAAAAGCAGAGGCGCTTGCTAGGCATTACGAAAAGCAATTTGAACCAAACCACGATCTAATGTGTCAGGACACCCTAAGAATGGTTAGGCAAACTCTAAACAACTTCAAGAACTCCCCGGTCACGGCTGAGATTAACCCAGCCACCCCGCAAGAGATAATAGATATCATCAAAAACCTTAAAAACCGTAAAAGCCCAGGGCACGACAAAATCAGGAATATTGCGGTCAAAAACCTACCCTTAAATATAATATTTTACTTGACCACCCTAATAAACAAAATACTAAAACTAAATTATTTCCCCAAAGAATGGAAGGAAGCGATAATTATAGCGATCCATAAGCCTGGTGAGGATGCCACAATTCCAGCCAACTATAGACCAATCAGCTTACTACCGACACTTAGTAAAATTACTGAGAAAATAATTCTTAATAGACTGAACACGCACCTTAGTGATAATGATATTATCATTCCGGAGCAGTTTGGATTTCGGCCAAAACACTCCACCACTCATCAATTGCTGAGAGTGGTAGAGTACATATCTTCTGGACTTAATAGTAAGACACCCACAGCTGCAATTTTTCTTGACATACAAAAAGCATTTGATAAAGTGTGGCACTGTGGATTAGCATACAAATTGATCACTCTAAAAGTCCCTGACGCACTTGTCAAACTTTTAATCTCATACCTAAATAACAGACACTTCCAAGTTAGAGTAAAATATAACTTGTCTACACCCAAGCTCATTAAAAGTAGTGTACCGCAAGGATCCATCCTGGGCCCGACACTCTTTAACATATATCTAAATGACATCCCCAGGACCCTAGACACGGAGCTGGCACTCTATGCAGACGACAGTGCGATACTTGCAAAACATCCTTACGTCTCAGTAATGCACAGACAGCTACAACAACACTTAGACATACTCCAAACATGGCTGGAAAAATGGCGAATAAAATTAAACCCCAATAAATGTCATTGGATTTATTTCTCTAGAAAACGTAAACCTCCGCCGCCTCTGTACATAAACAACCATGCCCTAAAAGCGGAAAAATCTACTAAATACCTTGGTGTAACGATAGATTCCCACCTAACCTGGAAACAGCACGTAACGAACTTAATCAAAAAAGCGTATATGGCCACAGGAGCCTTATACCCAATGATAGGAAACGGAAATCTAAGTTATCAAAATAAACTCCTAATTTATAAATCGGTCATCCGCCCGGGAATGCTGTATGCAGCACCCGTATGGGGATATGCCTGTAAAACTACTATAGACTTACTAGAGACAAAACAAAACAAAACCCTAAGGATTATAAGGAAAGCTCCTAGATACTTAAGAAACTCGGTAATTAGGAAAGACTTCAAAATAAAAACTGTTAGAGCCCAAATTAAAAAGCTAGCGCTTAAATTCTATAAAAATCTGCCATCTGTTCCAAATGAACTACTATTCAATCTGCATGACTATGATCATCGCAAAGCCAAATCACGTAAGAGACCCCGCGCGGTACTTAATATTGAAAATCGGAATTAGGTAAGTCCCAACTTAAATAGTTGATATTAAATTAAAACTCGATCAATGTTTTCTAAAAAATGTTCTTAAACCTTAAACTGCCAAATTGATAGGAAATCCTTAGAACTGCATCAACTCCCCAAAATTACTCAAACTCTAAATGTGCACCAAACTGCCACACTAGGAGCTAAGTCAAATAATAAAAACAGTAAATAAAAAACCTCGAACCTCCAACTATGGGCAAATGAAATAATGTCACAGTATGAAGATAAGAACCACACCTAGAGATTGGAGATTAAAGGCGCTTCGCGCCTGGTGCTCTTTTCTGGACGAAACCCATCAACCTATCCAATTTCTGGGCAAACAAAAAAGAGTTCACAGAAAGTAACGAACCTAGAATCTTGGAGACTTGGTCCTCTTCCTGTCCCAGTAGTCCGTTCATCAGCAGTTCCTTGATGTGAAGAGTCATCACGTAGACTGCCAGGGTGCAGAAGTTGACGGCGGTCTTGACTTCTTCCTTCAGTCCAGTCATCAGTCCATCATCAGGTAGAGTTTCGCAGTAATTCATCATGGCACCCTTGAGAGGCCCGAATTCTTCCTCGTCCAGCTCACCAGCAAGTTCGCGAGTAGCTGCCACGTCGCCTCGTTCCAAATCCATATCGTCAGGGTAGAAAAGTTCCAAAAAAATAGCACTACCACGTGGTAACAACACACGTGGCACTGCAAAATGAAAAGCACAAAATCCAAAATGGCGAATCGCCCATACACAACAAGCTGTAGAATTGCTTTGCTCGACGTGCTCTATCGTAACTAGATATAACACGCCCAAGCGGAAGCAAGAAGATCACCAACTGGTAAAAAGCAGGAGCAGTACTAAAGCACGTCCACACAACTCGAAGTCTAAGCTCCGAATGATGTGAAGGAAAAGTACATACCTAATTTTCTTATTAAAACTCATATACATATATTATTGAAAGTTAATATTTTATTTTTCAGTAAATTAAAAATATCTGTCAAAAAAGATACATTGAGATATATCCTACTAATATTGGAGGCTAAACGATTGTAAATTTCTAAATTAACCGTTTATAATGCAGAAAGGATGAACATTTCCATAGTACTAAGCATGCTTGTATTTCATTTTGAAAACGTAAGGGAAAAAGTCCCCGTATGACGTCACGTGCCCATGCTCAATAATCTTGAGGACACATTTCAGAAATTTTCGAAAATAAAAAAAAATTAGACATTATTAAAAAACTCTCTATATTTAAAAAAAATTAGCTGACGTCACCGCGGCCGTGTGACAAATTTCTCGTTTCTCGAAATTATTGGTGTCGTACCACAAAAACTATTACATATAAAAATGTAAAATTTGGTACACTTGTAGAAAAAGCTTTGGGGAAGAAGCTGAAATAAACCGTTTTTTGATATATATTACAGTTTAAGAAATATTTAATCTCAAAGTCAAAGACAAAATATTTGAGCTGCGAGTTCGCGTCCTGGATAGACTAACAATAGCAAGACCACGAATTTTTGCTGGCAGGTGGCACCTACATGGATGCATTTTGCAGGACGGAGGATTTTTTCTTAATTTCTATGTAGTTTTTGAGATATTTTACTTTTTATGCACTTCTGAAGTGAACTTTTTTTTCCGTATTGTCACGTCTAGCGATTTCTCTGTCTCGTACCGTAAAAACTAAAACATACA
Organism: Amaurobius ferox; assembly: GCA_951213105.1. Lineage (NCBI taxonomy): Eukaryota > Metazoa > Arthropoda > Arachnida > Araneae > Amaurobiidae > Amaurobius > Amaurobius ferox. The sequence continues at coordinate 103,616,000 of OX578150.1, read as the reverse complement.
AATATATGAAATGTGGTACATTTATAGAGAAATAATAGGGTAACATGATGAAATAAACCGTTTCTCGATTTAAACTTTAGTTTGGTATGAAATAGCTTGCGAAGCGATCTCATGATCAAGGAATTCAGTTTTTGGATTCCCTGGGCTAAGAAAAATCCCTGCTTTTCTCTGCTATGCAAAATAGGCAGGGATGGAAAAGAGATCTTTGAAAGTAGAATTTTTTAGGAAGGATATATATAAAGCGAGCGCAGCGAGTAGGAGGCGAAGCTTCCCGAAGGGAGTTGAGCGGGCGAAGCAAGCAGGGGGGCAGAGCCCCTTAATGTGTTAAAAGAAAAACAAGTAAAAATCTAGCGATTTTCAGCCCGTTTTTAATAATTTTTACATTTCAGGAATGGTAACCCATCGTGAATTACCTTTACATGCAGTGATTTTACAAATTGGCGCCATTTAACTCCGGGCCAAAAAAAAAATAATAATGAATTGGTGGTTCTCATCTCTTTTGACGCCGCCAAGGCGAAGTTCATTTTACGTGTTGTTTCGCGACAAGTTATTAATGTGTGTGTCTTTGATTTAGTTGTGTGTTTGCTCATGTGTGTTTTGTCAGAACAAGAAGACTCTTTGAAGATCATTGTTTAGATCGAAATCATCTTTAGGATTAACAAAGTTCTTATTAGATTTTTTAACATACTTAAAGATGGATATTAATGACATACGCTGTCAAGGTTACTACAATGGCGCTAACATGAAAAGCAAAAGGATAGACTTACAAAAAAAATTTTATATATTAATCCTAGAGCAATTTATGTATCTTATGCAGTACATAGTTTTAATTTAGTTGTTAATGACGCTGCAAAATGACGCGACCAAATTTTTGCAATTATCCAAGAAATATATGTATTTTTTTTCGGAGTCAACGTATTAAATGGCACATATTAAAGAAATAATTTCCCACTTTAACTCTAAAACCACTTTCCGATACGCAATGGGAAAGCAGAATTCACGCCTTGAAAACTCTCCATTTTAATTTGGAAAAAATTTATGATGCCTTGTTTTTTATTTATAGTGATTAAAATAAGGACATTGATACAAAAAACTTGGCAAATTCTTTGATTTCAAAAATAAAGTCTTACAAATTTGTTTGCTCATTAGTCAGTTGGTATAATATTTTATTAAAAAATAATATTGTAAGTAAAGTTTTGCAGCAGGTCCTTTCAGAGGCTGTTAAAACGGTAGAAGAAGTAAAAACATACTTAACGTCGATCGGATTCAGCTGACATAAAAATGCTCAATGAATAGAAATTTTTGCTGAAGAACTAGATTGTGAGATTAGTTTCCCAGCAATTGGTACTGTGCAACCCAGGATAAGGAGGGCTATATTTGATTACGAAGATAGGGACGATGCTATACAAAATCCAGAAATGCAATTTAAAGTCAATTTTTACTTTTTTTTATTAGACACCGCCATAAGTAAATTAGATGAAAGGTTCGAATTACTAAGTGATCACAACAGAGATTTCTCTTTTTACTTTCATTATATACATAATGTGTAAGGGAAATATTGTGACGGGGTCGAAAATTCGAATTCGAGTTTTTGACGGGAGAGTACGTTTCAAGCATCCCTGATCACGAATCGAACATTTTTGAAGTGATGTTTGTGTGTGTGTGTGTGTGTGTGTCTGTGAGTCTGTGGAGACGATAACTCACTAACGAATGGACCGATTCGAATAAAATTTGGCACAAAAATTACAATCCGTGAATACTGGAAGCCTACTGTTTTCATACGCAATCGAATGTTCAGAACCCCTAAATTTTCGAGTGAAATTTTGAAAAATTCGTCAAAAAATCAAAACCTCTAATAAAGTTACGCAAATAGACACTTCTTATGTAATTTTTCATTAGAAAACGATTGACATAAATTTTAGAACGCTAGCACGAACCGTTCTCGAGATATTGCACATTTTAAAAAAAATTATCAAAAAATCATATAAAATAAAAAAAAATATTTCCTATTGAGAAACATGTTCACTTTTCATATATAATACCATGCGATAAATTGGGTGACATCATTCTCGTGGATCTAGCTCGTTCCATTCATGAGAAAATATACTTTGAGTAATACTTTTGTATTTGAACGCCAATAGTTATTTATCTGCTATAAAAATAACTTATTTCTCCGTCCATAACGCTTGGCGAGGTTTTGGCGACGAATATGGTAGAATGTCGCCACCTTGGCGACTTTTTAAATGTTGCTAAATTAACGAAAAACTCGCCAAATGAATAAAAATGACGACTAATTGACAAAAACTCAATATCTTGTAAAGAATATAAATATCTACTATAAAAATAATCTATTTTTTTTTACTGTAAAAGTAGTAAATTCATTGCATTTTATAAGGAAAGCCATGTGCTGCCCACATCAGATTTTTTACACAATCTTGACACTTTAACAAACTTAGATTCGGATGATAAATTAAAATCTCAACAATTTGCGAAATAAATTAAGAAATTTTCAAACTAATTGTTCGGACATACATGGAAGCGATTTACTGAATGAAGTAGAGATTTTACCGACCTATCTAAAATCTACGGAATCTTCGGTCTATGTTTTAAAATATTTGTTTAAAAATAAATTAATTAGCACATTCTTAAATTTATAGATTGCTTTACGCATTTACTTAACTGTCATTTACTTACATGTCACTGTTGCCGAGGGCGAAAGATTATTTTCGAAATTGAAAATTATTAAAAATTACTTAAGATCAAGTATGGCACGAAAAAGGTTATCAAATCTAGTTGTAACAAGTATTGAAAATTATATTGACATAGATATAAATTATATAGTAAAAGAATTTGCGATAAGAAAATCAAGAAACTTTGATTTTGGTTTTTGAAAAGTAACGAATATTATTTTCAATACTGAAACCGATATTCTGATGTTACCAGATTGAGATTAATAAATAAGTGTTTGATTTATAATAAGAATGCTTCTCAATATATTTATTTTCAATCAACTCAAATCACAAACCTCCCCTAACTTTTTTTTTTATTTTCGGCTTCAGGTACCTCTCATACACCGGAGGGGGCGGCACAGAATATTTTGCATCCCGACGGCAGGTAGCCTTGAGACGCCCCTGACTGGTACACATTCCAGTAAAATACATAAAAAATAAGGTTTCTATAAATATCTGCAACCCCGTAGAGAGAGGGCGGGAAGTTGGTACAACTTCCAGCGGCACATACTGCCTGCAAGGTCCTGGTCTGGGTTTATGAAGAACAATTTCTACCTAAGCGCAGTTTTTTCCTGTCCGATCCGGAATTATTGTTTTACCAAGGATGGGATTCACGCTCGGCTTTCCTAATCATATGTACATATGTAAAAAAAAAAACACAATAGGAGAGTAAAGCATTTTTTTCGTTTCCCGTTACTTTCTGTAATATTATTGAGACATTCGTGAAAAATTTGTCATATATTACCTCTAAGGCCATGCAATGGAAACAGAAAGGGAAACTGCCTGCCTGCCTCCTATAAGAAATTATACAAATTAAAAATCTTAACAGTGTGCAATTGTGATCATGTATCAATATGGATATGTATCAATTGTGTATATGACCACGCTCACATTTCTTCACGCCCATTCAGAGTTTTTTTTTTTTGGGGGGGGGGGGGGAGAAGGGTTTGCAATAATATGCATTTGCAGTAAATATAAAAGCAGGGTTAAATTTTAAAGCAAATAATCTAATTCCAGATCACTATTTTCGCAGTTATTAGAATGACCAAGGATAAATACGGAAATTGAAATTACTTTGCAGTATGGATTTCCTATTGGGACTATTTCTGCCATTTTAAGTTTAAATTTCATTTTATTTTATTTATAGATTAGAAGGTCATTGACAATATTTTGACTGAAGTGATCTGCATAGCTCTTAGTTAAGCACAAGATGGAGAACTTTATTCAATCTTCCCACCAAATATGGTAATAAAAATTTGATTTTTTCTTTCTTGGATACTATTTTTATCTACCAGTAATATTTTCAAAGTATATTCTATATGATGAATGATTTCATTAAATGCTTATGTCGAAATCTTCCGAACAGCAACATCCAGGAAGCTGCGTCGAATAAATCCGCAGTCAACCAAAATAAGTAGAGCTGATTGGTAAATGAAGGAGAGCTCGGGATATAGCCGCAATTTGCGTATTTCACGCTATAAAATAAGCAATTACGTTGTAACGCCTCCATACGCGTATTTCAAGCTATGAAATAAGCAAATATGCTCTATAATTAAAGAATGTGTATTTTTACACACCGATTTTGTAAACAAGAAAGGAAAAAAATATCTATTTAGAATCGCAAATTAAACAGATTTAGCTTGAAAAAAAGCAATTTCTTATTTTTTCCGGCATCACGGTCATTGTTACAAATTCACCATAATAAAAGTTGATTTTTATCCTTCTGCGCAACGCGTTTTTTACCGGAAGGTAAATGTACATCAAAGTGATGTACGCATGGAGTTAGGGGATGGTAAGAACAACGGTAAAAAGATATTCTGGTAAGAACATCATCTACAGAACATCAAATTGATGTACACAGGAAGTGGACTGCAGCTAGAGGATTAGCGCCGAAAGAAAATAGTATCAGCACAAGCTCTCGTTTTTCTTGTGCAACTGTCCAAATTAGTTGGTTTTGTTACAATTGGTGCAGCAGTCATGATGGACAAGAATAGTGATTTTAGAAAAAAAAACTGCAACATTTGCCACCAACTCTTCTGCACTACCATTGTTTTGCACACCGTTTAGCACTTTCCATATCGCAAGGTGCAAATTGTATAGATCTATTCAGAATTTACAAAGAGCTATGCGTTCACTGTCTGTTTATTTCCACCGTCTGTTTACTCTGTCTATTTTACATCTACAATAAGGTCAGAAATACTAAAAGCAATTCAAGAAATATTGCATGAACCTTTCATTTGCTTAAAAGAGATTACTACTGTTCGTTGGCTCTCACTTTGCCGTGCTGCTGATGCTTGCCATATAAGTTATGATGCATTGGTGATAGCATTAACCTTTTTCTTACGGGTGGGACAGCGTGAATCTCAAACGAAGAACATTCCCCCAAAAAAAGGTATATGGCGTACCCCACAGACTAATATGCAGACCTTCCACTCTCGATAGTTTCGTTTTCGCGGCGGCCATTAGAGATAGACCAAAACGAGGGTTGGCGCGCTCTTGGCGATGGTCTGGTTTGGTCTGGGCGCTTGGCGATGGTCTGGTTTGAGTCCAAGACGATTTTCAATATTATAACCCTATTTTGCTCGAAGAAAACTTGGAACAACAGACTAGCGTAGTTTGAGTAACGTGAAAAATGATTATTTGTTAAGTGTTTAGATCATTTCATAGAAATGGGTTGATAAAAGAAAACTGGTTGCGTTACAGGGTATGTAATTTATTTTTATTAAAATTGAAATAATTTTAGTTATCACCATCCTACATACGTGTTCATTATAAGTATACACGTGTTCATGAGTATACACGTGTCCATATAAGTATACATGTGTTCATACGAAATTAGTGCTGCCGGATTAGACTAAATTTTAAGAGGTGGTAGTGGTATAATTAGTTAAAAAATGTTTTCCGTATTTTTATAAAATGTGAATAATTGATATTTGGATAGCTTTTTCTTAGTTGAATGTGATATTGTATGTGTATATATTTATGTAAAATTTTTATTAAGTTCCTTATGGTGAAAAATTCACCCCCCCCCCCCCCCCCTCGGTTAATTAATGATTGAGTTCCACAACTTCGATAGTGCATTTATGTAAGTTTTATATTTACTATATGAATATTTTTATATTTAAAAAATAAAAGTCTTTTATCAGTATCCCAGAACAAATTAAGATCAAGTAATTAACGATCAACACGCTAGTATACTTTTTAGACTGAAAATATTATATAACATTTCAGTCTTTTGAATATGTTAGCTTGTAATTTTTTGTGCATTATGTTTTATAGTGAGACAATGCAATGTGTCTATTTTTTAATCTATTTTATGATTATTTGAATTAAATATATAACTATGTTTATTTAAATTTACTTAAACTAATGAATATATTTATGTTGCAGATTAATGTATTTTTAAATCCTGATCCTTTCTATAGTTTCAAAAATTATAAAAGTACAGTCTTCAACATTTTGTTCCCCTCCCGTTTTAAAAAAAATCGCCAAGCGAGCGATAACGCGCCAAATCTGGCAGACGCATCGTAGTTCAGTTGGTCCAACTCACGAGCTCTAGTGTCTATGCGACATCCCATGTTAAAAATGTTGCCATAGGGTTCTATGGGAGTGAGCCTTCTGAATATAGTATTCTGTGGCATACCCTATCCCAAACAGGTATCCCAACGGGGAATGTCAAATACCTGGTCTTTTTGGGAGGTTCTTCGTTTGGGATGGACGCTGTCCCATCCGTAAGCAAAAGGTTTACCGTTGAGAATAGACATTCATAGAATGAATGCTACAGACAAAGGGCCAAGTTCGTTAAAACATTGCACTGATTATGGTTTTGTTGCGGTATTCTCCATCTTAAGAGATGTACTTCAAATAGTTGACCTTGTTAATCGAATCTTCCAAAGTAATGACATTGATTTTTCAACAGTTATAAGTGAATTGTTTTCAACAATAAATCTACTAGAAATTATGAAAGGGGGGGTGGGGTCAAAAGTGGAAAGCACTCATCCGAATGTTTAACGTCCACAAAAACAACTGATTATTATAAGGATATAAAATTATCAGTTTGTGCATTGTTTGTTGTTGAGACCCAGACCGTCCGACCTACCAGAAAGGTGTAAGGTAACTGTTTGGACGGCCGGGAAGTGCCACCCAATTTAGACCGGAACCCAGTGGGGGAGGCATCCACAGGGACCGTACCCTCCTTCCTCTACCACCAACCTCTCGGAAGGACTTACGGACCCACATGTTCAACGTGATCGTACTCCGCATGAACACGGCGGCATTTGTGGCAGCGTGCAAAACCAGCGCGCAAACCACCGAGCTACCGCGCCCGAAATGTGCCAACAGCACGCGGTGTTCCCAGGTGGTCACCCACCCAAGTACTAACCGCGCCCGATGCTGCCTAACTTCGGTGATGTAACGAGAACCGGTGTTTTCAGCACGGTACGGCCGTTGGCCCATGTGTGCATTGTTTGTTGAAAATGCTAAACTAAAATGTTTAGATCATTTAGTAGAAAACTGGGAAGGTAGATTCAATTTAGAGAAGATGCATTTACTTTCTGATTTTGATTGGGTTTCACATCCTAGCTGTCTAATTAATGTCTTCAAATGCTTCTAGATTGGACTGTTTAAATAAGTTAATGAAACATTATAATTCTTCCCCTTCTAATATATATACTTAGGTGTAACAGAGTAGGAATTACGAGAAGATTTTTTTTAAATGCAGTCATTATATTGTAGAAATCCTAGCATGAAATTAAATGAGCTCTGTAAATTGATTTTTTCCTACAGTAGATGATATGCCAATGTACCCTGGATGTTTAGCACTTGCTCAAATGGCATTGGTTTTTTCCCTTTCAATAGCTGTGCGCGAGAGAGGATTTTGAACACAAAATAGAATCAGAACTCAAAAACGAAGCAGACTGGGTGAGAAGAATGTGAATGTTTCAACTCATCTTTCAGAACTGGGCCCAAAGTTTTGTGAAAACAATGAAAGTGTTGAATGTAAATTTAATTTTGCGAAAGCTGTTCATTTATGGAAAAACGAAAAGCAAAGATTGGAATTTTAAATGAAAAAAAAAATAAAATTTATTTTGTTTAATAGGTTTTTAATTTTCTTTTCCCTTTGTTTGTTTACAACCATATGGAGAAACTACTTAAAGGAAAGATAATAATTTGAAGATATTTCATCATGAATTAAATGGTAAGTTATTCTTATAAAAAAAAAATATAGCTAATTATGCTATGACTACTTATAATTCAAGATAGCTTCTCTACTTGGAAAATTGACAGGAAATTAAAAAAAAAATGCGATCCTGAAGATCCAAAATTTAGTAAACATTTTAAAACTCGTTTCATTCAGTTTATAAGGTATATTAATTGTGCTATCAGATATACAAAGTATTTTGTTTATTAATACAAAGAAAGAGTATAGTGCATTTCTAAAATCTTATTTTCTTTTTCTTCGTAGAAAAGTCAAAATTTTTTATCCTGTTGGACGATGACACTGTAATTTTTTTAATACAAAATATAATAAATTTAATAAATACCTGCAAATTTGAGGGTAATTGTACATTTGTTAAAAATTACTCCTCTGGAAAGAAAAATACTCCTTTAAATCAAGTCAGGGAGTATTTTTACTCTTCTGGAAAAATTCCAGCTCGATCTCTGAGTGAATGGAACCTTAAGAACAAAATAGTCCCCTAAGAACACATTGGCTGCATGTAAAGAAACGTTTTACGCAGGAGGAAAATCCACTTTGTAAGGTAGCTTAAAATTTCGTCAATGTCAATTTAGAACAATTGACCGTTACTTTACTATTTTGTGAAGATCTTGAATTATTATATGTCTGTACTTTTGCAGGGCTTTCCCATAGTGTCCCGAACAGGAGGCCGCATCCGGTCTGAGAAATATTTTTGTAACACGTAAAACCAGTACGATTTTAAATAAAATATCTTTTAAGCATATTTAATTATTTGAATTTTCTACAATTTCTAAATGAAGTTTCAATATAACAGCATTTATAAACGCCACGGTACGAAATATCCTCTAGAATAATGGGTGTATGCTCAGTATACAAGAATGAATCCAAATTTAATTATAACTAACACGTTTATTGGCAAGTATAGCGTAAACAGAAATGATATTCATGTCGTATTCTTGAAGTCGCTGAATCCATCTTGCGATCTGTCCCTCAGTGTTCTTAAAACTGAGGAGTCAGCTCAGAGCAGAATGATCTGTCCGCAACAGGAATTTCCTTCCCTAGAGGTAATGATGGAAATGATCTAAGGATTTAACAATTGCCAAGAGTTCTTTCCTTGTTACGGAGCAATTTCTTTCGGGCCTTCGACAAGCACTTGCTAAAGTATGCGATGACATCTGCCTATTTCCTGGAAGAGAACTGCCCCGATTCCTTCTTTGCTATCAACGGTATCTAATATAAAGCTCTTTGTTGATTGAGGATATGGCAGAATGGGAGTTGAAACCAGCATTTCCTTAAGCTGATTGAAGAGTCCTTCACATTCCGCCGTCCATTCAAATTTCTTGTCTCCTTCTGTTATCCAATGTAACGGTCTGGCAATGTTTGAGGAGGTCTTTACAAACCGACGGTAATATGTGCACAGACTGAGGAACTTCTGTGTTGATGAACATCATGCGGTCTGCACCATTACTTCATAGCATTAATTTTATCAAGATCGGTCCTTACACCCTTTCTAGAGATTATATGTCACAAATATGGAACGTCTTTCTAGAATAGTTTGCATTTTGAAAGATTTTACTTCAGGTTAGCATTCTTCAATTTTCTTAAATACTCGCCTAAGGTTTTGTATATGTTCGTCAAACAGGCAGGAGTAGTATGTAAAGTTTTGTAGATGTTCGAGGCAGAATATGCAAGATAGTTCTTTCAGCACGGTCTCCATCAGGCGTTCAAAAGTTGCGGGTGCATTGTAAAGTCCAAAAGGCATCACTTTAAACTGATTGAGTCTTTGTCCCATAGTAAAAACTGCTTTTTTCTCTAAGATCTCTTAAGAACCACCCTTAAGATCTGTGGTAGAAAACTACTTGTTCCCAGAGAAGGTATTTAAAGTTTCGTCAATTCTTGACAGTGGATAGCTGTCTTTCTTTGTCATGGTGTTGAGTCTTCTATAGATAAAACCATCTTCTTTCTTCACTAAGATGATTGGTGATTCCCAGGGATTTGACGATGGGTCGATCACATCGCTTTTCTGCATGTCTTTAAAAAAAATGTTTGCTTTTTTTTTTACAAGTGGGAGTCTTCAGGAAGCTTGTTTAATCAGGAAATGGCTGTCGTCGTCGATTCTGTGTTCGTTTGACTTTCAGCGTTTCTTTCATCTTGGGAGGAGGGGGGGGGGGGAGAGAAATCAAATTGGAATGTTTTCCAAGGATGTAGAAGACAGCTACTGTTGTCTTATTAAAAAAAAAAGTGGTGCATCAAAGGATAAACCGGATGCTTATCAACCAATTTTTACTTTCCTTATATACATAATGTATAAGGAAAGTATTGTGACGGGGTTGAAAATTCGAATTCGAGTTTTCGACGGGAGAGCACGTTTCAAGCATCCCTGATAATGAAACGAAGATTTTTGAAGTGATGTATGTGTGTGTGTGAGTGTGTGTGTGAAAGTATGTGTGTGTGTGTAAGTATGTGTGAGTGTGTCAGTGAGACTGTGGAAACGATATCTCATTAACGAATGGAGCGATTCGAATGAAATTTGGTACAAAAATCACAATCCGTGAATACTGGAAGCCTATTGTTTTGAAATACAATCGAATGTTCTGAACCCTCTAACTTTTCGAGTGAAATTTAGACAAAATCATCAAAAAATCAACATTTAATAAAGTTACGCAAATAGACATTTCTTATGTAATTTTTCCTTAGAAAACGATTGACATAAACTTTAGAACTCTAGCATGAACCGTTCTCGAAATATTGCACATTTTTCAAATAAATTTATCAAAAAATCCCATAAATTAAAAAAAATATATCAACTGTTAAGAAACATGTTCATTTTTTATATGCAATATCATGCGATAAATTTGGTGACATCATTCTCGTGGATCTAACTCGTTCCATTCACGAGAAAAGATACTTTGAGTAATACTTTTGTATTTGAACGGCAATAGTTATTTATCCGCTGTAAGAATAACTTATTTCTCCGTCCATAACGCTTGGCGAGATTTTGGCGACGAATTTAGCGGAATGTCGCCAACATGGCGACATTTTTAAATGTTGCCAAATTAACTAAAATCTCGCGAAATGGATAAAAATGACGCTAAATCAATTAAAATGATGACTAATTGAATAAAATTCAATATCTTGGAAGGAATATAAGTATCTACTATAAGAATAGCATTTTTTTAACTGTAAAATTAGTAAATTCATTGCATTATATAAGGAAAGTCATGGGCTTCCCACATCAGATTTTTTGCTTCCGGTTTGGAGGAATATCTATGATAAGATTGTCACAAATCGGTTATTTTATGCAGTGGACGTCAATGAATTCCTACATGAAAACATGATTTGATCCCGTAGAGGTGAAGGAACAAATGATGCATTGAAAGATATTATGAATATTATTAAATAAATATTGAGTGAAATTATTAAAATAAACAAAAGTCAAACGATGCATTCTACATTAAGTTCGTTTGACATTAAACAGGCTCTCAACTCGGTGAGTTGGAACAAGATGAGAAGTTTATTGAGAGATATGTGGATTAAAGATAATTTGTATAAAGTTTTTGCTTTGAACAAGTCCTCAGAGACAGGTTTGTTGTACATACTAATTTTAATTATAAGTTTACAACACCGTATAATTAGCGTTTGCTTCAGGGGTCCAATTGCGAACCAATCAAGTGGTTGATTATGCCTAATACAGATTTAAGTGGTTTTTACAGAAAAAGAAATATTTAACCAAGAACTCTTAGCATTCATTGATAATTTTTTGTTTGTAGTTAGAAATAAAAATAAAATAAATTTGAATAAAGTTTCTAAATATATGTATGATTCAACTCAAGATAATGAATTAAATTTAAGTATTGACAAACCGCAGTTAATAATTGTGTCGTTGAAAACTGATTTAAGAACTAGTTTTAGAATAAATATGGCAGGAAAAACCTTGAAGAATTCTAAGGAATTGATATTTAGAAATCTTATTAGATCACTATCTTAATTACAATTTACATTTGAAACACATAAAAGATAACGTCTTTGATTTAACTGATTAGATAATTCCCATCTTAAGGGCGACTTTATGACACGATAGAAGAGTCATCAAGGAAATATATCTCAAAGTAGTAAAAAAATGATTCTTTATGGATATGAAATATGGTTTAATAGAAGACATAAAGGTAAATTAGTGAACATTTATTGAGGGGTGGAGATTTCCCTCCTGGGCGTTCATCCTGCACAAAGACAAACACTTTCAACAGTCATCAAGCTAGTCGATGTTGCACGTTTTATCCTTGAGTTCCCAGTCTCCGGGAAAAAATTCCTGTGCAATCATGATGGACTGTAGAACAGAACTTAACAAAGTCCCAACTTTCGATTATCATCCCCCCCCCCCAGGATATGGGAGTATTGGGATCAAAAAGTATTTCCATAACCTCTACAGGCTCGTCTGCTGACCTAGATGGTTGAATCCTTGCACATTAAGAGTATTAACCATAGTGCAGAATCTAACTGAAACAGATTTTCGATTAATGCGACCATTTTCGAATCTAAGCGCCATAAACTGTTGAACAACTGAAATGTATTAAAAATCTTGCAACCTAATGTGTCAAAAGTGTTAGTGTCCCTGTCCTTGAAAGGCTTAAATACACTAAAACATAAAAACATACTTCTCTTCCTGATACATTGTTATTTTAATGCTTATGAAAATATCCAGACAAAAGAATTTTCTTTCAATCAATAACACAAATACGACACATAAAAGTACATAAGCTTTGCGAAACGCCCTCATGTGCCACGCTTTTACTTATGAATGCATAGATAAAGCTTTCTATTTTCGGAGGCGGCATTTTATCAGGAATTTCTTCACTTCGCTTGTTTTCTGTGTTATAAACACTGACAAATAATATGGATTGGGAGTATCCACTTGATTTTCTCATACATTCGTATTCAATAGTGTTTATTTCCACTCATATCACAACTATTAACAGACACGGAAGAAAAAAGTAATATGTACCATTTTCGGATCTCGTACCCAAGTTATTATACATTGTAACAATTTCGCAGATATTATTTAAAAAATACTTTTTTCAAGTTGGTACCAACTCAGTGTATTTAAATCTGTAAAACAAACCAGATATATTTAGATCTGCAAAAAAATATAAATTATTTTGATATCATTAACCTTATTATTTGTGCCTAGTCGCAAATTATCAATTTCTCCCATGTACTATCATCATTGTTCGAGGAAGTGTCATTGTTACTTTCCTCATATACATAGTACTTGTATAATGTATAACGAAAGTATTGTGACGGGGTCGAAAATTCTAATTCGAGTTTTCGACGGGAGAGCACGTTTCAAGCATCCCTGATCACGAATCAAACATTTTTAAAGCGATATCTGTGTATGTGTATGTGTGTCAGTGAGTCTGTGGAGACGATAACTCACGAACGAATGGAGCGATTCGAATGAAATTTGGTACAAGAATTACAATCCGTGAACACTGGAAGTCTATTGTTTTTAAACACAATCGAATGTTCAACCCCCCCCCCCCCCCCCTAAATTTTCGAGTGAAATTTTAAAAAATCACCAAAACATCAAAACCTTTAATGAAGTTACGCAAATAGATATTTCTTATGTAATTTTTCCTTAGAAAACGATTGACATAAACTTTAGAATGCCAGCATGAACCGTTCTCCAGATATTCCACACTCTTCGAAAAAATTTATCAAAAAATCACATAAATTTAAAAATATATATATTGATGAGAAATATGTTCACTTTTCATATGTAATATCATGAGATAAGTTAGGTGACATCATTCTCGTGGATCTAGCTCGTTCCATTCGTGAGAAGAGTTACTTTGAGTAATACTATTGTATTTGAACGCCAATAATCATTTATCTGCTATAGGAATAACTTATTTCTCAGTCCATAACACTTGGCGAGATTTTGGCAGCGAATTTGGCGGAATGTCACTAACTTAGCGATTTTTTTAAATGTTGCCAAATTAACGAAAATATCACCAAATGGATTAAAATGACGCTAAATCAATGAAAATTATGACTAATTGACGAAAATTCAATATCTTGGAAATAATATAAATATCTACTATAAGAATAACCTCGTTTCCTCGTGATGGCTCGGCTGCCAGATTGCGGGTTCGAGTCCCGCCTGCGGGCATGGATGTTGTAATGTCTTATTTGGGGCAGACGTTAGACTTCTACCTTCGGGTGCCCCGGGTCATTAGACTAAACAGAAGCAGTGCACTCATTCTTCCTTAATTGTAATGTTAGGGACACGACAACAACAACAATAAGAATAACCTATTTTATTTTTACTGTAAAAGTCATAAATTCGTTGCATTATATATAACTTGCATTTGTTTACTTATTTATTTTAATTGTTTCAAATAAAAAATGGCATGTCTCAATGTGAAAAGTACTTAAGAATCCGTGATTGAATCGTGAGCCTACACGGAATTCGCAAAAATGTCTCCTATGTATTATTATCCAGTTTTACCGTTTTGCCTTTTTGTGATATGTCACAAATTTACATTTCAAATTTGATATATGGCCCCCATTCACAATGTTCAATTTTCAATTAAATATAACTCGCTCAATTTTAAAGATACAGATATGCGGTTTTTTTTAATGATCTTCTTGCATTAAAAATAAAAATTTTCTGATTCAGCCAATTTGTGTAAGAGGTCGTATAAAAATTTAAAAAGTGCCACTTTTTGAAAATTAATGGGAGGACTATTTCATTAACGTAGTCTTATTTTCTACCTTACTTTCAACATTTTTGCAATTTACATTGCCCACTTATCTTCAACAGGTAAAGAATTAAAGCGCGTTTCAATTTTTTTGGGACACCCTATATATGTATCTAGAGAGAGATAGGGAGAGAGAGAGAGGGAGAGATTTATAATAAAAATAATACGAAAGAAAATAATACAAATTACATAGAATTTCGAATTTTAAATACTTTCTCTTTTGCACTCATTTTCAAATAACGGCAAGTTACCAAAATTCCAACCAATGTAAGGATATTGAGAACGATTTATATTAGCATCATGTGAATATTTTTATTTATCTGTCTTCAAACAATTTCAGAAACCTGAACCATTTGTTCGTAAGATAGTTTAAAGTATTCTGTCTTTTCATTCGCCTTTTGTGGGATGTCTAAACACAGGGGTAAACTAACTTGATTGCCGATTTGAATGAAAATTATTTTATTCTATTCAATGATTAATATTATAATTTCATGAAAATAATTTTGTAAGCTGCATGGAGGCATACATTGAACGAACGAGCACACACACACACATACACACACACACGCGCAAACAAACACATGCGCGCGCGCGCACACACACACAAACACGCACACACACACATTGAATTCCCATTTGAACCGCCATTTCGAAGCCTTTTCTATACATACATTCACTATACACAGTTAAGCGAGTAAAAATAATTACTATCTGCGTAACAATATATTAAAACACGCAAAATAACAAATATTTTTCTTTTATTTGAATGAAATACACCGGTATTTTGATGGTTATAAAATCATCTGCCAGAAGAAAAAATCTTAATACTGCAACCACGAAAGATAAAAATACACATTTTCCAAAATAGCTCATGACAAGGTGTTTTTCTCAGTGTTTCAGTTATGCAAAACAAGTTTTTCTGTAAAGATGCAAATTTTATATCATGGATAAAAGTCTAGATCTTTTTCGCGTTGCAAAATGTAAGGGCTGTTGACGATTTAATATTTATTATTTAGTTGTTTTTATTTTCTGGAAAGAAAATAAAAACAGTTAGTTCAACTTCTCTCTTTAAAAAAACATTTTTATTTCTCTTATATCCCAACAGAACGGTATCCCGAATCTGATATTTTTAACGATGGGTCAGCAGCAGAAGCTAGAAATGTGGATGCAGGAGTCATTAACACTTTACAACAAAGTTGAAAAGTGTTTATGACTTTGTTCATTCTGTCTGTCTGTCTGTCTGTCTGTCTGTCTGTCTGTCTGTCTGTCTGTCTGTCCGTTAGCACGATAACTGCCGTAAAAATGAGTTTATCAAAATGAAATTTTAGTATGTTGTTCAGACGGTCTGTAGGACCTATGGGAATATAAATAAATAATATCACCCAAATAGTTTTTTATTGAACCCGGGTTGAAAAAATGAAATACATTGAACCCTATGGGACCTAATTTTTCAAACATTTTTTAAGTAAATTTAAAATTCACGAATTGCTTCGAAATTTTTAGGAAATATTCACATTATCCCATAGAATATATAAAAAAAAATTCAGTAAAATATGTTAAGTAGTTTTTTAATTAAAAAAATTATTTAATATAGGGAAAAAAACAAATTCAATTAAATTCTGACTTTGGGATATCTTCCAGAAAGAAAAGAGAGAGAGATATTATATAATAAATATCTCTCCATTTTGCATATGGGAGTGGCTTCATATTTTAAAATAAATTTGGTAGATAACAATTTTTCATTTTTTTTTAAATTTTATATAACTCTTCATGATAAATTTAATTGATGGCATTTTAAATGCACTTTCCTACGTCCTAGAGAGTTAAAATTTGGTACACAGCTTAAATTTGTTGAACATTTTATTCGACAAAAATTTGATGGATCTTTAAATATAGATCATACATTTTTTCGAAATGGCCTGAAAATAATCCCCGTTCACTTCTATAAATCATTGGTGTAATATTGTTAAAAATTCTGATGTGGACAGCACATGTCTTTCCCTGCAGACTCATATTCGTTCTCTTTATTTATTCAATGATAATTTGAGTTTATCTGCACAACATAAGTATTTTAAATGACATTGAATTTACACGTTAAACTTAAATTTGGTTCTCATTTGATAGCTGGACTTATTGTCAAAGGTAGCGTAGCGAAAACGCGAAAAAACTAGAATATCTCAAGAACGGCTAGTCCTAGAGTAATGGGGTTAGTCTTATTCTTTTTGTTGTCAAAAATCACATATAAAATAGGAATTTAATTGATATAATTGAGCACACGTAGTCTTTTATTTTTATATATAACGATTTTTGCTGGCCATTTCGCAAAAATAGCCCGTTCCTTTTTCCCGAATCGTAGTAGAATAACCTACAAATGATTTATATACAAAATTTTGTTAAATTTGGTATATAAATCACTTGTAAGTTATTGAAATATTATACTCCAAATTTTGTTAAATTTGGTTCATTAGTTTTTAGCTAGAGTGGATAAAGGCAATTTCTGCGGCCATTTCGCAAAGAAGGCAGATTCTTTTATTACGAATCGTACTATAATCTAATGAACATCAGGATTTCCCACAAAAAACATACCTACCAAATTGTATGAAATTCGGTCCATTAGTTTTTCAATTAGAGTGGATGTAATATCCACACAGAAACATACACAGATACACCCTTACACACACAGACGTCTTCCTAAAAGTAGTTTTTTCGTGTTCTAGAAGTCCCAAAACGTGTAGATACTTTGAAAATTCGTGTTCCGATCTTCGGCACGATTCCAATACTTTGAGTACATACACATACACATATATATTATCTGTGTATTATCTGTGTATCTAAATTCCGTGCCTATGCAATTACAATAGTTGTGATTTTAAATGATCCCTAAACTTTTATTATTTCTTCAAGGAAGCCTAATTTTAACATATGCAGAATGCAAATATCTCAAGCGATTGTAAGATGAATTACATAAGATTTGCTGAATTTTTTTCACACAAAATTATTTAGCTCTGGAGTCTGGAATACAAGTTATATGAATGAAATATTCATTGATTTTGCATAAAGAATCAGATGATTTATATTTCGATACAGTTTTAAATATTTAAGTATAATAAATTACTGTAGTACTGTGATAATGTAAAAGATATTACCACTGAATGAATCACATTTTAGAAATTTTTAAATGAAATTACATTTCAGTTGGAAAGTGTTTCATAATCAATGCTTATGCATGATTGATCTTTCTTGTTTTAAGATATTTTCAACTGAGGAAACCTCTGGATATTTGGTCGAAAAATGTTTCCTCCACTCCCAAAAAGAACCTTACAATCCCAACCTGTAATCGAACTCTGGACCTTCGAATTAGTAAACCGAATCTCTACCGTTGAGCTACTAGGACAGAATTGCAAGTTATTACCTTTGATGTGGACTTTGCATTCTCTACCACTTAATGTCAGATTGACAAGCAACTGACAATCTGATTGACCACTTGATGATATTATTACATGAGTTTAGACTCCTGATGCTATTTTTATCCTCCAGGTTAGACTCCTGATGCTATTTTTATCCTCCAGGTTAGACTCCTGTTCTTAATTTTATCCTCTAGGTCAGATTCCTGATGCTATTTTTATCCTCCAGGTCAGACTCTTGATGCTAGTTTTATAATCCATGTTAGACTCCTGACGCTATTTTCATTCTCTAGATTAGACGCCTGATGCTACTTTAATCCTCCAGGTTAGACTCCTGATGCTAGTTTTATAATCCAGATTAGACTCCTGCTGATGCTATTTTCATTCTCCAGGTTGGGCTCTTGATGCTATTTTTATCCTCCAGGTTAGACTCCTGTAGCTATTTTTATCCCCCAGGTCAGACTCCTGATGCTATTTTTATCCTCCATGTCAGATTCCTGATGCTAGTTTTATAATCCATGTTCGACTCCTGATGCTATTTTCATTCTCTAGGTTAGACGCCTGAAGCTATTTTTATCCTCTAGGTCAGACTCCTGATGCTAGTTTTATAATCCATGTTAGACTCCTGATGCTAGTTTTATTCTCTACGTTAGACGCCTGATGATATTTTAATCCTCCAGGTTATACTCCTAATGCTAGTTTTATAATCCAGATTAGAATCCTGATGCTATTTTCATTCTCCAGGTTAGAATCCTGATGCTAGTTTTACCCCCCAGGTTAGACTCCTGATGCTATTTTCATTCTCCAGGTTAGACTGTTGATGTCATTTTCATTCTGCAGGTTAGAGTCCTGATGCTATTTTTATCCCCCAGGTTAGACTCATGCTTATTTTTATCCTGCAGGTTAGACTCCTAACGCTATTTCTATCCTCCAGGTCAGCTTCCTGCGTGCTCGCTGTCCTCTGAATTTGAAATCGGCGCTCAATATCCCAGAGTTCACTAAATCCGCGCTAGTCGTTCCAGGGTTATTTTTAGCCCTCTGATATCTTTACAATAACCGACAGGGTTAATTTGTTCGGTAGCTATTATAAAGTACCTTACTATCTCAACTGGGAATCGAACCTTGGATTTTCGAACTGGCCAGCCGACGCTCTACCTTTGAGCTACTGAGACAGAATCGCAAACTCTTATCTTTGAAGTGGACTCTGCAAAATAAGTGCCAAACACGCCTTAGCCTGATATGCGGTATCGTAATGCGCCTTAGATCCGGCTCTGGACACTGAAATGCCCTAATACGACTGATATGCCCTAATGCGACTAATATATTATGCCCTAAATGCCCATTCCGCCCACTGAGTGAGCCTTATATGCCCCAAAGCTCATTTGATACGTCTTTTGCCTCTGCGAATACTTACTTTTGATACGTCCCCAAATAATCTTTTTTAATAAGCCTCTAAATAAGCTTTTTTATTTAGGGGTTTATAAGTTCCTAAATAAGCTTCTTTATCTAGAGCCTTAAATAAGCTACTTTTATACGCCCTAAATACATACTTTTATAAGCCCTAAATACATTCTTTTATACGCCCTAAATTATCTCATTTGATACGTTCCACATAAGCGTCTTTGGCGCACCCTAAATACGATTTTTGACCTCTGCTCTGGCGGAATAAACTAAACATTAGCTTTTTCGATACGCCCTAAGGAAGCGCTTGTAAAACGAAATAAATACACTTATACTATAGAAACAGAAATACATCTTCCTTTATTATTATAAACCAGATTAAATTAACCAGCGTTGTCCTGGTACTAAATATTAGCGCGCTACTTAAATAATATATTTACAGATAACACTACTCAATTCACAATCGTATCTTCAAATACTAAACCACCGCTAAATTCCCACACACGCTGTTCGCAAAGCAAAAAGTGAATAAAATAAAATAAATAAACACAGAAATAAATACATGCTCTTCGAAAAGCAAAATAGAAAACAAATAAATAAATAATTCAAAACAGAATCCTTTCTGTTGGAGGGAAGGCTTTCAGCCCATGAGCAGTCGATGCTTGGGATGACGCGGAAATGGGTTTGTTGTTTTTATGCTTTCATTTTAAAAAATCACTTAAAATTAAATTACGTATTGATTAATTTTTTTTATTAGAATTCGAAGATATACACTCAATGTTCTGATAAACTATAAAAATTTGCAAATGTTGCTTTTTGAATGCTGCAAAAAAAGTATCCTATAACCTAAAACATGAAAATTTCAATGTATTTCTTACCATAAATAAATAAGAAAGATTTATTTAACGGACTCAGTTCAAATATAGTTGAAAATAACGTTCTTCGACCTTTCCAATGGTGAAAACTCAAGATAATATTTCTGGTCGCTTGTCAGTTTGTATGAAAATCGTAAAAATCGCTCAAAATCGTGAAAAAACGTAAAATAACTAAAAACAAAATCGAATTTTAGAAAAAATTCCCCAAGGTGCTCCTTTCCACAGGTTTTGAAATACTTTCGCACCAAATTTCAAAAGCGTTTAACGTTTTGATTTCCCGCTGACAAAGACTGATTAGCACTCAGGCCTCTGGGGTCGCGGCCCTGGACCCCTTAGATTTTTTACGTGATAAAAAGTTTAAGCAGAAATATAGTTTTAATTATGCACCGGTAATATTAATTTCTATTCTAAATTATGAAATATGTTAACAATTTTAAATATTATACATATATTGCTTTGAAATTTAGAGTATGAAGGATTTCACCACGTACAAAAGGGCCTATAAGTCCTAAATGTGTTGTATGTTGATCTTTTACATGTATTTAACATGCCGTGATAGTATGGGGGCTCCGAATTAACAACAGGCTCTGACTACACAGCGCACACACACAAATATATTTTATTATAAAGAATAAATATAAAACAGAGGTTAACTCGCTCAATGACATGACTGACCAGTTGAATTGACCACCTGACCAACCTACATATTTAAAAAAAGAAATACAGAATAAAAAGCTCATGAAAAACCTTGATATATGCTTTGACTTTTCACACAGACCGATATTATAATTTTTTTTAATATATTCTGTTAGGTATTAATTAATTTTAGTTTTATCAAACAAAACAACGTATTGACAGTTATTTGCAATTACAGTAGTGGCCAAAATTGTGGAAAAAAGTGTATTTTTGAGATTTGATAGCTCATAACACCACTTTTTTTTTTAACAATACCGTAAAATTTTATATCAATGAAAAGATAATTTAATCAAGATTGTAATGCAATAGCATTTGTTCAATTATCTGTATTATATTAAAAGTTATAGCCAAATAACCAGAAAAAAGAAGCACAACTTGCTTAGGTTTATATGAAGTAGCTTTCCTTCATTTGAATGTAGCCAATGAGCATGAGTGTTTAGAGAGCCAATCAGGTGTCATCTTGTTTTGGAAATGAGCCAACAGGTCACAGGACATTTATCAGCGTGTTATGTGGTTGCTATCATGTTGAATAGTTTGTTTGTTGTCTTTGATTTAGTGAGCTTGTAAAACGTAATAAAATTAAAGAAATGGCGCAAAGAGCTGACAGGTCACGCAGAAAGCGATGTAAAATAGTGAGTAAAATAGGGAGTAATATAGTGAATAATATTAAGTGAATAAGGTTACAGTTATAAAGAAATTAAAAAAAATATTGGGGTAAGCTTAACCAAAGGTGGCATATCTAAATTTTTGAAGAGGTATAAGAAGACTCAGTCACTACAAAATCAGACTGGTAAAGGCAGGAAAAGGTCCACAATAGCAAGTACTGATAGAAGAATTAAGAAACTGTGCCTACGTGACAGAAGAAAACCATATCGGTGCATACAAGGTGAAATGACGCAATGCAATGTGAAGTTGAGTGCAAGGACTGTTCGCCGCAGACTGCATGAATTTAGTCTAAATGCTAGAATTACAGGAAAAGAGCAATTTTTATGTCTCAAACAAAGGTTGAAAAGATTAAACTGGGCTAAAACCCATGTTAACTGGACAACGGAACAATGGAACAGTGTAATTTGGAGTGATGAGACCAAAATCTCCCTGTTTAGTAGTGATGGCGTAAAATGCGTAAAGGGAAGAGCTAGAGAAGATTCGTATCCTGTTTGCATTACACCTACCGTGGAACACCTAGTTAGTGTTATGATCTGGGGTTGTATGACATCAAGAGTGGGCAGAATTTGCATGATCAATAGGAATATAAATGCCCAAAGATACATAAATGAAATACTTGAGCCCAAACTGCAGCCTTCTGCACGTGATCTTTTCCATGATACTGAATAATTTATATTTCAACAGGATTCAGATCCATGTCATGTTGTCCGTGTGTGCAAAAGTGGCTTCAAGACCATCATACTCAAGTGCTGGAATGGCTTAGAATAGTCAAGACCTTAATCCCATCAAAAATCTATGGAGCCGACTAAAGAAACTTGTTAGTAAGAAATAACCCAACAATAAAACCAAATTAACAGAAGCAATTATTCAAGCTTGGTTTCACATTATAACAGACGCAAAACTAAAAAACTTGGTTCACTCCATGGGAGGGGTAGTAGGGCTGTAATTAAGGCTAAAGTTTATCTAACTAAGTATTAACTGACATGGTGAAAATTTTTGTATATCCCATTTTTTCTATGTATTTCACTTCTCTTCTTTATAAGTGCTGGTCTATTAAAAAATAATTCAAAAATGTTATTACATTACAATCCTGATTAAATTATCTTTCCATTCATATATAATTTTATGGCATTAGTACAAAAACGAAGTGGTGTTATAAGCCATTAAACCTCAAAGATACACTTTTCACAAAATGTTTCCATAAGTTTGGCCACTGCTGTATAACTAATTTGCATTGTATCTAATTTGCAATTATATCTAATTTGCATTATTTTGGCTTATTAAAGCGTTTTAAACCATTGCCAAGAGTGCAGAAAAAAAAATCCATCGAGAACTGTTTATTTCAGCTAAAATACAGGGGTTGGTTTTATCTGTTTTCAATGTAAAAAGTGTGTGTGTGTCGAAAACGTCGAAAACCCAGACCACCCGACTCGTCCGAGGACTTGGAGTAACCGTTTGAATGGTCGGGAAGTGTGTGTGTGTGACATATAATACAAGTGTGTGTGTGTGACATATAATACAAATATCACGCTTAAATTAATACATTTAAGTGTATTTAATTTGTTAGTTCAAAATTTAACGATTTTTGAGAAGCAATTCGATAAAAAGACCGGTTGTACTTTTCATAATCGTAAAAAGATCCGTTTGATAAAACTTTGTGAAACTTCATCATATAGTTCTCCGATAAAATAGTGACATACACAAGCGCATAGATGTAACGCTAGAAATTGTTCATTAATGTTATTGTGTACGAAGTGTATATCAAAACATTTAAATTCGCCGAAAACTTCCAATTTTCGACCTGATATGTCGATACTTTTCCTATACATATAAAATGTTGCTGGGAAAATAAAAATGCACATTGTTTCACTCTGATGCTGATTATGTTACAAATAATTATGTAATAAATGCAGAATATAAATGCATGTGAAAAAAATCTGATGTGGGCACCACATCCTTATATAATGCAATTAATTTATTACGTTTACAGTAAAAACAATAGGTTATTCTTATAGTAGATACTTATAGTCTTTCCAAGATATTGAATTTTCGTCAATTAGTCGTTATTTTCATTGGTTTAGCGTCATTTTTATCCGTTTGGCGAGGTTTTCGTTAATCTGGTAACATTTTGAAAAGCCGTCAAGTTGGCGACATTCCGCCAAATTCGTCGCCAAAATCTCGCCAATCGTTATGGACGGAGAAATAAATTATTCTTATAGCAGAAAAATGGCTATTGACGTTCAAATACAAAAGCATTACTCAAAGTATCTATTCTCATAAATGGAACGAGCTAGATCCACAAGAATGATGTCACCCAATTTATCGCATGGTATTACATATGAAAAGTGAACATGTTTCTCAATAGGAAATATTTTTTTTAATTTTATATGATTCTTTGATAATTTTTTTGAAAAATGTGCAATATCTCGTGAACGGTTCATGTTAGCGTTCTAAAATTTATGTCAATCGTTTTCTAATGAAAAATTACATAAGAAATGTCTACTTGCGTAACTTTATTAGAGATTTTGATTTTTTGACGAATTTTTCAACATTTTACTCGAAAATTTAGGGGGGTTCTGAACATTCGATTGCGTATAAAAACAACAGGCTTCCAGTGTTTACGGATTGTAAATTTTGTACCAAATTTCGTTCGAATCGGTCCATTCGTTCGTCAGTTATCATCTCCACAGACTCTCTCTCTCACACACACACACACAGATATCACTTAAAAAATGTTTGATTCGTGATCAGGGATATTTGAAACGTGCTCTCTCGTCGAAAACTCGAATTCGAATGTTCGACCCCGTCACAATACTTTTCTTATACATTATGTATATAAGGAAAGTACTAGAGTGAAGACTCGCCTTCCAAATATTTTATTCACTTACTCTTACAAATCAAAGAGTATTCTGGGAACTCTTTCTTTCTGCTGTGTAACCAATATATACTTACAGAATATAACTCCAGAAACTGCAGTTTTTTCGACTAACAGTAAAATTGCCACACCATGCGCGAGAAGATTTCGGATGTTATAGAATTTCTCAGAATGTCGCAAGACTTGTTCTTTTAAGAAATGTATGAGAAATCCACCGAGTATAGCAAATCCTAGAAGTAAAAAGAAGAAAGTATAAAGTCACACTCCCGTTTTTCCACAATCCCGTATTTTTCAGTTTGGAACGAATAGAAACGGCTTTCGAAGGAAAGCAATGGGAGTTTTCTTACATAAGTGACATGTAGAAGAAAATTATTCCTTGAAAATATCAAACGTCGGGCAGGATATGTTTTCGTTTCCATAGCACTATGATAAATTTATATCCGAATGTTCTTAGAAAATGTAAAGAACCTTGCTGTCCCAACCGGCAAAACAACTGGCCAGCCAACGTTCTACCGTTGAGCTACTGTGACGGAATTGCAAGTTCTTATCGTTAAAGTGTACTCTGCATTCTCCATCCTCTAATGTCAGATTTGCGTGCAACTGACAATCTGACTGACCGCCTGCTTCTATTTTTACCTCAGGTTAGCTTCCTCGTGATAGTTTCACCCTCCAGGTTAGCTTCTATCGTAGTCATTATTCTCCTGATTTAATATCGGCACTACATATCCCAGAGTCCACTAAATCCGTGTCACTCTCACTGAGGTCACTTTCAAACCTACTACATCTTTGCACTAACCTACAGGGCTGATTTTTTCGGACGCCATTGTAAAGAACCTTGCTGCTCCAACCGGGATTAGAACCGGGATCTTTAAACTGGCCAGCCAATGCTCTACCATTAAGCTACTGGGATGCAATTGCAAGCTATTATCGTCAAAAATGCAACTAAAATGTCTTATTACAAAATGCATTATTATAAAATGCAACTAAAATATCTGGAACAACAGCTTCCACTCAACTCCTGTCACTCCTTCATTATTCATGCTATCCAAATCTACTTCTATTATAATAAATTAACAAATATACCCGACGTTGCTCGAGAGTTAAAATAATTGAAAATTCCAGTGTTATTCTAAATGATATTGTACTTCAACAATTTATATTTAAACATTTAAATTAATCCCACATTAAGTTAAAAGCGTAAAAATACCTGCTCCTTTGTAAAAAAATCTGATGTGGGCAACGCATGACTTTCCTTATATAATGTAATGAATTTACTACTTTTACAGTAAAAGAATAGGTTTTTCTTATAGTAGATACTAATATTCTTTCCAAGATCTTGAATTTTCAACAATTAGTCATCATTTTCATTAATTTAGCGTCATTTTTATCCATTTGGCGAGATTTTCGTTAATTTGGCAACATTTCAAAAAGTCGCCAAGTTGGCGACATTCCGCCAAATTCGTCGCCAAAATCTCGCCAAGCGTTATGGACGAAGAAATAAGTTGTTCTTACAGCAGATAAATGACTATTGGCGTTCAAATACAAAAGTATTACTCAAAGTATCTTTGTTCATGAATGGAACGAGATAGATACACGAGAATGATGTCACCCAATTTATCGCATGGTATTACATATGAAAAGTGAACATGTTTCTCAATAGGAAATATTTTTTTTTTCATTTTATATGACTTTTTAATAATTTTTTTGAAAAATGTGCAATATCTAGAGAACGGCTCATGTTAGCGTTCTAAAATTTATGTCAATCGTTTTCTAATGAAAAATTACATAAGAAATGTCTATTTGCGTAACTTTATTAGTGGTTTTGATTTTTTGACGATTTTTTCAAAATTTTATTCGAAAATTTAGGGGGGTTCTGAACATTCGATTACGCATAAAAACAATAGGCTTCCAGTGTTTACGGATTGTGATTTTTGTACCAAATTTGGTTCGAATCGGTCCATTCGTTCGTCAGTTATCGTCTCCACAGACTCACTGACACACACACATACTTTCACACACACACACACACACACACACACACACACACACACACACACACACACACATACACACACACAGACATCACTTCAAAAATGTTTGATTCGTGATCAGGGATGCTTGAAACGTGCTCTCCCGTCGAAAACTCGATTTCGAATTTTCGACCCCGTCACAATACTGTCCTTATACATTATGTATATAAGGAAAGTAATAATCTTTCAGGGCAGATCTGAAAAGCAAAAGATCATCGTCTCGTTTGTCAACCAATTTACAAAAATATGCAGTTTTGTCAGCATACTTGAAACTGAAGACGCTAAATTGGTAAAAACAGTGATTCGCACGGCATCAAAAGACATTTGATCACAAAACTGTACTTCATTGACTGAAGATTCGTATCGCATCAAAAAACATTTGAGCACAAATCTGTATTTGATCGACTCAAGATTCGAACCGCATCAAAAGACCAAAAAACATTAGAGCATAAAACTGTACTTGATTGACTGAAGATTCGCACATCATCAATGATCGCATCGCATCAAAGGTTGTCAAGGGTGGGAGTTAAGTAATGTTTCGAATGAATATTTACCGAATGCATGTGCGTATGTTAGTAACATATAATTTTTCTCTATAGGTTGTCCCCCAAGACCACACGATGCGCAGGTGCACCACAACTTCGAACACATTCAAAGTATATGTATGGTAATATCTGTCGACGAAGGTTAATTTTTATTCGAGATTGTTCCACCACTACCCCATGCATATATGTTTTGCGACAACCTCTAAAATTTATCTCATTATTACTTTCCTTATATACATAATGTATAAGGAAAGTATTGTGACGGGGGGGGGGGGGGTCTAAAATTCGAATTCGAGTTTTCGACGGGAGAACACGTTTCAAGCATCCCTGATCACGAATCGAACATTTTTGAGGTGATGTCTGTGTGTGTATATGTGTGAAAGTATGTCTGTGTGTGTGTCAGTGAGTCTGTGGATACGATAACTGACGAACGAATGGAGCTATTCAAATGAAATTTAGAACAAAAATCACAATCCATGAATACTGGAAGCCATGAATACTGGAATAAGTTTTAAAACATAATCGAATGTTCAGAACCCCCTAAATTTTCGAGTGAAATTTTGAAAAAATCATCAAAAAAGCAAAACCTTTACGAAAATAAACATTTCTTATGCAATTTTTCCTTAGAAAACGATTGACATAAATTTTAGAACTCCAGCATGAACCGTTCTTGAGATATTGCACATTTTTCAATAAATTTATCAAAAAAATCCCATAAATTAAAAAAAGAATATTAACTGTTGAGAAACATGTTTACTTTTCATATGTAATATCATGCAATAAATTTGGTGGCATCATTCTCATGGATCTAACTCGTTCCATTCACAAGAAAAAATACTTTGAGTAATACTTTTGTATTTGAACGCACAATAGTTATTTATCTGCTATAAGAATAACTTATTTCTCCGTCCATAACGCTTGACGAGATTTTGGCGACGAATTTAGCGGAATATCGCTAACTTGGCGAAATTTTTAAACGTTGACAAATTAACGAAAATCTCGCCAAAAGGATAAATATGACGCTAAATCAATGAAAATGACGACTCATTGAAGAAAATTCAATATCTTGGAAAGAGTATAAGTATCTACTATAAGAATAACATTTGTTTTAACTGTAAAAGTAGTAAATTCATTGCATTATATAAGAAAAGTTATGTGTTGTCCACATCAGATTTTTTTTTTAAAGCGGTTTCAATTTCCTTTCACCATGATCATTTACATAAACTTTACCCTATACCTCTGTTTTCAACACTGTACCATAGAAGAAGGCTTGCTATTTATGTACTTGCCGGATTAAGGGCTGAAGACTTGGAGACCCAAGTTAGCCCTATTACACCTTCTTTGGAAAGGGATTTCTTCGGGATTTGATGGGGCTCCCTTTTGATCTCCTGTTTTCTATTTTGCATACACTTAAGAACTCAATGACAGGAGCTAGAGAAGTGCCCAAGAGAGGATAAAGTATTTTTGTAAACTTCTATCGATGAGAAATGATCATAGAAAAAAAGGTGCTTCATAATGCGATAGAGTTTGCATCGAAGTGGTTATTTCTGCTTACATTCATGAGAATAGGCGCCGAGTTTTCAATATCTCGGGGGAAGGGGGGGTGGCTTAATCCAATAAAGTTCTACAAAAGATTCACAAAGTTAAATTTTATAAAGCTGTAATAACTTACAATACTTCCTTGCAAGCATATATCAGTTAGGTGATTATAATTATTTCGGGCGCGTTCTAAGCTCTCTTCTTCCAGCCAAAAAAGGAGTATGTGCCCTTAACAATCACTAAGAACGAACTACCTAACGAACAGCAATCTTGGCCTAAAGAAAAGGACTTATAATGCCATCGAAGCAACTGTAATCACCTAACTGAAATATGCCTGCCTTCTTCAGGGAAGTCTTGTCTTACAACCAGCAGTTTTGGGATGGGATAGCCAAGTGGTTAAGGTAAGGGGATTGTACTCGGAAGACCCGAATTTCCATTCCAGGCTATGCCCGAACTGTCACCGTGTTTACACGGAATGCGAGCACGTTAAATCAGTCAGTTTGAAAGTCCTTCCGAGAGGTCGGTGACAGGGAGAGAAGGATACGGTCCCTGTGGATGTTGTCCCCACAGTGTTCCGGTCTAAAATGGGTAACATTGTCCCGGCGGTTTAAAAAGATTCATTACACTTCTGGGTATGTCGTGCGGTCTGAGTCAAATGAAAGAAATCAGTAATTTTATTTACTGTACGATAAAGTTATACAAAGAATCCTCTTAGGCTTGCACCATTCCAGTTTACCAGTTACACAACTTGGGCCCTTGGACTTCTGAACTCACTTTCTCGTTGACGGATCAGATACAATATTGTCTATGCAATGCATTTTATCCCTTCGAGGAACAATTGAGGGTTAATTGGGGGGGGGGGGGAAACACAGGGTACTATAAGAGTCCAATATATTGTTAATCTCCTACACCAGACCCAAATATGGCCGGTGGGATAACTGAAGTTTTCCGGGTGGGCAGGATCTATTTCATTTAGTTTTTTCGTTATCAATGACATACATGTATGTTGGACCGAAGTGGAAAAGGATGATCATGGCCCGTTTTTACCTGGACCAATCTCAGAGCTGGTATCCGAAACTGCCTGACATATATTGAAGGTAAAATATGATAAAGTTGCAAAATAATAAAATCAAAGTTAGTGTTAGGATATATGGCGAAACCTTGGGATTCGTCACATATAAATTTATAGGAACCTGGATGTCCATGCCATCAGCTGTGTAAGATATGTAAAAACAAATTTCTTTAAAATCATAAGCATATAAATAAAGGGCTTGGAGCAATAATATGACTAGCGACTTTTTTACCAAACTGGGAATTTTCTATCAAATGATACCTAGTTGTGATGAATCAAATGATACCTTGTTTTCTTTAACCAAGCCCTTTAAATTAAATATCTAATACAGTTAAATTATTTAATTCAGAAACAGACTTTTCAGTATAATTTCACTTAATGCGATGCGCAGAGCCGTTATAACATATATACTTACTAGATAGTGTTGGGCTTAAATCAAAATCTGCACGATTTTTAATATAATATGCTGGTCTTTCAGCAGTTTGAGGATTTCTCATACAAGAAGAAACTTTTGCTGCTCTAAATTTAAATTTATCAGCGAGAAATAAGTATGTTTTTTCTTATCGAATTACAAATCGAAACGCAACCTTTACGAATA
This sequence comes from Amaurobius ferox, assembly GCA_951213105.1. Classification (NCBI taxonomy): domain Eukaryota; kingdom Metazoa; phylum Arthropoda; class Arachnida; order Araneae; family Amaurobiidae; genus Amaurobius; species Amaurobius ferox. Next base: position 103,585,612 of record OX578150.1, on the reverse strand, counting down.
GCACAAAAATGTCGCATTATTTTTTAATGAGAACCGAAACATCACACTGCCTTCAACTCTATAAACGTCACTCATCTGAGACTCCAACAGTTGAAGATATGCCAAATCCTCCAACGAAAAGCAACCATTTTCCCACGAAGTTCCTAACGAATTTTCATTTCCTTGTTGCGAATTTTCATTTCCTTGTTATATTTTCATTTCCTATTCTAACGATCAATTGATCTCAAAGGTCTCAAATGATTTGTGGCTGATGACTGCCAAACTTAGCTTTTTAGGGCACAGCTACACGCGGGATTCGCAGCTTTAAACGGATAACTATTGTACATAATACCACCTGGAAAGCTGGTACCGGTGTGGTACGTGGAATCGAGAAGCAAATGCAGATGAGAGCTCTTTGGTATATAGTAAATCAAATAAGGTATCCCTACTTCGTGGTTATCCTTTAACGTTATAACTGGAGACAGTTACTTTTTAAAAATGTCAATCCCATGGTTGTAAACATTTATTTTTCTCTTTGAACAAAGAGGTCAATGGAAAAATTCTGGTAGGCAGGTGCTGTTGTCATTAACGTAAACATGTTTCCTGGAGGTAAAGAGGAGCTTCATTTGTGTGCGAGATAGTTTATGGCCCTGTGTTGGGGAAGATGTGAACAATATAGGATAGAAATGTTACATTTATATTTTAAAAGACTTTCCACAATTTTTTTTCTGGTATAATAATTGAAAATGGCATTTTCTGTTTTTTGTAAAATATGAAGTTATAAAAAAAAAATCTTGAAATTTCCCAGAGGGGACAATCCCTCCTCTAGAAAATTTCAGCAGAGGCTGGTAACCCTGCGCCCCCCCCCCCCTCCTCTGTATTCGGCACTTATGTTCATGAGAGGAAGTAATTTTTTTATGGTTTAATTTTTACTTTCTCATACTATGTAATATAGAAATGTTTTCACGAAAATTTTTGAATTCGAGATTTTGATTCCAATATACGTTTTAAGACCTCCTGATCACGTTTTGACTATTTTGGGAGTCATGTCCGTCTGTCTGTCTGTTGTCGATTTCCTGTTACACGATAGCGGCGCGACAAATATTTATGGATTTTCAGAAAACTTCGCACCCAGCTTTCTTATCAAAAAATCTATAACTAGAAAGAAATTTTTTTTAAATTAGAGCGAAAACTTCGAAATTTATTCGAAATGTAATATATTTTTTTTAACATGGCAGCATAGGACAAAATTTGAAACATTCATGTTATCAAATCTTCTTCGTTAAAAAGTAATAAATGAGGCTTGAATTAAGATTGCCCCAATTAAAATCTCTTAATTCCCGATTTAAAACTATAATTTCAATAAATTTAGACTGGTCTTAAGGCTGCCTCAACTGTATAGAAAGAAATTTAAATTTAGTAGGTTAATGGATAAACCGATGTATTTCTTTCCAATTCATCTGTGGTTAAATATTCCGCTGAGACATTAATGCATCTAGATTTCGTTTTACCTTAAGGGGCCCCAGGATAATTAAAAGTGCCATAAACAGAGTGAATGCCAATGTTTCCCTTTTGTTTTGTAATTTTTTTTAAAAAATCGGTATTGCTACGAAACGTATCAAGAATGGTGGGTGTATACGCAGGATTCAAGATCGAGTCCAAGTTTCTGGATAACTAACGTTTATTTCACAAGCTCAAAGTAAACAGGAACAATATATAATCAAACAGTACTTAAATGCTCCACTAATAACAAAAAATAAGCTATAATATTCTCAAAACACTTGCGAAAACAATTTCACAAAACAACCGCCAGGGCCAACGGCCGTACCGTGCTGAAAACACCGGTTCTCGTTAGATCACCGAAGTCAAGCAGCATCGGGCGCGGTTAGTACTTGGTGGGTGACCACCTCGGAACACCGCGTGCTGTTGGCCATCTCGGGTGCGGTATCCCCGTGGTTTGCGCGCTAGATTTGCACGCTACCACAAATGCCGCCGTGTTCATGCGGAGTACGATCACGTTAAACATGTGGGTCCGTAAGTCCTTCCGAGAGGTTGGTGGTAGGGGAAGGAGGGTACGGTCCCTGTGGATGCCTCCCCCACTGGGTTCCGGTCTAAATTGGGTGGCACTTCCCGGCCGTCCATTCAGTTACCTTACACCTTTCTGGTAGGTCGGACGGTCTGGGTCTCAACAACAACAACAAAACAACCGCCACTATTCTCAAAACATTGACAAAAGTCACAGTTCACTGTAGCTCGTATATTCGCAACTCATCAACTAAACATCGTAACTGAATGTTGAGTCCTTTTTACAGCTTAGAAACTTCTGTAAATCTCTCTGCAGAAATTTCCAGAATTATCTAATATCGCATAGAATAATCGTTATTTGGTGCAGTTTCGGGATGTCGCAAAATGTCGCCAAGTTGGAGATAAATCGACAAATCTGGCAACCCTTCTTCTGACTCGAAAATATGGCAACCATAGAGTGACGTCAGGGAAAGAATGTTCGTACTGCTGTCGTCTGGAGAAAACACTCCGCTGATACCGTTTGGTTTCGATAGAGATGGAAGACAAGACGGGAGACGCCAGTGAGGGAATATTACACGTTCGTAACAATATGTTCAAATGAGCCGTTAGTTTATAGTAAAATTGTAATGTAATTTTGCATTATCAACCTTTTTAGATTTAACAGTCCTTCATTATTGCGTAAAAAGGGCATATTCACCTACGAAATTCAAATTTGAGTTCTGTCTAAGATGCAGCTTAAAATTACAATTAATCTGTTGTGTATACAATTATGCAACACTTGCTTTATTTTTATCAATGTAGAAACGAAATCTGTGCGTGTGTGTGAGGGGGGGGGGATGACCAAACACACCCTAATGAAACATATTCTCTAATTTTTGTCACATGTATTTAAGGTGTCTCAGGAATATTTAAAGTGCCATAAACCTAGTGAATCCATACGTATGATATTTTATTTTGTTCCTTTTCTCCTATACATCGATAATACCTAAAAATTTTAAGGACTAACAAGTGAATACCTGTAGTATATGTGATAATTTTTTCAATAAGGTAAATCCAACGAGCATAAGCTATGGGCATACACATTATATATGCTTGTATACATATTATATATGTATATAAGCTCGTTGGGTGAATCTGATAAATTTTTTAAAAATTGTATAATGTTCATAAATGTATTAAAATTTTATTTTGATACATGTTACTTGCGCGCATGATTGCAACAAAATTATTTCCTCCAGAAACAAACATATTGCTGATTATGATATAAGTGTATTTGAAATATAAAATTTAATTACATTTTAAATTTCATTTTTAAAAGCTTAAAAGCTTCAATTATACAAATGTTTTCATTTGGAAGCACAACTTCTAAAAATGGATTCTTTATATCATAATCAGATATATTTGTTTCTGGAAGCAATAGTTTTGTTGCAATTATGAGCAAGCAACGTATATCAAAATAACATTTTAATAAATTCATGAACATTATACAATTTTTAAAAATATTATTCTCAGATTCACCATATTAAAAAATTATCATATATGATACAGATATTCACGTGTTAACCATAAAATTTTTAGGTATTATTAATACATAGGAAAAGATGTATGAAATAGAACGTAAAACAGGGGAATTCACTTTGTTTATAGCACATTTAAGAATCCTTGAGGGAGGTATAAAAATAAAAAAAAATGGAGCTAATTTCGTTTCGTAACTGACACAATTATTCAGCTAACTATAAATTAATACGATTAGTAAAATTAAACAAGCAATTTTGAAAAAAAATTCTGAACAACGCTGCTCATGTAAATGGAATTTAAAATAAATTTTTAAAGATTCATAAAGTGTATGGCATAAAAAGTTAAGCGCAAAGTTGTTTTCTTTCAAAACTGAAAATAAATATTTCTTTTTCAATTGCAGTGAAACGACAGGGCGCCCCTCGTCTTTTCACTAGGACTGTCTTGAAAAGAAACATTCTTATGCTGCAGTAGCTTAACTCAATTTATAAATTTCTGAAAAGTTGGGGGCCGACATTTTCCTTCGCTACTTTTTCTGATGACTGGGTTTGAAATCAGTGATTCTTGCAGTGCTGAATTAAGCAAGGCTTTAAAGAAAATCGATCACTGGGCCAATAACTCGAAAGGTATTAGGGCTTCCGTATATTTTTTATGTAGGTGTAGGGGTAACCCCTATAGCGCTACACGCTGATATAACCATGGATTTTTCAAGTATCATGGATCTTAAAAGGTCTATCGAGATAACTTTAGAGGGGGATATCTGCAGGTTTTAAGGGGTAAATGGGGCTATATCACTTCTTGTTAGAGATAGTGTGTGGGGGGGAAAGGGAGTAATTACAAAGCTGTACAGCGTTGCCAAATTAATACTATGCGTTTTTGTACTCAAAAAATTAAAAAAAGCTCTGAAAACCAGTGTATACTACAGTGTATACTACTATGTACACTACAGTGTGCATTGTAGTATAGTGATAGTGTGCATGCTCCTCTTCCAGACAAGCAATGCAGCAGGAAAAAAAGGCCAGTATCCTGCATAAAAATCAAAATGTTCACCTTCAGCAACAATGCATTTTTGCACACAATTAAGTTTTCTCCTCGTGTTTTCCATTCTCTTTACGTTAGCACTCTTACATGCTGATTAATAAAATCGTCACTTTTAAAATAGTTATTTAATTTTGCAGCTCTCCTGTGACACTAAAATTGGAAAGGCTTTAAAAGGTGAAATCAAACTCTGAAATTACAATCTAACACCCCTTCCCCAGAAAAAAAATATCTGATGTGGGCAGCACATGACTTTCCCTGCAGACTTATATTCACGTTCTCTTTATTTTAATTAAATTTAATTCACTTTTAATTCAATTCTCGTTCTCATTTGATAACTGGATTTATTTTCAACTAGCCGCCTTTGGCGACCAGCCTGTTCGCTACCCTTGAAAATTCTGACCGTGGCAAACTCGTTGGCGCGACCTACCAGAAAGGTGTAAGGTAACTGCTTGGAAGGCCAGGAAGTGCCACACAATTTAGAACGGAACCCAATGGGGGAGGCATCCAAAGAGACCGTACCCTCCTTCCCCTACCACAAACCTCTCGGAAGGACTTGCAGTCCCACACGTTTAACGTGATCGTACTCCGCGTGAACACGGCTGCAGTTTTGGCAATGGCGGGAATCGAACCCGGGCCTACCGAGTGAAATTCCCGCGCGCTAACCACTGGGCTACCGTGCCATCCGCGACAATCTCCATAACTTTATTTTTATTCGGCAATTTTGGGAATCGAACCCGGGCCTACCAAGTGCAAATCCCGCGCAGTAACCACTGGGGTACTTCACCCTCCTCGATATTCTTCATAACTTTCTTTTTATTCACCCAATTTAGACCGGAACCAAGTGGGAGAAGCATCCACAGGGACCGTACCCTTCTTCCCCTACCACCAACCTCTCGGAAGGACTTACAGACCCACATGTTTAACGTGATCGTACTCCGCGTAAACACGGCGGCAATTTTGGGAATCGAACCCGGGCCTACCGAATGCAATTTCCGCGCGCTAACCATTGGGCTACTTTGCCCTACGCGACAATCTCCATAACTTTCTTTTTATTCATCCAATTTAGACCGTACCCTCCTTCCCCTACCACCAACTTCTCGGAAGGACTCACGGACCCACATGTTTAACGTGATCGTACTCCGCGTAAACACGGCGGCAATTTTGGGAATCGAACCCGGGCCTGGTAACTGGTTGGACGGCCAGGATGTGCCACGCAATTTAGACCGGAACCCAGTGGGGGAGGCATCCACAGGGAACGTACCCTCCTTCCCCTACCACCAACCTCTCGGAAAAACATACGGACCCATATGTTTAACGTGATCGTACTCCATGTCAGTGGCGGAAATCGAACCCGGGCCTACCGCGTGCAATTCCCGCGCGCTAACCACTGGGCTACTTCGCCCTCCGCGACAATCTCCATAACTTTCTTTTTATTCACCCAATTTAGACCGTACCCTCCTTCCCCTACCACCAACCTCTCGGAAACCCAATGGGGGAGGCATCCAAAGAGACCGTACCCTCCTTCCCCTACCACAAACCTCTCGGAAGGACTTGCAGTCCCACACGTTTAACGTGATCGTACTCCGCGTGAACACGGCTGCAGTTTTGGCAATGGCGGGAATCGAACCCGGGCCTACCGAGTGAAATTCCCGCGCGCTAACCACGGGGCTACCGTGCCATCCGCGACAATCTCCATAACTTTATTTTTATTCGGCAATTTTGGGAATCGAACCCGGGCCTACCAAGTGCAAATCCCGCGCACTAACCACTGGGGTACTTCACCCTCCGCGATATTCTTCGTAACTTATTTTTTATTCACCCAATTTAGACCGGAACCAAGTGGGAGAAGCATCCACAGGGACCGTACCCTTCTTCCCCTACCACCAACCTCTCGGAAGGACTTACAGACCCACATGTTTAACGTGATCGTACTCCGCGTAAACACAGCGGCAATTTTGGGAATCGAACCCGGGCCTACCGAGTGCAATTTCCGCGCGCTAACCATTGGGCTACTTTGCCCTACGCGACAATCTCCATAACTTTCTTTTTATTCATCCAATTTAGACCGTACCCTCCTTCCCCTACCACCAACTTCTCGGAAGGACTCACGGACCCACATGTTTAACGTGATCGTACTCCGCGTAAACACGGCGGCAATTTTGGGAATCGAACCCGGGCCTGGTAACTGGTTGGACGGCCAGGATGTGCCACGCAATTTAGACCGGAACCCAGTGGGGGAGGCATCCACAGGGAACGTACCCTCCTTCCCCTACCACCAACCTCTCGGAAAAACATACGGACCCATATGTTTAACGTGATCGTACTCCATGTCAGTGGCGGAAATCGAACCCGGGCCTACCGCGTGCAATTCCCGCGCGCTAACCACTGGGCTACTTCGCCCTCCGCGACAATCTCCATAACTTTCTTTTTATTCACCCAATTTAGACCGTACCCTCCTTCCCCTACCACCAACCTCTCGGAAGGACTCACGAACCCACATGTTTAACGTGATCGTACTCTGCGTGAACGTGGCGTAAGTTTTGGCAGTGGCGGGAATCGAACCCGGGCCTACTGAGTGCAATTCCCGCGCGCTAACCACTGGACAATCTCCATAACTTTCTACATATTCACCCAATTTAGACGGGAACCCAGTGGGGGAGGCATCCACAGGGGCCGTATCCTCCTTCCCCTACCACCAACCTCTCGGAAGGACTTACGGACCCACATATTTAACGTGATCGTATTCCACGTAAACACGGCGGCAGTTTTGGCAGTGGCGGGAATCGAACCCGGGCCTACCGCTAACTTCCCGCGCGCTAATTTGCAATTTAAAATGACCATATGCTTAATTCCATCATCCTCATTCCATTGTTTCATTGTTCTATCATTTAAAATATCCATAAAATTAAAATATCCATTTAAAATATCCAAAAGTTAAAATATACATTTAAAAAATCCAGATCGTCCCATCATTTAAAATATAAATATAATAATTTATATAGAGCAAAGGCGCTCTATTCAGAACCGTGACGTCACCTCCACCTTGACGTCCCCACCCACCACCTTCCCTGCTTCAGCGGGGGAGAAACGAACGGAACGCCGAGAAATTTAAAATCATGGCGTCTTTAAAATTGCCATCCTGAAGGCAATTTTCATTATTTCTGGACCACATTAGACTTGTAAGAATGCCAGATATTTCAGCTTTCTAAAAATGTAAATTATTAGTCGAAATTATGAGTACTTTTCACGATGCGAGAATTTAAAAACCAAAAATTGATTTTTTGAGCCAAAAGTGAGTTTTGTTTTAAAATCTTTAAAAAATATTAGAAATCGAAATTCAGATTTGAAATTGATATATTTTTACTCGAAATTCTCTGCTCTTTCCGATGGTGTAATTTGTTTTTTTCTACGATGTCTGGATCGTGGAGAAAAAAGGGCAAAAAGGGCAAAAAACGGCCGAAATCGCATAAAACATTAAATAAATAAAAAAATAATTAAAATTTTAAAAATCGGTTTTCACGTGTCCCCTTCCCTCCCCCCCGGGTCTCCGATTGCCAAATTTCGTAGCTCTCCGACGCGCGGTCGCGAAACGTATAGTGTATAAGACAGACACACAGACACACAGACATTGCCTTTTATTATATAGAAGGTGGCGTAGAGAAAATACGAAAAAATTTATATAACTCGAGAAAAGCTAGTCCTAGTGTGATGGGATCTTATTATTTTCTTCGTTAAAAATTACGTATTACACAAGCATTTAATGGATATATTTGAGCATACATAGTTTTTTATTTTAGATTTTGGCGATTTTTGAGAGCCATTTTGGAAGAAAAGGCAGGTTATTTTTTTCCGAATCATACCAAAATATAATCAGCACCAGGGTAACCCACAAGTGAATTATCTACCGAATTTTGTGAAGTTTAGTCCATTAGTTTTTCAGCTAGAGTAGATACAAGCTTTTGCTGGCCATTTCGCAAAAAAAAAAAGCGAGTTCTTTTATACCGAATCGTACCCAAAACTAATCAGCACTAGATTCGCCCACAAGTGACTTGCCTACCAAATTTTATGAAATTCGGTCCATTAGTTTTTTAGTTAGAGTGGATACAAAATCTGCACAGACAGACAGACACACACACAGATGTCACGCTAAAAATAGTTTTCTCGTATTCTAGAGGTCTCGAAACGTGTAGATCCGTCGAAAACTCGAGTTGCGATTTTCGGCATGATTCCAATACTTTCCCTATACATTACCATGTATTGCAGGGAAAGTAAAAAGCAGACGACCATTAAAAAAATGAAGCAGAATAAAATTGACTTCACAAATACGAAATATTGATCTTCAGCAATGTTGCGTGCTTGCAAAGTTGCACAAGTGTTGCACAGATATCTCTGCGTATTTTCTAATGTCTCAAACGTTACATACAGATTAATAAAATTGCCTCTTTTAAAATAGTTGTTTAGAGAGTTATTTTGCAGCTTTAATTGTGAGACAAAAATGCTTATCACTAATTTTGCAACTCTCAGCTTTGCAATTGAGTTTTGCTCCTATCTCTAACAGTAAGTGAGATAGCCCCCTTTCACCTCTAAAAGAGGGGGGGGGGGGAGTCAACATCATATAGTTGTGTGTGTGTGTGTGTGTAGCACCATTGGGTGTCCCTATGAACCTGAATAAAAAATATACGATTGTCCTAATAATTGAGATATTGGCCTGGTCAAAGGTGGCGGAAAGAATAAATCTTAGGCGGGAGAGGGGAGGGGAGGCAAGAAAGATTTTTTTTTAAGCATACTAACGCAAATTACTCATCCGCCACCCTCTCATAACGCTTTTCCAATCCCCAAAACTTGCTTTGCAAGGATTGGCACGCTACTTGCTGGTGATCGCCTTGCGACTTGTTTCAAGGGGGGAGTCAGCATCATAAAGTTGTGTTTGTGTGTGTGTGTGTAGCGCCATTTGGTGTCCCTAAGCACCTGAATAAAAAATATACGATTATTCTAATAATTCTTGAGATATTGGCCTGGTCAATGGGGGCGGAAAGAATAAATCTTAGGTTCTAACAAAAGTTTAAATTGAAAAACGGTTTATTTCACCGTGTTCCACTGTTATATCTCAACATATGTACCGAATTTCATATTTTTGTATATTATAGTTTTGCTGTACGAGAGAAAGGAACTCGATGGACGTACCGATGCGAAAAAACATTTTTCACTTCAGAAATGCATCATAAAAAGTAGAAAATCTTGTAAACTACATCGAAATTAAAACAAGAAAGATCAATCATGCATAAAGGCATTGATTATGAAACACTTTTAAACTGCAATGCAATTTTATTTAAGCATCTCTAAAATGAAATACATTCAGAGGTAATATTTTAAAATTATAACAATACTACAATAATTTATTATATTTGAAAACTTAAAACTTCATCACAAAAAGGGAACTTTATTCAAATGACGTCAATTGACCGAAGTCGTGTCCCTTCCTCCCAAGTCTTCAGAGGTGAAAGAGCAGGGCCCCAGCGGGCTGTCTGCAGAGTAGATAAAAGAGGGGGGAGATAGAGGTGCGCCCCGGGGGGTGCAGGGCCTTGAGCCTGGGTCAACTTAAACAGAATTAAAATAAAGTATTAGCCAACTACGCGAATTCCCAAAAGCTAGGGAGGGGTACAGAAATGGTTAGAAGCAAGCGAAAATAAAACAGGAGAGCAGATAAAACTAGTCTATACGCCTCCGTTTACACCGGAGGCATATATCCCTCAAGGGTCTTCCAGGTAACGACGATCCAGGCGATTATTGTACGTGGTATACACAAAAAGACGTTTGATTTTCAAAGAGATTGAGATAGGGATATATTCGTATTTTTAAAATTTTATTTAACTCGATCGTTAACTCGTTTAAACTTTTGAGGTCCAAAATATTCAGGTTCATTTATCACAGTAACGTAAAATTCGTTATGACGTTTCCTCTTGTGGTATATTTCAGTTCTTTCGATTTTAAAGCTTATCGGGCTAGCCCGCCATAGGACTTTATCTGGTTTTTGAGAATAACTCGAAAATCAGAGAAAGTAGGAGTTCTAAATTCAATATATCGTTTTCTTTTGGGGTATATTTTAATTCTATCAGTTTTGAACCGTACGGGGTTAGCCCGTCTTAGGCCCGCTTTAGAAACTCACCCGTTTTTGCGGTATAACTCGAGAACAGGTGTATCTAAAAATTCGAAATTTAGCATATCCTTGTCATTTGCTGTATATTTTAACTCTTTGGATTAAAAATCTTTTCGGGCTAGCCCGTCCTGAGTCCAAGAAAGGGAATATATCATTTTTTGAGAATAACTAAAAATTCGGAGCATCTTGAATGTCTAAATTCAATATATCATTGTTCTTTGGGGTATATTACATTTCATCGCATTTCAAACCTTATCGGGCTAGCCCGTGTTGGCCCCGCCTTAGAAATTTACTCTCTTTACAAGAATAACTCGATCAATCGGAGAAGCTAAAAAATGTAAATTTAGTATATCATTTCCTTTTGGAAGGATTTTAATCTAGATTTTGAACCTCATCGGGCTAGCCCGTCTTGGATCACCTAAAGAATGCATTTGTTTCTGAAGAATAACGCGAGAACATAAGTAGCTAAAAATTCCAAATTTAACATGTCGTTGGCTTTGGGGGTATATTTAAGTTTCTTTGGATTTGAACTTTATCGGGGTAGCCCGTTTTGGGCCCGACATAGGAATGGACCCATTTCTTTAGAATAACTGAAAAATCGGGAAAACTAGAAAATATAAATTTAGTACATCCTTATCTTTTGGGGAATATTTTAATTCCATCGATTTTGAGCTGTATCGGGCGAACCCGTTTTGGGCTCGCCTTTGATATTCACTTTTTGGGGGGAATTACTCTAGAACTATCTCTAGATTACTCTAGAGTATCTAAAAGTCTCAAGTTTAGTCATTTGCAGTATGTCTTAGATCATTGGATTTAAAACCTGATCGGACTATCCCGTCCCGGTCCCAACAAGAAGAATGTACTCGTTCTTTAAGAATAACTCCAAACCTGTAGCAGCTAGAATATCTAAAATTAGTATACCATTGTCTTTTAGGGTATATTTTATTTCTTTGGATTTTGAAACTTTCGGTCTCGAATGTCTTGGGCCCGGCATAGTGATAATGCACTCGTTTTTCGAGAATAACTCATAAATCGGAGCAGCTAAAAGATCTAAATTTAGTATATCAATTTCTTTTGGAGTTTATCATAATTTATAATTTGAACCTCATCGGGCTAGCCCGTCTTGAGTCCGCCTTAGCAATGAGATCGTGTTTGATTAATATAACTCAAGAACCGGAGTAGCTAAAAATTCCAAGTTTATCATGTTATTGTCTTTTGTGGAATATTTCATTTATTCGACTTTGAACTGCATTTAGCTAGCCCGTGCTGGGCCCGCCATAGGAATATACTCATTTTTTTTTTTTTTTAGAATAACCCGAAATCTGGAGCAGATAGAAAATCAAGTAGATAAAATCATAGCAGATAGTATATTAATTCCTTATCGGGTAGAATTTAATATTTTCGACGTATATATAATTATAATTAGTGGCGTAGGCATGGGAGATGGGATATGTGGTGAAAAACCTTATTTGCTGAACAATTACATTAGTTCTCAAAATTGTCCATATTTAAAAAAAAAATGAAATTTGTACTATAAGCTCCATTCGATCGTCAACCCCCTTTTTTCCTAGCTACATAGTTACATCCATATGCAAATGAGCTAAGAAGTGCGAAATTTGTCCATGGATGCTGGGTCGATGCACTAGGAGTACGAGTGAATGTTGCGGTTCTGTGTGATATGACGAAGAAGAATTTTTGCCTTCAAAACCGATCAATACAATAATTTATTATATTTGAAAACTCAAAACTTCATCGGAAAAAGTGAACGTCATTGAAAATGACGTCATTGAAATATAAATCGCCTGGCTCTCTATACAAAAGCAGTAAATATTTCATTGAAACACTTTTATTCCATTCCTTTCATTCATCACACAACTACAAGAATTTATTTTACTTAAAATTAAAGCCAAGGAGATAAAAGTAATTTAACTCTGTGCTTAAAATTTTACCGAAAAAATCTGGTATAAATTCGTCTGCCTCTCTATGTAAAATCAAAGAATGTTTCATCGATATCAGCTATATTACATACTCCAGAGCTAAATAATTTTGCGTTAAAGAAATTCTGCAATTCTTATACAACTCATCTTACAGGTTGATGTGTTTACATTCTCCATAAGTGAAAAATAGACTTCGTTGTAGAAATAATCAAAGTTCAATGATCTTTTAAACTCAAATATTTAGTCTTTGAATTTGGCATTAAATATTTTTTTAACTATAATCTATACCCAAAAACAATTTATTTCAACGTGTTAGCCAAAACTTTGTCTATAAGTATACAAAATTTTATAGTATTTTTGTATGTTATAGTTTATGTGATACGAACTGTTTATGGCTTTCTTCATTCTGTCTGTCTGTCGACATGATACCGTAAAAATGACTTTATCAAAATGAAATTTTAATATGCTGTTCAGACGGTCTGTGGGACCTATGGGAATGTAAACGAATAATGTCACCCAACTAGTTTCGGATTGAATCCGGGTTGAAAAAGTGAAATACATTGAACGCTATAGGACCTAATTTTTCAAACATTTTTAAAGTCAAAATTCGCAAATTTCTTTGAAAATTTTAGGAAATGTTCAAAGTATCCCTTAAAATATATAAAAAAATCTGATATGGGCAGCACATGACTTTCCTTATGTAATGTAATAAATTTACTACTTTTACAGTTTAAAAAATGTCATTGTTATAGTAGATACTTATATTCTTTCCAAGATATTGAATTTTCATCAGTCTTCATTTTCATTGATTTAGCATCATTTTTATCCATTTGTCGAGATTTTCGTAAATTTGACAACATTTTAAAAAGTCGCCAAGTTGACGACATTCCGCCAAATTCTTCGTCAAAATCTTGCCAAGCGTTATAGACCGAGAAATATGTTATTCTTACAGCAGATATATGAATACTGGCGTTCAAATACAAAAGGATTACTCAAAGTATCTTTTCTCGTGAATGGAACGAGTTAGATCCATGAGAATGATGTCACCCAATTTATCGCATGATATTACATATGAAAAGTAAACATGTTTCTCAACAGTTAATATTTTTTTTTATTTATGAAATTTTTTTGTCTAAATTTATTTGAAAAATGTGCAATTATCTCGAGAACCGTTCATGCTAGCGTTCTAAAGTTTATGTCAATCGTTTTCTAAAGTTTATGTCAATAGTTTTCTAAAGTTTATGTCAAGTAAAAATTACATAAGAAATGTCTATTTGCGTAACTTTATTAAAGGTTTTGATGATTTTTTTCAAAATGTCACTCGAAAATTTAGGGGGTACTGAATATTCGATTGTGTTTTAAAACAATAAGCTTCCAGTATTCATGGATTGTGATTTTTGTATCTAACTTCATTCGAATCGCTCCATTCGTTAGTGAGATATCATCTCCACAGACTCAATGACACACACACACACATACACACACATACACATACAGACAGACATCACCTCAAAAATGTTCGATTCGTGATCGGGATTGCTTGAAACGTGCTTTCTCGCCGAAAACTCGAATTCGAATTTTCGACCCGTCACAATACTCTCCTTATACATTATGTATATAAGGAAATTAAAATTTGAGCAAAATATGTTCGGAAATTTTTTAAGTAAAAATTAAAATTATTATATGAAGAGATTATATGAAGAGATCGCGTGACCCACTTCAAAATAAAATATGACATCGATCTCAGTGTCAGAATCGTGATTTTTAAGGTTTTTTTAATTTTATATTTAGGGTTGCATCCGTCCTAAAACAGCTTTATTTTGTCGTATTTTCGGTGCATCTACATTCAGCGCCAAAGAAATTACAATATATTTTAGTTTAAATGATCATCAAACTTTGATTATTTCTAACGAAGCCTAATTTTAATGGATGGAGAATGTAAACAAGTGATCATAAAATGTGTTGTATAAGAATTCCTGAATTTTTTTCACGCGCAATGATTTAATTCTAGAGTCTGGAATAAAATAGTACGAATGAAATATTCACAACTTTTACATAAAAAGCCAGACGATTTATATTCGATGACGTCATTTGAATAAAGTTCATTTTTTTTTATATAAAGTTTTAAGTTTTCAAGTAAAATAAATTATTGTAGTTCTGTGATGATTAGAAAAATATCAGCGCTGAATGTATCGCAGTTTAGAGATGTTCAAATAAAATTGCATTCCGGTTGGAAAGTGTTTCATAATTAATGATTATTTCTACAACGAAGCCAAATTTTAACGTATGCAGAATGTAAACAAATCAAGCCATAAGATGAGTTGTACAAGATTTGCTGAATTTTTTAACTCACATTTATTTAGGGCTGGAGTCTAGAATATAGGTGATTTGAATTAATTAATTAATTTAATGTTAATTAATTTTATACAGAGGAGCAGTCGATTTTATTGCATTGATCACTTTTTCGATAAGTTTTATGCATGGAATAAGAAAGAATTTTTACCTCCATGGTTTTAAGTTTTTAAGTAAAATAAATTATTGTGGTACTGTGATAATTTAAACAGGAAAGTTCAATCATGCATAAAGCATTGATTATGAAACACTTTCCAATTGCAATGCACTTTTATTTAAACATCTTTAAATTGCTATATATTCAGCTGGGATATATACATTTTTTAATTATCACAGTACTATAATAATTTATTTTACTTCAAAATTTAAAGCCATGGATGTATAAATACTTTCTAACTGCATGCTTAAAACTTCACAGAAAAAGGTAATGCCTTAAAATTGTCTGCTTCTCTATGTAAAATCAGTGAATATTTCTTTCATATCACCTATATTACAGACTCCAGAGCTAAATACTTTTGAGTTAAAAAAATTCAGCAATTCTTATACAATTCATCTTACAGCTTGATTTGTTTACATTCTGCATTGGTTAAAATTAGGCTCGTTTATAGAAATAATCCAAGTTTGATGATCATTCATCATATATGAATATATCATTGTCTTTTGTGGTATATTATATTTCATCGCATTTCGAACCTTATCGGGTTAGCCCGTCTTGGCCCGCCAAAGAAATTTACTTGCTTTTCAAGAATATCTCGATCAAACAAAGTAGCTAAAGACAGTGTCTAGCCCTTCTAGACACTGTAGTTGTGCTTTCCAACAGTGTGTTCTCTAAGAACTTAGATAACTTCTCCTTTAATGTCTCCTCCGTCAGATCAGCTGTTTACCTTGGACCATTTGGTGAAATGAACTCTTATTCTACTAGTTGTCAATTGATTTATTTAAAGAATTTATTTAAAGAATAAAGAAACTTAAAGATTAATTAAGGTTGCCCACAGCATTCTTTCCTCCCAACATCCATCAACAGTAGATAGACCCATATTTTTTTTTAAACTTTAATGCATTATAACCCCAAAATAGAGGTAAAATAATTTTTTGAAAAATTTAAACTGTTAATGAACATATATAAAGTACAATACAACCACCATTGGAAAAATATCCAATTTATATTTGCGGATAACTAACACCACCAAGCAGCTATTTTCCAACTAGGTTAGTTACCAATTTTCGGGACCAAAAGAAGCGTTATTGAAAACAGCAGGGTTACGAATGAAGAATGGTCAAAGCTGTTATTTTCTTCAGCGGACGTTTAGTAACATGGGCTATGCTCAAACACAAAATTTCAGTATAAACTTCTAAAATGGTATCTTTATCTACCATAAATAAATTTATACATCATATATGGAATTTAAAATTTTACTCATGTGTCACTTAACAAATACATATAACCACTCTAGGTAATAAGCTTTCTTGAATAGAATAATGACAGCTTACAGCATGTTAAAATTGTAGTTCTAATTTAGTAGTAGTCTTGAAAAGGATTGTTTCTTCTCCACAGAATACTATATTCAGAAGGCTCACTTTGATAGGACCCTATGGCAACATTTTTCACATGGACTGTCTCATAGACACTAGCGCTCGTGAGTTCTCTGCCAGATTTGGCGCTTTATCTTTCGCTTGGCGTTTTTTTTTTTTTTTTTTATCAAAAGCGGGCGGGGTAAAAATGTACAGGATTATACTTTTATAATATTTGAAACTATAGAAATAATCAGGATTTAAAAATATATTAAACTGCAACATAAATATATTCATTAGTTTAAGTAAATTTAAATAAACATAGTTATATATTTAACTCAAATAATCATAAAACGGATTAAAAAATAGACGCATTGCATTGTCTCATTGTAAAACATAATGCAC
The DNA here is from genome assembly GCA_951213105.1 of Amaurobius ferox. NCBI lineage: Eukaryota > Metazoa > Arthropoda > Arachnida > Araneae > Amaurobiidae > Amaurobius > Amaurobius ferox. The sequence continues at coordinate 103,568,689 of OX578150.1, read as the reverse complement.
AAAAAAATTACAAGCTAACATACTCAAAAGACTGAAATATTATATAATATTTTCAGTCTAAGTCCACGTTAAAGACCCAGACCACACGACCAACCCAAGGGTTTATGGCAGGAAGATGTGTGGCCGGAGTCTAAGTCCACGTGTCTTTATAAACTTATGAAAGTCCGAAATAGATTTATGAGACCCGTAAACGGATCTAAAAGCAGCGTAAGAAGTATGAGCATTAGCCGAGCAATAGCCCGGCGAGGGAGCCATTTCGTCCAAAATGGCGACGAGAGACAGCGTCGACCAAGACCAACCTCACCCCACGGCGTCTAGAACGCGAAAACCTCAAATGCCCCTTTCAGAATAATGATATCTTGATGCAAGCAATGTTTAGTTCAAAATAGATGTTTTTATTTTTTTTTTTTATTTTTTTTTTCTTTATTATTTTTAGTAATAATAATAGTAAGTTACGAGGAACAATTATGCCAGTATAGTTGACGCTCTTGGTCGTCTTTTAAAATTCCACTGGTGTGGGTTGTACATTTTGAGTTTTTGCAGCTCTTGATTTGGGATTAAGGGGATGTTTTTATAAAAATTAATGGCAAGTTGTTTAATTTCAGCTTTAATGGGTCTTACTCCAAAGTCTCGGTGAATGACGTCATTTCTTAGATACCTGAGTGGTTTTCTGATACTTCCGAGTAGTTTATTTTGGATAGTTTGGAGTTTTTTTCAGATTTGAATTGACTGTGAAACCCCAAACGGCGGCTCCATGTAGCAAGACAGACCTAAGCACAGTTTTGTAAAGAGTTATTTTATTTTTGTAGTTGACATGGGGTGAGTGCAAGATGTGATATAGTTTGGCTCTGGTTATGTAATACTTTTTTATGGTAGAATCGATGTGTTGTTTAAAGTTAAGTTTTTATCGAAGTTGATTCCAGGGTATTTGCAGTTATTAGCGTATGGGATGGGAGTATTATTTATCATAAGGGATGGGAGTATTATTTATCATAAGGGATGGGGGAATTTTTCTTTTTCTTGGAGAACATAATGCAATTGGTTTTTTACGGGTTAATTTTTATTTTCCATTTCTGAAACCAGGAGGAATGTGTGTTTATGTGTTTCTGCAGTCGAGAGCGCTCGAAATTAAAATTTGAAGATCTGGTGTAGATGACAGTATCGTCTGCATAGAGAGCGATATGTGTGTTTGGTGATCTGGGTATGTCGTTGACGTATATGAAGAGTGTCGGAGTCAATTGGAAGCCCTGTGGAACTCCGGCACTCGCGTGTCTGTGTGTTGAGTAGGTGTTGTTAAAGCGGACGGTGCAGAATCTGTAGCAAAGGTATGAATATATGAGGTGGATGACAGCATCTGGGAAATTGAACCTTATTAATTTGTAGATTAAAGCATCGAACCAGATGCGATCAAAGGCCTGCGCTACGTCAAGAAGTATGGCTCCAGGTGTTAGTCCAAAATTCATTCCTTCGAAGATGAATTCAGTTACACGTAACAACTGGTGTGTTGTGGCATGTTGGGGGTGAAAGCTAACCTGCTCAGAGATTATGATGTTTTGCTGAGTGATGTAATGCTTGAGTCGCATATGAATAATGCGCTCTGTGAGTTTACTAATTGAGGTGAGAAGAGTAATGTGCCTGTAAGTAGTGTTGGGTTTTCTTCCAGGTTTCAGAATTGGCACAATAACTCCAATTTTCCATTTATTAGGGAAGTAGTTAAATTTTAGAATTGCATTGATGAGTAAAGTAATGAAGAAGATTATGTTGATGGGGAGAGATTTGAGTGCTTTATTGTTGATTTCGTCGATTCCAGGAGACTTTCTGGATTTCAGGTGTTTGATTTCTGTAAGGATTTCGGAGGGGGTGGTCGGATTGGTTGTGTGGGTGGGGGGCGTGTTCAAAAAGTGTTGAATTGTGTTCTGTACTTCTTTTTCAGTGTCATGGCATTTCAAATTTTTATTTATTGTGAATTGAGATTGGTAGTCATCTGCAAGTGAGTTAGTGATTTCAGTATTTATGTGATTATTCCATTGCTGGTTAGCATTTGTGTGGTTTTTATTTGTTTTTTGACTATTTTTAAGAACTTCCAGATAGAGTTGTAGTGCGGGGAAAGTGAACTGATATAATTTTTCCAAGTGTTTTGTTTATGTGTTTGAATTTTACGTTTTACGAGCGCGTATCCCCAATGCGTAGCCTCATAAACAAACAGCCACTCCCTAACTTTCTCACAATTCTCCCACCAAAATCTAACTTGGAAGAGTTATATAAACTAAACCACATAAATTCCATATTTCCCGTAATTGCCCCATTCCAGCCGAAGCCCTTCAAACAATGCTGCCGATGTCAGAAATGACAAAATTACAGCCTCGGGTGTACGAGGGACTTTAAGTGTTTGAAATGTGCAGGGGATCACCCCACAAAAGAATGTAAAAAACCGGTAACAACCCCAGCCAAATGTGCTAATTGCTTAGGCCCACACCCTTCTATGTATAAATCATGCCCTAAAAATCCCTATATGTATGATCAAAAACAAACCAGTAATAAAAATACTCCCCGCAACATCCAGAAGACAAAGTTTGAGACCCAGCACTCCCAGCCGTACCCTTAAAAATCCACCCCCACTCAGCGTACCTTCAGCCCGGCCAATGGAAATGCATGGACAGCCAGATCTGACCCAGCACCCAGATGCCATGATATTCCCTCAGTCCGCAGACAAATGGAGAATGAAACTAATCCCAAAAACCCTGCTGCAAAATTAAACACTCCTCCACTGACCCCCAGACTAAAAATTCAATTAGACGAACCGATTACCAGACCCCCAGATTCCGACAACCTCAACACCAAATGCCCAACAGCCATCAGTATCGGAAACCTCCACTGCTAAACAAACTAGACAAAACGAGCAAGAAGCTGCCCCCCCCCCCCCCCTCGCCCACAAAGGCCAAATCCCTATATATTTCAATCCCTAAAATCCCATAAATGAAATGCTAACTTCTCAAAATACTGAAAACGGCAATAGAGAAAATAATTCTAACGACGTAACGCCAGTCCCCCCCTCCCCCCCAATCAGATAACATCCCCATGGAACAGGAGATCATAAATAATGGAACCGACCACCAAGCACCAGATATAATACAAACGAAACTCCCTTCTACATAAATGACCTCATCCTACTTTTTAAAGAACTACAAAATACTTTTAAATCTGTCAACTTAAAAATTATAATAGCTTTAATTCATGAAGTTCAAAGGATATTCTTAACGAACAGATCCATTGTCGATAAGGGACTAGACATTCTAGTTCTTATCGACAAATATTTTAATCAGTTCAACATCTTCTCTTCATGACCCCCCCCCCCCTCCAAATGCTCTTGAAATCATCTCGTGGAATGCCAGCGGCATCGGCTCCAAAATTAGTGAATTCAGAGACTTTGCACAGACCCAAAACTCACACATAATGCTTATCCAGGAGACCAAAACTAATAAAAATATCAATATTAACATCCCTAATTACACACTTTACCATACACCCAGAGAATCTCTTTACCGATCTAACGGTGGCACGGCTATTTATATTAAAAATAATATTGAACACACACATATCACCAGCCTAAACACCAACATTCTAGAACACACTCTCATAAATTTTAAGATTCCGAAGACCCCTAGCATTTTAATAGGCTCTATTTACGCTAAGCAGCACAATACCAATGTTACCCAGGACGACCTCTCTTCACTATTTCAAATGCACAATTGCGTCATTCTTATGGGCGACTTTAATGCGCACCATAAAAATTGGAATTGCAGGAGGCAGAACAAATATGGTAGAGAGATCAACGAATACATTAACAACAACAACATCAGACACATCTTCCCTCCCACCCGCACCCATTTAAATACTAATTCCCACGACACAACCATAGACTTTACACTGACCAATAACATCCCCTACCTACATGCAATGGAAGCCATTAGCGACCTCAGCTCCGACCACCTCCCAGTTAAACTCACACTTTTTCTCTCCCAAAACATACCCATTATTCCTTCACTTAAATCTGTTAACTGGGCTAATTTCACACAGAACCTAGCCAACTCACATTTAATTTTTGCTCACTGAGGGCTGACAACACTGCAGATATTGATAAAAACGCCAACACACTGACCATTTATATTAAAGAAGCCCTAGCCGCTGCCACAACCTATGCCCCCCCCCCTCTTATCACAAACTTCCCCCAGCCATCAAAATAATTATTAAGGAAAGAAACAAAATCAGAAAAATTTGGCAAACAGACAGATATCCGGGCACTAAAAACAAACAACATACTAAATCGTGAAACTCTGGCTTGAGCCGATGATGGACATTCTAGCGAGGCAGGGGCGGAGCTACGGGGAGGAGCCAAAGGGGAAAAGTGAACAGACTGGAACAGAATAATAAACACGGGCGGAAAATTCAAGATCAGAAATACAGAGGTCCTAAAAATAACCTAGCACGCCCTAAAAATAACCAATTAATTGGAGGGGGGTGTTAGCTAAATCACATATGTGATCGTAAAGGATAGAGATCCTATTAATGGCGGTTTTAGATTCACCTTAATTGTGGGAGAGCAGATTTGAGGGCTCGTTGGAGAAAATCGCACCGATAGCCATTTCTTTCGAAACGGACTATCATGTCAATGAACTCCAACCAGTCGTCTTTGAGAGATTTTCCTTCATCTACGGGGGCTTGTTTGGATAAAAATTAATTATCTTAGTTTTAGGCTATTTTGCTAGCAATTTGGAGAAATCATTTTCATTATGCTGGTAGGCAGCAGCATCGGATTTTGAACTAATATTAACTCTTTTATTAGGGAAGGTTCTGGGATAGATTCTGGGCTTAGGAATCTTAGGACACCCACGTAAACTCGCGGGGTGTTCGCCACCGCAATTTGCAGAAACACACTTAGTTTCAGGCTTATTCGGACACTCGTACGATCGATGATCGCCCGCACATTTCACGCCTGTGGGCGATAGATTACAGCTAATTGCCGCGTGGTGCCAAGTTTGGCAAAAAAAACATTGCGTAGTGGCGCCCTTGCGCCCCCTGTAGCTTTCAAGCTACACTTCCACTCACTATCTGATAAATTTTTAAGTTGTCCGGGGTTTTGTTCAACTGAACGTAAAATAGGGGGCATAAGCACCCTATTGGTCTTAGGCCCCTTAAAAAGCTGGGTTACACTCAGGGCCGGCTCAAAGACATTTTCGTGTGTGGGCAAGACAGTTTGGAGCCGCCCTTCATATATATATATATATATATATATATATATATATATATATATATATATATATATATATATATATATATATATATATATATATATATAAATTGAGCTACAGCCACGAAACTGAGCATGCAAATTTCGTTTTAAGAGTTATGCAAATGATCAAAGTGTCAACGCCAATGACGTTATAGGGCTCATACAGCGCGCATGGGAACGACATATCGTGCAGCATTTAAAATGTTCTTACTTACGAGCAAGTGAACGAGTACGAGTAAGTGTTCTTACTTACGAGCAATTGAAACTGGATTTTCTGCTTTGATACTGAAAATTGTGTACAAAGATGCCTTTGAGACGTCTCGACAGCACTACGAACAATTGTCGGATTTTGAGAGAAGTCGCATCAATGGCCCAATGGAAACTGGTTGGTCGAACAGACGTACCAGTCGCCATCTTGGTCGGAACGATATGGTAGTTGCTCGGTGATGGAACAGTGGATCAAAGAAGACCCATATAACCGTCGCAGAGGCTTAGAACGCCCCAGACAGACAACTGCTCGAGTGGATCGTGCAGTCAGGAGAGGAGTCACATCTACACCAATGGCGTGGTTCGAATCTTATCAGACATCGCCCGTGCATCCTGTATCAATGTGTATTATTCGGACGACTGATGGGATTAAGTGTCGACGTCCATTAAAGCGCCTACCACTGACCCCTTCAACATAGGCAGAGGCGTCTGAATTGGTGTTTAGCTAGTTAGTGTACTAGACAGTGTCTGATTGGAGGCACGTTTAGAGACAAATTCCGCTTCGTCAGTACTGATGATCGACGCATAGGTGTGCGGACGAGGACTGGACTTTTTTCGTGATTATACGAGAAAGCTATTAAGGGCAAAGTATCTTAGATAGGCAAGAGCAGGAGGGAATAATCTCCCTTAGGAACAGGATCACCATCACCTTACGAAAATTATTTTATTTCATTGATCTATCAAATTTTATTCTCGTCTAAATTTAGAGGTTTAGAAAATGTAATGCTTCACATTTCTTTCTACATACATACATGCATATGCAGCAGTAATTTATAATACATAGCTGAATTTTGGACTTTATTTGTAATTTCCCTGCACACAAATGATGTATTTTTAAAGGGATGTCTGTGCGCGAGTATAATGTATATATGAATGTGTGTAGGAGTCTAAAGAGACAAAAATTTCTAGAACGAATGGAGTGAAGTGAACAAAATTTATGATTTTAAAGGGAAATAAACACTCTGAAGGTCGCAAGTTTTCAAACTTCTTTTAAATCATAAAAAGAAAACGGCATTCAAAAATATTAAATAAACAATCATATTATATGTAAATTTACGTGAATAACATCTATGCTTGGGATTTCTGTGTGGGGGAAACGAAGCGTTACGAAAAATGTAAACCTTTTGGGCGCTTATAATAATAATTTCAATATTTTAATATTCAGAACTTTTTTTTAGAAAGCAAAAAAGTGTCTGTCCGAGCGAGTGTTTTTATTATTCTTGTTTTCATTTTAAACTATAAAATAAAGATATAAATAGTAAACGACAAAAATACGTACTAGGAAATTTAGTATCAAAATCTATATTTATTATTAAGAAAAGCTTTTATAATTCTCGAGTAATCGTCTTGCCAAATTGAAGAAGATTGAAATTTTTCCATTTTTCAACTTAGTAAAATCTCAAAAATTAAAAGAACTAACTTTGAACAATAAGCATGAATTTGTAGCTCTGTGAAAGCCCTACAAGTGTATATAATTGGATTTTGGATCGAACTATATTTTTCTTTGGGGTGGGGGGGGGGGTTATACTTAGAAACATAAAAATTAGTTTTTTTCCTTGTTTCATACTTTCACTCGAAATATCTTTGAAAGTATAAAAGATCGATAGAATTATTAAGTGATAAAAATATGTATGAGGAAATTTAGTTTCTAAATTTATATATATATTTAAAAAAGCTTCTATAGTTTTCGAGTAATCATCTTGTCAAGCGGAAGAAGTTTGAAAATTTGAAGTATTTCAAGTTTGTAATGCTTATATCTTAAAAACTAAAAGTGATAACTATAAACAATTAGTATGAATTTATTGCTCTTGGTTTTTGAAATATAACGATTATAATTTCGATATTTTAACATATCGAAATTATAACCACTATACTTCAGAAACCAAGTTTTTCAATAGGTGGGAAAGCTGTAATATTTGAATTGCCACGATTATTGCAAATCAGTCTGGTTACTTACTCTTTTGAGAAATATTGTTGCACAAGCACGAGATATTTTGCTTTGTTTAAAAAGAATTAGGAAGTCAAATGTATATGGGGATTCTAAAGATGTTTAATGATTAGTGAGGGTTGAACAGAATAGGTAGAAATATACGTATTCAATTACGTATTTATATGCCGCTAGACAAGTTTATAGATTAACTATAATGTAAAATTTTGTCAGTAAGTTTAATTTTTATACTGCAAATCAAGTTAGTAAAATAATCGAATATTCACTGGGGGGGGGGGGGGGTGAAGACGATTGATATGTAATGTTTAAAATGTCCCTGAGTTTGTGACAAGTGAATGAAAATATATAAAAAAATGTTCGAAGATACAAAACCTAATCCAAAAGCAGGAAAAATATATAGAATAGAAAAGGGGACAACAATTAAGAAAGAAAGGTGGAGGGGGTAAAAATTAAAAACATTCTAATTTTCTGCCGAAAGATGAAGTGCATAACAAAACTAAGAGAAGGGGGAAAATCATATTTGCAATCATTAGAGAACAGGGTGGTAAAAAACGCAATATTTGTTTTCGTAATTTTGAAAAAAATAATAAACGAAAACATCTGATAAGAATTTAGAGATACTTAGGCTCAACAGAAACACAGGGAAATATCCAAATGTTTCTAAATTCTTTTTAAAAAAAGGACGGGGGGGGGGGGGGGGGGGTTAGAAATTAAAAAATATGAACTTTTGAGTGGGGTAATAAAAATAGGGTGTATTAAGAATAAAAAAAAAAAAAATCCATTCGTTGAAAAAGAGGACCGTCAATGTTTCATTTTTTCTCGGTTTTGAAATAAAAAATCTGATGTGGGCAACACATGACTTTCCTTATATAATGTAATGAATTTACTACTTTTACAGTAAAAAAAATTGTTTTTTCTTATAGTAGATACTAATATTCTTCCCAAGATATTGAATTTTCGACAATTAGTCGTCATTTTCATTGATTTAGCGTCATTTTTATCCATTTGGTGAGATTTTCGTTAATTTGGCAACATTTCAAAAAGTGGCCAAGTTGGCGACATTCCGCCAAATTCGTCGCCAAAATCTCGCCAAGCGTTATGGACGAAGAAATAAGTTATTCTTACAGCGATAAATGACTATTGGCGTTCAAATACAAAAGTATTACTTAAAGTATCTTTTTTCATGAATGGAACGAGCTTGATCCACGAGAATGATGTCACCCAATTTATCGCATGGTATTACATATGAAAAGTGAACATGTTTCTCAATAGGAATTTTTTTTATTTAATTTTATATGACTTTTTGATAATTTTTTTGAAAAATGTCCATTATCTCGAGAACGGTTCATGTTAGCGTTCTAAAATTTATGTCAATCGTTTTCTAATGAAAAATGTCTATTTGCGTAACTTTATTAGCCGTTTTGATTTTTTGACAATTTTTTCAAAATTTCATTCGAAAATTTAGGGGGTTCTGAACATTCGATTGCGTATAAAAAAAATCTGATGTGGGCAACACATGACTTTCCTTATATAATGTAATTAATTTACTACTTTTACAGTAAAAAAAAGTAGGTTTTTCTTATAGTAAATACTAATATTCCTTCCAAGATATTAAATTTTCGACAATTAGTCGTCATTTTTATCCATTTGGCGAGATTTTCGTTAATTTGGCAACATTTCAAAAAGTCGCCAAGTTGGCGACATTCCGCCAAATTCGTCGCCAAAATCTCGCCAAGAGTTATGCACTAAGAAATAAGTTATTCTTACAGCAGATAAATGACTATTGGCGTTCAAACACAAAAGTATTACTAAAAGTATATTTTTTCATGAATGGAATGACCTAGTTCCACGAGAATGATGTAACCCAATTTATCGCATGGTATTACATATGAAAAGTGAACATGTTTCTCAATAGGAATTTTTTTTTATATGACTTTTTGATAATTTTTTTAAAAAAAAATGAACAATATCTCGAGAACGGTTCATGTTAGCGTTCCAAAATTTATGTCAATCGTTTTCTAATGAAATATTACATAAGAAATGTCTAATTGCGTAACTTTAATAGTGGTTTTGATTTTTTGACGATTTTTTCAAAATTTCATTCGAAAATTTAGGGGGGTTCTTAACATTCGATTGCATATAAAAGCAATAGGCTTCCAGTGTTTACGAATTGTGATTTTTGTACCAAATTTGGTTCGAATCGGTCCATTCGTTCGTCAGTTATCGTCTCCACAGTCTCACTGACACACACACATACTTTCACACACACACACATACATCACTTCAAAAATGTTTGATTCGTGATCAGGGATGCTTGAAACGTGCTCTCCCGTCGAAAACTCGAATTCGAATTTTCGACCCCGTCACAATACTTTCCTTATACATTATGTATATAAGGAAAGTAAAAATGGACAAAAAAATACCACATATCATACAATACAACTTTATATAAGAATAATAATGAATCGAATGTTGACTGGAACATGGGGATATTAAATGAATTGTTTGAGTAGAAATAAAAAAAATCACAATATCAAAATGTATATTACAAATTTTAAGATTGTTTAATTAACATTTTACTTAAAAGTGTATTAAATTATAATTATAACTAAAAGTGTAATTATGCAAAAATAAAATAGTATTTACAGATTATTGAACGTATATCCAGACAGAAATTTGTGTGCATGAGCAAAAGAATATGTATAATTCCCAGATTGTGTCTATAGAATAAATTTATTAATTTATAAAACAGCTCTAACAAATTAATAACAACTTTTGCACTTTCATACAAATATTTATAAAGGATGTTATACTTCGTAAAAATATTTTGTAGCATTTTTTTTTTCGTTTTACAGTGAAACTGGAAAAATTACAAACTTAAGAACATTTTACACCATTGCTTAATTATTTACCTCTGAAATTCCTCATAGAACAAACGGGGCCACGGGGCATATTATTTTAGATTAAAACATGAAAAAATTATTCTTTTATCAGTATTATTCTGTGGCTAATGCCATAGACTAAATTCAGTACCAAATTAATTTTATTTGTTGAAACACATTAAAAATCGACAAAAAATGTAGTCAATTAAGAAATTTTGCAAAAATATTTTAAATAATTGAAAGAAAAAGTTACCCTAATAGTTAGAACTTAAAAGACAGCCATATTTGTGGATGGATTTGTGAATCTCGCACAGCAGCATAACACAGCACATTGCTTTGAACACTAGTAAGAAGTAGCTCTTTACTTCTAGTCACTATATTTGTTATCTGCATGGCCTCCAGCTAGTCTCAATGCCGAAATGAGCTAAAACGGTAGACGACCAAAAGAATGACCATCTGGACTAATCTCCTGCCTCCCGTCCTTTCAGAAGTGGGATCATAGAGACCGCATCCATGTGTTTGCAATTTGAATTTGAAACCAGGAAAAAATTCTGAGAATCGCTCCTTGAGTTTTTCCCAGTATTTGGGGTACAAAGTCCCCTAAGGGATTGGACCCAGCTGCAAGTTGTTTAAAATCTCCCAAGTGTTGAACTGCACATTGCTTCAAAAAAGATATAATTATGGGAGAAAAACGATTTTATCCTTTTATATTTTAATACTATCTAAGAAAGTAAATTAATTTATATTAAAGTGGCACAAAATTGCTTCATTTTCAATTTTTTTTTTTTTAATATGACCATAAAAGTCATTCTTGCTACACCTAATTTCACTTCCAAATGGCCGCCCCCTGATTCGGTCGCTGTGGGCAATTGCCCACGCCGCCCACGCCTTAAACCGGGCCTGGTTACACTGTTAATCGTCAATCCGCTAACCTCTAATCTCTCCTTTATGAGCTCCGGGCTGGTGGGAACAGAAAGCCCCCGATAACCACTTTGAGTGGTTTGTCTTCATTTAGAAGAAAAGTTCTAAAAGCTATTTTATCCTGAATCAGTCTTCTCTGTACAAATAAGTATTCCTCACGCGTTTTTACTTCTAATTTAAACAAATTATCTCTCAGGCTACTAGCAATTGAAGGGGCTATTAATCTTAACTGATTTAAGTAGTCGTACCACTTTGTACTGGGTACCAGAAAAAAAGGAGGCAGGGTCGACGTTCTGTTTTAGGACTTTTTCTTAATCAAATGGCCAGGCACTTGACTCTGATCATTCGCCTATGCATCGGCCAGAACGTGAACCATTTAGCCGTCCTAGGACGTTGCTCCAGGCGCACCAGATGGGGGGGGGGGGAACACACTGCTCCCAATAACACAACATCCATGCCTTACGTGGAACTCCAACCCACAACGGGGCGGTATTTTTTAGGAATATCATTAACATTAGTTGCATCAGGTGCAGGAACCTCAGGGTCGAGCACAGGCTGGAACGTGGAATTGGGGGATGGGGGAGTAGGTTTTACAATTTTAGAGGAGTGCCTCCTCGGCACTTTTACGAAGCCTTCCTCATCCGGATCAGTAAGGGTATGCTTACTAGTACTAGAAGGTGCTTCAGAACTGGCAGTCTGGGTCGACAATGGGGATATCAAGAGACATCGCTGGTGCTGAAGATACGACAGAAATCCCACGAGAAGAACTCGTGGGAGCTCACATGACGTTTCCATCTCGAAATTCTCAAGGGTGTACTCCATCTTGGCAACCTTTGCTTTAAATATGACCCATTCCTATCTGGTCATGTCCATTGGCAGATTATCTACGATAATCATGAGTTCATCTAACTCAAAATCAACATCATCCAACTTTTTCAAGTCAGGTTTCCCAGGTGTGGGACCATCTTCAGGAAGAGCATTAAACTGCTCTTGGAAATGGCGAAAATATGCAAGGCATTTGTCTGCTCCAAAAATTTGTTTGAAAGCAGCAAGCGAAGTATGAGCACGAGCAAGAGCCATTATACAAAAATCTTATGCTTAACTAGCAAACGATTAAGTTACGCTTTTATAGTGAAGAACTTATATTATTGCAAAACACTTGATTTTATTAGTTTTTTTTTTTATCCAAATAGAGAATTCATATCAAATCGAAATTCAATGTAAACATATAACAAGAAATATAAATCATGCTTAAAGCATTGATTATGAAACACTTTCCAACTTCAATGCAATTTTATTTAAACATCTCAAATGCAATACATTCCTCGGTAATATTTTAAAACTTATCACAATAATACATTAATTTATAATATTTGAAAACTTAAACCTTCATCGAAAAAAATGACGGCATTGAAATATGAATTACCTGGTTTAAACATCTCTAAAATGCGATACATTCCTCGGTAATATTTTTAAAATTATCATAATACTACAATAATTTATTATATTTGAAAACTTCATCGGAAACAACTGAAATTCATACAAATAACGTCATAGAAAAAATAACACCTCTGGATCTCTCTATAAAAACAGCATTTCATTCATAACATTTTCCCATTCATTTCATTCATCACAGTAGTAAAATAATTTATTTTATTTTTAAAAACTTAAGACCATGGAGCTACAAGTAATTAAACTCTGTGCTTAAAACTTCAACGAAAAGAAATCGTCCTTCTTTCTGTAAAATCAATAAATATTTCATTCATATCAGCTATGCAGACTCCATGAGCTAAATAATTTTGCGTTAAAGAAATACAGCAATTCTTATAGAACTAATTCTACATATTTTGCTGTTTACATTTTACATAAGTGAAAAATAGGCTTCGTTGTCGAAATAATCAAATTTGGATGATCATTTAAACTCAAATATATTGTAATTGCGTTGTTTCAGTATGTAGATGCACAGAATTTAAGCAAAATTAAAGCGGTTTTAGGACGGATAAAGCACTCAATGTGAAATTAAAAGAACTTTAAAACTCACGATTTTGAGACAAGATAAATGCCATATTTCATTTTGAAGTGGGTCACGTGATCTTTTCATATCATGGTCACGTGATCGCTTCATATAAGAGGTGTAATTATTATTTTAATTTTTGTTTAAAAACTACTAAATATATTTTGCTGAAATGCTTTTTATATATTTTATTGAATAATTTGAATATTACCTAAAATTTTCAAAGCAATTTGTGAATTTTAAATCTACTTAAAAAATATTTGAAAAATTAGGTCCCATACGGTTCAATGCATTTCATTTTTTCAACCCGGGTTCAATCCAAAACTAATTGGATGATATTATTCATTTATATTCTCATAGGTCCTACAGACCGTCTGAACAACATACTAAAATTTCATTTTGATCAAGTTTATTTTTACGGCAGTTATCGTGCTAACGGACAGACAGACAGAATGAACAAACTCATAAACACTTTTCAACTCTGTTGTAAAGTGTTAAAAAAATATAGAAACCATAACTTGAATTCGATAATGGTCGCTTCCATGGGAGTGATGTACTTAGAAAATTAGGCAGATTACGGAAAATTGTTGGACAAGCGTCAGACTGAAGCAAAGGTTTTCCTTTAGGTAATAATATCTCTTCACCTTGAATAATGTTTATAATGTCTTTCATCAAAATGCGGTTCAAAATGCAGCTTACACACACACAATCAAAGCTTTACCCTGTCCTGGTATTAATTTATCCCAATATTTAAGCCTCTCAGGATATTTTGGAGCAGCAAAAAGAGATGTTTCAGTTTTGTTTGATTTGTAGCCAGTAGTACATCTTGGTGCAAAATATTTACTTTGAAGGGAATAATAAATATAACATATGAACTACAATAACAAGGCAATAAACTAATAGAGCATAATGTATTGAATATAAGATTTTAACAGTGACAGACAAAAGCACTTGAGAAATTAAACAAATAACGGTACTAAAATGATTAATAAAATATCAAATTACAATCTAACAAAATTTAACTAATAGAGCAGTCTAATTGATAACTTCAATTGACTATAACAGATGGCATCACACTCTTGCTCTGTATTTTACCCGCTGTGACCTGAATTAATGGGTTCAGTTTTTAAACATTTGTTTCTTTCAAACGCGACACTAAGTATTCTAGGCACTCAAGTTTGTACACTTCAATTTTAACGAAACAATAAAACATTTTAATTCTCTTTTACACACATATTTCGTACCCGGCCATCCACTAAATTGCTCTATGTCCTAGGATGAGTCGGATGGTCTGGGCTTTCGACACATATTTCGTACAGTCATACAAATTTTCAAGCGAAACGAAAGTGTCATCTCCAAAACCAAGAAGGGAAATCCTTAGTGAACTTTACAATTCGACTCTGAATTCATATCATTCATCACCAAAGACTTAACTATAGTTTAATACTTAGAAATAGATGTTTCAGGTAATTTTTTTTAACCGAAAGAGAAAAATTCTGATGTGGGCAGCACATAACTGTCCCTACAGACTCAAATTCGTTTCCTCTTTATGCCTTCAATAATTGAGTTCAATTGAACAAAATAACACGCATTATTATTTGAAATAACACTGAATTTGCACTTTTATATCAATTTTCGTTATCATTTGGTAACTGGAAGTATTTTTAAAGACGACGTGGCAGAAAAGAAAAAAAAGCATATATTTCGAGAAAGGCTAATTTTAGAGTAATGAAGTTCATTTTTTTCTTTTCATCGCCAAAAATTACATAAAAAACCAGCATTTATTGATACATTTGAGCATATGTAGTATTTCATTTCAGATTTTGACTGTTTTTACTGGCCATTTGGCAAGAAAGGGAGGTTCTGTTTTCCCGAATCGAACCAAAATCTAACCAGCACCAGAATAAGCCACAAGTGACTTGTCTATAAATTGGTATGAAATTTGGTCAATAAGTTTAGAGTGGATATATACATTGCGCAGCCAGACACGCGCGCACACACACACACACACACACAGACGTCACACTAATAATAGTTTTTCGTGTTCGTCACAAAATGTGTAGATCCGGCACAAACTTGAGTTACGATTTTCGACACGATTCCAATACTTTATCATGTATTGTTGGGAAATAAAAAAACGAAAGAAAAAAAAACCCACTGAAATGAAATTTTCAGTGAACCCCCAACTTCATCTCGAATTTAAGGCTAGATTCAAATCAGTCATCATCTCAACTCTATCTATAGTCAATCTTGAGAAATATAGTTGCAAGAAAAGCTTTTGAAATGAAATGGAAATCCTTAGTGAATCTCACATCCGCTCCAGAATATGATGCTGAATTCCATTAGTAATCATCTATATTATATGTATAGAAGATTTCGAGAAATTAGATGTTTCAAGTGAAATGTACGTTTTTGATTTCAAAAGGACTTCACCAAAACCGAAAATGAAAATCTTTGGTAAGTCTCTAAACCCTTTCTACAATTTAATGAGGAATCCATATCAGCCAATATCGCTATCTAAAGCCAATTTTGAGAAACAGGTGTTTTAAAGAACGTTTTTGAACAAAAAGTGGAAAATAAACCGTAAGTAAAAATTCTTATTGACCCAACCTACCTCCTCCAAAATTTGATACAAAATTCATATGAGTTATCTTCTGAACTCTATCTATAGCCAATTTTAAGATAGATGTTTTCAGCAAAATAAAATTTTTTGAACAGGAGATGAAACAAGAACCGGAAGGAGGGCCCTTAGTGAACAATTACCACCCTCTGAAATATGATAACTCCAAATCATTTGAGCTTTATTCGTAACCGATCTCATGAAATACACTGACTTTCAAAAGTTAAGAAAGCAGTGAAATTTTTCATTTTTCGAAAGCATATTTGAATTCGAGTGACTGAAAATCACTGCGGATGTAGATGAGAGTATGCAAATATCGTATGTTACAGCCAATCGCGATTTACTGTCAGAATATATGATAATGAGGTAGTCGTTGAAGACACCAGCATTCTGAAGGGTTTGAGGAGGTGCATTTAAATGCTGATACGAAGGGGTTATAACTTTTGTAGGATAATTTTTTATGATATTCGTGTTTCTATGGTTGAAAGAAGATGAATGACAGATAGTGAGCGTTGTCGTGCTGTCGGACGCATTGAAGCAGGACGCCAATCAAAGATGTCGCTATTTTCTTTGTCTTTGATCATTCAGTAATTTCTCGATTATGGAAATAAAATTCCTAACAAGTTACGAGATATTGTATGATTTTCAAATAATTTTTGAAAGTATCATTAAAATATCATTTCAAATATTAAAACGCTAGCATGAACCGTTCTCGAGATATAGCAAAATTTTCAAATAGATTTATTGAAAAATCATTAAAAAATTAGACCTATGAATATTGTTTAATAAAAAATAATTTCAACCTACAAAATGCCAGCACGAACCGCTCTCGAGACATTGCCCGATTTTCGAATGAATTTTTGAAAAAATCATTAAACAAATCAGATCCATCATGTTAAAAAAGGGATTCAAACATGAAATAAAAAGCTAAACAATCACATTTAGCCCTGAAAAGGGCTGTGAATTTCTTTTAAATTGCAAAAATAAAAATCACTGTAAAATATCTTCGGACACAAACAAATAGGAGTTTTAAGTTAGCGCGAAGGGCGAGCAAGGCGAGCAACGGACAACAGTTGACTACAGCGTCCTCTCCCCGTTTCTTCCTCCTCGGAAACCAGTTTTGGAAAACTGTCAAGGGAGCACGTTACACTAGATACATTATAGACACTTTAATAGAACAAAGCAAAAAAAACAAAGTTCTAAGTTCCAAGTGTTTCGTTCAGTGCCAAATAGGGTTTTAGCAGAACGTCTTGGCGAAAACCGTCACAGACCATCGCCAAGCCTGCCAACCTTGATATTTTGGTTGGCGGTTAAGGGCGCTGAGGTCGAGTGAAATATCTGTATATGTTAATCTGTGAGTAGAGGGAAATAATATTAATGGAGTAAAAGCATTTGAAGATACTCTTCAGAATTAATTCCTGTAAGTCGTCATTATTAACAACTTACTATTTTGATATTTCTGAATTTATTGTTATTTACTGTGGTGTGACCACGACCAAGGTGATGTAATAGCCGTGCAGGAGTGCCTAGCCCGAAGGCTTTTACCTCCAATCTGTGGATAATATTTGTGTATATTTTGCCATCATATGAGCTTATGAGATCTGAATATAACCTTTGACATGGACAGCCTTGTCCATACCTTCCTTATTGGAAGGGCAATTTGAAAACTTAGATGCAGCGGTGCTGCCATCTAGTGCCGAGTGGGGATACCACAAGCTGCCATATATCATTAGAATATATGACGGGGGGGGGGGGGGGAAATTTATTGATTAGATGCAGAAAATTTAAGTTGTATTAAAATATTTAAGCCACTAAGTTTGCACAATAAGCAGATTGGGAAGACGAAATTAGAAGCAATGCTTAGGGTGGTTCATAAAGAACTGCACGGGGACGCTTTTTGTTTGCCCGTGGGTCGTAGTCTTGTAAGCAAAACAGGGATTCATTTGGAATTTTAGGGATGTTTTTGAAAAAGTTTATTGACTGTTTTTTGATAGCATGTTTTATGGTTTTAATTTTAAAGTCTTTATGTATGATATCATTCCTGAGATAACGTGGTGCTTTTCTAATTATTCTTAAGATTCGATTTTGTTCAGTTTGTAATTTTTGTAAGTTCGTTTTACATGCATACCCCCAAATTGGGCATGCATATAAAAGAATCGGTTGGATGATACTTTTGAAAAGCAGGATTTTATTGTTCATGTCCAGATGCTTGGAGAATAAAAGGTGATTTAGTGCACCTACGAGCTTCCTAGATTTTTTAACTACATGTTCGAAGTGCACACGCCAAGTAAGTCGGCTGTCCAAGTGGACGCCGAGGTACTTGGCGGTGCGCTGGAATGGGATGGCCTGATTTTTGAACATTATGGGGGGGGGGGGGGGAAAGCGTGCGCCGGAGAGGAATACTGCCTGTGATTTGTTTGCATTTATTCTGATTTTCCAGTTTTCATAAAATTTGTCTAGAGTATTAATATGGTTTTGAATTTGGGAGTGCAGATAATTAATATTTTTATTTGATGAAATGATGCATGTGTCATCCGCGTATAAACAGAGGGTGGTATTTGGGGAGCGGGGGATGTCATTTACGTATAAATTGAAGAGAAGGGGCCCGAGGATGGATCCCTGGGGTACACCTGCCTGTATATTTTTGATATCTGAGAGTGTGTTGTGGGTGCGTACCTGATACTGTCTATTATAGAGATAAGAGTTTATAATTTTAATGATAGGGGGGGGGAATGTTATGCTGTATTAATTTATATATTATTCCTATTATCCAAGTTTTATCAAACGCCTTCTCAACATCTAACAGGAGGGCACCTACATGATTTTTATTTTTTATGGCATTGGCTGTAAACTCAACAACACGGAGAAGCTGGTGGGAGGTAGAATGCAAGGGGCGGAAACCATGCTGTTCTGGGATAATTAAATCTTTTTCATTAATAATTTTATAAATTCTAGTTTGTATTACGCGTTCGGTTATTTTACTAAGTGACGGGAGGAGGGAGATGGGGCGATAAGACACAGGATTAGAGGGGTCAGAGCCGGGTTTAAGACAGGGTATTACAATGGCAGTTTTCCAACAGGATGGGAAGTGACAATGCTTTAAAATGGAATTTATCATAAGTACAATATAGAAAATGATATTAAGGGGGAGCGACTTTAGGGCCCTATTGGAGATTTTATCAATGCCAGGAGCTTTTTTATTTTTAAGTTTATGAATTATTTCTAAAATTTCGTCAACAGAAGTGGGTGGGATGGGGTGGGGGGGGAGGGAGGAGAGAAAGTTAGTGACTGTGGATTGTACATGATTATGGAATGCATTATTTGGGATATCAATCGCAAATTGCTTCTCATAGCAATTTGCGATAGCATTTGCTTTGTCCCGTTCAGAAAAAGCGGTGCCTGTAGATGAGAGGAGGGGGGGGGGAGCTGTGCAAAGGGTTTCTTGATTCTTTTGATCTCTTTCCATATGCTTCTATCATCAGGGGACAGGGACTCTATATAATTTTTCCATTTGTTCTGATTGTATTTTTGAATTTCAAGCCGAATTTTCCTATTGACAGTGTTAAGGTGGGTTTTAGTTCTGGGGTCTCTTGTTACTTGCCAGATGCGGCGGACAAAATTTCGAAAGACAATTTGAGTTTGAATGAAATGCGGGAGGGAGTTATAACGGGGGGGGGGGGGGGGGGCGGGAGGACGATGCCTTAGCAAGGGAGCTCTGTATTTCATGCGTGATTTTACGGGCTGCCTCATCGATGTCGGCGGGGCAGTTGATTTTAGGTATGAGAAGGGTGGTATTACGTAAATTTGCTTTGAAGTTATTCCAGTCAATTGAAGAAGGGAGGCTAGAGACAGGCAGAAGGGAGTTTAACTGAATGGTAAGGAGGATGGGGAGGTGGTCTGAGCTTAATTCATTAAGGGTTTCTATTGTATACGGGAGATGGATGTTTTTAAGTAATCCTAAGTCTATGGTAGAAGGGTAAGGGGAATGGGAGTAATGAGTGGGCAGGGCAGGGACAGCAAGATGTATTCCACTATTAGTAATAAAATTTTGGAGGGCAGTTCCATAAGTGTTTCTTCTACGGCAGTTCCAGCGCGGGCTGTGGGCATTAAAATCACCAAGTAAGATGGCACGATGGTTAATATTGCATATGTTTTGGAGGTCCGGGGTAATGTCATTACGCTGCGCAGGTTTGATATAGATTGATCCTATGATGATGGGTGGGTAGTTTGGGAGGGAAAGCTGAATCATTTTATTTTCTATTATTGTAGTGTTAACAGGATTTAGCTCATGATGCGGAAGGTTACGTTTAATATACACAGAAACTCCACCAGCCTGGGTGGACCGCGGGTTGTTGTTAAAATTACGAAGTGCAGTATAGTTAGAATAATTTGCTATTTTAAGGGGGGGGGGACGGGGGCCAGGTCGGATTTCTTGTACAAGAATGATATCGATATTGTTATTTTGCGCAAAATTGCGCAGTTCGGTTATTTTGCCGCGGAGCCCATTGGCGTTCCACGACAGTATTTTTAGATGATTTATTTTATTACTCGTCATGATGGGGGAGGGGGGGGGGACTGTGCTAAATACCTCGCCGAGGGCCGATATGATGTTTAAAAGTTTGTCAAGTGGGTTTATTGGTTTGTTTATGGTGGATACTATTTGATTTATAAAATTTTTTATTTTGCTGAAGTTGATGTCAAGTTCAGTAAACATTTTTTTAATCTCTTGTATGGTCTGTATAATATCAGTGATTTGAGAAGTGGAGGTAGAAGTTTCATTATTATTTGTTTCCGTCTGAGGTTCGTGGTTTTGGGGGGGGGAGGGCAGGGGTAATGTACGAATGTACCGCAATTTGCTGGAGGGTTTGTTTACGGGCATTTTCAATGATCTGATTTCTGGGGAGAAGTTTAGGGATGGGGGGAGGGGGAGCTGAGTTATTTTGGACGGCAGCTTTGCCGGTAGCAATTTCCGCAAAAGTTTTGTTTTCGGTGCGTTTATCCTGGGTAGGGGCTTGACTTACATTGGAATTATTTACTTTTTGTGGGATAGTTTGTTTAGTTACAGTGGTTTGGAGGCGGGGAAAGTTTGAGGCCTGTAAATTAGCAGGGTTGCTTCTGGGGGGGGGGGGGGGGCAAGTACAGTTTCAGTGTTTAATGGCTGATTTTTATTTTGGGGGTTTGCAGGGCAATGCCTATAGTTGGCAGGGTGGGGTCCCTTACAATTTGCACATTGTGCCGGGGTATCCTTTGATTTGGTACATTCCCGGGTATGGTGATCAAGTCCACATTTTAGACACCTGGGTGGTAGCCTGCAGCATTCGCTGGAGTGTCCGTGCCGCTGACAGCGGTAGCACATCTTTGTACCCCTAGACTCAAAGTTAGTGACCCTGATGGTCATGTCAAGCATGGATCTGACTTTCCAGATTTCTTCCCAATTTTTTGTGGGGTTTAAGTAAACGAGAAATATTGGCAAGGGGGCTTGATTAGTTAGGTCCCTTAATTGGGAGATACGGTGTACACTAAATCCACAAAGGGATAGTTCGGCTTTTATTTCGTTGATGTCTGAGTTTGTGGGCAGTCCTTTCAATAGTATTTTAACTGGTCTCTCTGCTTTGATGTTTATGGAGTGGAATTCCAAATTTTGCTCAATCAAGAATCGTTGTACTAATCGGAAATCGTCTAAGTTAAGGGGAAGAATTTTAATTAGGTCACCTGCAAGCTGTGCTTTTACATTGGAAGAGGTTTTGGAGTTTATAGCTTTTATTAGTTCTCGCCAGTTATGTGGGCAGTTCACATAAAAAGGTTCGGGTTTATATGCATTAATTTCAGGTTGTTCAGTATTATTATCATTTACGGTACTTGAGTTAGCATTGTTAGAAGTTTCATTTTCCATGGGGGGGGGAGGGGGGATGTATCCATGTCGGCCAGCGAAAAAGGGTTCCGTGCAGTTTCTATGTTAGTACTAGGTTGGATGGTCATCATTCGGCAATGTCTTTTCGGGAATCTGAAGTCTTCCGAATCTCCTTGTGCTTCATTGTCATCAATTCTAATGTTATTCTTACTTTTACTATTAAGATTATCATTATTACTGTTATTTGGTTTACTTAAGTCATCAGAATTATTTTTCACATTAAATTGTCTAGATTGTACATTTAAGCCTATTGTATTTGAATTATTTTTAAGATCATTATTACTATTACAGTTTACGTCCTTATCAGTTACGTTAGGTAAATCAGTATAATTCACAGAGTTAATTTTAACATTATCATTAGCCATGCACGTGGTTAGTCCAGTGCGTAGAATATATGCATCTATTTCATTCTTAAAGGGGGTCCTATCGTCAAAGGTATCAGTAAGCTCAAAATGATTTAACAAAGATATACACTTACCCATGAATTCTTCTTGAGATAAGAGGCCGTCTGTAGTCTTGTGATATTCTTGCAACAGGAAGTCGCCTATCTGTCTGAATGTCGGAGAGATTGCCAAGTTCATTAGTGGAAGGGAGAGCCATGTTTCGAAATTTATCAATAATACAACTGATATCTGGTGGAATACCAGTGATGGAAGTCTGTAATGCTAGGTTGGACGCCATGTCCAGGCTGGAAAGTTCGATGTAGCAAGATAGCGGAAGCACGCTGTAAGTACGTTCCACGTGGAGAAGTCAGTTCAGGGAGCGATCAGAAAACCAGTCCTCACTGTACGGAGTCTCGGAGGGGGGAAAAGCTGAAGTGCGTTACTGTGGTGTGAAAGGAAATTTTACATTTTATAAAAAATTCTAAGATAATATTAATGGTAACTAATTATACCATTTGATACATATATATATATATATATATGAAAACTGAGTCTGAACCACGGTGTAAGATAATCTTACACCGTAGTCTGAACTACAGGGCCTAGAAGTAGTAGTCTTCTAGTCGGAACTTTACTGTAAAGCCGGATCTGTTAAAATTTACCACGGCCCCACACGATTATGCAACGCGACGCGCTTATCAGGGAAAAAGCCGAATTATATAAATATATTTCAGGCTTCATCCCAAAAATGTAGGTGACGCTCAGGTTACCCAATTTTCTGCGGAATGGGATACGTTTCTCGTTAATTTTAACAAAATGGCAACAGTAAATTGGGTTGGTAAATTACAATACAAACGAAAATTAATAGTTTTGCTGCATAGACGTGCTATTACAAAATAATACAGCACTGAAAATTAAGCAAGTCAACATGTTATTACAGCTTTCAACTCCGAGTCAATGAATACAATAAATCTGAGCTAACGAATGATACATTTATGTACTACTACATTTGAGAGGCACATGTAAATATTTTTTGTTTTTTCTCCTAGCCTTTTTGAATAACACAAACTTTGAAAAATTAAATGTATATTAATTTTAATCAACAATCAGTTTGCGTTTGTTTAAATCAGTCAGCCATCAGAAGTTAATATAATATGTACAATTAAAGTACAATTTCAGGCAATAACATTATATTATTTTAACAATATATTATTTTAACAATATGTTAAAATAATATGTACAATTAAAATATTATTTTAACAATATATTAAAATAATATGTACAATAAAGTAAAATTATACAGAGCAATTTCATTCTGTTACATTGTTCTGCTGTTATTTCTATGCTTAGGCTATTTAACAAAGTAGGCAATTCAAATAGGGTGATGTATAGAAATAATTCATGAAAATAACTGGAACAAATCAGTAGGTGTGGCTTACGAGTTGAAAACAAATGTAAAATTTCTAATCATATATTATAATAGAAGAATTTTTCGGTAATGGCAACCATTTTATTACATGCATGTATGAGGCACGAAAGATAAATCATTGTTTGACTCAAGACCCATAAAAAATATTTGGGAATTTTAATAATTCTAAAATAATTTGAGGTAGGCGTGGCTTAGTTTCACATATTTGGATAATAGTTCTTATACTTTAGATAAATTTAATCTGAACGTGCAAGAAACTTAAAACTAATCATTAAAATTTAGGGTATTAGAAAATTATTCGATAACGCTTTGGCGGAATCACTCTTATGATTTACTTAAACTACCATTATATTTCATATAGTTTCGTTGGTTTAAAGAAAAATCGAATGTAAGGCATGTCTTATTGTAAGGCATGCCTATGGATGCATGCAGGTATAGATGGTGCTAAAATCGCGTACTCAGACGAGGAAAAAGCCGAGGCGCTCGCAAGCCATTATGAAAAACAATTCCAACCAAACCACGATCTAATGTGTCAGGACACCCTAAGAATGGTCAGACAAACTTTAAATAATTTCAGAAATTCCCCGGTAACGGCTGAGATTAGCCCAGCCACCCCGCAGGAGATAGTAGAAATCATTAAAAATCTCAAAAACCGTAAAAGCCCAGGGCACGACAAAATCAGAAATATTGCGGTTAAAAACCTACCCTTAAACGTAATATGTTACTTGACAATCTTAATAAATAAAATATTAAAACTAAACTATTTTTCCAAAGAATGGAAGGAAGCGATAATTATAGCAATCCATAAGCCTGGTGAGGATGCCACAATTCCAGCCAACTATAGACCAATTAGCTTGCTACCGACACTTAGTAAAATTACTGAGAAAATTATTCTTAAGAGACTGAACACGCACCTTAGTGAGAATGACATTATCATTCCGGAGCAGTTTGGATTTCGGCCAAAGCACTCCACCACTCATCAATTGCTGAGAGTGGTAGAGTACATATCTTCTGGTCTCAATAACAAGACACCCACAGCTGCGATTTTTCTGGACATACAAAAAGCCTTTGATAAAGTATGGCACTGTGGATTAGCGTACAAATTGATCACTTTAAAAGTCCCTGACGCTATTGTCAAACTTTTAATCTCATACTTAAATAACAGACACTTTCAAGTCAGAGTAGGAGGTAACTTATCTACACCCAAGCTCATTAAAAGTAGTGTACCGCAAGGTTCTATCCTGGGCCCGACACTCTTTAACATATACCTGAACGACATCCCTAGGACTCCAAACACAGAGCTGGCACTCTATGCAGACGACAGTGCGATACTTGCAAAACACCCCTATGTCTCAGTAATGCACAGACAGCTACAACAACACTTAGACATACTCCAAACATGGCTGGAAAAATGGCGAATAAAATTAAACCCCAATAAATGTCATTGGATTTATTTCTCAAGAAAACGTAAACCTCCGCCGCCTCTGTACATAAACAACCATGCCCTAAAAGCGGAAAAATCTACTAAATACCTAGGTGTAACGATAGATTCCCACCTAACCTGGAAACAGCACGTAACGAACTTAATCAAAAAAGCGTATATGGCCACAGGAGCCTTATACCCAATGATAGGAAACGGAAATCTAAGTTATCAAAATAAACTCCTAATTTATAAATCGGTCATCCGCCCGGGAATGCTGTATGCAGCACCCGTATGGGGATATGCCTGTAAAACTACAATAGACCTCCTAGAGACAAAACAAAACAAAATCCTACGGATTATCAGGAAAGCTCCCAGGTACTTAAGAAACTCGGTAATTAGGAATGACTTCAAAATAAAAACTGTTAGAGCCCAAATTAAAAAGCTAGCGCTTAAATTTTACAGAAATTTGCCATCCGTTCCAAACGAACTGTTATTCAATCTGCATGACTATGATCATCGCAAGGCCAAATCTCGTAAGAGACCCCGCGCTGTTCTAAACATCGATAATCGGAATTAAATGATCCCACCTCAAACATCTGATTTTAAAATAAAACTCGCGACTATTATTTTATATAAAAAAAAAATATATATATATTCTAAACACTAAACTGCCAAAACGCTAGGTAACCCTTAGATCTGCATCAACCCCCCAAACTGCTTAAACTCTAAATGTGCAACAAACTGCCACACTAGGAGCTAGGATAAATAATAAAAAGTAGTAAATAAAAACCTCGAACCTCCAATTAGGGTCACTGAATTAATGTCACAGTTTGACGATAAGAACCACATATTGAAACTGGAGATTAAAGGCGCTTCGCGCCTGGTGCTCTGTCTTGTACGACACTACGTATCAGGCATGTCTTGACTACAGCACTCTGTGCTAGGAGCTCCGGAAGAGTGTCAAACACGAAATAAGAGAGAGGCATGTCTTGAGTGCCTCCTCCACCTGCTCAACATTTACACAGTGGATCTTACATTGACTACTCCCATATGCTCATGTCAGTTTGATCATGTATTTTTGACAATTTTCAAATAGAAATCGAAATAGATTACTTTTACGAATTATCAACTACGTTTCAGGCCACATATATGTTAATTTTTTAACATATTAAAACATTGTTGTCTAAATAGAAAAATGACATATTTGAAACTTTTCGAGTTCAACAAGACTGATATTTGCATTAATTTTTACTTATTACGTTTCACATGTTTTTTTCAAGCACATAAGCTTCAAATTCAATACTGTAATAGAGTAACGTAATTACCCCCCCCCCCCCCTTAATATCAGAAAGATGACTCCTCGTAAACAGTAATGAAAAAATCACCCATTTAATATAATACACTCTGTTGCAAAAAAAATGTATGCACCTGTAAAAAATTGAGCTAGATTGAGATCGGTCTGCAAATGTCGTTTGCATAGTTATGCAAATTATCAAACTGTCAGCGCCAATGAAGTTATTATAGAATTCATTCAACGCGTATGAGAACGACACATCAGGCAGTATCTAAAACGACCAGTGTGCTCAATCATGGGCAATTGGAACTATATTTCTGCTTTGACACTGCAAGTTGTGTGCATATATGTCTTTGAGACGTACTCGACGGCACTACGAAAAATTGTCGGATTTAGAGAAAGGCCGCATCATAGGCCTAATTGAAGCTGATTGATCCAGCAGACCATAAGTCGCCATATTGGTCGGAGCAATATGGTAATTATTCAGTATTGGCAACGGTGGATCAGAAAAGGTACTTGTAATAATCAGGAGCGTCCCTAGGGTCAAGCAGTCCAAGCGACTACTTGGGGTATAGTGACCGGAATTCTATTGTAGGCACTGTACTTGGGGCTTCAGGTTTGCAGAGGGCCTCAAATTTTTGTACATTTTTTTTTATCTGACCTCTTTGGCATATTTTTGTAAGACTTATTTGTGCATCACAGCTAATCCAACGTTTTATTGTATATGTTGTATAATTCTGCATTTTATCATTAATTATTTGTGTATTAGTGTTCAATTATCTTTACGTATACAACGCTTTGGCTACGACCATTTTTTCGGATTATAGAAAATTGAGATCATGATACTATAATCCCCATAACGTGATTTGATGGTGTCAATGTAGGCTTAGTTGCATTTTATATTTGATTTGCTCTCTTCGATTTTCGGTATTTTGTTATTTCAAGCGAGCTAAATACACCTCGGCCTAAAAACATTTGCATAATGAGTATCATTTTTTCTTGCTTGAGCAATAACTATAGACCTTTAGGTATTAAATTGATTAACTATAATTATATAACCAGGGCTGGATAATCTATTGGGGCAGTTTTGGAACGGAGAATGTATTTATATTAGGATCAAAGGCCCCCAAAATATTGTTTACTTGGGGACATAAAACTATATGCCATAATTTTATGCCATAAGGTGAAAATACTGATGTAATATTTTTTTAACTTGCTAAAACAATTTGAATAAATTGTCGGATAATCGGGTTTTCGGATTACCGATTTTCGGATTTGTGACTTTTTATTGTGTTTATTGTTCAGATGGGTCTGTCATAGAAGTTCGCTTGGAGTCTTTGAAAACTTAGGGAAGCTACTGGAAATAATCGCAGATGCACAAATACACAACTGTTCGAGAGAAAAGTGTTGTCAGTAGAGGAGCTAAATTTACACAAATTGGAATTACATTATTATTGGGAGTCAATCCCCTTTAGTTGTGCTGCAAGACAATCGATCTCGGCGTGCGTGTACATCGACAATCGGCTCGCGTGTACGTCGACGATATTCTTCAGCCGAGTGTGCAGCCTATGTAGTCAAACTGCCCATGTTCCTCTTACCAACACGACAATGCCCGTCCACATACTCCACGACTTTCTCGACAATGTATTCGAGGAATAACTACCCTTCCATGGTCATTTCAGATCTATAAACAACAGAACACGTCTGGGACGGCAATAGCAGCCTACTCAGTATACCACTGAATTAGCTGATCAGTTGCAACTTTTGTGGCAGAATCTTCAGCAGAGTGATATAAGCAACTGAATTGACTCTATGCTGCACCGAATATTGACTTTTATAGTTACCAGGGAAATATGGCATTTACAAAAACGCCAACTTCTTGTTGCCGCCATGTCTTAATGAAACTATTTTTTGCTCTCAATGTCTAAACATTCGCATATCTCCTCAAACGATACATACATGCTAAGTTTTGCAACTGTAGCTCAATTTCTTATTGGTGCATATATATTTTTGGCTACTTGAAGATTTATTTGTTGCTACTTGATTAAATATGTTATATATTTTAAATGAATAATTCTTTACTTAGTACCAAAGTTATCGGTTAGCAGTAGATAGGTCCATAAGAAATTTTAACACCCCAAAATATAAATTAAATAAGTTTAGAAAAAATAAAACTCGTAATGGGTATGAAAATCATAGTTATGATTTTACATATTAATGATTCATTTGAATAGATATATGATATCCAAATTGAAAGTTTTTCATATAAAGACCCCCCCCCCCCCTCACCTCCTCTCATTGTCACACCTGCCTTACATAATAAAATATCTTTCCCTTATGACGACCTAGTAAAAATAAATAAATTATTCTTATAGTAGATATTTATATTATTTCCAAGATATTGAATTTTCGACAATTAGTCGTCATTTTCATTGATTTAGCAGCATTTTTGTCCATTTAAACGACATTTTCGTTTATTTGGCAACATTTAAAAAAGTCGCCAAGTAGGAGACATTCCACAAAATTCGTCGCCAAAATCTCTTCAAGCGTTACGAACGGAGAAATAAGTTATTCTTACAGCAGATAAATGACTATTGGCGTTCAAATACAAAAGTATTACTCAAAGTATCTTTTTTCATGAATGGAACGAGCTAGATCCACGAGAATGATGTCACCAAATTTATGGCATGATATTACATATGAAAAGTAAACATATTTTTCAACAGTTAATATTTTTTTTTAATTTGGGATTTTTTGGTAAATTTATTTGAAAAATGTGCAATACCTTGATAAAAATGTGCAATACTCTTCATACTAGCGTTCTAAAATTTATGTCAATCGTTTTCTAAGGAAAAATTAAATAAGAAATGCGTGTATGCGTGTGTAAGAAAGTATGTGTGTGTGTGCGTGTGTGAGAAAGTGTGTGTGTGTGAAAGTATGTGTGTGTGTGTGTGTGTGTGTGTCAGTGAGACTGTGGAGACGATATCTCAGAAACGAACGGAGCGATTGGAATGAAATTTACCACATCAATTACAATCATTGAATACTGGAAGCCTGTTGTATTTAAAAACAATCGAATGATCCGAACCTTCCTAAACTTTCGAGTGAAATTTTGAAAAAATCATAATATCAAAACCTTTAATAAAGTTACTCAAATAGACATTTTTTATGTAATTTATCCTTAGAAAACGATTGACATAAATTTTAGAACGCTAGTATAAACCATTCTCGAGGTATTGCAAATTTTTCAAATAAATTTATCAAAATATCCCAAATTAAAAAAAATATTAACTGTTGAAACCCATGTTTGCTTTTCATATGTAATATCATGCTATAAATTTGGTGACATCATTCTCATGGATCTAACTCGTTCCATTCATGAGAAAAGATACTTTGAGTGATGATTTTGCATTTGAAAGCCAATAGTCATTTATCTGCTCTAAGAATAATTTATTTCTCCCTCCGTAAAGCTTTGCGAGATTTTGGTGATGAATTTGACGGAATGTCGCCAACTCGGCACCTTTTTTTAAATGTTGCCAAATTAACGAAAATCTCGCGAAATGCATAAAAGCGACACTAAATCAATTAAAATGAGGACTAATTGATGAAAATTCAATATCATGGAAAGAATATAAGTATCTACTATAAGAATAACCTATTTTTCTTTTTTTTTAATGTCAAAGTAGTAAATTCATTGCATTATATACGGAGAGTCATGTGCTGCTCACATCAGATTTTATTTTTAGTATTATTTAATCCAAAGGAAATTTGAAGTGGTTTGAAATATTTCCCATTGGAGTTTATAAAGTTTGGTTCAGAAAAATATTTAATGACCACAAATAAAGGAAACAAATATTGCCGGACTCTGAAACAAAAAATGTACCTTTCATATAATTAAATAACGTGCTGAACTATGACCAATAAATTAAATAAATTCCTATAATTATATTCGCGCAAATAGAAAAATATATTGTAATTACATGCAAAAGTTTCAGAAATATCATGAAGCATACAAAAAAATGTATTTAAATTGGCGTTTGACGTAAGTGTATTAAGCATATTTAGCCCAACCATATTTGTCTCCTCTTTTTATCAGAGTATAATTATCTATAATGCGAAATAGCTATCTTACATTAATTTTGATTTTTTTTTATACAAGATAAAATTTTGTTAGTTTTGACAGATTGCTTTGCTTTCGGATCATGAAAAGCAAAGATCCAGATAAATGTAGCCTGATTATTAATATTATTATTTTTTTTTTTACTTTACTGCACTTTATAAAATCAGAATCAGAAGGCTATCCTATTGAACAGCTAAAATCATAAAAAAAAAAATGTATGTTTTATTTTACCCATTCAACGTTCATTCAGCCATTCAACGTTCATTACTTAAGAAACTCCACTTTCAATTTGTATTACTATTGTTGCAAATCCCATTAATAAAAAGAGCATAAACATCAATTATCTCATGCCTTTCACTACATTACATTGAAAGGCTATTGAAAATTATTACAAGGATTTATAAAATAAAAGGAAATAACTGGCTTTCTGTAGGAGTTTCCTTTTATCATGCCATAGAAATATGGAATTAAATACACTGAAGAGATAATGTTTAAAATAGAAACTACTAAATCTATTTTCATAAATTTGATAATAATTATAAAAGTTCAGAATTTCTAAATTTTAAATACTCTTTTTGAAAAATACAGTGCAGTTAAAGCATCGTAACCACGCCCACCAGATTTCAATGAAATCGATTTTTCCAAAATTGAAAATAAATGCAGTGAAATTTTTAAAAGATGGTCATGAAAGTGAAAATCGATAATTAGTCAATGTAAAGCATATTTTCTATTTTTTTTTTCTAAGCACTTTCCGAATATTAATCACGCCCAATAAATTATAGCGATATCTGCATTTTCAAAAACACCAAAGTAGGGATATATTGAAGGGATATATTGCCTGAATAATGAAATGTAAATTTTCCTGTGGTTTCAACTACATTGATAGGAATAATGTGGTTTCTAACAAAATTTTATATAACTATCAAACTAATTTTATATTGTTTCTATAAATAAAATAACATTCATTTCTTAAAAATTCGTCAGGTAATTGGAAAGGGAACTTCATCAGCGGGGAATAAAAATGACTGCTGTAGACCTCTTTCCTTTATTTGGCAATAACTCTTTTTCAAGTTTAGGGATTATTGGATGAACAAGTTAGAATATTCAAGCCAAGTCCAACTGTAAGGATTATTTTCTGAGGACACTACTATTAAAAAAATACAAGTTGCACTACGAATATAATAATTATAAAACATCAGAATATCTAAATTTTAACTACTCTTTTTAAGAAATACAGTGCAGTTAAACGATATTAACCACGCCCACCAAATTCCAATGAAATCGATTTTTCAAAAAATTTGAAAATAAATGCAGTGAAATTTTAAAAAGATGGTCATGAAAGTGAAAATCGATAATTAGTCAGTGTAAAGTACATTTTCTATTTTTTTTTTCTAGGCACTTTCCGAATATTAACCACGCCCACTAAATAATAGTGAGATCTGCATTTTCAGAAAAAAACCAAGGTAGTGATGATATATTGCAGCCTGCATAATGAAATGTGACTTTTTCCGTGGTTTCTACTATATTGATATGAATAATGTGGATTCTAATAAAATTTTATATAACTGTCAAACTAATTTTATATAGTTTCTATAAATAAATTAACATTCATTTGTTAAAATTTCCCCAAGTAATTGCGAAGAGAATTTCATCAACGGGGAATAAAAATTACTTCAGTAGAGCCCTTTTCTTTATATAGCAAAAATAATCCTTTTTCAGGTTTAAACAGTATGGCACAGTCTATGGATCACTGACTGCATGAACAACTAAGAATATTCAAGATAAATTCGACTGTACAGATTATTTGCTCAAGGCACTACCATTCAAAATATACAAGTCGCACTAATATTTGGCAACTAGTACAATATATTTATCGTTTTGAGTTCTTCCATTTTAAAGAATAATGTTTCGTCTACTTACTATAATAAAAAATTTAAAAAAATTTTTGGTGACTGTTGTATAAATGCTTTATATCGGTATAACTTTTTTAAAATATAAGAAAGAAGAAAGAAAAATAGAAACAAATTTAATTTGCATTTTTTTTCAAGTGGTCTGAATTTTAGGGTCAAATCAAGTAATATTTGCAGCTATGAATTCATGGTACTGGAAGTTGTTTGATAGAAATTTAATAAAAGAATATTTTAATCTTTTAAAAGTTATTTTTTTTTCATTTTAACTTCTTTTCTTATAAAAGGCGTTGAGATAAAAATAATGTGGAAGATGAGGGTCTAATAAATAGCTTCAAGCAGTGTTTCTATCAAGCATCCATTCAGGGGGGGGGGGGGGACCCCATCCCCCGGAGATATTATATGTTTACCTAGTTTCTATTTTCATAGCAGCACTCAGATATAATTGTATATAGGGCAGACAGAAAACTTGCCTCCCCCCACCCCTCAAAGTTTCATTCGCTCCGAAGCCAAATGTCCTCAAAGAAACACCGGTTTTAAGACTTACAACAATTTCTCTCTTCTAACATTCTCTCGCGGATTCATTGGATTTTGAAGGGGAAAATGGTGCCACCATTCTAGGGTTAATGCAAGACATATGCGCAAGCTAAGGACACGAACTGGCAATTACTTTATTGTATGTCCAATAGATGTGGCTGGCAAAAAAAGTTTATTTTCTCCTGTTGAGAAAAAAAAAAGTTCTGATGCGAAATTTTGGCCAAGTAAATACCTAATTTTCTACGTAAATTACAAGAAAATTATCTATTTTGAAACTCGTCCTTTCGTCGACAAGTACATTTCGTCGACACTCCTTTCGTCGACAAGTACATTTCGTCGACAAGTACACTTCGTCAACACTCTTTTCGTCGATAAGTACTTTTCGTCGACACTGCTTTCGTCGACAGCCACATCGTAGACGAACTGAATGATAGCCCCCGACCATTCTCAGCACCCCCCCCTTCCGTGTGTGAAGGACCGGAGAAAGGGTTTCATTATGTATTTCGGAGAAATCCAAATACTTTCACTGCTATTGAAAATCATTTCAGTAATATCTATGCATCACATTTTATACAGTTACATATTTCATAAAGTATTAATATTTCATAAAGTATTAATATTTCATAAAGTATTAATATTATTTTAAAATAAATTTTAGTAATTTAACTAATTTTAAATATGTTATCTAACCATTATCCATGTTTGTGTGTCACTATTTGGACAGTTCTGCATTAGAGCTTAGATTGCATGGCCATGTCATCTAAGGAATCTATTGAGACCTAAAATATGATCAACAAGCTTATGAGCAGCAGCATCGCAATTACGTATTTGACAGACACGGAACTGATTTAAGATGTAGAACGTCATTGGTTTTGAGCTAAACATTGAGCCTGGTATTAAAAATCCCTCAAAGAATCTTACCAACTGTTGGATGAAAAAAGATTTAACAGTATGAAGTAACACGCAATAGGGTATCTTCCAGATTTAAATAAGAATCTTGGAATGGCATTTCGCAAATAAGATGAAAAATCTGATGTGGACAGCGCATGACTTTCCCTACAGACTCAATTTCATTTTCTCTTTCCTTTTCTTAATTTTTCATTAAATTGAGTTTAATTGAACAAAATAACACTGGATTTGCAGTTTTAATTCAATATTTGTTTTTATTTAGTAAATGGACATTTTTTCAAAGACGGCGACACAAAAACGAAAAAGAAAAAATTCAAGATGGGTTAGTCCTAGAGTAATGGGGTTGGTCTTACTCTTTTCCTCGTCAAACATTACGTATAAAACAAGGATTTTGTTGACACATTTGAGCATACGCAGTCTTTTATTTTATATATTTGCGAGACATTTCGTAAAAAAGGCAGGTTCTTTTTTACCGAATCGTACCAAAATCTAATCAGCACCAAGGTACCTTAAAAGTGACTTATCTACCAAATTTTATATAATTTGGTCTATTAGTGTTTTAGAGTGGATAAATGAGATTTTTGAGGGCATTTCACAAAAAAAAACCCGAATCGTACCAGAATCTAATCAGCACCAGGGTCATCTGACGAAAACTCCAGTTGCTATTTTCAATACGATTCCAATACTTCCCCTATACATTACCATGTATTGTAGGGAAGTAAAAATTGCAAAATTTGAAACAATGGTTAAATATTTTAACAACAATTGAGTGACTAAATTTAGAAAGTATATTCCATATGTTGTAATCAAGATTATCTGTATCACGTGTCTAACCACCTTTTAAATTATCTTAAAGCAATGGCAGTTCTTCAACCTTAACCACGTCCATTCCAATTAGAAACACATAACATTGAAACAAGAAGGAAATAAATTCATCATCATCATAATAAAAATGTTGTAAACGTTGAATTTTAACAGAGAAGTTAAAATTCAAACTATAAGGAAATTGTACTTTTTTTTATAGCTTTTAGGAAGGCAAATTTGAAGTACGTACTAAATTATGAAATTACAATTTGTAAAGAAAATTTTCAAAGAATCAGATTTGTTTTTATTTTAACATTAACTTAAATTTTGCTCTGTTTTAATTTGTATTTAGTTTTAGCAATATTAATTTTAGAAATAGAAGTCGAATATTTTATAAATGAGTTAATTATTATTTTTTTTTTTCAAAACTAAGACAAAGTTTCTAAATTTAGCCAATCCTCATTCCAAGAGAAGCCTTTTTATTCTGAATTTTGCTCTTTTTAACAGTTGAGCAATCTAAAATGCGCTTTAATTTCATTAGTATTTTTAACTTTTTTAATAAAAACTTTAACTTTTTCAATAATCTTTAACTTTATCAGTAAAGACAAACTTTATTTATAATCTTTAACTTTATTAATGAGTTTAAAGACATTATCAAGATCTTTAGAATACAGACTTTAAAAACTAAGGAGTCAAAGTAAGGAAAATGAAATTTAATATTTTATAGAAATTTTCCTAAACTATAGAATGTTTTTAAATGATAGGAGTTTTCAGAAAATGTTCTTACCCCTATATCAATAAGAATAAATCTATATCGCTAAAGGGGTCTCGCTCTTCTTCTTCTTCTTCGACCCAGACCTTCCAACCTACCCGGAAGTGTAAAGTATCTATTTGAACGGCCGGGGCATTGCCACTCAATTTAGACAGAAATCCAGTGGGGCGGCATCCACCATGACAGTACCCTCCACCCCCTACCGCTAACTTCTCAGAAGGACTTACGGATCCACATATTTAATGTGCCTGAACTCCGTGTGAACAGGGAGACAGTCTGGGCAGAGCCGGGAAGCGAACTTTTGTCGCCTTGATCCCAAAAGAGTCTTGTTGTAAAACCTCAAATTTCCTATTTTAAAAAGTTTGAGAAGCATTTGTATTTACGTCTGTGGTTACAACTATATCAGTGCTTCAAACCTGCCAACAACTTCTCTTGAAATAGTTTCGCCGGGTGTCTACTGCAACTGTCACTACCTTCGGCTCTATGCTCGCTACTCTCTGAAGCTATTTGTGTGTGTGTATGTGTGTGCTGGAGTTAGAAAGAAGAAGATCAAACTTCTATGGATGAAACGCTTGAAAATGCCATACTGCTTTGAGAGTTAGTTATATCTAGGTTTCGCTAGTGTTAGTAAAGTAGCTGCTATTGTTAGTTGACGCAATAGAAAGGCGTTGTATTTAGTATATGTATTTTTAATTATTTTTAAATTAAGGATTCCCTATTTAGGAGTATAATTAACCAATATTTTTTTTCATAGTTGTAGGGTAGAGGACAGAATATATGATGATAAAAATAAATTGAAAAGTAAAATAATTTTGAATACCTAGGAATATTGTTTATTTTTCCAGTTCTACTTTGTATTTCGCTAATAATTTATTTTCACAAAATTGACATTTTAAAAAAATGTTTTAGGACTTTCGCCAAAGAAATACATACAATGCAGAACTACTTATTTTTTTCCCAACGCCACCTGCTGAATTATTGTCTCAAACGATATTGGTGTTTTCTTGAAGTTTTAATTCCTTATTTTTACCTGCATGGTTTATCGCTAATGCCTAGAGAGCCTGTATAAGCAAAGGCAATCTTGTACAGGCACTGTGTCCGATAGAGAGTTTTTCATTTATCTTCGCTTTCAGTTTCTGTTATTAATATTTGTTAATGTGTTTCTATTTAATATTTAACTTTTTTAATAAACAAAATGTCCCGAAACGAACTAGATTTCCCAAACACTTAGTCGTAGATACATACTTCCAATTACTAAAATATTTCAAATAAAGTTGCAATTTATGCTATGATAGTTTAAAATCGAGAAACGTTTTTTGTCTGAAAATTAAGAAATCTAATATTTTATACTGCCCCAAAATCACAAATTTTACAATTGCTAAAATTTTCTTCATGCATTAATGTATGCAAAACTAAGAACAAAAGAAAAGTTCGATTCTTTTACGAGCAAAATTGATTGCGATATAAAACATTCAATTTTATGACTTAAATGACATCCATCACCCCGGGCTATCGCGATGGGTAAATAATACATTTTAGGATATTTATTTATTTCATATATCATTTCATTGCACATCTTTGAAATTTAAATTTATCAGGTTGTACCAAAATTTTCTTTAACAAACATCTTTTTTTTTTTTTTGCTTGTTTAGAAGCGAACTATAGGCATGCATAATATGAGCTATTTGTTGACAAATTAACATGAGAGGCAATTCAATTTTTGAACAACCCCCCGCATTCCTCAGAGGAAAGAAAAACCTGAGGCAAATTGGAGCTGCAAGATCTCATTAAATTTTGCTTGTATAAAAATGATGGAACTTTTTCAGTTTTAATATGTTAATGTATGAACATTTTTTTAGTAATTGAAAAAATTTGGATTGAAGGATCGTACACTAATTCCATGCAAATATGAAAATGATCTACTGACACACTATAGCAAACAATCAAACATTACTTCATGCCAGCACAAGACTTAAATACTTTATTTGCACCAAGAGTTTCATGAATGAGTGGCGGGCACAAACTGTGCACATGCAAAATATTTTTTTAAACAAAGAAATAAACATCATTGTTCAATAATTAAATGCGAAGATGGATCCAGGTAGATAAGGGGAGGGGGGGGGGGTTGCCATTTGCTTCGACAAAAACTGTTATTGATCATTTGTTTATTGGACCAAATAAAATGTTGTCGAAACTGATCAAAATTTTTGCTTAATTATAAAATACAGCAAACTAATCCGATAACTTGAATTTCATTTAATTTTAGTGTTTAGCTTTGCTGTTTTAGAAATAAACTTTTAAAAGCGGTTGTCGCTAGACATGACAAACCGTCAATAGAGTAACAGGGCTGATCGCCATCAGAATCGCCTATACCTGGATTCGACATTGATTAAATGCTAACAAGATAGCCACTTACCTTTATTCCTGTAACATCAGAAGCAACAACAGCTGATATAGAAATGTTGCCGAAATCCTAAAATATAAAATCACAGAATGTCAAACGTTTGCAATAACATAGATCGGGCTTACGATAATATAGATCATTCTGATTGTACTGTTAAGTGTCAACTAGTCAGATTGATATAATTGGATGGATTACGTTCCGAACTGTGGACCAGTCAGATTAGTCATGCGCTTGATCGCAGGAAGAAAAGCCACTGGCCGGTAAGGATAATTAAATTGACTCGGATTCATAAATGACTTTTCCAGTAACGTTTTGATCACTAGCATATCTGATAGATCTGACTGATTAGTAATGAATGTAGTCAAATGATTTCCAGGGGGAACTCGGCAGTAAATTCCAGGCACTATTTTTTTTCCTGCTGTAAAGAGTACAGATCTTTTTTGTAAACAAGCCAACAACCACTCCCCACCGGTCTGCATTTCTGAACACAAAATTATATTTCGCGTCTCTGTAAAATTCAATTGCTAAAAGAATTATGGCGGAGTTTCATATGGCATGAAATAAGAAAATCGAAATTAAATTTTTATTTTAATGAAATGTGTAGAATTCTCGATTCTGTTGAGTCGAGATTAAATTACCCATTATAAAAGAATGTTAATCTAGTTGCAGCAAAGCTCGTTCGACATGCTGCGTATTTATGACAGCGTATTTAGTTGCGGACCGCAAAACCGTTCTTGCGAACATGGTTATATGCTCCAAGAACCAGATTCCGGCACCCACCATTACTACTAATACTGCATATATTCAGTTTTACTTTCATCTATTATGAATATATTGGCTATATGATTTTCATAGTAACATAATAATTACTTTTTATCAATATAAAATACTTTCTTTTATTGACATATGAAATAGTATGAGTAGAGATTTGAATATTTATTTTAGAAATCGATCGAATTTAGTTCAAACAGCTATTTTTATATATAAAAATGTATTACTTTCTCTACATACATAGTATAATGTATAGTGAAAGTATTGTGACGAGGTCAAAAATTCTAATTCGAGTTTTTGACGAAAATCTGTTCTTGATTTCAAGCATCCCTGAACTCGAATGGGACAGTTTGAAGTGATGTCTGCGTGCGTGTTTGTGTGTGTGTATATTAGTGTATGTGTATCTTATTGTGCGGATTTATGTGTTAGTATATATGTTAGTGTATACGAATGTTAGTGTGTGTGTCCGTGAGTCGGTGGAAGGATATCTCACGAACGAATAAAGCGTTTAAAAATATTTTATACGATTGCTGCAATTTGTGAATAATGGAAGCATATAGATTTGAAAAGCGATCAGGCGTTCGAAGACCCCCAAATTTTCGAATGAATTTTTGAAGAAATCATAAAAAAATCAGGATTTAAGATAATGTTAAATAAATAATCATTACCGTTCTCGAGATAATGTAAGTCTCTCAAATAAATTTATTTAAAAAATGACATAAAATTAAAATGTAGTAAGTATCGCAAAATATATAACACTTGGGGATATATTGGGTTAGCTTGGCTACTAATTTGGCAATATATCGCCACAGGCGACATTTTGAAAAATGTGTCAAATTGACACCAAATTGGCAAAAATGACACTCAAGTTAATAAATTGAATCCAAATTGTTGAATTAATAATTAGCATCGTTAACTATATGGAATATAGAGTTTAGCAGATGTTAAAAATATTTCCAATTGTTAAGTTAAATTAACGGAAAATATAGTTTAATATGGAACTTCGAAAAGTTTTACGTATTGTCATCCAGAAAAGCGCCAAATGTCAGCGTACTTTCCAAATTTAAAAACATTGTGCACTGGATCTTATAAATCATTATTTCGCATTGAAAATGTAAAGTCATTGTATTATATAAAGTAAATCATTAGCTGCCCAAATCAGATTTTTGTATTTATTAAACACGTCCAGTAGATGGACTATATAGGGTGTTTAAAAAAGTAGCTACTAAATTTATTTCCTTAAATATCGATACTATATCAATCCTATACTTGCAGTTACAAAGTTTCTTAAGGAATTAAATTTAATAAAATCAGTCTCAACTGTCAACACTTTAGAAGGCTTTTCTGAAAATAATTCAAATTCAAGCATTTTGAACACGTCCAGTAGAGTTTTTATTAATTTAATGTTTCATACGATAATTCTTTAGTAAAAATAAAAAGTTCGAAATACTTGAAACAGAAATTCACGCAGATACTATATAAAACTGATTTACTCACTTAAGTCACTATACCATGTCCATTACAAATTTAAAATTCCAGACGTTAGAGTTAAATTTAGGGATTTTTATATAACATAAATCATATTCCTTTTCTCTGGCGAATTGTTTTATAAGGTAAATTTCCACATGCAGAGCATGTGCAGAGATGACATGTACATAGACAGAATTTTTTTTATTTTAGCAAGAACATTCTACTAATCGGAAATTTGGGTGTGTGTAAATTTTTATAATTAGAATTTTTCTAAAAATACCCACCAAGGAGATTGAACTAACGCATTAAAAATAGCAGACGATCTTTATGATATATTTTTTATAGTGCTTTAGTGCCACTTAGAGACAAAAAAAATCTATTATTTCAATTTCCAGATTTATTATACAATTTTAAAATTTGATGTAGGCAACTTTTCAATCCCTTGAACACGTTAAACAAATATCTTACATACGTTTGTTTTTCTTACCTTCCATGACACGCGAATTAAAGATTCTGTCTAGATGAGTAAAATTACGCATACATACGACCTACATTTGGAACAATTTTTCACATAGCTGCAGCAGCTGACACAAACTAGTGGATAAAACCTTTATAGATACACTTCGCGATAAAATCACCATATGATTTGTGCTGCTTCAACACTAAATCGGACTCATAACAACATAAGCATTATCGTAAGCAGTTAAAAAGAAACTTGTACCCTATAAAACTGGCATAATGATTGGTTTACTTACAGTTTATGGCGCATCATGTTCAGAACCGCGGTCTGCCCTACTTATGTAGCAGGTTTTGTTTACTGCCATCTAAGTGCAAAACAAAAATAAATATATAAATAAAAATAAATCAACTATTTCAATTACTCGAATCGTTATATAATTTTAAAATTTGACGTGGGAAACTTTTTAATCTCTCGAGCAAGTTAAACAAATACCTTACATATACAGGGTGTCCCAAAAAAATTGAAACTCGCTTTAATTCTTTACCTGTTGGAGATAAGTGGGAAATGTAAATTGTAAAAATGTTGAAAGTAAAGTAGGAAATATGACTACGTTAATAAAATAGTCTTCCCATTAATTTCCAAAAGGTTACACTTTTTAAATTTTTATACGACCCCCTTAGACAAATTTGGTCAATAAGAAAATTTTTATTTTTAAAGCAACAAGATCATTAAAAAAAATTGCATATCTGTATCTTTAAAATTGAGCGAGTTATATTTAATGAAAACTGAACATTGTGAATGGGGACCCTATATCAAATTAGAAATGTAAATTTGTGACATATCACAAAAAAGATGATAATACATAGGAGACATTTTTGCAAATTCCGCATAGGCTCACAATGCAATCACGGATTAAGCACTTTTCAACAACTAAGTACTTTTTCAATAACTAAATACTTTTAAGTACTTTTCTTATCTAAGCAATCTCCATCGTCAATTTGTTTATGATCCCCATTTTCACTGATGAAACAGCCTTTCACATGGTACAGAAAAGTGGCATAAGTCAGATTTTTGCCTTTATCATAGTTCAGTTGATTTTAAAGATACAGATATGCGGTTTTCTTAATGATCTTGTTGCATTAAAAATAAAAAAATTCTGGTTGACCAAATTTGTCTAAGGGGGTCGTATAAAAATTTAAAAGTGTAACTTTTTGAAAATTAATCGGAGGACTATTTCATTAACGTAGTCTTATTTCCTACCTTACTTTGAACATTTTTGCAATTTATATTGCCCACTTATCTCCAACAGTTACATGATTAAAGCGCGTTTCAATCTTTTTGGGACACCCTGTATATTGACATCAGTTACATACATATTCAATATCTGACATATATATTACATAAGACTGAACTAAAATTAACTAGAGTGTTGCGCAACTCGACTTTCTCACATCAGAATCCATTTTTAGTACGTTTCTTTTCAAATTTTATAATAAGTTTTAAAAAATCGGTATCATCAATATTAAAAATCGGTAAAATCGTGTTCAAATGATTGCAGTTATATCGTGTTACCCTTCACTTTAAAGGGCTTGAAAAAATCTTTCGATTGATACCATACTCGACAATTTACCCTGAGGGGGGCGATAACTTGCCCCCAGAGGGGGGGGGGGGCTAATAACGTTGCGAGCATAAAAAATCGCATCACGGCTATTTTTCACAATAATGATGAAACTCGTGATCATTGAGCCATACATAAATCTTTTCATGTATGATTATATCAAATTTTGTCCAATGCTGTCACGTTAAAAATATATAAAATTTCGAATACATTTCGAAATTTTCGCTCAAAAAAAAAAAAAAAATTATATCTTGTTCTAGATTTTTTTTATAATAAAGTCGGATATGAAGTTTCGTGAAAATCCATTAATATTTGTGGTCGCTGTTGTATACACAAAAAATACATCGACCACACATATTCAGACAGAAGGATATCACTCCAAAAATGCTCAAAACGTGTTAAGGAGTCTTTAAACATATATTAACAACAAAATCTCGAATTCGAAAATTTTCGTGAAAACAATACCTTTCTATATTTTATTACATATGATGAAGTAAAAATTTTAGTATCCTTCATTTCAGAAACAAAGCGTTCTCACTTACTTTTCATGATAACGTGGATCAAATATTCTATTCTTGAAGTAAAATTGCGCATACATATGACATACAATTGGAACAATTTTTAACATAACTGCTACAGCTGATACCAACAGGTGAATAAAGCTTTTACAGATACACTTCGTGATACAATCATCACACTATTTGTGCTTGGGTGGGTGATCACCTCTGAACACCGCGTGCTGTTGGCACATTTCGGGCGCGATAGCCCGGTGGTTTGCGCGCTGGCTTTGCACGCTGCCACAACTGCTGCCGTGTTCATGCAGAGAACGATCACGTTAAACATGTGGGTCGGTAAGTCCTTCCGAGAGGCTGGTGGTAGGGGAAGGAGGGTACGGTCCCTGTGGATGCCTCCCCCACTGGGTTCCTGTCTAAATTGGGTGGCACTTCCCGGCCGTCCAAACGGTTACCTTACACCTTTCTGGTAGGTCGGACGGTCTGAGTCTCAACAACAACACTATTTGTGCTGTTCTGACACTAAATGGGACTTATGACAACATAAGCACTATTACAGAGAGATTTGCATCCCATAAAATTAGCATTTATCTACAGTTTATGACTCATCATTTTCCGAACCTTGGGTTTCGGAACTTATGTAGGCGGTTTTGTTTAATGCCATCAAAGTGAAAAAAAAATCTACAGATACACTTCGCGATACAATCATCACACTATTTGTGCTTAGGTGGGTGTGAACCTCTGAACACCGCGTGATGTTGGCACATTTCGGTCAAAAAAAAAAATAATCTACTATTTCAATCATTTGATACGTTAAATTATTTGATCCCTGCATAAACATACATGGTGTAAATGCATGAATAGAATATTAGATGAAAAGTTGCAAACTGAAAAAAATTGCACATGGAGTTAAACCTTTCTGGCTCCCAAAAATTTTTTGATGAGTAAAGGAATATAATTGAAGAAATGTGAAGTATTTCCGAAACCATGAAAGTTATCATGGGCCATACCTGGTTAAGTAAAACTTAAATTCTACGTTTCTGTATGCATAACTGTACATATTATTACACAAATTATGCACATGACCCGACGCAAAAGAATGTGGAAAATGGATCAAATTTAAGAATATTCATACAAAATGTATTATTCAAGTTACAAGTTTTTAATATATTTCTGAAATTTCGGAAACGAAACAACGCACCAAAAATGAAAGCAGAATTCAGAAAAACATCTAATTAAATAAAATATGTCAGTTACGGTTACATAAAATATGTTTCTTTTTCTTCTTCGTTGCATATTTATTAAAATCCGAACTAGAAAGTGCTATAAACTGATGGCACACGGAGTTAAGCCTTTCCGGCTCCCAAAAGTGTTTTGATGAGA
Source organism: Amaurobius ferox (assembly GCA_951213105.1). NCBI lineage: Eukaryota > Metazoa > Arthropoda > Arachnida > Araneae > Amaurobiidae > Amaurobius > Amaurobius ferox. The sequence continues at coordinate 103,524,640 of OX578150.1, read as the reverse complement.
AAAAGAATATAATTGAAGAAATGTGAAGTACAATCCGGGAAATAGCATTTATACAATCTCTAAATAAGCAACGTGGAGTCGACATTAAAGTTTCAGAAGCTGATTCTCGAAATTTTGTTTTATTGCATTCATTTTTATATTTGTTTGGAATATCTGAAAGATGAACAATCATGTACTATGGAAAGTTCAAATTTTTTCTTAGTGTATATTGTCAGATATGTGTGACACAGACTGGTTATCTATGTTCGCAGATCGGGGAACGTCTGCGTCTGCCAAGGAGCGAGGAATCTCCGAGAACACCGCTCCGTTGAAATGAAATCGTTTAAGTCGAGAATGTCGGCTCGATTAGATTGTACCGACGGGTTGTAAGTAACATCTCCTAGAAAAGCATAGATGTCGAATCCGAGAAATGATGGAATGGCAATACATCAAGACATCCTTCAGTGTCTTAGAGAAGAGTCAACTTTAGTAAAGTAATAATCAGATTTTATTTGCAAACATGGTATGCGATAAACTTACAAAATGGTACTTTATGGAGAAGGCATGTGAGACGAGCAGGCGCGAGAAGTCGACCTACTCCTACCAAGATCTTCAAGAGTCTCTCTCGTTGCGGGCCCCGAATTGCCTATATATTCGGGCCTTAATCCCGAGACCACACGGATAGAACATTTGTGGAATGTTCTCATGCTCTGGGTGTGTCATGGACCACCAAACTTCGTATCCTGCGATTGTCTCTCCCTCTTCTTGATGATAGCTGAAATGCGCGCTTTTCTCCGAAATCCGTGCGCGTTGAGAGAAGTTTATAGCTTTGTTTTCCAAAGTTTCCAAGACGGAGGTATAGGTTGTTGTTGTTGAGACCCAGACCGTCCGACCTACCAGAAAGGTGTAAGGGAGGTATAGGTGTATAACCTCAAACAATATTGAAGAAATTGGCGAAAATTAGGCCTCAAAAAAGATACAAGCTTCTCACATGCCCCTCCTAGAGAAAAACTCGGGTTAAACACCCAGCTTTTTCCAACATAACCTGAGAAGCATTTTGACATACATCAGAATTCTCACACTACCTGTGTCGGTCCACCTGGTCATCTATGGCTCGTTGCTGTGGACCCATTCATCACCACAATAAAAGGAATAATAGCATAACATACAATGTGGGGTAAAACAAAAAAAAAAAAGAAAGTTTCCCTTCTTTATAGATCTCCAGATCCCAGGTCCATTGATTAAACACATAGTTTTTGCATTGTTAAGTCCTTGGATACACACCAACGAGTCACTGAAAGTTTTTATCGTAAAAGTTCGATTACGTTGAAAGTTTTACGTATTTCTTAAAAGAAATCACTACACACCTTGACAGTTCAATTTTGATGAACACCCAAATGTTTGAAGTAAACTCAATCTTGAAAATACATTAAGAAGTTGAAACGAAATCCAGAGTTTCTGGTATAAGTTTGAGTATTGTTTACTTCACCTTTTCACCCATGGTGGTTAACACCAGTTACTTTTACCCTGGCTGTCCCCTCAGCATCTCGTGTTTATATATATATATCTTTCATTGCAAGAACAAAAATAAGCATTCTCCGAAATCCCCTCCAAAAGACCAAAATATGACCCCAGTAGGTAAAATACTTTAGACGTAATTATAACATCACACAAACAAAAACCAATTTTCAATTCCACTATATCAAAAACCTATCCATATATTTATCTACATGTTTACGTAATATATTTCTTAATAATCCTTAGTTAAGTTTAGATTATAATCCACTCGAATCCTTCCTTAAGCTCATGCAAAATATGTACATCAATTCGACGGCTATCTTTTCCATCAAACTTATCTCCATCAGGCAACAGCGCGTTTAAATCTTTTTGGGACACCCTGTATTTTGTTATATTAGCGAGCTTTCAGCCAGTTTAAATGAAATTTACCCCATTGCTCTTAGTTATAATAGATTACCAAATTTAAATAAATAAATAAATAAATAATCTTTTAAATTCGCAAATTTAGAAAAATTATAAACTAAAACCTCTTTGAAAAGAGCTGGTTTTCGTTGAGACAAATCGCTGCCATTTAATTGAACCATCAATTTTCATTTAATTGCAATTTAATTGAATTGATTATCGTCTGCTCCTTCCATTAAAAAAAAAGATTTGATTTGATGAAGTAGAAAAAAATGCCTATTTTCGACTTCAAAAGTTGATTACTTCCTTTATTGTGTAAGATTAATTGGAAAAATGCATAAAACCTGCCTGTTAATATCATGTGATACATCATTATATTTATTGGTTGATTAAATCTTGATAGGCTTAAATTTGACCAGAAGAGCTTGTCATACATTCGTTTTGCTAAATAGACTCAATTAATAAATGTGTGAATAAATGTATAAATTTAAAACACATATTTATTATAATTTTCCGTGAAGAAATATATTATTTGTTGCTTTTAGTAAGCGTTGTACAGCTACGTATGCTCTAGGTAATTGCACTGAAGCAATAAGCCAAAATTTGGTTGCGTACTTTTAAGCCTACGTATATTCAAGCGGTTTTGCAATCTACATTAACTTAAATTACAAATACTAATAACTCTTGGAATGAATCTTGCTATGTTCTAGTTCCATTTATCACGAAATATCATATTTTCAAAAATGGTTATTGCAATATATAATTTAACCTTTTTATGATTTCTATCATAATGGCATCTGTTGTTTTCCAAAATTTACTACTTGTGTCATATTAAAGAGCGAATTTTATGATTTTACATTATTTATTCAGAATTTGGTGACGTAAAGATCTGAAAATATTTTCCTGAAAACTATAAAATCCCTTACTTTCTTATGACTGCAATTTTTTGTGAAACACAAACCCATGTAGGTATTTTCCATTTCTCAAGTCATTTCCTGTTTTCCAAAAGGTTCTAATTCAGGAAGCCCATGGTCGCAACGAGGCTCCTCCATGATTCAAGTTTCTGGGACTTGTGGTTGTCATGATACTAATAAAAAATGTAAAGTTAAATCTCCCATTGAAATAGCATTATGCAGATGATTATTTTCCTAATGGAATTAAAATAACTGTGATTATTCTGTAAACGATTTTTAATTAATCTTTTAGAATTTAAATAATAAGTAAATGTATATTAAAATAAACTTCATCTGTGAACAATATTATATTTTCGCCTTGATTCTATTTCTATCAGTTACAACCGTAAAAAAAAAAAAAAAAAGATACAAGATTGCGAGAATTTTTGATATTTCCAAATAATATTTTGATTCATCTGTTTAATAGGGAAAGGGAAAAGATTTTTGAACTTGTTTTCTACTTATTTTATACGTATTTTCTATTGTGTTAAATCGATTGTTGAAACAGGATAAAAAGAGCATGTGTACATATTTCACTTCAAGATATCCTATGAAGATTATTTTTTAAAGCGAGAACACAGATTTTTCTGTTATATTTTAGTGCAATTAAATTTAGTGCACGAAATGATGTTACTACCAACATCGCGTCTGTTGGACCAAACAGCTTACCTTAGGCCTATGATGCCATCTTTCTCTAAATCCAACAATTATTCGTAACGCTGTCTAGTGCGTATTAAAGGCATCTTTGTACACAAAGTGCAGTATCAATCCAGGAAATATAGTACCAATTGCTCGTGAGTGAGAATACCGGTCATTTTAAATGCTGAACTATGTATCGTTCTCATGTGAGTTGCATGAACCCTATAACGTCATTGGCGCTGGCAGTTGATCAATGCATAACTCTTCAAACGGCATTTGCATGGCGAGTTTATAGCTCAATTTTTTATGGGTGCATATATTTTTTTGCAGAATGTGTTTTCCCCAATTTTTAACAACCTACACTCCAACAAATGGCTGCATGCACAATATATTAAAACATAACTTTCTGCCAGAGAACACTATCGTGATGAAATAAGGTTGGGACGTGTGTCCTTAATTACTCTCAATGATGTACGGTAATCCACGTTAAAAGCTTTTAATCTTTTGAGGAACCAAATGCATTAAGTTTAAACAATTACTAAAACACAGGCTCTCTCACGACAGGGCGAAAGAATAAGAACGGAAAAGAGGCTGCAGTTAGGTCTGGACATAGCTAAAATGTACCCCTACTTAGCTATTACACGGCTGGAAATGTTTAAAGACCATTCAAGATCTAAAAATAAAAATGTTACTATCTTCAATACAAACACATAATCTAGATAATAAAAGTGTGTCTTATACACTATAGGCTCAGCGACCGCGCGAAGCAGAGCTACGAAATATGGCAATCGAAGACCCGTGTGTGACACGTGAAAGTCGATTTTTAAAATGTGAATTATTTTTTTTGTTACTTAATGATTTATGCAATTTCGACCGTTTTTCACCTTTCCTCTCCACCATCTAGACGTCATAGAAAAAATCAAATCACACGACCGGAAAGAACAGACAATTGCGAGTAAAAATATATCAATTTCAAATCTCAGGGACAAATTATAATATTTTTATAGATTTTAAAACGAAAGTCACTTTCGACTAAAAAAAACGAACTTTCGTTTTTAAATCCTCGCGTCAGGAAAATTACCGACAATTTCGACTAATAAATTACATTTTTAGAAAACTCAAAGATCAGGCATTCTTACAAGCCCAATCAGGTCAAGAAATAATACAAAATAGTAGCACGATCCGGATTTTAAAGAAGTCATGATTTCAAATTTCTCGGCGAAAGGGCCAAAGTAGTTCCGATTTTTTACCCACATGCGCGCGCAGACGCACGGCGTTTCTATGGCGACGGCTTTTGGCATGCATCGGGTTAGAAAATTACGTTATATTTTAAATGATAGAATTAAGAGCTTAGCATTATAACATTTAAATGATTGAATTATGGTGGATCGAATTTTGGGGGTGTATTGTATACATCGGGTGGTGGTAACAGTATACAGAGTGAAATTATTATATCTATATAAAATTTTTATATTTATATGAAATTATTATATTTATTAGAAAATTACGTTATATTTTAAATGATGGAATTAAGAGCTTAGCATATGGTCATTATAAAATTTAAATGATTGAATTATGGTTTTAATGTCATTAAACTAAAACAAACTTTGTTAACCCCACGGGTTTATGGCGCCAGCGAGTTTGCCACGGTTCGAAATTTCAAGAGTAACGAACAGGCTGGTCGCCGAAGGCGGCTAGCATAAAATAATTATTGGTAGCTTAATGGAATAACTAAGGAAGATTAACTAAGGTTTATAATTGCATAAATATATCTACCACGAAAGGTATAAAATAATATATTTCATAAAAATTTATTCTTGAATTTGGATTAAATTATGGAGTTATCACAATTACTTCTAGCCTAGAAGCTGCCCCATGTTTGAGCGGCTTTCTATACATTTGTGTGTTTTAAGTTTTCAAAATTTCTTTATGCATAAGGGCGTCCACATTAAAGTAAACAACCATGAAGGTTCTAAATAAGAAATTTTATTATAGATATTTCAAAATGCGACTTAAAAGAAGAAATATTCTTTGAAAAGGTCGCATTTCCCACACCCATGAACGAGATAGTAAAATATAGCAGCGAACATACAACGCTGAGCCTAACCTACCCGTTACTAAATGCCAGCCGATTTTGAAAATTTTATGCACATGATATGAAGCACTTAACAGAATCCAGTAGATGGCAGATTCGGAACAGTGGCAACTTGATTATCTCCCTTTGTAAATTGAAGTAAAAATCCCAGAAGTTCGGACAGACCGTCCCCGTGATAAGGGTTATAACAGTACAACCGTATGTATAAAAAGAAATATTGAGCTAAACTGCTCTAAATGAAATTAAACCTAACAATTTAAAGAATTTTGACATTTCCGAGCAGAGTTTACGTTTAAACAAAGCATTGAAACTGGCTAACAAGTACCACAAAAACTATATCTGAATACAGTTTATAATAAAAATTGTTTTCAGATGAAATATCAGAACAACAATACAAACCTGATTATGTATAAGAGCTGCTTGCTCTATGTTTAAGCAGGAGAAATGGATTAGCAGTTTTTACTTGATGAAACTTAAAAAACCTTACTGGAAATTCAATCTATTTCAAGCATTTTATTTAAAACTTTCTAAACTTTTACGTGATTATATTTGTATACACAAAGAATATTAACTTTCTACATTATGAAACGAGAAGTGAAAATTCTAGAACACTACCTAAACTCAAAATATTAATTTGCTAATGCTGTCATCCATGAGACTTAATAATAAATAAATACTAATTGTAAAATATATTTTAATGATAGTAGACGAATACCCGTTGAATATCAACGATCCCACAATAACCAACTCCCGAATAACTTAAATTGTTGAGTAATTCGTGTTTCACATTTATTCGGAAAATCGAAATTTTTTGTGTGTGGAATCCCCTAAAGAAGAAAAAAAAAAATGGGAAGCTGCAATTGCTCACTTTCTTCCTTTCGAATTAGCTACCCACAGACCAAATGTGAAGTCTTTATCTCATACTTCAGCAAGCAATTTCATCATTTCATCTTTCGAACGTTTTTATGCGGAGCACCCTCTTAAAGGAAAATTTGTTGTTGTTGTTGAAACCCAGACCGTCCGACCTACCAGAAAGGTAAAGGAAAATTTGTGAAAAACTCTATTCTTCTTGTGTTTTCTAGCAAATTATTAGCGTATATATCAACTTTCAAGCGTCCATCAAATTTTGAAGTAGACGTTTCTCATTTATTCGGCAAATCAAATATTTTGGTGTGAGACACCCCCAAAGTAGCAAATATTGGAAATCCGACATTGCACACTTTCTTCCTTTCGAACGATATACCCATACACGAAATTGGAAATATCTATCTACATCGCAAAGTATGTTTTTCTATCACTTCACTTTTCGAAGGTTTTTGTGTCCGGACCCCCCCCCCCCCCCCCTGAAATTACATATATTGGAAATTTTCTATTGCACACTTTCTTTCTTTTGAACTATCTACCTATACACCAAACTTGAAGTTTCTATTTCATCGCGAAGCATATTTTTCCTATCTTTTCACTTTTTAAACGTTTTCGTGTGGAGTAGCCACCCTCTAATTGAACCTTTTTGAAGAACTCTATTATTTTGTTCCTTATCAGATGTTTGCTCCCATATACCAAATATCACGCCTGTATTACATTTAAAAAAAAAAGGCGTTTCTCATTTATTAGGAAAATCAAACATTTGGGTTTGCGTTACATCCTAAAGTAGAAAATATCAGACAACTGAAATTGCACATGCTCTTTCTTTCGAACTATTGACCCGTTCACCAAATCTGAGTATCTATCGCATCTCGAAGCATATTGTTTCTTCATTTCACCTTTCGAACGCTATTCTATGCAGCACTCCCTTAAACGAACATTTTTGAAAAACACTTTTGTCTTGGTTGTTTTCATTAAATGATTAGCGCATATACAAAATTTAAAGCTTCTACCAAATTACAAAACAGTTGTTTCTCATTTGTATGGCAAATCGAACATTTCGGTACGGGACACCCCCTAGAGTAGCTAATAATGAAAATCTGAAATCGCAAACTTTCTTCCTTTTTAACGGTATAACCCTACTACAGTGCGTAGGAGTAATATGGGTACAATGTCTAATATCTTCTAGGCAGTATACCCATACACTAAATTTTAAGACTACCATAACGCAAAGTAGGCTTTCCTATCACTTCACTTTTCGAACGTTTTGGTGTGGAGCATCCCCCTCTACAGAACATTTTTGAAAAATTCGAATTTTCTAGGATTTTTTATCACACGATCGACCCGTGTACCGAATTGTAAGTCTCTAACAAATTTGAAAACAGATGTTGAGACAAAATCGCTGCCATTTAATTAAAATACTTGCTCTTGAGTATTGTCTGCTCCGTCCATGAATGAATAGATTTGATTTGATAATATGACGGCAAATGCCTGTTTTCGACTTCAAAAGTTGATTACTTCTTTATTGCGTAAGATTAATTGCAGAAATGCATAACACCTGCCAGTTAGTAGCATGTGATACATCATTGTATTGGCTGTTTAATTCTTAATACGCTCAGGTTTGACAAGAAGAGCTTGTCATACATTCGTTTTGCCAAAGAGACTTAATAAAGGTGTAAATTAAAGTGTAAGTTGGAAATACACATTTTATATAATTTTCTGTGAAGAACTATATTAGTTGTTATTTTCAGTAAGCGTTGTACAGTTACGCGTGCTCTACGTAATTGCACTCATGCATTTAGCCAATATTTGGTTGCGTATTTTTAAACAAGTTCTTTTGCAAGCTACATTAACTTAAAATACAAATACTAATATTAACTCTCGGATTGAATCTTGCTATATTCTTGCTCCCTATATTACGAAATACCATATTTTCAAAAATGGTTATTGCAATATGTAATTTAACCTTTTTATGATTTCTATCATAATGGCATTTCTTGTTTTCCTAAATTTACAGCTTGTGTCATATTAAAGAGCGAATTTTATGATTTTTTAATATCTATTCAGGATTTAGTGACGAAGATCTAAAAATATTTTCCTGAAAACTATAAAATCTTCATTACTGAAGACTGCAATTTATTGTGAAACACAAAACCGTGCAGGTATTTCCTGTTTTTAAGTCATTCTCTGATTTTCAAGAGGTTTTAATTCAGGGAGCCCATGACCATAATGAGGCACCTTCTATGTCTCAAGTTTCCGGGACCAAGGGTTGTCATGTTACTAATAAAAATCGTAAATTTAAATTTTCTATTCAAATAGCATTATGCAGGCGATTATAATCCAACTGGAATTAAAACAAATGTGATGATCCGGTAGACAATTTTTAATTTATCTCTCGGAATTTAAATAATTAGAAAATGTATGTTAAAATAAACTTCATATACGACTGTTATTATATTTTCGCTTGGATTCCACTTCTATCAATTGCCGTCTTAAGATACAAGGTTCCGAGAATTTTTGACATTTTCAAATAATATTTTAATACATCAGTTTTCTGGGGGGAGGGAGGGGTGGTGGGCAAAGATTTTTGAACTTATTTTTTATTTATTAATATATTTCCTATTATGTTTAACTGATTGTTGAAACAGGATAAAAATACCCTGTGTATATGCCTAACTTCAATATATCCTATGAAGATTATGTTTTAAAGCGAGAATAGAGATTTTTATGTTTCTTTCTCATGGAAATATATTTAGTAAACAAATGGTGTTATAATTTTTTATATTGTCATGTCACTTACTGTGATCGAATATAAGATTACTGTAATGTTTTGGTGAAAGGTATTTTAAATTCACCTACTTCCGAATGTGTTTAAATGTTTGTTGCAACGAGGCAAAATATGGTTCTGGAATAAACTTGGTTTCCATTTTTCTTTAAAGCAATATTAATGCGGTAAGAATTTTTTAAGAGCAACTCCTAATATCTACTCCTAGTATATCCGTTCATTTCCTGGCATATTTAGCAAGTTTATTTGCATATTGGTTTATAAACGTGACCAGAATGTTTTATTTTTCCGATTTGACTAAGCTTATAGTTTTGCCTCTTAGAGTTGAATGAACTTCAGTGTTTTACTGGAATTTTTTTGAAAAGCAATAAAAATGCTATATGAATATTTCGCGAGCAACTTCTGTGATATATTTTCTTATTATATCCTCGTAATATCTTATATAAACTCTTTGCGAAACGTTATAACAAGATTGCTGCAAAATTAAAGAAATTCATTCTAAATGTCCACCTTAAGAAGTCTGAATTTCTTAGAATTTTCAAAATTTGAATATTTTTCCAAATCGTCTGATGAACTATTACAAAAAAAGTTTCCCCAAGAGACAAACTTCCAGGGAATTTTATTTCTTCTTTCATTCTTGTAATCCAAATGAAAAAAAAATTTTCATCTAAAACTTTCCTCTTTCCCCGTCGACATTTAGTAGCATTTCTTTGTTTCCGTTGAGGCTCTTATAAGCACTGCGATGTCAGTATTTGCCATAAAAAGATGATGTATACTCAAAATGTCTATACAACCTGGAGGATTTACTGGATGTTATCACACTTGTGAAAAAAAAAAAAATTGTGCAATATGGGTATTCGAATTGTATTCTATATTATCGTGTAAAATAGAATTATTTTAAACATTGTAAGATTTTGCACATGCAAACAATTTGTTTTTAAAGTACTCTTTTTTAATTTATTTTAGATTATTTCAGGTAGTTTTCAGATAGTAGGATAATTAAGGAGAATAATTAAGGCTGCTCACAGTATTCTTTCCTCCCAACATCTATCAACAGGAGAGAGACCCATAATTTTTTTTTAACTTTTATGTATTATTACCCCAAAATGCAAGTGAAATATTTTTTGAAAAATTTAAACCGGTAAAAGTTCTGCTCAAATGATGTGTTGGGTACAAATATGGGCTCATACTGGAGGTCCAAATCATTTGACTAGGGACTCCAAAACTGAAACACATTGCGTACCGGGACATATATAAAGTACAATACAAGCACCATTGGAAATACATCCGATTTGTTTTTGTGTTTAACTAACACAACCTAGCAGTTATTTTCCAGTTGGTGTAGTTACCAATCAAAAGAAGCGTTATTGAAAACGGCAGGAATACGAAAATGAATGGTCGAAGCAAATGTTTTCTTCGGCGGACATTTAATAACGTGGGTATAGTGTCTAGAAGGGACCTTCTAGCCACTATAACGTGGGTACAGTGTCTCTTCTAGGCACTGTAACGTGGGCTGTGCTCAAACACAGGATTTCTCAAGATCTCAAGGGGTGCATTTTTGGAGCTCCTGACAAACCCGATAGCTTTGATATAATCTCATAGCATAAAAATAGGTTGGGAAATCATAGAAAAGTGAATTTAACTTGATAGGGATTCGATGGAATCGTAGCAGTGCACGTTAGACAGAATTAGGACAAGTTCCAATTAAATCTTTACGTGACGCATTATTTAGAATAAGGATAATAATATTTCTCCAAGAAATAAAGGAAAATTTTTTGAATAAGGGTGTGTTGTTCCTCAAGGAAGGTCTCAAGGAAGGTTTCAAAGGAGTGCCTAGCAAAGCTGCGCAGAGCTTGCTCTAACCTCCGAACATGAGAAATGGTTTGAGAATCATAAAAAAGATTTTAAATAAGGTAGGGATCCAGTGGATCGTAGCTGAGCACATGATTCCGAATTGGGACGAGCCCCAATTGGGTTTCTGTGTCGCTTAATTTTGAAAAAGGAACCTCCAGAAGGAAAGGGAAATTTGGAAAAACAGGGTGAGTTCCATGGAACTCTGCCTTGAGTCGGTGAGGCTCAAGGCTCAAGGCAGGGTGGAATTAGTGAAGTGCCCAGGAGAGGATATTAATCCCCCCTTTAAACTTCAGGCGAAAAGGAGATCAAGAAAAAGGAGTTCATAAGAGGAAAGTGGAAACTAATAGGGGCTCGGGTGGAAGACAACATTATGCCGATACCCGAGACTTCATAAAGAAAAGGACTGGAGTCCAAGTGGATGTCCAGTAGAGAAGAGGAAATAATTGGGAGATAGAGGTGCACCAAGAGAGGTGCAGGGCCTTGAGCAATGAGAGTCCAACAGAAAAACTTTTAATTATATGAAATTTAAAGAATTTTTAAGTAAAACATGTGAAAAACGCGAAATCCCAAATGCTAGGGAGTAGCACAGAAAAGCTAGAAGGTTGCACCAACATACAAAGAGAAAAATAAGACTATGTTAGACGAGCCCGCTTTTTAGGGCGGAAATAAATATCACGTACCGGTCTTCCAGGTAACGACCGAGGGCGCTTTCGCGCCTTTGGGTTACGAGGATGGTAACGATGGATACTGTCTAACGTAGGGTTATTTACACTTCTCAGACCTCTATGAAATTTGATCGATAACTTTTTGACGTGTGCCAAAACAGGCCTAATTTGGAGGTCTTTATGCAAGATTTCTAACCGAACGTAGATCGGAAGATCAGCAAACGAACGCAAAGCGTTATTTTGAATAACTTGAAGCTTCTTAAGGTCAATCTCAGCTGCGGTACCCCATATAGAGGAACCGTACATCATAATTGGACGTATATAGGACTTGTATAGTAATAACTTATTACGGATTGACAGGCGGCTATTTCTAGCCAATAAGGGACGTAGCTGAATGAATGAAAGCTTCAATTTCTTACATGTTTCAGAAATGTGTAGCTTCCATGATAATTTAGAATCTAAGTACACTCCAAGGTACTTATAAGAAGATTGCCAGGGAATAGGCTGATTATTAAGAATTAAGTTAGTGTTTGGGGGATCCCTAGGGGGGGGGGGAAGGTAACTGCTGCACATTTACTTTGATGCGCCACTTAACAAGCCATTGCGTCATGTCAGGAAGATAATTTTGAAGAAGGTTGTGCACGATATGTGTCTGTTTATGTTGTGCGATCAGGGCCGTGTCATCAGCATAGAGGCTTAGAGAGACACCGGGGGAACGTGGAATGTCATTAATATACAGGTTGAACAATTTGGGTCCAACAAGAGAACCTTGAGGGACCCCGCTGAGAATATTCCTGGGAGAGGATAGAAAGTTAGAGACTCGCACCATAAAGCTACGCTCTGTGAGATACGAGTGAAGAATTTTGATTAAGTCAGGAGGAAAAGAGCGCTTGATAAGCTTGAATAACAGACCATTTATCCACACCTTATCAAACGCCTTTTGGATATCAATAAAGACTATAGAAGTACTTTCTTGTATGCTACGAGCTTCATGAATAAGTTCAACAACCCTAAGAAGCTGATGTTCAGTAGAGTGCTTTTTCCTGAACCCATATTGTTCAGGAATCATAATGTTGTTTAGGTCGCAGAACTCATCCAAACGCCGTAATATTACATACTCGAAAAGCTTAGAAAGACAGGATAGCAAAGATATAGGTCTATAGTTGACAGGTAATGTAGGATTAAGACCAGGCTTGGGAATGGGTGCAACAATAGCAACCTTCCAAGCCTTCGGAAAGTAGTTAAAATGCAAGAGGAGAGTGAAGAGTTTTGCAAGATAGCTTTTAAGAAGATTAGGAAAATTTTTGAGCATGTTAGGAGAGAGAAGATCCTTCCCAGGAGCTTTATTCTTTTTCAGTTTTTGAATACGGGGAAGCAGTTCAGCATAAGTGACATCAGACATAGTTCTAGGTGTAGGTGAAGAGAGGAATTGTTCAACCTTGGGATCAACAATCGATACCGTTCTGGCATCGATTACATCATGATGTGGTTCGAACTGGCTTCTAAGACTGTCTGCAAGCAGTTCAGCCTTTTGTGTGGTAGAGATGGCCCTTCCATTAGGACCCTCAAGGGTCGGAATGTGTGCTTTATGCCTACGATAGTGTGAGGCAGCCCTCCAAATGGTGTTGTCTGTAGTCTTTAAGGACTCAACATATGTGTTCCACCGTGCACTTGAAAATGCCTTAAGACGTGATCTCACCTGGGCTCGTGAGAAATTTAGTTCACGCTTAAGGCAGGGGTCTCTGCTGGCCTGCCAAGCTCTGCGAATCCTGTTTCTTTCTCTGATCATCTCCCGGATGTCCTGAGGAAGTTTATAATAATCAACTTTTGTTTCCTTGGGCCGAGAGGACGCTGAGTAGGCATTACGAAGCATAACTTCAAATTTATCAACCTCATCGTCCAGTTGGTCCGTGGAGCTGGCAGCAGGAGGAGGTGGAGTTTCACTGGCAAGAATACTTTTAAACTTGGTCCAGTTAGTTTTAAGCTTGGCATTATTCTTGATATCAAACTTATTTAGCTCAATAGTATAAATAATTGGGAGATGATCTGAAGCTAGTTCGTTAAATGCCTCCATGCAATAAGTATAAGGAATGTTGCTGGTGATGGCAAAATCAATGATATTATTCTGGTGGGTGGGTTCACCCGGAGCTACAATCTCATAGTTGTGCTCGTCGGCCCAGCGCTTAAGCTTGGAACCTCGAACATCAACTCGAGGACAACCCCAGGCTTGGCTTTTAGCGTTAAAATCACCAGCAACTATTACATGGGGCGAAATTTTGAAAAGGGTGTTAAGATCAGCAAGGACAGGACCAGCTTTAGCATTAGGATGGAAGTAGACAGACGCAATGGTCAAGGTCGGATTATTCGATAAGTTGAGCTCTACAACAGTAGCCTCACCAACTTGAAGAGAAGGAGTAGGAATACGTGAATGACTAATTTTATTACTGATATAGATAGCAGTACCTCCCGCTGGACGATTGCTAATATGATTCCTGTCATCATTGTAAAAATCATAGTTAGCAATTTTACAGTTTTTCCCTGGACTGAAATGGGTCTCTTGGACCAAGAACAGATCTAAGTTATTATTTATACAAAAATCCCTAGCTTCCTGGATTTTACCTCTAAGTCCATTGGCATTCCAGATGCCAATGGTAAGATCCTTCAAGATTCTTAAGGGCACAACCATGGCCAAAAGAGAGGGGGGCTAACCTTTACTAATGAGAGCAAAAACGCTCTCATATATTATGTTTACTCTATCTATTTCGGTCGGAGCTGACCTCATGGCAGGAAGGGCATTTTTGAATGCCCTGCTAGTAATGTCCATGCCATACCTGTCTTCAAATCTGAAGAGATAGCTAAGGAAATCATCAGCAGCTTGACTATTAATGTTGGCTTCTTGGGGTGCTGCGAATTTAGGAGTGGCATTTTCTGCCTTTTTGGGGACCTCACTACGTCCTTCAGTGGCAGCGGCGTAAGACCTCTGCGGGTTCACATGCTTTTTGACGAAGGTGGAGTTTACAGAGGGAGAGGATGCAGTTTTAAGTTTAGGGAACCTGGGACAGTTTCTGTAAGAAGCAGGGTGTTCTCCTCCACAGTTGACGCATTTACACGGTGCATCATATACTTTGGTGCATTCTTTCGTGAAGTGTGGCAGTGCACATTTCACACAGTTGGGTGGCAGATGGCATGCATTGCTCGTGTGAAAGAAAGATTGGCACCTGTAACATTGGACAACCTGCTTAGGTCCACGGTATTTCTCAATTTTGACAATTATATTAAATAAGCTGGTAAGTTTATAGATCTGTTCATTTACAGGGGTCTTCGCAATCTGCACATAAAACAGCGGCATGTTGACTCTATTGGTCTTTGGGCCTCTTGCCAATTGCGTAACGCTAATCGGTTTAAGACCCAAACACTCTAGTTCTCGTGCAATTGCCGTAGCTTCAGTGCAGATTGGAAGACCTCTGACTACAATTTTTAGGGGTTTTTGGTCATCTAAAAGATAAGATTTAAACCCCACCTTGTTAATTAAGAGAAAATTTTGTATTTTTAGATATTCATCCCTAATATTTACATGGACTTTTATGAAGTCCCCTGATCCAGTTACTTTAGAGTTTAGGTTTGGTACTATTTTCTTTAGATCATTGATTAGGTTAGACCAGTTTTTGGTAATGGCAATAAAAAAGGGAGGAGGTTTACGTTCCCTTTTGGGAGCTTCACTGGTAGTTTCGTCTTCAATTCCATTAGTTGGAAGAGTACTTTTAGAATTATTTACAAGGTTTGAAGTTGAAGGGTTATCAATTAGAGTAGCTGAGATTAGACTGGCAGTATGTCTCTTTTGCGGTTTCTAAAAACCGTCTTCATCTAAACTATGAGGATGTTTCTTAGCACTGTTGTTATTTACAGATACATTAACATTTTTAACTTTAACTTTACTATTATTAATGTCTGGCAAGGAGGCAGTAGTCTGAATAGGAATACCAGAGGACATCAAATAACTGCCGGAGGAAAGCCTCCGACAAGACTCACCATATCTCGGCAGGTTGTGAGCCTCGATGATCTTTGATAAGGTCAGCTCACATTTATCTATTATTTCCATCAACTTGTCCTTGTCCAGATTGTTATCAGCTTTTCTCCATAAGAAAGTATTTTCATTTATAACATCTCTTAATCTGGCAGCTTCTTCTCTTGGATTGGCATTGACAGGGACTTTTGCATGGTAGTCGGCCTCTTCAATGGACCAGTCCGTCATTTCTACGCTTTCATCAATGTTGGACATCATATTTGTAGCTCCATAGGTAGGGTCTGGAGGCTTGGAAATTTCAGGCGAAGGCGACTCATGGATTGGAACGCTGGTGCGTGAAGGCTTCATTCTCGGTGCGGAGCTCAAGAAATACACGACCTCTTAGCTCGGCGTCAAGACTGCGAATCTTGAGTCGGTGAGTGCGTGCTAGCGCTCCAGAGGGGGGCGGGGCGGAAAGGGAGGGGCCAACATGGAGGGAGATCCTGGGCAAACCAATGAGAAGGGACCGCATAGTACTAGAGGGGGAAAAACAGGGCCTGCAAGCAGGTCCCAAAAAACCCTGAAAACGGACTTTATTATTTAAGATGCCTTAGCCAACTCGCATATACTGTCGTACAGTATGGAAATCCTATCTATTATAGTTTTAGTTTCCCTTAGTTTGGGAAGGGCAGCTTTAAGGGCTCGCTGGAGAAAATCTCTCTGATAGCCGTTCCTTTCGAAACGCACTATCAGATCAATCAGCTCCAGCCAGTCATCTTTACAGTGGTCATCACCTTCCATAGGTGGCTTGCTAACGTCGAAATTTACAATTTGATCATTATTGTTAGTTTTAGTAGGCAGGGCGGGGTATTCGCTGATTTGATTGCTCGTTGTGGCTGCGTACGATTTATTGTTGTTTACAAGGCGGTTATTGAAGGTTTTGGCTTGGATCCTGGGTTTGGGGAATTTTGGGCATCCGCGATAGCTCGCAGGGTGTTCACCACCACAATTTACGCACGTACATTTAGTTTCCGGCTTTTTCTGGCATTCATAAGACTTATGGTCACCTGCACATTTGACGCACTTAGGCGGAAGATAACACGTGTTTGCGGCATGGTGCCATTGCTGGCACGAAAAGCATTGCGTACTGGCGCCCTCTAAAACGTTCTATTTTTACAGATAAGCCTAACAGTTTTATAACTTGGTAAATTTTTAGGTTTTCTTCATTTTTATTTAGCTGAATATAGAAGAGGGGCATCATAATTTTACGCGTTTTGGAACCTTTGTACAGCTGGGTAACACTATTTACTTGGAAGCCTCCAACTTCCAGGCGACGTTTAATTAGCTCTGGACTAGTGGGTACGGGGAGTCCCCTAATTACAACCTTAATAGGTCTCTCTTCGTTGAGCAGGAAGGTCCTGAAAGACGTTTTATCTGCAATGAGTCTTTTTTGTAGGCGAATGAAATCGTCTCTAGATTTCACATCAATTTTAACAAGGTTTCCTCTTAGGCTACTTTCAATCGAGGGGGTTTCCAGTCTTAACTGATTTAGATAATCGTACCAGGTTGGGCCGGGCACGATAAAAATAGGAGGAGGAGGGCGTTCCTTAATAGGAGCGTCTACAGCATTTTCCGCATCCGGGGCGGGAACCTCAGGGTTAAGCACCTGCTTAACCGTGGCAAGGGGGGGGGGGGGGACCTCGTGGCAACTCTGGCAGTGTGCCTTTTGGATACTTTTATGAAGCCTTCTTCGTCAGAATCAGAGAGAGGGTGCTTACTAGCACAATTGCTGGGAGTAGATATACTAGCAGGCAAATTTCCGGTTTGAGTGAAATTATCAAAATCATTCATGAGATTTTTCACGGCGTTAGGAATCCTAATAGTAGTTCCGCTAGTACTGCATGAGGGAACGACCTGTTTGGTCAGGGGGGGGGGGGTACAATTATTAACAGTGGCGCTCAGAGCGCGTTGCTTGGAAAGGCCCTTTTCAGGGCCAAAAAGGCCGTTATCAGGGCCGGTGGATCCGTTGTTGCTTTGGGTTCTAAACCTAGCCAAAAGGGTATCCGTATCGTATTTACGAAGTTCTTTACCAAGGGCAGGAGAGGCATTGATCGATGAGGGTGTTGAGGAGACAACAGAAAACCCATGAGGAGAACTCATGGGGGGCTCACCTGAGGTATCCATTTCCACGTGGTGCAGGTCATTTTCCATCATGGCCAGCTTTTCACTCAAAATTTCCCATTGCTCAGAGGTCATATCCCATGGCGGGTTCTGAACAATAACTCTCAGGTCATCTACGTTGAACTCGGCGTCTCTAAGGGCTTGAGGGTCAAGTTCCAGGCAGTCAGAATTACTGGCTGGCATGTTATAACCATTCGCATTTCTAAATTTATAGAAATCGGAAATGGTTTGGTGATTGCCATAAATACGTCTAAACGAAGCATGAGCATTCGACAATTTCGCAGAAGAGGAAGCCATTTCGTCCAAAATGGCGGCGATAGAGAGAGCGTCGTCCGTGACCACCTCACCCCACGGCGTCTAGAACGAGAATGCGGTTGCGAATATGTTCAAAGCGGTTGCGAATATGGGTGTGTTGTTCCCTGGAATACCGCCTTGAGACGTGAGTAACAATCTGGCGAGGCAAGGGGCGGAGCTACGGGGAAGAGCGAACGGGGAGAGGTAGCACAAGCTCAGCAAATCAAAAATGCAGGTAGAAAATAAAGAGGTAAAGCATTATGGAATCAAACAGGCCCTAAAATTTAATATTTAGATCTTTAAGAGTTTTGGCTGACTCACATATACGATCTTATAAGATAGTAATTCTATCGATGACTGATTTGGATTACCTTAGTTCAGGGAGGGCAGATTTAAGATCTCCTTGGAGAAAATATCATGTCGATGAACTCCAACCAGTCATCTTTGCAGGGGTTTCCTTCAGTATTAGGATTTATTAGGAGGCTTATTAGGATTGAAATTAGTTATCTTAGATTTGGGGAATTTTTCCGGCAATTTCGGAAAATCGTTTTCATTTGCCTGGAAAGCAGCAGCGTAGGATTTGGAATTAATAACTGTTTTGTTGAAAAAGGTTCTAGGTTTAAGGAAATTTAGCACACCCCCGATAACTCGCGGCGTGATCGCCACCGCAGTTTGGATATACACATAAACACAGAATTCAATATACACTTTTAAAATTGTATTTTTATCTACCATAAATAAATTTATATATAATTTTATTGACTTTAAAATTTCGTTAAATGTGATACCAGCAACCGTAAGATCCGTTGAAAGCTGTATGTCAACCAATCACAGGCTCGAACGCACGACCTTGAGTTCATCTGTTGAACATGGTTCATGTTCAACGGATGCGTTGGTCAGGTGATGCTTTACCTCTGAAAGGCACCAATGAAAAGGCTTTGTTATAAACAAGATGGCCGTCACTTCGATCAGAGGATTTCCAAATGCAAGAATGATTTCGGATCGAATAATGATAAGAAGCGAAAATAATTTGTAGTAATGTGCATTGTTTTATTGAAGATATTAGCTAGGAAGAGTATTGGTTTATGTGAGAGAAATAAGCATTAGTCTTGTCGGATTATATTTATACTTCACACAAAATGCTGACACCTGATTTAATAATTTTTTAGCACTATTCTTATTAACTATGAGTCAGTTGCTTATTAATCATATTTGTCTATTTCAATATTATTTGCTGACAGTTGCCGAATATAATTGTAAAGTCAATTAAAGCTAAATCATGTTAATATTTGATTGTTCCACATCAGAAAACAGGATTAGCTTAAGTTGGATCACCTATGAAATTAATTTACTGCTTAAAAAAGTAGATTACATTTTTTGTGTTTGGATAATACTTTTCACCGTCTAAGTAGTAAAACTTAAAATACCAAGAAAGTCTAGGTATTTTGTAAATAACAATACCTTGGTAGCCCAACAATACTTTACCAAACACTGATGAATATACAAAAGATACAAAATATAATGTAAAAAAAATATTCAAAGCAGAATGGGCACGAAATTGTCATTAAGAAGCACCCAAAATTTGGAAAATGGTAAATCTACTAACATGTGCACTAAAACCTCTGAGTAGTGCATGAAGTTTTTTAGCCAAAAATTATAAAATTTGGAAAGCAAAATAACATTCATATTTAAGGTAAGTATTGTTCAAATTTACTTTAAAGAAATGTAACATATCTGGTAAAGATCTCATAACTAGATGATTTTTCACAGCCAACATACTATTAAAAATTTGAGTTCTTTTATAAGAAAATGAATGGGAATTCAAAAGATTTTATTTTTACAATTATATATATATATATAAACCCAAGGCTGTTTATTTAAATTTATACTGAAAGATATTAATTCTGAAGATGCAATAGATGCTTATATATCAATTCTCAATTGTTGGTATATTGGTGCATTTCAAAATTATTAAATAATTAAGAAGAAAATATAATTAAGATTTTTGCAATATTGGCAGAGAGAGACTTTCATAAATAAATAACCTCATAAATATATTAAACGAGAATTGTGGTCAAAAATACACAGTAAATACAAATAAGCTCAATTCAAGAATTTACCAAAATAGGATTTCAGTTGAAAAATCCCTAAATGGAGAATTTGAAAACACAGATTTGCATATATACTGGGATATGGCCATATCCCGGAAAATATGAGATTTCATCCTTCACCCGGCCCGGGGCAGCGGACACCACACTAGCGGAAAGCCCGAGACTTCCAGTAATTTTTTTAAGCTGGAGAAGACATGAAATATACACAAAGGGAACTGAAATATGAAGTTCGCCATAAAGTTTGTAGGGGGGCATAATTTGGGGGACATACCGGCCTTGCCCAAAGAAATTTACAAATTTAGAACACGTTCCCGGCCCGAAGACCATTAAGTCACGGCCGAAATGATTTTTATTCAAATGCGTTTGTACAAAGAACTAAGATAAAAGTTTTTCAAACATTTATATTTACATATAGTTAAATTCAACACAATAATCTCATGTACTCTATTAAAATTCAAGTAAATTTTTTTCAAACTTAAATACGTCCGGCCCGATTTTTTAAATACTGAGCCCGACCCGACTCACTGGACAATTCGGGCCTGCGCTAATTGACCAGACCACAGCAGACCTCAATATGAGTATTTTATCGTAGAACAATATGAAAATCAATCGAACAGCTGCTGTCAAATAGTAAACAAATCCTAACCAATCAAGTTGAGCCGCACAAAGATTTTTTCTTTCCCACACCATTTGCACCCCCATCGCCCCATACAGCGTGGAAAAAGAAGAGAATCCCTTACGCTCGAGAGCTCCATGCGTTGACGGATTAGTGTGAATCGAAGCTTTGCGTTGCTCCTCTGACGGATAGCCAACGTAACGGACGAACGCATCAGTATGAATCCGGCCTTAATTTTAAAACTTACAAACCTACATTGAAAAGTTATACATAAAATTAAAGGGGAAATGTCAATGTTTTATCTACAAGTGTTCGATGTGACCTCCTTCAGTTGTACGAACAACGTCAAGGCGATAATCAAATTCTCGCCAAACTTGATCCAGCATATCCTGTGTTACCGTCACCACAGCTGCAGTTATGCGGTTTTTGAGATCATGCAGGTTTGTGGGTGAAGGTTGCACAAACACAATATCCTTTATGTATACCCAAAAGTAAACATCACTCGGTATCTGGGATTCCAGTTTATTAATGCCGAATCTGTAGGTCCTTTCCACATTTTCTTCAGATAGACTCTGACGTCCTGTGCTGTTGCCTTTGCACACTTCCTGTTTGTTAAAATTGCTGATATGATCTACGAATGCTCTTAGCACATGGCGGTTCAATTATGTAACGTCTACGGAAATGACGTTGAACGGTAATTACCAATTTATATTTCGAAAACTGCAACACGCAAACAACTTTCTGCACACGCAAAAAACTGCACAGTCGACATTTCGGAAAACAACTGTTTACTGTCTATTGCGAAGCCTCATGCGTAGCAGAACGAGACATTATAAAACTCGGAAATTTCTTCTTTCATGTGATTTATATTAATTTAATACAAGATTAATTGTTACAAAATTACAGCCACTTGAAATTGGATCAACCATTTTGAAACACCCTGTATACAAAATAAGTAGTGTCGCATTCGTCAACGGTGTTTCAGAATTTATGAAGCGGCTTGCTCGAAGTGCCGTATCTTCAATGTGAGCCTGATGTGTGTCCTGAGGCTTTGACATCAGTTGGGTGGGCTACCCACATGTGGGCGGAGCAACGGGATCTGTTCAGCTTTCTATGAGTGAGTAGTAGCTTCTAGAAGAAGAGAATCCTAGGCCATACTTCCGAAAAACTATCTTACAGGGCAAAATTAGTTTAACTTTTGGGGAAGGTTTAAGGTTTTTTGGTCTGCAATTAGTGAGATCATATTGAAAGCCTTTTGCACAGAGTCGAAGTCTACTTTTAAGATTTGAGTTATTTTGTTTAGAAGATTATTTACATCGTTAATGTTAAAATAGTTTTGAATTTCTTTCGAAATTTTAAAAATTCAAGGAAGAGGTTTTGGGCTTCATTTAACAAGTTATCTGCTTCTGATTGCGTGTGGGCCACGTGTTCTCCGGAGCTTGGGAGTTCTGTCTCGGCAGGCGTTATCCCCTCGTTGTTTGGGACTGATTCAGAGTTTTGGGGTTTCGGGAACAGTGGAAAGTTTTCCATGCCTAGGTTTGGTGGATAATTTGTTCTATTGGTTGGAGGGTTTTGGGGACTGGTTTTGAGTTCCTGGAACTTTCTACGGTTCTAGGGTTTTTTAGGGCATTGCCTAAAGTTGCAGGGTCGTGTGACATTCGTAAGAGAGCAGTCTTGAAAAATATGTACCTATAATTCAGGACACATCCGGTAGAAATGCGGATCAAAAGAGTGTTGCGCCATCTCTTGTCAGCAAAATGAAGATTTGCCGTTTTCTCTTTTGCGAATCGTTCAATTGCCGTTTAAACACAATACACGCGGTACAGTGTCTAGAAGGAAGTTCCAAACACTGTACCATGGGTCTGCGTCTAATCGTTTAAGAGGTATTTTGTCGTACAATGTTTTTTAAACCTCCTGTACATCGTCTGTTAAAACACTAAAACTGAAAATGGCGACAATTCTGTTCTATAATTAATACACTTTTAAGTGTATGAATATTAATATTATTTTTTTTTCTTTGAAATTTTTTTATGGTCAAATAGTCTTTAATATGTCCGAAAATGTTATGTATCTATCTTTAAACAGCTGATTTATGAAAAAAATAATACTTCATATTTCGAAGGTTTCTTACATATTAAAGATGAGTCATTCCACACGAAATTAGCACATCGAGTTGCCCGAGCATTTTATTATTTTCCTATCTAGTTAGTACCCTTTGTGTGTACATCCAAACAATTTTTAAGTTTATTTTTATTTGCAACTATTTTTGATCTGGGCTTATTTCTACTTGCCCATGGCGGGCCAAAATTCGAGTTTTCTGGAGTTCACGGAAATGACTGTAATTGTATCCAAGATAATCCAAGATAATTAGACAAGTTTTTTCCCTAAGAGTAGACATTTTGAGCTTTGAGAATAGTTTTTTAAGTTGCATTTATTTTTTAATGTAACAAGATTAAAGATGGACAGCAATGCATAATTCAGCAAATATGAATGGCAAAATCGCCATTTTCAGAAGCCTATAACTCCAAAAGGATTAAAAACCAGGAAATAATATTTTCCCTTATTAACTAGAAGAAACAACTTTTAGATATTACCAAGAAAAAATATTTATTTTTCTATATATTTTAAAATCTAAACTTGCTAACATCAAAAAATCATTGAAAATCAAGAGGAAAAGCACTATGGAATCAAACAGGCCCTAAAATTTAAGATTTAAATTGTTGGAGTTTTAGCTAACTCACATATATAATCGTATAAGACAGTAATTCTATCAATGAAAGTTTTAGATTCCCTTAGTCCAGGGAGGGCAGGTTTAAGAGCTCGTTGGAGAAAATCGCGTTGATAGCCGTTTCTTTCGAAACGGACTATCATGTCGATAAACTTCAACCAGTCATCTTTGCAGGGTTTTCCTTCATTACTCGGATTGAAATTAGTTTTCTTAGTTTTGGGAAATTTTTCCGGCGATTTCGGACAATCGTTTTCATTTGGCTGGAAAGCAGCAGCGTAGGATTTGGAAATAGTAATGGTTTTGTTGTAAAAGGTTCTAGGTTTAGGGAAATTTAGCACACTCACGATAACTCCGGCCGTCCAAATAGTTGCTCTTAGTCCTCTGGACGAGTCGGACGGTCTGGGTCTTCTACACTCACGATAACTGGCGGGGTAATCGCCACCGCAGTTTGCATACACACATAAACACAGAATTCAATATACAATTTTAAAATTGTATTTTTATCTACCATAAATAAATTTTCAGTATTTTTTTATAAATTTAAAATTTAGTTAAAAAAAGTGTTTTTGAGGTGACATATTCAACTCCAGATAGCTTCCACGAATGATGGTGGCTTACAACACTTAACATTGTAGCACTAGTTTAGTATTTCAAACCCGCAAACTAATTCATACAAAATATTTATTATCGCATTCATCAACTGTGCTTCGAAATTTATGAAGGGGCTAGCATGTAGTGTTGTATCTCCGAAGTGAGCCTGATATGTGTCCTGAGGCTGGGTGGACTACCCACATGTGGGCGGAGCAACGGGATCTGTTCAGCTTTCTATGAGTGAACGATAGCTTCTAGAAGAAAATACCCCTTTCGCGACGTTCGACACGCCCACGTGCCGGCTGCGAACTTGCATTCAAGGACGGACAGCACGCACTCGTGACGGAGGAAACTTTACCGTAAGCGGAGTGTGGCACGCATGCGTGCCTCCACGCGGAACGTTTTAATTTGTCTACTAGATGGCGTTAAATGTCCGTGGAACTAACTTCAATGTATTTTGCAGAGGCATGACCTTGGCAGAATGAGGATCGAATGAATTATTTCTCCATTTGGAGCGGTGACAAATGCTTTGTAATATAAACAGACATAGCAATTCTCGTAGCATCAACAATTTTATAATTGAGTTTCGGGTTTTATTTTTATTTCAGCGTTATGATTTCGATGGTGAATCATAGGAATATAAGAGAGTATTTTTTTTTTTTTGTTTGGGTTTTAGAGGCAGTGAAATTATTCGTTTATTTCGGATAAAAGAATGGGAGCAACTAGCGAGTATTTTGTATTCAAATTTGTATGAAAAATATACATCAAATAGAAAATAAATATTTCTGTTATTCCTGAAAAAAGTAGATTTCTGTGTTGAATAGGTGATGTTTAGTGATTTTTTTCGAGAGTTAGGCTTAGCGTAAAATATTTGGCGTCTTTTGGGAACAGTTCGGAAGTGAAGCGGTCGGTCTCTTGGGCCGCGGAAGCTCCGCAATGCCGCCGTCGCGAAAGGGATACTGGGGCATACTTCCGAAAAACTATCTTACAGGGCAAAATTAGTTTAATTTTTGGGGAAGATTTAAGGTTTTATGGTCTGCAATTAGTGAGATTATATTGAAAGCCTGTTGCATCGGGTCGAAGTCTGCTTTTAAGATTTGAGTTATTTTGTTTAGAAGATTCTTTACATCGTTAATGTTAAAATAGTTTTGAATTTCTTTCAAAATTTTAAAAATTCAAGGAAGAGGTTTTGGGCTTCATTTAACAATTGATCTGCTTCTGATTGCGTGTGGGCCACGTGTTCTCCGGAACTTGGGAATTCTGTCTCAGCACTCGCCATCGCCTCGTTGTTTGGGATTGATTCAGAGTTTTGGGGTTTCGGGAACGGTGGAAAATTTTCCATGCACGGTTTGGTGGATAATTTTTTCTATTGGTTGGAGGGTTTTGGGGACTGGTTTTGAGTTCCTGGAACTTTCTGCGGTTCTAGGGATTTTTAGAGCAGTGCCTAAAGTTGGCAGGGTCGTGTCGCATTCGTAAGAGAGCAATCTTGAAAAATATGTACCAATAATTCAGGACACATCCGGTAGAAATGCGTATCAAGAGAGTGTTGCGCCATTTCTTGTCAGCAAAATGAAGATTTGCGATTTCTCTTTTGCGAATCGTTCAATTGCGGTTTAAACACAGTAGTTTGAAATCTGAAGAAATGCATTTTCAATATTTTGAAAATACAAAATACTCTGAAAATCTATTTTCGATTCATTACTAAAACGCTTCAGTTTTTCCAGTTGAAAATACAAAATACAAATGTATTTTTAAAATGTATTTCAAATTCATGTATATTCGATACTGTCCAACTGTGTTTGGAAAAGATCTAAAATAAATCACTGGCGCCGAATAAATATTTGTGCTTTGATTTAGTTACGATTTTGGATAATAGCAGTTCTAATTCAGCAGATTCCAAATTACATACACCATTGAAATTAAAAGAACAACAAGAAAATTCTGATTTTCTAAGGTAATTACATATTATATTCAAAGCAATAGTACAGTGCCCAGACCTATAGTACTGTGGCTAGAAGGAATAGTGTGCCGACCGAGGCGAAAAACAGGTTCCCTAAAAACCGCCTACGCCAGACGGCGTTGGTCTCGAATAAGCGGTCTAAAGCGGAGGAGTTAACATTGAAACTAATGGGAATTTAATTCAAACGAAATGATTGATATCTTTGGAAATAATTGAAGAATTTGTCTGAAATTTGGTGTAATTATTGCAAGAGGTATACACAAAAAGTCATTTGATTTTCAGAGAGATTGACCTAGGGATATATCCATATTTTAAAAATTTTATTTAGCTTTATCTGTGGTCGTTCAAATATTTGAGATCCAAAATAATCATATTCATTCATCACAGTAACGTGAAATTCGGTATGACGTTTTCTCTTGTGGTACATTTCAAGTCTTTCGATTTTGAAGCTTATCGGGCTAGCCCGTCCTGGGCCCGCCATATGACTTTACTTTTTGGTATAACTCCAGAACAGGTGTATCTAAAAATTCGAAGTTTAGCATATGCTTGTCATTTGCTGTATATTTAACTCTTTGGATTAAAAATCTTATCGGGCTAGCCCGTTCTGAGCCCAACAAGAGGAATATATCATTTTTTGAGAATAACTCAAAATTCGGAACATCTAGAATGTCTAAATTTAATATATCATTGTCTTTTATGGTATATTATATTTCATCGCATTTCGAACTTTATCGGGCTAGCCCGTCTTGGCCCGCCAAAGAAATTTACTCGCTTTTCAAGAATATCTCGATCAAACGAAGTAGCTAAAAAATGTGAATTTTGTATATCATTTCCTTTTGGATGGATTTTAATTTAGATTTTGAACCCCATCGGGCTAGCCCGTCCTGAGCCCAACAAGAGGAATGTATCGTTTTTTGAGAATAACTCAAAATTCGGAGCATCTAGAAAGTCTAAGTTTAATGTATCATTGACTTTTGTGGTATATTATATTTCATCGCATTTCGAACCTTATCGAGCTAGCCCGTCTTGGCCCGCCAAAGAAATTTACTCGCTTTTCAAGAATATCTCGATCAAACGAAGTAGCTAAAGAATGTGAATTTTGTATATCATTTCCTTTTGGATGGATTTTAATTTAGATTTTGAACCCCATCGGGCTAGCCCATCCTGAGCCCAACAAGAGGAATATATCGTTTTTTGAGAATAACTCAAAATTCGGAGCATCTGGAATGTCTAAATTTAATATATCATTGCCCTTTGTTGTATATTATATTTCATCGCATTTCGATCCTTATCGGGCTAGCCCGTCTTGGCCCGCCATAGAAATTTACTCGCTTTTCAAGAATAACTCGATCAAACGGAGTAGCTAAAGAATGTGAATTTTGTATATTATTCCCTTTTGGATGGATTTTAATTTATAATATAGTATTCTCTTTTGGGATATATTTTAATTCTTTGGATTTTAAACTTTATTAGATTACCCCATCTTTGCCCAGCCTTAGGAATGCATTCGTTTTTGGAAAATAACTCGAAAATTGGAGAAAAATTATCATTTACCAAACAATTGCATTAGTTCTCCTTAGGGATTATATTTGAGAAAGTATTTTGTACTGTTGTGTAAACCCACATTCGATCGTCGACCCCCCCCCCCCTTATCCTAGATCTTGGCTACGCTTATATGCAAGAGAATTAAATAATGCGAAACCAGTCCACGGTGCACTTTAAAGATTCATAGTAATATAGTGATTCGTACTACATAGTATAATAGAAAGAAAAGTCTTGTGACGGGATTTTTGGATGCTGAAATTCGCAGATTATGAAATGTTAAGCGATTTTTTAGCCTATTCGTCGAAATGCAAAATAAAGTAATATGCTGGATGAATCGAATACATTTTTCTAGGCAATTTTACACAGAAAAGGCGATAATGGTACAGCTATAAAAACAGCCCTTTTTAATCCAAATATAGATTTTCAACGTCAGTTACAACAAACATCAAATGAGTGAAAGCTTGCTGCTAACAATTTCGAAAAATCTTTCTGAGTGGGTCCATCCTGTCCAATCTTAGAACGAAGAAGAATATTGTACATGTGACGGTTCTTAGTAAAAACAAATTCGATCTCAGATGACCAATGAGCTAATGAGATACTTCCTATTGTATCTAGAGGCCACCCTGAAGGCAGTACAAAATGCCCTTCTCTGGTGTTCTACCCATTTCCAGAGCCCCCGCTGATTTGCGGATCTTTTGAGCATTGTTCGTGTAAGAGATGTGGCAACTTGCGGAAACGTATTTAAAGGAGACGCGCCTGTCGAAATTAAATAGCGGTCGATTACATGTCCACCCTCAATCGAAATTCTTATCAGCACTATCTTTCACCATACAAAGAGACAACACTTGTAGGCAGCCCCCACCTTGTTCTAATGTTCAAACGACAATGGTGTTTCATGTTTTTCTTCCAAATTCACAGGGCCACCCACAGACATTTTTCCTAGTAGCCGAACACATGAGATAAAACAAAATATTTACCAGATATTCTCATACATTCTTTTTTTAGGTTTACGGGGTAATATGTATCAAAATGCAAAACAAAAGTTTGGTTTTAAAGCATTCGTTCAAGTTATTTATATAATGCTTTTAAAAATTATTGAAAAATTTCAATTTCAAGTAAACAAAATCAATACGTGCGGTCCAAATTTCTACTAAAGAAATGAAATTATCTTCGTAAAAAGCAGAATACCACTCAAAATACTAATATCGACCGGTTTCGAAGGCATAAAACCTTCTTCGTCAGATCACGCAGAACCGTAACCTTCACTCGTACTCCCAGTGCACCGACCCAACATCCGTGGACAAATTTCGCACTTCTTAGCTCATTTGCATATGGATGTAACTATGTATTTAGGACACAAGGTGGTCGACGATCGAATGGAGCTTATAGTACAAAATTCATTTTTTTTAAATATAGACAATTTTGAGAACTAATGTAATTGTTCGGCAAATGAGGTTTTTTACCACACATCCTATCTCCCATGCCTACGTCACTAATTATAATTATATATACGCCGAAAATATTAAATTCTACCCGAAATGGAATTTATATACTAAATTTGGATTTTCTATCTGCTCCAGTTTTCGGGATATTCTAAAAAAATGAGTCTATTCCTATAGCAGGCACAGCACGAGCTAGCTGAATGAAGTTCAAATTAAAAAAAATGAAATATATCACAAAAGACAATAGCATGCTAAACTTGGAATTTTTAGCTACTCCGGTTCTCGAGTTATTCATCAAACACGATCGCATTCCAAAGACGGACTCAAGACAATGAGGTTCAAATTATAAATTATGATAAACCCCAAAAGAAATTGATATACTAAATTCAGATTTTTTAGCTGCTCCAATTTACGAGTTATTCTCGAAAAATGAGTATATTACCACTATGTCGGGCCAAAGACCGGCGAGTCTGATAAGGTTCAAAATCCAAAGAAATAAAATATACCCTAAAAAGCAATGATATACTAAATTTAGATATTCTAGCTGTGCTACAGTTTTGGAGTTATTCCTAAAAAACGAGTACATTCTTTTTGTTGGGATCTGGACGGGCTAGCCCGATCAGGTTTTAAATCCAATGAGCTTAGACATACCGCAAATGACAACGATATTCTAAACTTGAAACTTTTTGATACTCCGGTTCCAGAGTTATTCCACTAAAAAAGTGAATTTCTAAGTCGGGCCCAAAACGGGTTGCCCGATACGGTTCAAAAACAAAGGAATTAAAATATTCCCCAAAAGATAAGGATGTACTAAATTTATATTTTCTGGTTTCCCCGATTTTCCAGGTATTCTAAAAAACGGGTCCATTCCTATGTCGGGCTCAGGACGGACTACCTCGATAAAGTTCAAATCCGAAGAAACTTAGATATACCCCAAAAGCCAACGACATGTTAAACTTGGAATTTTTAGCTACTTCGGTTCTCGTCTTATTTTTCAAAAACGAATGCATTCTTCAGCGGATCCAAGACGGGCTAGCCCGACGAGCTTCAAAATCTAAATTAAAATCCATCCAAACGGAAATGATATACTAAATTTATATTTTTCAGCTACTCCGATTGATCGATTTATTTTTTAAAAGCGAGTAAATTTCTATGGCAGGCCCAAGACGGGCTAACCCGATACGGTTCGAAATGCGGTGAAATGTAATATACCCCAAAGGACAATGACATATTAAATTTATACATTCTAGATGCTCCGAATTTTTAGTTATTCTCAAAAAACGATATATTCCTTTTGTTGAATTCAGGACGGGCTAGCCCGATAAAATTTTTATCCAAAGAGTTAAAATATACAGCAAATGGCAAGGATATTCTAAACTTCGAATTTTTAGATACACCTGTTCTCGAGTTATACCGCAAAAACGGGTGAGTTTCTAAGGCGGGCCTAAAACGGGTTAACCCGATACGGTTGAAAATTGAAAGAATTAAAATACACCCCAAAAGAAAACGATATATTAAACTTAGATTTCCAACGTTCTCTGATTTTCGAGATATTCTCTAAAACCAGGTAATGTGGTATGGCGGGCCCAGGACGGGCTAGCCCGATATGCTTCAAAATCGAAAGAACTGAAATGTGCTACAAGAGGAAACACCATAACGAATTTCACTTTACTATGATAAATGAACCTGATTATTTTGGACCTCAAATGTTTGAACGAACACCAGATCAAGTTAAATAAAATTTAAAAAATAAGAATATATCCCTAGCTCAATCTCTCTGAAAATCAAATGACTTTTTGTGTATACCACTTACAATAATCACACCCAATTTCACACAAATTCTTCAGTTATTTCGAAAGATATCAGTCATTTCATTTGCAATAAATTCCCATTTGTTTCAATGTTAACTCCTCCGCTTTAGACCGCTTATTCGAGACCAACGCCGTCTGGCGGAGGCGGCTTTTCAGGAACATCTCCCAGCATTGGGAGGTATAGGCGGTCGGCACACTATTAGTTCTAGACACTGTAACTATAGTAATACCTAGTTACTATAGTAATAGTACAGTGTAGAAGACCCAGACCGTCCGACTCGTCCAGGGGTAATAGTACAGTGTGAAAAAAATCAACTATTACTTTGTTTCTGTTCAGTTTGTTCGTAGATAAGTCAAGTATTTCGTAAACTTGCTGAGATAAGAGGAGATAATAGTTAAAAACAAAAGGGATATTTTTTTATGAATATCTAGATCTTCAAGCTACGCCTACTCTTGTATAAATACATATGATAAAATAATTGACTTATATACTAATAAATTCAGCAGTACGAAATGGAAAGTAAATGCTTTCTACAGGGGCTGAATATTATGCACTGTAATCAGAAAAAGCAAAAGGTTCGGTTATAAATATCTTGTTCTGCTAGCCACGCCCTCTTTGCTCATCAATTTTACGAAATAATTGAGTTTACTGCAAACTGGAAAGAACAAAAGTAATAGTTGATTTTTTATTCACACTGATTAAAATTATTCTCGGAAATAGAAAAAAGTAAAAGTAATTTTTCTGATATGAATACCTTGATCTTAAGTCACACCCACTCTTGCTAATATTCTACGAAATAAAGAAGGTAAAAGAACGTAATAGTTTAAAACTAATTTTTAATATGTATTATAAATTTTTCTTGCACGTAAAATTATAAAATCTTTTGTACATTTGAGAAATTTGCTAAAAACTGCCTGAAATGATTTTTGGTTCATAAATTTGAAATAACCACACAGCTAAAGGAATTCAGTTTTATTCAAGATTTATTAGCTACTAAAATGTATTTTGGTAAACCTTTATTAGAATCTGTTGAATTTACTTTCTACACCGATGGACAGCATTGAACTGCTACAACTTTTGCACTACGGAACCCTTAATGATCGGCTCGAATCCTTGTGCTTTCTTCCCAAATTTTTACTAAATTGTTCCTTTCAGTAGTGTAAAACTGCAATAGATAAATTATTTTTTATGGATTAAACAATTGCATTCTAAGATTATTTTTCTTATCCATTATATAAGCAGAAAATCTACATGAAATAAATTCCGTCTGACTTTTCATTATTTTCGAAATTCTTAAATATGAAAACTGTAAATTTCCTTAAGTTGCACTTTTTTGTACTTTTTACAAACAATAGATAGCGCTATCGTAACTATTATTTCCTTGTTACCACTAGCATCTCAATCCTGCGGTCATTCCCAATGGGAAACAAAATCCGGCGCAATGCGCATGCTCAAGAACTTGTCCTCTCCAGTGCTTCAATATTTCGTCAAGGGGTGATATAAACAGTTTGCAGAAGCTGAAAAGCTGACAGTCTGACATGCTTCCCAATTACAGTTTTACGATTAAAATTATAAAAATGCGATCCAAAATGTACAGCATTAAATCCCAATGAGAATATTTACGAATATGTACAGTGTTACCTTGGATTTTAATGTTCGTTCTGAGATTTTACGATTTTTAGGCATTGGAATTTGTAATGTAATGGTTGAATGGTAAACAGAACCATGAACTGCCCTCTATTTTTTAAATTCTAATCCGATTTTAAATGTATGGTAAAGGAAAGTTTTATTTTAAATAATATAATATTTTATGATTTCGTAATTTATACACTTGAAAATTACATTCGTAATTTTACACACAAGCGGAAAAAAAGGTATTTTCTTATCGCTACCTATGTGAAGTTATTCAATTGCAAGTTAACTTTAATTCCTGTGTCTCAGGTTGAACTTGCAATTGAATAACTTCACATAGATAGCGATAAGAAATTACCTTTTTTTCCACTTGTGTGTAAAATTACGAATGTAATTTTCAAGTGTATAAATTACGAAATCATAAAATATTATATTATTTAAAATAAAACTTTCTTTTACCATACATTTAAAATCGGAATAGAATTTAAAAAATAGAGGGCAGTTCATCGTTCTGTTTACCATTCAACCATTACATTACAAATTCCAATGCCTAAAAATCGTAAAATCTCAGAACGAACATTAAAATCCAAGGTAACACTGTACATATTCATAAATATTCTCATTGGGATTTAATGCTGTACATTTTGGATCGCATTTTTATAATTTTAATCATAAAACTGTAATTGGGAAGCATGTCAGACTGTCAGCTGCGATCAGACTGTCGGCTTTTCAGCTTCTGCACACTATTTATATCACCCCTTGACGAAATATTGAAGCACTGGAGGGGAAGAGTCCGTGAGCAAGTGTATTGCGCGGGATTTCGTTTCCCATTGGGAATGACCGCAGGATTGAGATGCTAGTCTTGTTACCTCCTACATTTTCGTTTCCTTCCTGCGCACAGGATTTATTTTCTGAACGCATTGCGCATTTTAGGTAAAATGTCCGCCATTAAGCCGACATGGATATCAGGTGCGTTGTTTTTTAATGTATACTGTCAGTTCCTCTGCATTTTATTTTATAATAATTATTGAGCATTAAACACACTAATTATATATATATATTACGCATCTTTATTTCATAAATTGTCGCGTATTTTGAGACAATAAGTTTTAAAAAAAAGGTTAAAGTTGAATATACATTTCTTGTACTTCCTTGGTAGCAGGCATAAAAATCTGGCTAAGATGCATGCTATTAAAGAAGTATTAGACAATTTTATTCTCAAAAGGAGTAATTATAGTTGTGTCTAAATTTGAAGTTCTTAAAAAAGTTGTCTAAGTGTTGCCATAAATATGAAAACGTACTGGAATCGTATGAAATAAGCATGTATGTTTTGTTTATATTTAACTTGAATAGCTTCTTATTTGGAATCCTCAATCCTGAAATATTTTTAGTTTGCTGTGCAAACTAATGTTTTCAATGTTTCAATAAGTTTTTTCTATGGGGAATAGACGTGTAGGTAATATATTGCTTTTTTTTTTTCAAAATTGATATTATTCATTGCAAATTTACATTCGATCGAATGTGCTGCAAGTTCAAATTTGAAAACATTGACTGCTATCTTGAATAGATTTAACTATGATTTCATTTAAAATATACTGTGTATAATTGTAGTAGCTAACAGTGTATAATGGTAGTAATTAACCAGGGGGTGATAACAATCCCCATAGCTCTTATTTGTACGTATAAAATTATTTCATCCTTATACATTTATTTCGTATTTATAAATCCTATTCTAGAAGAGTTTAATATCTTAGTGTGACGCCTGTAGACGTGAAAACGTCTATGGCTATCCATCTGAAATAGGAACGTTACGATAAAGAATGTAAATACTTTGCCTGCTTTTAACTCCGAACACAATAGATTAAAATATAAACAATTTTTACTGGTTTTTCATCAACAGGGTACCATTTATCATCATTCAGAAATAATTTCAATGTTTAATATTTGATCTATTACACCCCCCCCCCCCCCCTCCATAATGCATTATTTTCATAGCAAAAATTACATTTGATCGAAATGTGCTGCAAGATGAAATTTGGAAATATTTTACAATACTGGCTGCTATATTGAATGGATTTAAATAGGAATTCCTTTAAAATACACTATAACGGTAGTAGCAAACGAAGGGGGAGGGGGGATAACAAACTCATATTTTTCATTTGTACGTATAAGATTATTTCATAGTTATACTACATTTATTTCGTTTTTATAAATCCTATTCGAGAAAAGTTTAATATTAAGACGAGAATAACGTCTATGGTTGGGCTATCCATCTGAAATCTGAGCTTTGCAAAAAATGTAAATACTTTGGCCGAACCCAACAGATTGAAATATAAGCAATTTTTATTTGCTTTGCTGTGAATAGGGTACAATTTATGAACATATAAAAATAATTCTAATATTATGAACTGTTTCCTTTTTCTTTCGAAAAACATAAATTTTTTGTCCGAGCGAGTTTTTACTTAACTTTTCTTAATTTCTTACGAAATATCTTGTCAACTATAAAAATAGATATGAACAATATTGCACAAAAATGTTCAGTAGGAAATCCAGCTTCCATATTAATAATTTTTATTTTTATAAAGCACGTATAGTTAGTAGGAGCAATCACCTTATCAAATTGAAGATTGTATATTTTCCGGTTTTCAGATTGGTAATGTTTTTATTTCTTAAAATTAAAGTACTAGTTATAATCAGTAAAGTAATTTGTAGCCTTTTGAAATCTCTACGAGGGTGTTTGATTGGTCTTTAATCTGGTTATTACTTTCAAAATATAGGGCTTATTTTTTTGATATTTTAGTATTTCAACTTATATTGAAAAAGCCAATCAAATTTCGATATTTTAGTTAGCTAAGCGAGTAATTTGCAGTTCTTTGAAAGCCTTGCAAAGATATATATTTGGAACTTACACAACATACATACACAATTTATACCTGTAAAAGATAAATATAAGTAGTATGGGACAAATATTTTCATTAGCAAATTCAGTTTCTAGATTAATTTCTTTCTAAAAAATAACTTGCTCTTCAATTTCTTAATATGTTTTTATATAATTTTGCAGCAATCTGGTCAAGAGGTTTGAAAATATTGTATTTTTAAATATTGAAATGTTGTATACCTAACGAAAACTAAAAACCTAGATATAAAAAATAAATAAGTACTTTGTAGCCCATTGAAGTTCCTATAAGGATATACCATTTGATTTTTGATAAGGTTCTGTTTTTCTTTAAATATAGTGGTTATAACATGTATTTGGTTAGAATTTCCGAGTTGTTTGGAATAGCCAAGAACTTCGGTGATCCGAATATACCCATCCTGTTAGTTGGAGATTTTAACGTTGATTTTAACAAATTTTAGAAGATTTTTTTTGAAAAATCAATATCATGGTTGAACCCATGATATCAATAACAATTATAGCGTGTCATCCTTCACTTTGAAGGGTTCAAAAAATATTTTGATTGATACCATAACTGACAATGACCCCTCTCCCCCGTCCCCGGGGGGTATCTTGCCTCCCGGTGGAGTTAATGGTATCCCGAACAAAAAAATGTATATCGCTGCTATTTTTCACAACAATGATTGAAACTATGAAATATTGTGATCATTGTGACATAAACAAACCTTTTATGGTGATTTTCAAATTTTGTTCTATACTGCCATTTTTAAAAAATAGTTTTTGCTCGAATTAAATTTTTTTTTATCTAGTACTAAACGTTTTGATAACAAATATAAAACTTCGTGAAAATTACATAATATTTGTGGCTACTATGTTGTACACAGGAAATCGACCACAGGCATCAAACAAGCAAAGATATTTTACTCCAAAAATATTCAAGACCTGCTTAGGAGGTAGGTCTTCAAACATATTGGCATCAAAATCTCGAAATCGAAAAATTTTGTAAAAACAATACTTTCTCAATACTACGTATGAGAAAGTTATAAATTGGTCTATTAGTTTCAAAGATAAATACATATAACAGCCGTATTCTTCAGGACAGAAAATGAAGGCGCTTCTAGTTTGTCCTGGAGAAAAAGTCTCTTATTTGCCTTTGAACTGGTAGACCAGTTATTTGTGTGTTTTATGCTTTATTTGAGTTTTTTAATTATTGTGTTTTATAGCAGCAGTTTTAGAGCGATTATTTGATAAGATATCATTGTAAATCTGTATTTTTTGTTAATTTTTATCAGAATCCTCCTTAGAGAAAAAAGTATCTTATAATAAAGTATGTTACTATAATTATTATAATACAATAAAGTGCGTTACTGTAACTGCAATATAATAATAAAGTACGTTACTGTAACTGTAATATGATAATAAAGTACGTTACTATAACTGTACTACAAGTAACTGCTAAATGTTCTTTTCGTGGTATTGAAAATATTTTTTTTTCTCTTTTTGTTAAACAGCTGGCTGACGTTCTGAAACATAGTGGATTCAAGCATATTGTGAATTATCATCAGCCACTTTACGGCAAAGCCAGATGGGAACTGCTGCGCAATATTGTTACTTCCAGCAGGTAAGACACGTCTAGTTGATTTTTGAATATGTAATTCATATTATTATAAATGTAGTGTGAATCTCCACTCGATTTTCTAATTCATTCACATTTGATAGTGTTTAGTTCTACTTGAATCACAGTTATCATGAGAAAGAGGAGGGGGGGGGGGGAATCTGATGTAGACAGCACATGACTTTCGCTACAGATTCTATGTCATTATTTCTTTCTTTCGTGATGCAATAATTTGAATTTTACTGCATAAAATAACACCGGCACTTTTTCTTTAAATTATATCCAATTTGCAGTTCGAATACATTTTGCTTTTCATTGGGTAATTTTATGCATTTTGAAACGTCGCTAGCTCCTCAAAATATTTAAAAAATTTTTATCCTAGAGTAATGGGGTTCTATCTAATTGTTTTTTCGTCTAAAGTAACGTCAAAGAAGCTTTTAATTAATACATTTAAGCGTAATTAGTTCTTTGTTTTAGATTTTGACGATTTTTGCTGGCTATTTTGCAAAAAAGACAGATTTTTTTCCCCCACCAATAGTACCAAAATCTAATCAGCACTAAGGTAGCCCGCAAGTGACTTACTAAATTGTAGAAAATTTCTTCTGATAGTTTTCGAACTATGGACACATGCAGTGCAAAGACACATTCACACACATACAGACGTCACCATAAAAATTGCGGATGCATGTTCTAGAACAGTAAGTAGTGGGCGAAGTTTTTGTTTGTGCAATCCTCACGGAAGTATCATTTTATTTAAGAGACATCAAGTGAATAAAATAAGAGGTTATAAAAAATATAATTATATGTACCATTTTTAAAAGTACATTTCATTTACATTCACGAATGTTAATTACATTTAGCAAATAGAAATAGCAAAATGCTTAATATAGCTAGAAACAATACGTAGGATATTTTTGAAACAGGAAAACTTGCACAGTTCCTTTGAAATTTACTTTGTTTTGCATATTAAAGCTCTTGATTTTTTTTCTTATTCGTTAAAGAAAAATTATGCAAAAATTTCGACAGTGCGTAAATATTTTTGACAGTCCCTATGCAAAAGTGTTTGACAGGCCTAATTTTTTATTTGAGTTTAAATATATGCATCGAATCAAAAAATCTAATGTGGGCAGCACATAACTTTTCCTACAAACTTCAATTCATTTTCACTTTATTTCTTTCATAAATTAATTAAATTGAATTTAATTGCACAAAATAACACCGATAGCTGTTTGAAATTCGCTGAGTTTACACTAGAAATTTCAATGGCAACGTTTTAAAAATGCGAAAAACTGAAATATCATGAAAACGGTTATTACTAGTTTGGAGGTGCTAGTCCTATTCTTTTGTGCTAAAAATATATGCATGTATGAAGGAAGCATTTAAATAATGCATATATATATATATATATATATATAGTTTTTGATCTTTTAATGTGACGATTTTTGCGGGCCATTTCGCTAAAAAGGCATGTTATTTTTTTCCGAATCGTACGAAAATTCTAATCAGCATTGGAATCACCCACAAGCGACTTACCAAGTTTTGTATAATTTGGTGAATTAGTTTTTGAGCGATAGTGGATGCACACATTACACAGACAGACGTCATGTTCAAAATAATTTTTTAAGTCCTCAAAACGTGTAGACCCGTCGAAAACTCAAGTTGCGAAACTTGATATGGTTCCAATTCTATCCCTATACAGTTAGCGTAAAAAAAAATTCGTCGAACCCTTGATAAAGTTTTGCAACCCCAAACGGGGCCACGGTCCCAGGGCAGAGTTGCAAAATACTCGTACAGTGTCTAGAAGGAAGTTCTAGACACTGTAATACTCGGGAGTTTTGGAACCTTGGAAATTTTGATGGGAAGAAACTGATTCTCACATGTTCTGGCTAATCCGATACCTAGATCACCATTCAGAGAAATTTACCAAATCTCTGTATTAGTTTTAAAATTAAAGTCTTTTGAATTAACATTTTCAAAAATTTGAAATTACAAGATGTTCTTTGCAAATGTACAAATTATATTTGTCATAAAATTATTAAATTTTATTGGGACTATAATCGTTCAGTATTAAAAGAATATGAATGAATACATTACGCTGTAATCAATATTTCATCGTTCGGGAGTGTTTTTCTCTTAAAACATTGACAAATTAAATTACAATTTGATTGTGGAATTGATTTTCTTTTTTACTCATGTACAATAAGAAATTCACACAATTTAAATATTTTTCTTGGATCTAACAAATCTTCTAAAATTTTCCATGCTTCAGTTAGTTACAATTCCAAGTGTAAAAAATCTGATGTAGTCAGCACATGACTTTTCCTGCAGACTCAAATTCATTTTCTCCTTATTTCATTAACAATTCATTAAATTGAGTTTAATTGCACAAAACAACACTGAATATGCATTTTTAATTCGATTATTATTTTCATTTGGTAATTGGATATTTATTCAAAGGCAAAGTAACAATAATTTGAAAAAAAACTCATATCTCGAGAACGGTTAGTCCTAGAGTAATGGGATTGATCATATTCTTTCCCTCGTCAAACCACGTACAAAACTAGCATTAATTGAAATATTTCCACATGTGTAATCTTCTACTTTTGATTTTGACGATATTTTACGATCCATTTTTACAAAAAGGCAGGTTCTCCTTTTTCGACTCGCACCAAAATCTAATCAGCACTAGGGTATTATGCAAATGACATACCTACCAGATTTTGCGAAATTTTGTCAGTTAGTTTTTTAGCTGCAGTGGATACATGAGATTTTTGCGGACAATTTCGTTAAAAAAAATGCGGGTCCTTTAATCCTGCGGGTCTTTTTATTTACCAAAATCATTTCAGCATCAGGGTTAAATACAAGTTACTCACCTATAAAATTTTATGATATTCAGTCAATTAGTTCTTGAGATAGAGTGGATGCATACATTGCACAGACAGACAGACAGACACACACACACAGAGACAGACCCACACACAGACAGACAGACACACACACACACACACACAGACCCCACGCTGAAAATAGATTTTTGTGTTCTAGAAGCCCCAAAACATATCGATCAGTGGAAAATTCGAGTTGCGATTTTCAACCTTTCTTTTGCAAGGCAAAATGCTATGGTTGAAAATTTTCTCTTCTTGGAAACTTACAAAATTACCTTCCCAAAAAACGCGGCTTTTTCCAGTCCTTTGAATTCTACCTATGGGTTGTATACCACTGTTGAATGTCCAAAATGGGCAAATCCGTCAAAAACCCGATTTCCGATTTTTGACACTATTTCAATAGAGCATGGGCACATGACGTCACACCGACATTTCCATCCTTACGTTTCCAGACCAGAATATTCGTTTGTTTAGCAGTATGGAATTTTTCAATATTTCTGCGTTATAAACGGTTATTTTAGAAACTTGCAATCGTTGAACCTCTAATTTTAGTAGGACATATCTAGATGTATCTTCTTTGGTGGATATTTTTAATTAATCGGAAAATAAAATATTCACTTTCATTTAAATATATACATGAGTTTTTTTTAAGAAAAATTGTTATGTATCTTTCGCTTCTCGTTCGCATATACATTGCAGAATTTGCTAATAAATGTATATATCTTTGGAACGCTAGCTAGTGACGACAATAAAAATGAATAATAGTGTACATTCACTTAATACCACTTAAAATGAACTTCAGCAAATGGAATTTTTAAATATATATTTTTATTCAAAAATTCTAAATAACTTATTTTCATCAAATATTAATTTGTATATTTAATGAGTTTATTTTCAACTTTTATTGGCCATCATCGTCCGTTTGCCATTACACGCTATGGTAAAAATAATGCCCTTTTTCCCTTACGTTTCTGCGCATTCTACTACGCAGGTTATTTATTTACGCTCGTCAACATGCTCTATACCTCCTCACCGAAAACACGCGTTTTTCTCCGGTGCAAGTTAGTCAAGAACTGTTAAATTTAAAATGTCTCATATTCCCTCAATTTTTAATTGTGCTAGATCTTATGCTCTAACAGATGTTGATAATGTTGATGTTCCAATTCGAATCATTGTTTCACATATTGACGCTGCTTCTTATCCTTTGCCTAAATTTCTTGTTTTTCGATTTTGTTTAGTGATATATTTTTAGTGATATACCAATAAGAACTTATGTGGTTTTGTCAGCAGTAGTCTCAGTTTCTAGCCAAATAATTGTATGTTTAACGTTAAGCCATTTAACATTCAAGTTCCTGTGGATGATTCTTTATGATGGATCAGGTAAAGGTTCTGGAGAAATTTATTTCTAGGTTTTAAATGGGCGACTTTATCTCTTTAACAAATGAACTGTTTTGGATTCCTTTGAGGCTTTTGAAATCAATAAAACTTTCATTAATATTATTAATGACTTGTCTATAACACAATATTTTTCATCAGTTATATGTTGATGTGGTTTAAATGATTTCTCTATTCTTTGTAATCCCGGTCCTCGCTTTCTTACTTCCCTTCTTGACTATCTTGCATCCCCCATATTCGCAATTTTTTTAAGAGTGCATATGTTTCTTCTTTTATCTTTCTAGATTTTACGTTTATTTTTCTTGTATTATCCAATTCCTGCTTTTCACTCTCACCAAGTTACACTGCCACTGCTGTTTCTCGAACATTTGAGCTGCCAGCCTATGTTCGAGTCCATTTATTTTTAAACTGTTACTTTTTAAATTGTTTTTATGTAAATTAGGAAATAAAACATGAAAATATCTGAAAATTTAGTTATACGCGTCGTACTGGTTGATAAATTGGGTTATTTCAAGTAAATTTTGGTGAAATTTAACCAAAATATCCAATATTCTACATAAAAGTTTAATTTTCTTTGGACACAAGGAATGTATGACAATTATATTCAAAATACAATAAATTTAGAAGAAATGTTAAATTTCAAGAAAAATACAGGTAATAATGTACGCTAATATAGTTATTTTTCCAAATTTTGCATGTCGTTTCTATAAAAAAACTGCTTTACATAAAAAAGTGTTTCACTCGTATCTAAAATTTTAGTTCATTTCATTGTCAATAGCATTTGAGACGCATACAGAATGCCAATATCTGTAGTACTGATATATCACGGAAATGGTAAAGAGTTTGCATGTAAAACAGAATTTCTTTAAAACAGCAGTTATTGGTGTTGTAAAATGAGAATTTCTCTTGACAAAATAGTCAGAAATTCATATGTCAGACCCTCTTTACTTTATTCTGCAGGATAATATAAACAATAGGAAACTGTTGAAAAAGCGTGACTTCCTGTATTTTTCACCTACTTCTGGTTTTGAAAGACACTTCCGGTTTGGTTTTGCAACCGAAGATAATGTTTTAAAATGTCTATAACTTTATTTCTAATTGACAAATGACATACAATGAGATAAAAAATTGTTTTAGAAAGAGAAATGTAAGACACTACAGGATACACACATAAAATAATTTGTCTGAAATAGTCGATAAGTAAGTTTTTGAACATAGGCGGACACCTTAAGTTAGTCTTTTTCAAAGTACGAACCGCTGAACCCTTTGTGTGTTCCGCTACAGTTTTCCAGGGGTTTTGCAACGTGATAGTTTCATGTAAATTTTCTTAAAAATTAACAAAAACGCTTAAAATATGAATTAATAATTTGGACCATAATGGACTGTTTCCCATTTTGGGATTTCGTCGCCATATGAAATTAAAATAAGTTCCGTGACTAAAAAAGTTAAAGTAAAACAGTGTCTCAAGCACTTTCCTGCACTTGGTCAACCGATTTGGTAACAGGTGCAGTACGCAGGTGCAGTGCTGCTTTGCTTCAAGTTATCGGTTGAATGGGTTATTATTATTATTATTTGGAGAATTTTAAGACTCATTTCGCTGTTTTTAGATAATACCAGCCGAATACCCGTTGAAAATCAATGGTTGCGCAATAAGCAACCTCTGAATAATGTAAATTTTTTAATAATTCGCGTTTCACATTTATTCGACAAATCGAATAATTCGGTGTGCAGAACCCCCTAAATAAGAAAATATTGGGAAAATTAATTTTCGCATTTCTTCCTTTCGAATTATCTACCCGTACACCACATTAAAGTCTATCTCATCCCGAGACACCCCTATTTTATTATTTCTCCTTTCGAACTTTTTTCTGTGAAGCACACCCAAAAATTAACATTTTTGAAAAACTCTGTCTTGAGTTTTTAATCAGATGATTGGCCCATATTCCAAATATGAAGCATCTATCACATTTAAAAGGATGCGTGCCTCATTTATTCGGAAAATCAAACATATTAGTGTGCGGCACCCCTTAAAATAGCAAATATT
Source organism: Amaurobius ferox (assembly GCA_951213105.1). Classification (NCBI taxonomy): domain Eukaryota; kingdom Metazoa; phylum Arthropoda; class Arachnida; order Araneae; family Amaurobiidae; genus Amaurobius; species Amaurobius ferox. Next base: position 103,481,136 of record OX578150.1, on the reverse strand, counting down.
GGGAATCTGAAATTCCACACTTTCTTCCTTTCAAACTGTCTACCCGTACACAAAATTTGAAGTCTCTATCCTATTGCGAAGCATTTTTTTTTTATCACTTCACCTTTGGAACGTTTTTCTGTGTAGCACACCCTTAATGAACATTTTCGTCAAACCGTATTCATCTTTGGCTGTTTTTATCAAATGCTTAACCCATATGCTAAATTTCAAGCCTCTATCACATTGTAAAGGAGGCGTTTTTCATTTGTTCTACGAATCGAACATTTTAGTGAGCAGCACAACCCTATAATAGCAAATGTTAGAAAACTGAAATTGCACACTTTCTTCCTTTCCAACATTTTACCCGTACACCAAAATTGAAGTCTATCTCATCGCGAACTATGTTTTTCCAGCATTTCACCTTTCGAATGCTTTTGTGTGGAGTACCCACACCCCTAAATATGCATTTTTGAAAAAAACTATTCTTTTTGTGATTTCTATCAGATGATTTGCCCATATACCAAATATCAAGTCTCTATCACGTTTTAAAAGGGGTGTTTCTCCTTTATTTCGAAAATCGAACATTTTAGTGTGCGGCACCCCCTAAAGTAAAAAATATTGGTAAACTGAAATTGTACACTTTCTTCCTTCCAAACTATCTGCACTTATACCAAATTTGATATCTCTATCTCATTCCGAAGCATGGTTTTTTTATCAATTCACTTTTCGAACGTTTTACTCTGGAGCACCCCCTTAAACGAACATTTTTGAAAAACTCTATTCGTCTTGGGTGTTTTCGTTAAATGATTAGCCCATATATCAAATTTCAAGCCTCTATCAAATTTTAAAGGAGCCTTTTCTCATTTATTCGATAAATCGAACGATTTGGTGTGCGGCTTCCCCTTAAGTAGAAAATATTGGAAATCTGAAATTGCGTACATTCTTCCTTTCGAACGATTTACCCATACACCAAATTTGAGGTCTCTATCTCATCGCAAAGCATGTTTTCCTATCATTTCACTTTTCGAACGTTTTGGTATGGAGCATCCCCTGTAGAGAACGTTTTCGAAAAATTCGATATTTCCAGGGTTTTTTATTGAACGACCGAGCAGTGTACCAAATTGCAAGTCTCTGTCTATTCGGGAAGTGCTCTAAAAATGCGTGACGGACAGACGGACACTTGGCACTTAGTATATACTACCCGAATACCCGTTGAAAATCAACGGTCTCCGCAATAAGCCACCCCTGAATAATGTACATTTTATAATAATTCGTGTTTCACATTTATTCGACAAATCGAATATTTTGGTGTGCAGAACCCCCCTAAAGAAGAAAATATTGGAAAACTAAATTTGCGCATTTCTTCCTCTGCTTGTCTTGTGTTCTTTATTAGATGACTGGCCCATATACCAAATATCAAGCCTCTATCACATTTAAAAGGAAGCGTGCCTCATTTATTCGGAAAATCGAACATATTAGTGTGCGCACCCGTTAATGCAGCGAATATTGGAAATTTGAAATTTCACACTTTCTTCCTTTCAAACTATCTACCCTTACACCAAATTTGATATCTCTATCTCATTTCGAAGCATAGTTTTTTATCAATTCACGTTTCGAACGTTTCACTCTGGAGCACCCCCTTTAAACGAACATTTTTGAAAAACTATATTCGTCTTGCGTGTTTCCGTCAAGTGATTAGCCCATATACCAAATTTCAACCCTCTATCAAATTTTAAAGGAGCGTATTTTCATTTATTCTGTAAATCGAACATTTTGGTGTGTGGCACCCCCTTAAGTGGAAAATATTGGAAATCTGAAATTGCGCACATTCTTCCTTTCGAACGATTTACCCATACACCAAATTTGAAGTCTCTATCTCATCGTAAAGCTTGCCTTCTTATCATTTCATTTTTCGGACGTTTTGGTATGGGGCACCCCCTCTATAGAACGTTTTCAAAAAATTCGATTTTTCCAGGGGGTTTTATCGAACGACCGAGCCGTGTACCAAATTGCAAGTCTCTATCTACTCGGGAAATGCCTAAAAAGCGTGACAGATAGACGGACGGACAGACAGACGAACACTTGGCAATTAGTATATATCAAAGCATGCTTTCCTATCATTTCACTTTTCAAACGTTTGTGTGTGCGGTACCCCCTTAAGTAGAAAATATTGAAAATCTGAAATTGCACACTTTCTGCTTTTCGAACGATTTACCCATGCACCAAATTTGAAGTCTCTATCTCATCGCAAAACATGTTTTCCCATCAATTCACTTTTCGAACGTTTTGGTATGGGGCACCCCCCCTCTATAGAACGTTTTCAAAGCGCGATGTGTTTTGATGATGTTCGTTGTCGATGAGGAATCTTGCCGCTGGATCTGTTTCATCCAATCCTAAAGTCAGGAACAGCTATTGTTTAGTTGTAAGTTCTGACCTGCTCGTACTGAAAAAAAAAAAACAAGAAAGATCAATCATGCATAAAGCATTGATTACGAAACACTTTCCAACTTCAATGCAATTTCATTTAAACATCTTTAAAATGCGATACATTCCTCTGTAATATTTTAAAAATTATCACAATACTATATTAATTTATTATATTTGAAAACTTTAAAGTTCATCGAAAAAAATGAACTTCATTCAAACAACGTCAATTAAATATAAATCGTCTGGCTCCTTGGTAATGTTTTTAACATTATCATAACACTACAATAATTTATTATATTTGAAAACTTCATCAAAAAAACTGAAATTTATTCAAATGATTCCATCGAAATATAACACGCCTGACTTTCTCTATAAAAGCAGCATTTCATTCATAACATTTTCCCATTCATTTCATTCATCACAATACTATAATAATTTATTTTATTTAAAAACTTAAGACCATGGAGTTACACGTAATTAAACTCTATGCTTAAAACTTCTTAAAAAAAATCGTCCTTCTTCTGTCTGTAAAATCAATGAATATTTCATTCATATCAGCTATGCAGACTCCATGAGCTAAATAATTTTGCGTTAAAGAAATGCAGCAATTCTTAAACAACTCATTCTACGTATTTTGCTGCTTACATTTTACATAAGTGAAAAATAGGCTTCGTTGTAGAAATAATCAATTTTGGATGATCATTTAAACTCAAATATATTGTAATTGCGTTGTTTCAGTATGTAGATGCACAGTACTTAAGCAAAAATAAAGCGGATTTAGGACGGATACAATACTCAATATGAATTAAAAAGAACTTTGAAAATCACGATTTTTTGACAAGATGGATGCTGTATTTTATTTTGAAGTGGGCCACGTGATATCTTCATAAATGGTCACGTGATCTCTTCATATAAGAGGTGTAATTAATATTTTAATTTTTATTTACGAAACTACTGAATATATGTTGCTGGAATTTTTTTTTATATATTTTATGGGATAATTTGAATATTACCTAAAATTTTCGAAGCAATTTGTGAATTTTAAATCCGCTTAAAAAATGTTTGTAAAATTAGGTCCCATAGGGTTCAATGTATTTCATTTTTTCAACCCGGGTTCAATCTAAAACTAATTGGGTGATATTATTAATTTATATTCCATAGGTCCCACAGACCGTTTGAACACATACTAAGATTTCATTTTGATTAAGTCATTTTTATGGCAGTTATCGTGCTAACGGACAGACAGAATGAACAAAGTCATAAACACTTTTCAACTTTGTTGTAAAGCGTTAAAAACAGGGATCATAAGAACGCCAAATCCGTGTAACATTTTAGAAAATGGGGAAACGCCGCAAAAATGTTTGGTTCTAAAAATGACCGATAGGAGAGAAAATGGAACTGCAAACACTTTCTAGTAAAAATAGATTTAAACGGACTTTAAACATCACGAATTTTACACGGGGGAAATAAAATGGATGCCATATTTTATTTTTAAATGTGTCACGTGATCTCTGCATATAATATGAATGTAATTATTATTTCAATTTTTATATGAAAAACTACTTAGCACATTTTGTTGAAATTTTTTTTACACACTTCAGGTGATAATTAGAATATTTCTTAAAAATTTTTAAGCAATTTGTGAATTATTATTCCGTTTAAAAAAATGTTTGAAAAATTATGTTCCATAGAGTTCAATGTATTTCATGTTTTTAACAACTCGAGTTAAATCCGAAACTAATTGTGTGATATTATTTATTTTCATTCCCATATGTCCGTCTCAAAATTTTATTTTGATAAAGTTATTTTTAAGGTAGTTATCATGCGGACGGGCAGACAGACAGAATGGATAAAGTTATAGACACGTTACAACTATGTTGGAAAGTATAAAATCTGATATGAGTATCAAATGACTTTCCTTATATAATGCAATGAATTTACTCCTTCTACAGTAAAAAAATAATATATAAGATCCACGGTACTGTGTTTCATCGTGGAATTGTACATTTGGCGATTTTCCGGATGACAACATTTCAAAGTAAACTATTTCAAAGTACTCAATTAACTATGTTTCGGGCAAATCTAAATAAACAATTATCCATATTCATACATCCTCAATAAGCGATATTGTCCATATATTAAAGCATTTTAATAATTAATTCTTCAATTAGGCTTCATTTTCATTAGCGTCAATTTTGCAATTTTGACGAAATTTTTGTCAATTTAGGGCGAGATATCGCCAAGTTGGCGATACTTTGCTAAATTATTCACCAAGTTCGCCAAATGCAGCACCAAAGTGTTACAGACAAATGGAGAGAAGAGTATTTATTATATTCTAGAAAGTATGCCCGTCATATGACGGAAAGCAGAATTTTCGAAATATTACTTTCCATTTGGAGTCATTTTCATCAATATAGCGACATTTTTGTCACTTTGGCAACATTTATAATAGTCGCTAAGTTGGCGAGGCCTCGCTAAATTTCTCCCAAAATGTTACGGGGAAATGTGTTGTTCTTTAAATTTGCTCTTATGTATTTTCCAAAATATTAAACTATCAATTAGCCGTCATTTTCATTGATTTAGCGGTATTTTTATCAATTTGGCGACATTTTCGTTAATTTGGCAACATTTAAAAAAATCTCTAAGTTGGCTGTATTCCGTCAAATTCGTCGCCAATATCTCGTCAAGCGTTATAGACGGAGAAATAAGTTATTCTTATAACAGTTAAATGACTATTGGCGTCCAAATAAAATGTATTACACAAATTATATATTCTCATGAATGGAACGAGCCAGATCCACGAGAATGATGTCACTAATTTATCGCATGATATTACATATGAAAATTGAACATATATTACAATAGTTAATATTTTTTATTTTACGAGATTTTTTGATTAATTTAATCTTAAAATATAAAATATCTCGAGAACGGTTCATGCTAGCGTTCTAAAGTTTGTGCCAATCGTTTTCCAATGACAAAATGCATAAGGCATGACTATTTACGTAACTTTATTAAAGGTTTTGAGTTTTTAATGATTTTTTCAAAATTTCACTCGAAAATGTAGGAGGATTCTGAACATTCGATTGCGTTTAAAAACAATAGGCGCCCAGTATTCACGGATTGCAATTTTTGTACCAAATTTTGTTCGAATCGCTCCATTCGTTAGTTAGATGTCGTCTCCATAGACTCACTAACATACACAAAAAACATCACCTCAAGGACATTTAATTCGTGTTCAGGGATGCTTGAAACGTGCTCTCCCGTCGAAAACTAGAATTCACATTTCGACACCGTCACCTACATTATACTATGTATATATGCAAGGGAAGTAGAAATGTAACTATATATCAAACTATTAATAAAATATTTCTCGTAATATAATCGCATGGTTGAAGATAACATCAACAAGGAAGATTAATCATGCATAAAGCATTTATTATGAATCACTTTCCAATTGCAATGCAATTTTATTTAAACATCTCTAAAATGCGATACATTCAGCGGTAATATTTTTAAAATTATCACAATTCTACATTAATTTATTATATTTAAAAACTTAAAACGTCATCGAAAAAAAATTACTTTATTCAAATGACGTTATTGAAATATAAATCGTCTGACTCTGTATGCAAAATCTGTAAGTATTTCATTCATACACTTTTATTCCATGCCTTTCATTCATCACAATACTACAATAATTTATTTTATTTAAAAACTTAAAACCATGGAGGTACAAGTAATTTAACTCTATGCTTAAAACTTCATCGAAAAAATCGTCTGATTTTCTATATAATATCAATGACTGTTTAATCCATATCAGCTATATTGCAGACTCCAGAGCTAAATATTTTAAAGAAATTCAACAATTCTTATTCAACGCATCCTACATATTTATTTGTTCACATTCTCCATAAGTGAAAATTAGGCTTCATTGTAGAAATAATCAAAGTTTGATGATTATTTAAACTCAAATATACTGTAATTGCGTTGTTTCAGAATGTAGATGCACAGAATTTAAGCAAAAATAAAGCGATTTTAGGACAGAAAGCTAGCATTTTCTGTAGTTTTTGGGATAAAAGCATTATAAACTTTAAAAATAGAAATATTACTATATTCTACAATTTGACAGCACAATTGCTCAAAAACTATAAGAGCTTTGTAAAACAAATTATGTATTTAAAATCTGTTCCTGTATATTGTTTCCAAACATGTCAGTTGCTTACTGTTTGTATCTACCTTTTATAAATTAGAAGTCATTGTAGTGAAAACTAGCTCAGACAAAAGTTTTTTTTTGTATTTTTCGAAAAAAAAGATTGTTCAAAAAATTAACATATTAATATTATTTTTGTATATTCTTAAATGGTACTATATTTTTGAGAAAAATTTAAATTGTTAATATTTTTATCTATTAGGTTTGGAGATATAAGCAACCAAAGTGTTTTACATTTTTCGTAAGCCCCAAATTTGGACGGATACCCCAAACATAGATGTTATTCACTTCAAAATTTCTTCGTAAATACTGGTTATAAATATAAGTAAAGACAAAATTATAAGAGCCCGAACGCTTTCCTCTAGATATGCATTCAGTGTCCAAGCACGAGCGCTCCAACATTTGACACAAGTATTTGTACCGTCCCTTCGCTTTCAATACCTCACCTCTTCCTCCGTTTACTCACCTTATCGACGGCACGACAATTACCATAGAGCTCTATCCTCTAATTCCGAATGCATTCGATTCTGTGTTGGACCCGGGTTCCTTCCTCAAGCGCTAATAATCTTCGTCTTTCTGAACCTAATTCAATCAAAAATATTCAATGGAATTAATTTGTGTCGATTATCAGCCAATTGACGACGAATGATTTCAAATTTTCGCCATCGAATCTGTTGACTCCTGTTAAACTATTGCCTTCCACAACTCAATGTGTACGACTTCAATTTACTGCATTGAAATCCTTCAACTAACTGCCAATCATACCACGTTGGTTTCAACTTAGACGACTCTAACTAACTTATTGATTCCAATATAGTCAATTACCACCGATAGCTTTTATCCAGTTGTCTTCATCTTAAACGACTCCAATTAAATTATTGCTACCAATTAGTCATTTTCAGATGAAGACAACTGGGTAAGACCTTCTGTAGTAATTGATTATATTGGAATCAATAAGTTAAAAGTCGTCTAAGTTGAAACTAACGTGGTATGACTGCCAGTTAGTTAATGGATTTCAATATAACAAATTGCCGCCAGCCATCTCAAGTAAATTGCATTAGCTCAATCGAAACCAATTAATTCAGATGGACTGAATTTATTTTGCTGAATTTTTTTTTATATATTTTAAGGAACAATTTGAATATTGCCTAAAATTTTCGAAGCAATTTGTGAATTTTAAATCCGCTTAAAAATGTTTGAAAATTTAGGTCCCATAGGGTTCAATGTATTTCATTTTTTCAACCCGGGGTCAATCCAAAACTAATTGGGTGATATTATTCATTTATATTCCCATAGGTCCTACAGACCGTCTGAACAACATGCTAAAATTTCATTTTGATTAAGTCATTTTTACGGCAGTTATCGTGCTAACGGACAGACAGGCAGACTAAATGAACAAAGTCATAAACACTTTTCAACTTTGTTGTAAAGTGTTAAAAAAAACGCCGATCACAGGTTTTAGAAACCATCGTTTGCTTTCTTCAACTTTTTTGCTTATTTTACGTTTCCAAGTTATACAGGATGATTAAAAAGATTGCACGATTAAATATCTATTGAACGATTTGTTGTAGACCCGTGGTTTCAATTTAAGAAATGTTTTAATTAAGGTAGACTAACATTGTATGCAAATTTTGATCATGTGACACCTTTCAGTAAAAAGGCACAAAATGTAACTTTCTGTACGGTTCCTCTAGAAGAAAATGTAATAAAATATTTTCCACAACCCAATTAGCCAAACAAAAAGTTAAATTGGTAAATGGTCAAAATTACCCGAGATATCATTAAAGTTTTCGATGACTAGGGATGAATAAAATTTTTTCTAAAGATGTTTTAAATAGCGAGCGAAGCATTTGAATTTTGCTCCTATAAGTTTTCAAATGTAAATTCTATCTAAAGAAGTTCGATTTTTATACGATTGGTGAAATCTATGTTTTCACATTTTTTTGATTGGGTCAAAGTGGTTTAAGTCCTATGACTTTGACAATTTTTCACGGCCAATTTTGAATATTAATGAACTTTTTTTTTTTTAAATTGGTTTTTAAATAGCGAGCGAAGCATTTGAATTTTGCTCCTATAAGTTTTCAAATGTAAATTCTTTCTAAAGAAGTTCGATTTTTATACGATTGGTGAAATCTATGTTTTCACATTTTTTTGATTGGGTCAAAGTGGTTTAAGTCCTATGACTTTGACAATTTTTCACGGCCAATTTTGAATATTAATGAACTTTTTTTTTTTAACGATAAAGGAACGATTTGATAATTGGAAGTTTCTATGTAGAGGGCCCGATACAAAGTTAAAGTTTGTACATTTTTTCTCATTTTTTCTCTCGGTCTATCTTATTTGACGTATTTCTTAACTTTGATCTATTGGTCTGCAATCGAAGTCTATGCTATTTGAAGCATTTCTTAACTTTGATTCATGGGTTTGCGATCAAAGTATATCTTATTTACCACATTTCTTAACTTTGGTCAATGGGCCTGCAACCAATCGTTTAAGAAATATTTTGTGTTTTTGAAACATTCTGGATATAATGTTTGTTAAAGCACTAAAATTGGAAATGGTGAGAATTCTATTCTATAATTAATACACTTTTAAGCGTATGAATATTAATATTCTTTTTTTTTCTTTGAAATTTTTTAATGATCAAATAGTCTTTAATGTGTCCGAAAATTTTATGTATCTATCCTTAAGCAGCTGATTTATGAAAAAAAAAACTTCATATTTCGAAGATTTCTTAAAATTAAAAGATTGGTCATTCGACGTGAAATCAGCACAGGGAGTTGTTCAACCATTTTATTATTTTCTTATCATAGTTAGTACCCTTCGTGTGTACACCAAAACAATTTCTTTTTTTTTTTTAGTTTGTAGTCGCTTTAGATCGGGGACCTATTTTTACTTGTCCGGGACGGATCAAAATTAGAATTTTCTGGGGTTTCGCGGAAATTATCATATCTCTGTAACTATCCAAGATAACTAAACAAACTTTTCCCCCTAAAAGTTGACACTTTAAGCTTTTAGAGTAGGTTTTTAAGTTGCATTTAGGTTTTAGTGTTACAAGATTAAAGATTAAATTAAATTTAAGTTGAATTTAAGTTAGATTTAACTTAAATTCGGTAAATGTGAATAGCGAAATCGCTTTTTCAGACGCTTATAACTCCAGAAGGGTTAAAAACCAGGTACTAATTTTTTCCCCCACAAACTAGAAGATAGTTTTTAGAGATTATCAAGAAAAAGAGAACCATTTTCTACCTATTTGAAAAATTAAAACTTGCCCCAAAATCAAAAATTGCACATTTCAAGCTAATACCCTGAATGAAGGACCTGATAGAAAATTTAAATTATTTTTTTTTTGTTAACTACTCTAATGGGTACCCTATAAGTTGTTTGAATTTCATTTTGGGGTTTTAGAATTATGGGGACTCGAAATGTGGTTGAAAAGCACTCTGAAGATAAACATAAAGTTATGCACTTAAACTATTATGGGCAAATGTAATGTTATATGCCATTAAAATAATAAGATATATTATGTTTTGAAATGTTATATATCGAAAGTCATAATGCATTAAAGGTTTCACCCCCTGCTTTTAAAGGAAACATAAACTTCATTTCTGGTATATTTTATAGCCTTTAATCAAATTTACTTTTTAATTATTATAAATTTTTTTTATTTACTAGCAGTAGCCAGTTCTTCGTACGGAATGTATAAAGAAATTTACAATTATGGGCGAATTCCTATAGTATTCTAAATGACAGTTTTATTCGGAACATTCTATTGAAATATATTTCATTATCCGAAAAAAAATATAAGAATCTCTGTTCTCGCTGTACAAAATTATCTTCACAAACAGAACTGTAGGATAAAAACATCCTGGTCCCGTTTGTAAACAAATTTACAAAAAATGTGAAGTTTGATCAGTATATGCCAAAATGAAATTTCTATGGAATTGGATCAACATATGCCAGAATGAAAGCACAAAAAATACTTTTAAAAGATATACCCATATCATTTTCATTCTGTTTCAACAATTCACTAAACTTTAGATATGAGTTTGAAAAATATTTGCCACTATATCAATTATGACGTTTTGGTTGAAATGTTATCGGGATTATTGATATTTTCAATTTCTCAAGTCATCTATGTGGCAAACATTTTTCAAACTCATATATCAAATTTAGCCAATTGTTGTAACAGAATAAAAATGATACGGGTATATTATTTTAGAGCTAATAAAATTTTAGAGCTTTCATTTTGTCATTTGTTAATCCAATTTCATAGAGATTTCATTTTGGCGAATATTGATCGAATTCCACATGTTTTGTAAATTTGTTTACAAACGTTAGCTGGATGGTTTATTCTTAAAACATGTCTATGAAGATAATTTTGCAAAGTAAGAACATATATTCTTATACTTCTTTTAAGAAGAATTAAATTTAATATTTAATAGAAAGTATTTGAATAACAATGTCATTTTCAATACTATAAGGAATTTGCTCATAATTGTAAATTTTAAGTTTCTTTATATATTTCGTACGAAGCAGAGGTACAATAAAATTTATAATAATATAGTGAAAATAAATATGATTATTAAAAAGAAGAGCACACATGGATATCAAATATAATTTGATTAAAGGCTATAGAAAATACCAGAAGTGAAGTTTGTGTTTCCTTTAAAGATAGGGAGCGAAATCTTGCATGCATTATGTAAGTTATTTTCAATATATCACATTTCAAAATGTATTATATGCAATTGTTTTTAATGGCATATAAAATTACATTTGCTCATAATAATAGTTAAATTGTATAACTTTCTGTTTATGTTAAAAGTGCTTTTCAGCCACATTTGAGCCCTTATAATTCTGAAACCACACTTAACCATAAAATGAAATCCATACCTATATGGTACCAATAGAGCAGTTAACATAAAAAATATCAAACTTTTTCAGGTCCTCTTCAAAATATTTGACCATGAAATATGCAATTTTTGGCAAGTTTATTGGTGTAAGAAAGGTAGAAAGGTCTTAAAAATGGATTTTTTTCCCTTGATAATCTCTAAAAGCTGGCTTCCCCTAGTTTGCAAGGAAAAATATTAATTCCTAGTTTTTTACCCTTCTGGAGTTTAAAGGCACCTGAAAATGGCGATTTTGCGATTCATAATTGCTGAATTTTAAGTCATCTTTAATTTTGTTAAACTAAAAACTAAATGCAACTTTAATACTTATTCTGTAAGATTAAAATGCCTACTTTTAGGGGGGGGGGGAGTTTGGTTAGTTATCTTGGATAGTCATTTCACGACTCTCAGAAAACCCTAATTTCGATTCGCTCCGGCAAGTAAAAATTAGGCCCAGTTCAAAAATGGTGACAAATAAAAAACTATTGTTTTGGAGTTCACACACAAAGGTTACTAATTATGATAGGAAAATAATAAAATGGTCGAGCAACGCTCATTTCACGTAGAACAGGATCCAGATGCATAATTCCTCTAAATTTAATAGTTATATCAGAATAAAGATTTTCTACAATGTGCAGATTTGTGTTATAATGTTGTAACCGACATCAAATGTTATTACCATAGTTTGTCTAAAAATGTTGAGATTTTTTGTGTGTTCATTTCAGATAATTTTATATCGTGGCGTGCAGTTTTACGGAAATGGACGATGCTCTGGAAAGCAACTCCTATCATGGAAGAAATTTGCAATCTTCGGTGAAATTCTGCTTTAACAATTGCCATTTTGAGATGCGTTGCTGAAAAAAGTATTTTCAGTAATCTGACATGTATCAGGAGTGAATGAAATAAAATTATTTGATATATATTTCCAATTTCATATATTAAAAAAAAAAAAAGTGGGAGTTTGGCACAGGAATTGAGATGCAAGAAAAATGACAAAAAGGTAATATGCGCAGCCTCCAATAAACTAAGTCCACGCGCATGTGCACTCAGACTGACGCAGTTTCGCCTTGAAACTGCGTCAGTCTGAGTGCACATGCGCGTGGACTTAGTTTATTGGGGAGCTGCGCATATTGCGTCATTCTTGCAGCTCAATTCCTATGCCAAACTCCCACTTTTTTCTCCCCTACATCATTAGCTAATAAAATCATGCAACACAAGGTATATACTAAAATATTTTATTGCTTTTACACATTTAAAACATGGTATGAGAGAAGCTACGTCTTGTCATCTCAGGCCTTTAAATAATTTAGCCATAGTACTTGGAAGAAATTTAATCTTGTATTTTAGGGGATGAACTTCAACCGTTGGTTACAAACTAAGCAAGAGGTCGAACGGTATGGTTCACAATAAGTCATGTGGAACAGACACGGCCATCCTAGTACTACTTTCCAGCTACTGTAAAAATACATTAAGTTGTACATATTCAATTAGCATTCAAATTGGGAAATTAAAACAGAGAAAATTAACAAGGAACTCTGTAAATCACAGAATAAAAAAGCATTCAGACCAAGCTGCGCAAAGCCGGCATCAAAACATTTGGTTGTTTTTTTTTCTAATTCTCGATCGCACACAATCAGTATAGGATTCCATTGTACGCTAATTAAACAACTTATACCAAATAAATATATAAAAACTTCGTAAATAGTTTTCTGTTAAAGCTGTCTCAAAAATAATGTGTTTCTAATGAAATTTGTCACGATTAAACAGTCACTCAAAAACTGCTGAAAAATAACACAAATAAATAAAAACTCCGTATATACAGCACACATGCAAAAAACTGGTCTACCAATTCCAAGAGTAAATAGCAGCCTTATTTAGGAGCGACAAGAAGCGCAAGATGACTTATTGAAGTAAAGTTGACTACTTCAAATGCGACAAGTTGGCGTTTCTTGTCGGTCCTATGGAGGTTCTTATTAGCCTTTGAAATTAGTAGGCTAATTTTTTGTATGTATGCAGTATATACGGAGTTTATTTGTGTTGTTTTGAGGCAATTTTTGAGCAATTATTTAATCGTATCAAATTTCATTCGAAACGCATTCCTTTTTGAGAAAGCGGACATAAAACCATTTAATTCAAAGTTCAAGAATGCTCAAAAAGTGTAAAAACCTTGAAATTTTGGCCTCGTTACAGTATTTTACGTACAAGTATGTATAAAGGTAAAACAAATTTGAGCCAGAAACGGAAAGGCCAACATGCTTTTAAAATTTCCTATTAACTAAGCTGTCAATAGCAGATATTTACTGGCGTATCTTTACTGTTAAAAACTATTTGGGCATTATTTAAAACTTAAGAATAGCATCATTTTAGCGTGTGTAATTTTGATACGGAGTTGCACATTTTTCATTTGCTTTTAAAAAGTGCTATTATGCTATGCCTGTTTTGGATACACACAAATAGAATTTAAAAGCAATAAACTTGTTCTATTATTAGAATCGCCCGAGTTAGGTTAATCTATAAATTTAAAAGTCTGTGCTCCGTTACGTGCACAAATCCAGTTTTGAGCGATATTTTTTTTTTCGAAACATTTTATTGAAGAAAATTATATCCCGTTAAAGAAACAATCAAATCTGTTTATACAGCAGACGTCTTTCCTTTAATGTATTCAATTGTAACATAAAAGAAAAATAAAATTTTGTACATTAATAGCATTATATTTTTTTGATAATGTTATCATTTATGGCCTTGGGATACAGTAATTTTATTAATATTTTATTTTCTTAAACTATATCTGCTTTGTTTCAGCAAAATGTTTTTGTTTTTTAAAATCATATGTTGTAATAAATGCATTTAAATGATATCCGGAACGGGATGAAAATGGTACTAGAATAACTTTTGCCATAATTTACGTGTTTTTATTTTTACGTATGTTAATAAAAATTCATATTTTGTACGTTTTGTATTAACAAAATTAGGTTGCTTTTTATTCTTCACATGTGCCTACGTAGACAATTTTGTATAACGAAGATACATTCTTATACTTTTTCTTTTTTTAATAGGATAATTAAGTAGTATAATGGATTCTTTTTAATTTACACTTATTTTAAATCACATGCAACGGAAGATACATATATATCTGCTGAGTTGTAATAACTGCCATTTGAGCAATAATTTTTCACTAGAAGTTTTCAGGAATCCAGAAAAGAAAATGTTATATATTTATATATGGGAATTTTGTAATGAATTTTGTGTGTGTGTGTGTGTGTGTGTCTATACAAACATCCCATTACATATAAAAAGTTCTTAATATAAAATGTTATCTCAAAAAAATTTTAAATTTAAAACATTTTTAAATTTTGATACTATAACTGCTGAAAAAATTACTCAATTTGCATATTTTTGCACTTTTGTGCATAGAAATGGTTTCACTTTAATTTGTTTTCAGGATTAAAAGAAAATATTTGCAATATTTTTAGTAACTTTAAAAGTGAATTATATATATATATATATGTTTTAAAGCAAGTATTTTCAAAATGTTTACTCAAAATCAAATATCCTGAAAATTATTTATCGAAAATAGAACAGAGGAACTTTGTACAAAATTTTAAGCGTGTACTTTATAAAGGAATTTTAAATATGTCCTTTTACATTTGACAATTATGAAAATATCCATTCCGAAATAAATGGATTTAAAAGTTTAGTACTCAACCTTAATTAACCCAAATAGTATAACGTAAGAACTGTTGTATCAGCATACATAATCTTCACAGAAACATAGTTAGTGTTAATTCTAAAATCTCTATTTTATGTTTGAGTCAAAAAATAAAATGCGGATTTTTTATAGATTTTTCTATCTCAGAAAATTCGCCAATCAAAGTTGAATTTGATCTCAATGGATTTCGATTTTAAATTCACCTAATATGGATCCAATTTGTCCTCTAAATATCACGGTACGTGCCACTCTGATGGTTTTCATTTAATCCACCAAAATCGCCAGCCACATGGTGGGTGCATTTAATGGGTATAAAAACAAAACATGGGCATACAATTAGCCTTTTTTATGATCATGTTCTCATTCATTAAATCTGAGAAGCTCAAGGAGCTGAAAGCGATTTGTATTACGATATGACTAATTTCAATACTGCAAAAGACTTATTCGTCTGCAGAAATTATATAACATCAAGTAAGGTTACTTATTTTCATGTGGCAACTCAAACGCATTGTTTAAAACCATGGAGGTAAAGCAATGAGTTAAATACTTCATGTTGGAAAATCGCCAAAATCGTTTGAGACGATAATTCAGATGACTCTGGTATAAGTCCCCCTGCATTTTATGCATTTCTATGGCGAAAGTTAGTATTGAATTAAATAATATTTATTTAAACTGTTAATTTGGCAAAAAAAAAAATTATCCTTGCAATGCAAATGATAACTCAAACAAAAAATATCCATACATATTTAAAATTATTTTGCCATTCAATTTATTTTTGTCTCCATATTTTTGTTTATACCATATTCTACAATTGGAAAAAACACTTAGTACTTTATGCATTATTAATTAACTAGATTGTGGCAAAACTTGTCAAAAATCCATTTTTGTAGTTTTATTTTCTTCAAATTTTGCAACATTTATTTTGAAAATTCAGTATTATGGGTTCAAATTATTACAATTACAGAGTGTTACCCTTCTCTTTAAAGGGCTTGAGAAAACACTTCAAGTGATACCATAGTTGACAATGTACCCCGCAGAGGGCAGTTAATTTGCCACGCGAGGGTGACTATAGACGTCACAAACGAAAACCTTGTATTGCAGCTATTTTTCACTTCAATTATTAAAACTATAAAGTTTCGTGATTATTGAGCCATAAATAAATTATTTTATGCATGAATTTATCAAATTTCGTTCTGTACTGCAATATTAAAAAATATAATATTTTATATGAATTTCAAAGTTTTCGCTCGAATTTAAAATAAATTCTATCTTGTTCCAGCTGTTTTGATAACAAAGCCGGATATAAAGTTTTGTGAAGATCCATTAATATTTATGGCTGCTGTCGCGGTGTACACAAGAAATCGACTACAGACATACAGCCAGACTGACATCACTCCAATAATAGTCGAAACGTGTTCAGGAGGCCTTGAAATACATTTCATCAAAATTTCGAAATCGAACAATTTTGCGAAAAAATACTTTACTCAAAAATACATATTCTAGGCACTACGCCTTCCAGTTGTGTCAAATGAGAACACAAACGAGTATTTATCAGCCACCTATATATAAAGCTGTCATTTGACATTTTTTAACTTCTCTGTATGAGTATTATCTGCTTCTCTCTAAATCCAAGCAACTTCAAATTAAGACACTGTTTAAATGGGTAAACTAGAATGATTACGATTTATAGTACTTTCCCTACAATACTTACCAGAAGTAAAGAAAAAATAATGTGGTGAAGTCGCAAAGCCGGTGAAGTTATCTGATAAGAATCCGGTAAAGAATCTGGTGAAGTTACAAATTTCGTAAAGAAAGATGCAGTCATACGTTTAAGAAATTATTAAGTATCATTTTGTTCACACTTATGTGAAATATGAATTTTTAATCGAATCGAAACTACACATTTACACTTATTTATTTTAAAGCAAATGTTAGAAGGAATTTTTATAATGTTATGCTTGATATACTTGCAATATCCATTTAAACACAATAAAAGTGAACATTGAAAGCTAAACATTTTATATATAAAATATCTGGAGTGCGAATTACTAAATGAGCAAAATTAAATGACACATGCATATTATTAAATATGCAGAAAGCGGGTTTTCTATATTACGCATATGAAGTAAACATTAATAGCATATATTGAAAATGCATTGAAAAAAATTACCTCAAATCAATGTAATATTTCGGAAAATTGTAAGGAATTTAAATGGAATTTAAATTTCTTTTTGCATAAGAACTAAAGAGAGCGGAATGGCACGCTTACTTTTTAAGGGGCGGAATATGTACTATAAAATTTGTATACAAGAAATTTTTAATCAATATATTTTTAAAGAAATATGAATGAAATTGCAGATTGTCGAAGATAATAGGGATAATTTTATAGAAAAAATCTTATTAAATTGTATTTTAACATCTTTCTCACCAGTTTTATCCTATTTTAAACCTCCATTTCTTTTAAAAGACAACACCGATAGTAGTATGCGCAATCTAGATTTAATGCATTTTAACAGGATATTTCGTTCATAAAATTTAACATATTGTAAATGTTTAAAAGTAATATATTCAAATACAGGTTTCTGTAATATATTTGTGAGTAAAAGTATTAATAAAGATTATTATTTTATGCATGAAATATGGAAATTTTATTTTAAAAAAAAAGCTAATGTACCTGTATTTACTATGCAAAATCACCCAGCAAATTCTTTGCCTTGGTACAATTTGGCAAATCTCTATTTTTGATTCCGTCAACCGTTAATTAATGAAATTTAGAAATGAGATTTATATTTCACAGTCTATACATTATTTCAAGCAATATTTCCTTTATTTCGATGTTTAAAGCGAGAAATTTTTAATCAAAATTGTGGTGTTTCAAATGACTTCAAAAAAATGCATTTTTCTTAGACTGCGATACTGATTATGAGACAGGAATGCCTAAACAATATAGAATATGACTGTGTAAGACATTGAAGTGATTAAATCCACTCTCCAGATATGTTTTTCATTTCAGAAACACAAAACTACAGAAAAGTCAACAAACCTTTCATTGCCATTGTGTCCACAAGATGTCTGCAGGTCCACTTTATCCCTAGACAGGCATATCCAGCCATTGATCTCTTCCATTTCGAGCCAGTTGAGTCAGCTGGCTTCTTATGAAAACAATTCCAGTTTGGAGTGTGATACAAGGAAATGATGTCGTCAAGGTAGGATGCTGGAAAATGATGTCATCAAGGAAAAGGATGCAGGGAAATGATGTCAATTAGATGGATGCAGGAAAATGATGTCAAGGAGATGGATGCAGGAAAATGATGTCAAGGAGATGGATGCAGGAAAATGATGTCAAGGAGATGAATGCAGGAAAATGATGTCAAGGAGATGGATGCAGGAAAATGATGTCAAGGAGATGGATGCAGGAAAATGATGTCGTCAAGGAAATGGATGCCATTATTCTCAAAATTATCATCTTCATCGTACGCAGGCACACACAGACTGTGAATAGGTCATTTGGCGTTAATAAGGGAGCACCACGAGGAGGCGACCTATTTTTGCTCCCCAAGTCTAAAATATATATATAAAAAAAAAAATTAGTGATCAACACTGATGCTTGTTGTAGATTGACATGAAACATCAATTTTTTTTTTTTCGCATATTTTAAATGGGGAAAAAATGATGTGTTTTATATGACGATGGGACAAGCTACCTAGGGAAATTCTTCCATATTTTTAGTCTAAAATTTTATTTTATTTACACTGTTCTACCAGAATTATTTTATAGTACAGTTTTAAGAATATAATGGATATTGGGAGATGCATTTCCGTTATGCATTGAAGTCGACAGATACTTTTACTCTATGACGTCAACATCCCAACTAAACGATGCCGATCTTATAAGCCCTCTGGGGAAAAAACACGAAACTTGTAAGATTATTAACCAATCAATAAAATTTGAGAGAGTTTCAAAAGTCGCCAAGTTGGCGATTCACTAAATTTGTGTGATGGCAACCGATTTTGTCCTAAAGGTCTTGACCTTTATTCACGCGCTTTCGGAAGTCAAACGTCCTTCATCAGGGGCTTTCCGAAAAGGGAAGATAGCTTGACTTTTAATGCTTAGTCAAAATCAGCAAACAAAATTTGCATATGATTTGCCGATTACATAATGAGAAATATTGGAAATGAAAAACATTTAATTATAAAATTGACATGACACAGCAGAAGTAAACTTAAAAAAATAAGTCATCTAAATTTATTATTTTTATATTTTACCTCTGCTGCGTCAATTTTATAATTTAATGTTTTTCATTGCAATATTTTCCTTGCGTAATCTGACAATTCTTATGCACATTTTGTTCGTGGATTTTGACTGGGTACAAAATTCGATGTATCCTTTTTCCCGATATTACCTCCGATAATGGACGTTTGACGTCAGAAAGCGCTAAGGCTTTCAATGGGATTTTAACGTCTTTTAGTGTGATAAAATAAAGACTTTTATTCTTAAAAATTGTTTTATTCTTAAAGTCTTTCTGAATTATTTGATTTCTTAATTAAATTGTCAACGGCCTATCCAACGGAGATATTTATGCTGTTTATTGTCCTGTTCAGGCGTTCTGAAAGGGAGTCATATTTAAGAAGTTTAAAGCTGTGTTAAATATAGCTTCTACGCTGATTATAAAATATAACAAGAAAGATCAATCATGCATAAAACATTGATTATGAAACACTTTCCAAATGAAAAGTTATAAATGAAATTTAACAGAATATGACATTTTTGAACAATTCAGCTATACAATAACGGCGTTTAACTTTAGTTTGAGTAGAAAAATGGCAAGGGTTAATATACGTATATCTGACAGACTTGGATAAATATTATTTCAGACCCGGCTATAAATAAAAGACTTTGTGTCAGGATCTGATGCGTCTAAAATGCACTCGCTTTGTGCAAACGTAATAGATTTCAGACTGTACACCCTTGTACAAGAACTATTACGAATGACAAGGTATATGACATAACACAATTTCAAAAATATTCCGATACAGTGACGTCGCAAGACGGGGGATATAATCTCTCTCAGGAATCCATTGAAATAATATTTGGTGATGAAATAATATTTAGAGATGTTAAACGAAATACTCTATTACCGAACCCCCCCTCTTCAAATTTATTTCCTGGCAAAGTTACTGTTCCAAACATACCGTTCTTTACAACATATTTCTTTTCTGACTACACCACCACACTCCTTCACCATTAAACCATACGCAGAACAACGAAACTGATCCAAGATCAATGCCATGCTTTATAATTGAATATTTTCTACATTGACAAGAAAGATCAATCATTCATAAAGTATTGATTATGAAACACTTTCCAATTGAAATGCAATTTTATTTAAACATCTCTAAAATGCGATACATTCAGCCTTGGTACTCGTATATTTTAAATTATCACAGTACTACGATAATTTATTATTGTGTATTTGAAAACTTAGAACTTCATCGCAGAAAATGAACTTTATTCAAGTGACGAAATCGAAATAAAAATCGTCTGGTTCTCTGTGTAAAATCAATGAATGTTTCATTCATATCACTTTTACTCCAGACTCCAGAGCTAAAAAATTTTGTGTGAAAAAAATTCAGCAATTCTTATACAACTCACCTTACAATCACTTGCTTACATTCTGCATCCTTTAAAATTAGGCTTTGTTGTAAAAGTAATCAAAGTCTGATGATCATTTAAAGTAAAAAATATTGTAATTGCGTTCGCGCAGAATAATGTGCACAGAAAAATGCAAAAATAAAGCGGTTTTAGGATAGATGCAGCAATCAATCTAAATTTAAAAGAACTTTAAAAATCACGATTTTTAAATTGGGAGAAAGAGATGGATGTCATATTTTATTTTGAAGTGGGTCACGTGATCTCTTCATATAATATGGGTCGAAAGCCCAGGCTATCCGACTCATCCGAAGACTAAGAGCACTTTGATGGGTGGCCGGGAAAACATATAATATGGGTAGAAGACCCAGACCGTCTGACTCGTCCAGGGGACTAAGAGCAGCTATTTGGACGGCCGGATATAATATGGGTTGAAGACCCAGACAGTCCGACTCGTCCTGAGGACTAAGAGCAGCTATTTGGACGGCCGGGGATATAATATGGGTGTAATTATTATTTTAATTTTTATTTAAAAACCACCGAACTTATTTTGCTGACATTTTTTATACATTTTATGGGATCATTTGAATATTTCTTAAAATTTTTGAATAAATTTGTGAATTTTAACTTTGCTTAAAAAATTAGGTCCTATATGGTTCAATGTATTTTATCCCCCCCCCCCTCGGGTTCAATCCAAAACTATTTGGGTGATATTATTAATTTACATTCCCATATCTCCCAGAGACCGTCTCAACAACATAATAAATTTCATTTTGATAAAGTCATATTTACAGCAGTTGTCGTGCGAACGGACAGACAGACAGAATTAACAAAGTTATAAACACTTTTCAACTACGTTATAAAGTGTTAAAAATACATTAAAATTGAAAATTGTCTACATTGAAAACATTTCACTCATTTTTTATAGAGACTCCGTTTTAACGTATATTGACAGTATAAAATTCAACAATTAGTATCAGTATTACGACGGGCTTGCTGCTATGCCGCTTTAGTTAAAAACATAACAATTTACTATATTTAGATATTGAATCTTTTTATTTACTCAATAAATTTCTGAAAACTATTCAGTGCGAGATAATCTCTCCTGTCTGCACTATCTCTATTTCACACACACAAAGAATACTATAATTCAAAAACTATTTTAGCATGACTTAATACGAAAAGTAACATCATATACATAAGAATAAAATTAGAA
Source organism: Amaurobius ferox (assembly GCA_951213105.1). Classification (NCBI taxonomy): domain Eukaryota; kingdom Metazoa; phylum Arthropoda; class Arachnida; order Araneae; family Amaurobiidae; genus Amaurobius; species Amaurobius ferox. Next base: position 103,459,054 of record OX578150.1, on the reverse strand, counting down.
ACGACAATAGTGGGGTCAACAGTGACCCCACCGTGCAGTCTACGAGCTAATTTCTGTCTGAGTATATCACCCATCTTAAGTGTGATGGCCTAACATAACACATGACTTTTAGCCCACTTATATGTCTGTCAGTTAAAATATAATCGTTTTAGGTTATTAAAACTTTAATTTTGGGATTTATAGAAACGCTGTTAGCAGTCATTCTTCGCAATTTCAATCCTAAATTCTTAATCTCTTTCAGAGAGAAAAGCAAATATTTGAATGATGATTTTTCAATTACGAATGTGTTCAACTTAATTTAATCTTCATGGTATGTTGGCTTGTAACTCCAAATTTTGACACACTAATTTTGACTTGCATTTCGATTTAAAATGTTTTCTAATATCGTACACATTCCAAATATGTAACAGAAAAAGTGTTAGTTTCGAGTTATTACTATTGTTAGGTTAGATCAACATCACCCTATCATTGAGCAAGCGTGCAAAATTGCCACTAAAATTAGTGAGCCAAATTCGACTTGCTTCGAATAAGAATTCTCAAAGTTAGTACAGTACGACCGACAGAAATAATACAGTTTAGTAAGGAAGTTGACTCTAAAATAAAGCTAGTTTTGTCTACAAGGCAACTAAATTATCACAATTCAAAATAGAAACTGCATTTTGAGTACAAATGAAACATAAAAAAATCTGATGTGGACAGACAGCACATGACTTTCCCTGCAGACTTAAATTCATATTTTCCTTATTTCTTTAATAATTCAGTAGATTGGGTTTAATTGCACTAGATAACACTAAATTTGCATTTTTAATTCAATTTTTGTTTTTATCTGGTAATTGGACATTTTTTTCGATAGTGGCGTAACAAAAATGCAAGAAATCTCAAATATCTTGGGAACGGTTAGTCCTAAAGTATAATGGAGTGTGTTCTATTCTTTTCCTCGCCAAAAATTGTGTATACAACAAGAATTTAATTGATACATATCAGCATACGTAGGTTTTTTTAGATTTTGGCGATTTTTGTGGGCCATTTCGTAAAAAATGGCAGGTTATGTTCCGAATCGTGCCAAAATCGAATCAGCACCAGAGTGCCCCACAAGTAACTTATCTACCAAATATTGTGAAATTTGGTCAATTAGTATTTCAGCTAGGGTGGATACATGAAATTTTCACTGGCCATTTCGCAAAAAAAGGAGGGTTCGGTTTTTACGAATCGTATCAAAATCTAATCAGCACCAGGATTACATCCAAGTGACTTACCTACCAAATTTTATGAAATTCGATGAATGTCCATTAGTTTTTGAGTTAGAGTGGATACATACATTCCCAAGACACACAGACAGACACACAAACGTCACGCTAAAAATCTATTTTTCACACACAGACAGACAGACAGACACACAGATAAACACACACACAGACAGACAGACACGCACACAGACATCACGCTAAAAATAGTATTTTCGTATTCTAGAGGTCTCGAAACGTGTAGATCCGTCGAAAACACGAATTGCGATTTTCGACATGATTCCAATACTTTCCCTATACATTACCATGTATTGCAGGGAAAGTAAAAATGTTATAACTTAAAATGGGGAATTTCATCTAGTGAACAATCATAACACCAAAGGCATTACAAGTTAGGTCTACTTAGGTCCCAATCATTGAGCAAGAGTGCAAAATTGCCACTAAAATTAGTAAGCTATAGATTGCACTTCTTTCGCTTAAGAATTCTCAAGTAAATTAGTACTATCGATAGAAATCGCAGCATATAGTAAAGAACGCTGACTAAAATAAAGATGCTTTTGTACAAAGCAACTAAATTATCCCAATGTAAAATAAAGATGGCATTTAGTGTACAAACGATACATAAAAAATGGTACAACTTAAAATGGGACTTTTATTTTGTGTAGAACCATAACATCAAAACAGTTACAACTCAAAAGAAAAATGTTAATTTCTATTTTTGTAAAAAGTTTGCAACCTTAAATCTCATCGAAAAACTTAACATAAACAAATTATAATCACTTATTAAAATGGTTATCATTTGTTAAGCAATCTCCTCATTTCAGTTTCTGTCACTTTTAAAGTAAAAGTGCGATATAAGATAAAATTTTCAGTATCAGCGAATCCAACAATGTCGATAACAATTGACTTACTAATTCTCAATAGAGTAGACATGTGATCCATTTTTAAAATCAGCCAACAGTACAGTAGATAGGCTTATTTTGACGCTTATGCTGTTCATGTAAAGTAAGTGGCTAAATTAGAAGATCTGGAACTAATCTGTTTAATATTTATTTATTAGCTTAAAATTGAATAAAATGAGAAAATCAAATGGGATTATATGGAATGTGCATATATAGTTAGGGTATTGGAATTGCAGCAAGGCAATATATCGAAGATTTAAGCTATGGGTTCGGGGTCTACGTGAAGGGCCGTAGGCAGAGACGAAATTGAAGAAGGCTGGAGAGAAATTCAAAGAGGGTTTCAACAGTCTTAAAGGAGGAGCTCACCAAAAACACAATTTATCATTAGCATTTATAAACCTTAATAGCTACTGTTATATATTTCAATTCATATAAATTATTAACAAATAATTGCACATTTATATTTGCAAGCTAAGAGCTGATATCAATATTAATATATAAAAATTACAACTGATTTTATTGTAAGCATTAAATAGTAATAAAGCTGTTCATAATTTGTAGAAACATTCTGAAAGTTAATGCTTAATATTAACTCTTACCTGCTTATCAGTTGATTTTCACTCTATAATGTATAATAGTGAACCTTACAATAATACAAAGTATCCTACATACTATTGTCATAATTTTAAAATATTTTTAAATTAAATATGTAAATAAATTGATCTTTAGTATAATCACAAATTCAGCTCAATTAAAAAATCTTTTACACGCAAGTAATGTATAAAAAACATCCAAAGAAAAAGTTTATGCAACATTTCAATGACATTTTATATGAAATTTCATATCACTACTAAATATTAAATATTTTTATCAGGAGGGCTGAGTATAGGAGGGATCTCGGGAGGGAGGGGGGGGGGGCTTAGTCCGCTCTGGTTCCTGCCTTCCAACGGCCCTGTCCACGAGGAAACATTCCACGGCACATAGCGAATGAAGGATAGTTGCTTTGCTGCAAGACAGATTGAAAATTAAGAAATGGAAGGATTTTTGAATGGGCGGCGGTCAAATGTAGACATGAATCCGCATTTATATGTCGCAAGTCTGCCTTTCACAAAGGAATTTTTTTGTAATCTACACCAAATTTATGTTGCATTCTAGAAAACTCTTGAAAAAACAACAGAAAGTCCACGAACGCCTCCCTCGCCGGTATTCAAACTGTCAGCATTGGGTTCCACTCAAAATGATTCACAGATCAGCATTTTAACTAACATGGGACAGTCGCTCTTAAAGACAACTGTGTGTAAGGACTATTCACATGTATAGGTTTACGAATTACTTGCATGTTGCCGTTCTTGCATCAGTAATCAGTTGTGTATCACTCAGTGTTTCTTTCAGGCATGCATCACGGAGGAGCGAAGATATTTGTTACCCAGCTAAATGTTAATAAATTCAGGATATAATGAACAAAAAAAAGGATTTTCTTCTTTTGATGCTACATATTTGGAATTGAACAGATGCAAATCAAGCAAAAGTAGCTGTTATCGGTGTGCGCATGGGGGTTTAGAAACTCCCAAGAAGCTTATAGTCAAAAGGGCCAAATTGAAAATTGAAATTTTACACTGCAATTCTATTGTGGATGTTCTATTGGTGAATACAAAATAATTGTTATGGAACATGTATATGTTAAACTTTATATTTTAACCTAATTTCTATTTATGTGACGGCATTTTGATAATTTTTATTTCGCGGCTGATTACTTTCAGAATGAGATTTTGTGACTGCATGTAGTCCAAGTTGTAATAATTATATGCATAAATGTATATAGTAATTATTTCTATTTATAAATACAGTAGTGATAAATTGCATATATATATAATTATATATGGCAAATAGAAAACTTATCCCCATACAAGTTTCGAAAAAGTAACACGAGCAAGACAGTTAATATCGAACATTCAGCTTAAAGATAAGACTTTTTGGTCGCGGGCTTTTATCATCATTATAACATGCGGTATAAATTTGATACCAATATTTTGTCGTTATGTACTTTTGGTGAAGTACTGAATATATTCAACAAAAACTGGAAACCAGTACATACCAAATGTACTTTTGATTGTGTACTGAAGATATACAAAAGAAACTAAAAATGCTCACATCAAGAAGTACTGACAAATAAGAGTTACTGATAACACGAGTTACTTACGGAAAGGGACAAATAGCTACTAGAAAGGTCTCGAGGGGTGAATGGGGCCATGGGGGTCATATTGTGACCCAAACTTTTTGTGATCATCCAATTATATATTAAACCAATTATTACAACTATGAAACTGTGAGAAATAAAATGATGATATAAATCAGAAAAATTGAACTCCCCAACCGTTAAGGCAGCGACTGGGGAAGAGGTTTACGGAAATCTTGTTTTGGGAGTATATGAAAAAAAAAAACCTCGTCAATGTGTACGAATGTGAAAAAATGAGCAACTGAAAACATTTTTACAAATATACACTCTGCAAAAATTGTAATATCAAACACCACATTGACAATTATATTAAAATAAATAATAAGGTGAATAAGAGGAATTGTACAAACCTGGACTCTTGAATCCTAGGCGTCAAACAGTTTCCCTTCCAGTTGTCGGAAATGACAGAATTTGGCGAAACTGGCGCCCTCTAGTTTGCAATGAAAATTCCAGTGAAAATGCCTGGAAATCAGCTGCGCCATCTACAATAAGGAAAACAAATTATGTATTTCTTAATTTATTGTTACAAAATTAAAAATCTGATGTGGGCAGCACATGACTTTCCTTATATAATGCAATGAATTTACTACTTTTACATAAAAAATAGTTTATTCTTATAGATACTTATACTCATCCCAAGATATTGAATTTTCGTCAATGAGTCGTCATTTTCATTGATTTAGCGTCACTTGCATCCATTTGGCGAGATTTTCCTTAATTTGGCAACACATTTAAAAAAGTCACCAAATTGGCGACATTCCGCCAAATTCGCCGCCAAATGTACCAAGCGTCACGGACAGAAAAATAATTTATTCTTATAGCAGATAAATGATTTTTGACGTTCAAATACAAAAGTATTACTCAACGTATCTTTTCTCACGAATGGAACAAGCTAGATCCACGAGAATGATGTCACCCAATTTATCGCATGATATTACATATGAAAAGTGAACATGTTTCTCAACAATTAATATATTTTTTTAATTTAAGGGATATTTTGATAAATGTATTTGAGAAATATGCAATATCACGAGAACGGTTCGTCATAGTATTCTAAAGTTTATGTTAATCGTTTTCTAAGGAAAAATTGCATAAAAAATGTCTATCTGTGTAACTTTATTAAAGGTCTTAATTTTTTGTTGATTTTTTCAAAATTTCACTCGAAAATTTAGGGGGGGGGGGGGTTCTGAACATTGTATTGCGCTTAAAAACAATAGACTTCCAGTATTCATAGATTGTGATTTTTGGACTGTGACACACACATACTTTCACACACTCACATACACACACAGAGGTACACACACACACACACACACACACACACACACACACACACACAGACATCACCTCAAAAACGTTTGATTCGTGTTCAGGGATGCTTGAAACGTGCTCTCCCGTCGAAAACTCGAATTCGAATTTTCGACCCGTCACAATACTTTCCTTATACATTATATGTATATAAGGAAAGTAATAATAAAGTTCTTGAAACAATGGTATTTAATTAAGTATTTCAGAAATAGATACTAGGGAAAGAATAAATAAAAAATATAAAAAATTAAAAAAATATTAAAGAAATAAAAATTTCAGTACTCAATGAAGGTTTTATGAAATATTGCTTTTACAGACTATATCAAAATGAAGAACCTCAAGGAATTACATATATAATTGATTATAATCCTTTACCAATTCACTAAACAAATCTGAAGAGAATTTCAAATAAATATATTTGATCAATCTAATACTTCAATAGGTTAAATACATTTTGGGAATATATTTTTCCAATATAAATTTATTCAAATTTCCCTGTTTTCACATAGCTATATAGATGGTGTTAGGATAATTCAAGATTTGTTTTAATTTTCTTAGTTCCAAAAAGGAACTAATTTCAGAAAATGGACATTTTATAATGCATAATGAGTGATATTTCAAAATTAAATTTATTTTAAAGTCACTTATTTATTCTTAAATTCATGGCATTCATTTCAAGTATCATACAAAAGACAAATATTATTCAGGTATTACCAAGTTAAAATAGTTAGTTGTGGAAATGAATTAAAACAAATAATATGATAGTAGCAAAACATAATAATGACAATAATTTGAAAGAAAACAAACAGAATGACATGAAAATGAGAGCATTATGGTTTTAGGTATCGGATTTGATGTCAGGGGCATCCTGAGTGACAAGCAGCCCAAGCGATCGGTTGGGGCTTTGTGTCTTCAGAAGGCCTTAAAATTTCGTACATTATTTGTATTGGATATTTCTTGCATTTTTAAAAGACAGTGCATTACAGCTGATCCAACGTTTTCTTGAATATTTTTTATAATTCTGCATTTTATCATTAGTCATTTGTGAATCAAGTTACAACGTTTATCTTTACAACGTTTTGGCTATGAACGTTTAAAGGATTATAGATCAGCTTATTGGCATCATGATAATACTAAAATTCTCACTCCTTGTTTGATTTGGAGGACTTTATTGTAAGTTCTTTAGCATTTGATATTTGATTTGATCTCTTCCAGTTTCGGTATCTTGTGATTTCATTTCAGGAGATCTTAATGGACCTCAGCCTAAAAAGTATTTGCATAATCAGTATTCATACTTTCTGCTTGAGCTATAACTATGGATTTTCAGGCATCACATACAAAAAATATGGTTATATAACCAGGGTCGAAATATCCATTGGCACGAAGTTGTTTTGGGCCTGGGAATATTTTTAAACCAAAACAAACGCGCCAAAAATATTGTTAACTGGGGGGATCTAACATTCAATCCCAGAACATAAAATGAGAAAACTGACGTAATGAATTTATTCTTGAAATTGTGAAAGTAACATAATTAAAATGCCTGATAATCGATTTTTCGCATTACCAATTTTCATATTGGTGATGTTGGTTTTACTGTATTTATTGCTCATATGGGGTCTTTTATAAAAGGTCGATGATCGGACGCTTGAAACGTCACAAAATGGAACACGTTGGGGAATTCAATTGCCTATTGCTAACTCAAATGTGAGACCGGTACGACCGGGCCTGACTTCTGAACACACCCAAAATTTACTTGAAGCCTCATAAAACCTCTGGACGCTACTGTTTGCAGCAAGGTGGAAATTTGAACTATGTTTCAGGTAACACAGATAGAAAAAAAAATCTCATGCATTGTATAATGATCGATATGGATTAGAGACAGAAGAAATAAATATCTGTTATGGAAGATTATGTTTGGAAGCTGAGTTACACGATAGAAAAACGATTAAAAACTACAGACGCACAGGCTGTAACTACCGTCTGCGTTGGGATTATACCTCTAACTTCGCTATAGACAGGGCCAGGGCCCCACTCGATAACGCGACGCGACGCGCTTTCTGTAAAGGCCTGCCGAATGTTCCGGTACAATGCTTACAGAACTGTAATTCCGGTTAACAATAGGATCTCTGGAATCATTTCTACCTTGTGTGTATGTACTTTTAGCCGGCAGGTTATAGCACCTTGTTACCCCTCAAAATTACGTTCTGCGGCTGTTCTTACTGGCAACTTGCATGCTATTTTGCAATAAGATTTTATATCACACATCTTTTGATATTTTTTGGGTGTCCTTTAACCAATAAATATTGCTTTGTAAAAATATGCATTGCTGTGTACCATTTGACAAATCAAAACATGGAAAAACAGTTAATGTTTCCTTCAACCAATTTCCTTCAGATCCAGAACTTTGTGCTAAATGGCTGAAATTAAGCCCAGAACGAAGCTGAACTTTCGACCCCCCCCACCCCACCCCACCCACCCATGAGTGGAATTATTTTTTCCCGAGGAGTTTTTACAGGCTCCCAGTCGGTGATCTAGAAGGCATAATATTTGCACATTTATAATATCAGCCATGGGATAGAGCCTAACGTAGTTGGATTTTCAATTTCTTCCACGGGCAAAGCCACCGAATGAAGGGGGTGGGGAGTAAAAGTATGCATCGTCTAGGGGCCAGATCCAGATAAACATTTCATAAAATTCTGATCTTCTGGAAAACTCCTCCTCCCCCCCTCCCTAAGTTGGAAGGCAGAACATTTGTATACTTATAGTATCAACCATGGAATAAAAGCTAACGGAGTTGGATTTTCCATTTCTTCCTCGTACGAAGCCACCGAATGTGGGGTGGGAGCAGAAGTATGCATCGCCTAAGGTCCACAGCATAAACATTTTACAAGAAAAGCTAATTAACTTATACAATAAGGGGTAGTAAGAGGCCCCTACATTTGTTATATAGGGGTCTGAAAATTCTGTCAACAGCACTGACCATGGTTAGGAGAAAATGGGTTTGGAAAATTATTTCCAGATTCCCCCTCACCGTTTACATAGAAGACACAGTTATAGTACCTTTGCGCATTAAGTATTATTATAAATATTGTAAAGTACTATAAATATTGTAAAGTATGTGTTGAACAGGTGATTTTTAGGGAATTGTTTCGAGAGTTAGGCTTAGCGTAAAAATTTAGCCGTCCTTTCGGAACAGTTCGGAAACGAAGTGCTCCGTCCTTTGAGAACAGTTCGGAAGCTAAGTGCTTAGTCCTTTGGGCTACAGCAGTTCCGGAAAGCTGCTGTCCACGAAAGGTTAGGATTGTCTTATTAGGATTGTCTCTTACAACGTCAGACGTTATCCTTTCATCTTTCCCCGGGACTCCATAATTATGCCATTTAGACATCTTTATATTTACAAAGCTCTTAATAGGTTTTATATCAGAAATAAGAATGCGGGTTGTAGTCAGAGTAACTTCAGCCTAAGGCGGGGTATTATCAGACTTCTTCGAGCCAATTGCACTAAATTTCAGAAATTTTATCTCTTTTTAGCTCTTAGATTTTGCAATCTTCTGCCTCAATTTTTTAAAAGCATTGTTATCTATCGTTCCTTTTGCAGGGCTATCAAAAACTGGTTATTTACTTATAATTCAGTTGTAATTGAGAATTTTTTCCGTATTGATAGCTAATTTTCTGCCCTCTTTTGCTGTCATCTTCATCATTTTTATTGTCTGTTTATCTTTTTAGATGTTATGTTGTAATGATTTATTGTAATTGTTTTATCTGTAACTGTTTTTATATCGTTTGATGCTACGATAATTGCCGAGTTTTCCCATCTCCTTCTATAAGGTTCTCTTTATTCGTATAACTTGTAGTCTCCTTACTTTTGAACATTAAAGAATATAAAAGACTTATAATTAGAGAGATTTGAATATCTCCAAAAATTAATTTTATTTCTTCGATAATCCCTGTTATTTTGTAGAAATGTCTAATTGAATATCCTTGATGCAAAACATAGTGAGTTTCACTGCTTGTTGGACGGATACATTTTATTAGGGAGTTTTTAGGGGTTCTAAAACATTTGGATTTCATCATTAGTGGATAGTAATTATGCCTTGTCTGGAAATGTGATAGTAGTAAATGTTATTGATCGTAAAAGATGAGTAACAAATTTGTACCCGGAGACATTAGTAGTTTCGAAGAAAAAAATCAAAACCGAGTAATGGGAGAGAATCATATAGGTTTGTGCCTCACTTTATATGCCAAGCTTAAAATTTAGTTATTCTACTAGATCGAACTACCCTCGCATTGCTTGGGTGCGAAATAAGCGTCAGGTATTTAAATAATGCAGATACAAATAACACCACTCAATTTTCAAATTGTTTGTTTCGAACGAAAATCCTTTCTTTTTTCTGTAATCAAGCGTTATACAACGCGACTCGGGCTTAAAGTTATCCTTCAATACCTGCCTCCCTAAACAAATTTATTTGATGCGCCTTAAATAGACGAGTCACAAATAAATGAAAGTACGTTGTAGAAAAAGAAAAATATCTTTTAACCCAGAAGAAAAATTAAATAATAATAAGGGGGGAAAAATCTTATTTCAGCGGGTTTTGGTCCAATTAGCGTCAAATTTTCAGAAAAACTTATAATTTTGAAATAATTAAATATTGCAAATCATGAAAATGTATTTCATAAATTCACGAACTTAGAAAGGCAAATAGCTCCCTAAGTTGTAACAAGCACTCAAAGTTGTCTTCGGAGATATCGTTCCCTGATCACCTGCACCATTTTATCTGTTATCATCTGGATGGTGTGAAAATGATTTTGTAGTGCAATATTCGGTTTTAAATGTTTGTGACATTTAAACAAATTCGAATAAAAACACAAAAACTTGACGAACTCTGTTGTATCGGGAGTTAAGCGAACTCTGTACCAAGTTTCGTGGCTGTCGGAAATTTAGATTTTCCGCTACAGAAAGAAAACACCGACAGACATCTTTTTTATTACGTAAGATATATATCACTATGGATCTGAAACAATTTTCCGGCAACTGTCTGAATAGTGGTGTGGCAAGAAGGCATTTCAGATTTCAGATTTATGTTTCCACTTAAGTGAAATAAATTACCATGGATGACGATCTTTGGTAATAGAATAAATTTTTTTCCAAAGTTATTTAGATTTTTGAACAAATAAGCTGAGAAAAAAAATGAAACGTTCATTTTTTCCACGAAACTGTAATTTTAGCTTCTGCAATAAATCAAGATTTTTTTTAATTCAAAAATCAATCAACGCGCTTGAGAAACGTTTTCCTCTTCACCGACAAAAATGAAAAGCTGCAATCGTTTACAAACTTATTCCTGTTGAAAATCAAGGCATTTATGAACGAGAGGAAAATAATAAATCATACATCACCCTTTTTGCTCATCTGTCTTTTTTTCGCTCCACATTTGTGTTTTCTGCGAAATTTTTTAGTATATGAAAACGAATGCGAAAAGGAATAACGAAGTTGTTTATTAAAAGCAAAATCACCAGGAAGTAATTCAAACAGAGATAAGTATTTGCGGAGACAGCATATAAAAAAATCTGATGTGGGCAACACATGACATTACTACATAATGCAATTACTCTAATTCTCTCATTTCGAAACCGGTGTCTATTCCGAATTTCGTGGCAGTCCGAAATTAATATTTTTCGCTACAAAAAGAACACCCAGACGTGCATCTTCTTTTATTATGTAAGATATATATCACTATGGATCTGAAACAATTTTTCGGCGTCTGGCAATAGTGGTGTGGAAAGAAGGCATTTCAGATTGGAGATTTGATGAAGTTACCATGGATGATGTGCTTTTGAAATTGAATAAAAAAAATTCCAAAGTTCTTTCGATTTTTCAACAAATAAGAGGAAAAAGAAATGAAACGTTCATTTTTTTCCACGAATTCCTAATTTTAGCTTCTCCAATAAATCGAGATTTTTTCTTATTCAAAAATCAATCAACGCGCTTGAGAAACGTTTTCCCCGCCACCGAGAAAAAAAAAGCTGCAATCGTTAGCAAACTTATTTCTGTTGAAAATCAAGCCATTTATGAACTAGTGGAAAATAATAAGTCATACACCACCCGTTTTGCTCATCTCTAAAGGTAAAAAAAGGCATGTTGTTCTTTTCGGAATCGTACTAAAATCTAATCAGCGCCAGAGTATTCCACAAGTAACTTATTTACCTAATTTTGTGAAATTTGATCAATATTATTATTTTAGCTAGGGTGGATACATGAAATTTTTGCTCGTCATTTCCTAAAAAAAGCAGGTTGTTCTTCTTCAAATCGTACCAAAATCTAATCAACACTAGAGTATACCACAAGTAACTTATCTACCAAATTTTGTGAAATTTGGTCAATTAGTATTTTAGCTAGGGTGGATACATCAAATTTTTGCGGGCCATTTCGTAAAAAAACGCAGGTTGTTCTTTTCCGAATCATACCAAAATTTAATCAGCACCAGAGTATCCCACAAGTAACTTATCTACCAAATATTGTGAAATTTAGTCAATTAGTATTTTAGCTGGGATGGATACATCAACTTTTTGCGGACCATTTCGTAAAAAAAAGGCGTGTTCTTCTCTTCCGAATCGTACCAAATTCTAATCAGCATCAGAGTATCTAACCAGTAACTTATCTATCAAATTTTGTGAAATTTGGTAAATTACTATTTTAGCTAGTGCGGATAAATGAAATTTTTAAGAGCCATTTTGCAAAAAAAGGCGAGTTCTGTCTTTACGAATCCTACCGAAAACTAATCAGCACCAGGGTCTCACTCAAGTGACTTATCTACCAAATTTTATGAAATTCGGTCGATTAGTTTTTTAGTTAGAGTGGATACATACATTCCACAGACAGACAGATACACAAACAGACACACACAGGCAGACAGACAGACACGCAGACAAACATACAGACGTCACGCTAAAAATAGTTCTTTCGTATTCTAGAGGTCCCAAAACGTGTAAATCCGTCGAAAACTCGAGTTGTGATTTTCGGCATGATTGCAATACTTTCCCTGTGCATTACCATGTATTGCAGGGAAAGTAAGAAAAATAATCTAAGAAAAATAAACATAAAAAATAAATTCTCTATAGGCAAAAGTTCTCTAAAAAAAATTAAATTTTCCCAGACTCCGGGAAAATTCAAATTAAAGTTTGCAAAACAATTCATAGAACCGGCACATTGCAAATTTAAAGTGCTTGGGACATCTGCTTGGACGATCAAAACTCAGATCCGTTATATTGAGACCGGATAAGAAGAAATAATCTATTCTGTTAATTGGAAAAAAAAAAAAAAACTTTCTCACGTATATGTCGAAATTCACAGAAATTCGAATCCGACACAGGGAACAATATATCAGCTCACTACTCTAAGCATGCATTTGAAATTTCTTCTTCAAAATTTTTCATTAAAAAGTTCAAATAGGGAAAATTCAATAAAACAGAAACAAACTAATTTTCCAAGAAATGTCTGAGAGCGTGTTGTGGAAATACCTGGAATTAATGACAGAATTTATTCTCATGTAAGAGTTGAGATCCCTTATTCTGGGAATCCGACGAAAGTTAAAATGTATTTCTAAATTATTTTGCTAAGAGAGGAAGGTGTCGGGAGGGAAAGGAGGGCATTTTAGTCAAGAAATCTTGGCCCAAGTGCCTTAAAGACATCCTTATTAGATTGTTATATATATATTATATCGATTATAATATATATTATATCGATTATTATATATATCACATCAATTATGAAATATATTATATCGATTTCGATATATACTATATTGATTATTATGTATATTATATCGATATTATATAGATTATAAAAATTAAAGATTTTTTGTATAATAAAAGTCCCATATAGGCAGCACATAACTTTTCCTACATATTTAAACCGATTTTCTCTTTCTTTCTTTCATGATTCAGAAAATCGAGTTTAGCATAGAATAACATGGATTATTATACTGAATTTGAAGTCTTACTTCAATTTTCATTTTCATTTGGTGGTCGAACGTCCTTTCAAAGGCGGCGTTGCAAAAATGGGGGGAATATTAAAATATCTCTTGTGCGATTAGTCCTAGAATAATTGGGTGGGTCTTTTTTTTGTCATAAAAAATTACTCATATTGTTATGTTACGCAAATACTCGTATATTGTTGATGCATTTTAGCATATACAGTTTTATATTTTATTAGTTCTGGCTATTTCACGTAAAAGGGCAGGTCCTTTTTATCCGAATCGTATAAAAATCTAATCAGCACCAGGGTAACTCACAAGTGACCCTACGAATTAATCCCAAGTTTGCCTACGAATTTTTTTAACATTTGAGCTAGTAGTTTTTGAGTTAAGAGTGAATACGCACTTTGCACATACACACACACAAACAGACACACACACACACACAGACACAAAGACACACACACACAGAGACGGACAGACATACACACACACAGACAGACAGACACAGACGGACATAGACACAGAGACGGACAGACATACACACACACAGATAGACAGACACAGACGGACATACACACAGATAGACACACACACACAGACAAACAGACACACACAGACAGACATACACAGACAGATACACATACACAGAGAAATACGCACACAGACATATACACACAGATAAACGCACACACAAAGACACACAGACACACACAACACACACACACACAGACATCACCTCAAAAAAGAGATACACACACAGACAGACATACACACACATACAGACGCACATACAAATGTAACAGAAATATAGTTTTCGTGTTCTAGAGTGTTCGAAACATGTAAATCCGTCGAAAAACCGAGTTGCAATTTTCGACACGATTCCAATATTTCCCCTGTACATTACCATGTATGGTAGGGAAGTAAAATATCTGATGTGATCAGCACATGACCGTACCTACCGACTCAAATTCATAACCCATCCAATTGAGTTTAATTGCTCAAACTGACGTGGATACTTATTTGATATTATATCCAGTTTGGAGTTGCGATTCGTCTTCTTTTCACCAGGCTACAGGCAAAACGTCGCCATCTCCTTAAAATGACAAAAACTTAAACATCTAGGACGCGGTTCGTTTCTACAATAATGGAGTTCATTGTACTCATTTCGTAGTTAGAAATTACATATAAAACAAACCTGTAGTGAATAATTTTAAGTATGCTTTGTATTTTAGACTTTGACGATTTTATCTGTCATTTCGCGGGGAAAAATTCAGATGTAGGCAACAGCATGACTTTCACTTCAGATGTAAATACATTTTATTCATTTTGTTATTTTTACTTTCCTTATATACATAATGTATAAGGAAAGTATTGTGACGGGGTCGAAAACTCGATTTCGAGTTTTCGACGGGAGAGCACGTTTCAAGCATCCCTGATCACGAATTAAACATTTTTGAGATGATGTCTGTGTGTGTGTGTGTGTGTGTGTGTGTGTGTGTGTGTGTGTGTGTGTGTGAAAGTATGTGTGTATGTGTGTGTGTGTGTGTGTGTGTGTGTGTGTGTGTGTGTGTGAAAGTATGTGTGTATGTGTGTGTGTGTGTGTGTGTCAGTGAGGCTGTGGAGACGATATCTCATGAACGAAGGGAGTGACTCTAATGATATTTAGTACAAAAATTACAATCCGTAAATACTGGAAGCCTATTGTATTTTAAACCCAATCGAATGTTCAGTACCCCCATAAATTTTCGAGTGAAATTTTGAAAAAAACCATCAAAAAATCAAAATCTTTAATATAGTTACGCAAACAGACATTTCCTATGTACTTTTTCCTTAGAAAACGATTGACATAAACTTTAGAACGCTAGCATGAGCCGTTCTCCAGATATTGCACATTTTTCAAATAAATGTATCAAAACATACCATAAATTAAAAAAATATATTAACTGTTGAGAAACATGTTCACTTTTCATGTGTAATATCATGCGATAAATTTGGTGACATCATTTTCGTGGATCTAGCTCGTTCCATTCACGAGAAAAGACAGTTTGAGTAATACTTTTGTATTTGAACGCCAATAGTCATTTATCTGCTATAAGAATAGCTTATTTCTCCTTACATAACGTTTGGCAAGATTTTGGCGACGAATTTGGCGGAATGTCGCAAACTTGGCGACTTTTTAAATGTTACCAAATTAACGAAAATCTCGCCAAGTAGTTAAAAATGACGCTAAATCAATGAAAATGACGACTAATTGACAAAAATTCAATATCTTGAAAATAATATAAGTATCTACTATAAGAATCAGCTATTTTTTTGCTGTAAAAGTAGTAAATTCATTGCATTATATAAGAAAAATCATGTGCTGCCCACATTAGATTTTTTATTTCTTGATGGATTAGATTGAGTTAAATTGCAGAAAGTAGCATAGTTGTTTTTGTGATATTATATCCAATTTGCCTGTTTAATGCATCTTCGTTTCATTTGGCAACTTAACTCGCTTTAAATTCTTTAGCGCCTCAAAATTCCTAAAACCTAAAAAACCAGAATGGTGTTTCCTAAAGTCATGGGGTCGGTCTTATTTGCTTTGTTGTCACAATTTACATTCAGAACATGTACTTTATTAATACATTTAATCAATTTTAGTCATATAATTTAGATTTTCATGATCTTTGTGGGCCATTTCGCAAAAAAGGGTTGGTTAAATTTTTTCGAATGATGTCAAAATCTAATCAAGATCAGGAAAAAGCGTCAATGGACTTAACTACTAAGTTTAAAATGATATTTAAATGTTTTTTTAACTGCAGTGATAAACTTCTTCAGTTCCTCAAAATTAAAAAATCTGATGTGGGCAGCAAATATCTTTCCTTATATAATGCAATGAATTTACTACCTTTATAGTAAAAAATCTGATGTGGGCAACACATGACTTTCCTTATATAATGTATTGAATTTACTACTTTTACAGTAAAAAAATAGGTTTTCCTTATAGTGGATACTAATATTCTTTCCAAGATATTGAATTTTCGACTATTAGTCGTCATTTTCATTGATATAGCGTCATTTTTATCCATTTGGCGAGATTTTCGTTAATTTGGCAACATTTCAAAAATTTGCCAAGTTGGCGACATTCCGCCAAATTCGTCGCCAAAATCTCGCCAAGCGTTATGGACGAAGAAATAAGTTATTCTTACAGATAAATGACTATTGGCGTTCAAATTCAAAAGTATTACTTAAAGTATCTTTTTTCATGAATGGAACGAGCTGGATCCACGAGAATGATGTCACCCAAATTATCGCGTGGTATTATATATGAAAAGTGAACATGTTTCTCAATAGGATATATATATTTTTTTAATTTTATATGACTTTTCGATAATTTTTTTGAAAAATATGCAATATCTCGAGAGCGGTTCATGTTAGCGTTCTAAAATTTATGTCAATGAAAAGATTGAAAAATTACATAAGAAATGTCTATTTGCGTAACTTTATTAGCGGTTTTGATTTTTTGACGATTTTTTCAAAATTTCATTCGAAAATTTAGGGGGGTTCTGAACATTCGATTGCGTATAAAAACAATAGGCTTCCAGTGTTTACGGATTGTGATTTTTGTACCAAATTTTGTTCGAATCAGTCCATTCGTTCGTCAGTTATCGTCTCCACAGACTCACTGACACACACACACACGTGAAATTTTGAAAAAATTGTCAAAAAATCAAAACCGCTAATAAAGTAACGCTAACATGAACCGTTTTCGAGATCTTACGCATTTTTGAAAAAAATTATCAAAAAGTCATTAAAATAAAAAAAAAATATTTCCTATTGAGAAACATGTTCACTTTTATTATGTAATACCATGCGATAAATTGGGTGATATCATTCTCGTGGATCTAGCTTGTTCCATTCATGAAAAAAAATACTTTGAATAATACTTTTGTATTTGATCGCCAATAGCCATTTATCTGCTGTAAGAATAACTTATTTCTTCGTCCATAACGCTTGGCAAGATTTTGGCGACAATTTTGGCGGAATGTCGCCAACTTGGCGACTTTTTGAAATATTGCTAAATTAACGAAAATCTCGCCAAATGAATAAAAATAACGCTAAATCAATGAAAATGACGACTAATTGTCGAAATTTCTATATCTTGGAAAAAATATAGGATCTACTATAAGAAAAACCTATTTTTTTACTGTAAAAGTAGTAAATTACATTATATAAGGAAAGTCATGTGTTGCCCACATCAGATTTTTTTTTATTATTTTCATATTCTTCTTACATCTGCCGTCTTATTCATTTGTATTTTGATTCAGCTCATGTAGTTTTCCGAGAACTGTTGTTTTTCCTTCATTTTTAGTTTTTCATATTCATAGTCTTTTATACATTGTTTTTTATAATAATTTAAACGGATGCTTTGAAATTTTTCATGAAGTTAACTCCCCAGTCTTTTACCCACAAGTACTTTTGTAGTATTTTCTCACGTGTTTTTGAAGTTAATTAATGATGATGCTGTTAATGTTGTTTACAAAAACCAGCCGTTTTCTTCTTTAGTATATCATAAACATGAAGCCTATAAGTTCGTGGTGTTATCTACGAAGGAAATTTTGGAATTCGTGTACAGTTAATTAATGATGATGCTGGTAATGTTGCTTACAAAACCAGTCGTTTCCTTCTTTATTATATCGCAAACATGAAGACTATAAGTTCGTGGTGTTATCTAAGAAGAAAATTTTGGAATTCTTTTACAGTTATTTTTTATTTTCTTCATAGTTTTTCTTTCGTTTTAATATTTTTGGTTTGGCAATGATTCTTTCTTCCCGCGTCACATAATGCAACTATTTATTGGCAGACCCCCTTCTTACATATGTTGGTGTAGTTGCCCTACCTTTTCTTCTGAAGAAGGTTTCTGCTTTTTACCTATGGTGGCATGGATTCTTTATTTTATTCACGAGGAATGCAGCCAGTCGAAAATGAATCCATAATATATCCACACAAACCGCACTGTGTACTTTCTAGTAAATGCTTATCTTAGTAGAAAAGTTTCTAAGCCTGAACACTTCACTTTTGATTAAACATTTATCGCCATTAGAATAAACGAATTTCATGATTATGAAAAAAGTAACTGGCGTGTAGCTCAACTTCACTTTCACGTACCAGAAATCACCAGAATCCATTTTAATAACTTCACCCCACCCCCTCTCAAATTTTACAAGAAAATTTTTGAAAAATCGGTATCGTCGGTTCAAAGATTACAATCATGACGTGTTACTCTTAACTTTAAAGGGTTTGAAAAAATATTTCGATTGATACCATAGAATGTACCCCTCCTGGGGGGGGGAGGTAACTTGCCTCGAAAGAGAGCTAATGACATCACGAACAAAAAATATTGTATCCCGTCGATTTTCACAACAATAATTGAAACTATTAAGTCTCGTGATAATTGGGCCATAAATAAACCCCTTTATGCATGATTATATCAAATTTTGTCCTATGCTGCTATGCCCAAAAAATATAAAATCTCGAATAAATTTCGAACTTTTCAGTCGTATTTAAAATATATATATATATATATATATATATATATAGTTCTGGACTTTTCGATAACAAAGCGGAATATAAAGTTTCGTGAAAATCCATTAATATTTGCGATCGCTATTTTATACACAGGAAACCGACCACAGACAGACAGATGGACATCACTCCAAAAATAGTCGAAACGTGTTCAGGAGGTCTTAAAGCATGTATTGGCATAAAAATATAAAATTTGAAAATTTTCGTGGAAACAATATTTTCTCTATATTATATTACATAGTACGAGAAAGTCAAAATGTATCTGCTAAACCCCAACAGTAGCATTGAAAAAGTTTTAATAAAATATAGTTTTTTGACACTGAACAAATTCTGCACAAATTGTGTGCTGCTGCATTAAAAAAATTATTGTGGATGGCTATATTAGACAGGCTTCATTGTATTTCCAAGTTCCCTTGAATAAATTCCCAATTTTAATTCTTGAACTAGGACAAAAGCGGTTACAATATTTTCCTTTCACTTAAAACGGAACGAGCAATCGAGTTTGGAAAAAAAAAAGTCCTAAAACTTTTATCGCCAAGATAGTATTCAAATATTTAAATTTCCAGATGAGAAAACTCTTTTGAGTTTTTCATATTTCAATATTTTTCTGAAATTATTTTCAAAGAAATAAGAAAGAAGAAAAAATTCGTAAGAAAGCGATTCTGTTATATGCTCAAAACAGAATGTTTAACTGGCAAATTCTGCATTTATCACTTTCCATATATACATAGCACAATGTATAGAAAGTACTGTTACGGAAGTATTGTTAGAGTATTGTAACGAGGTCGAAAATTGGAAATCAAGTTTTTGACAGAAGAGTACTTTTCAAGCATCCCTGAACTCGAATCGATCGTTTATGAGGTGATGACTGTGTGTGTGTGTGTGTGTGTGTGTGTGTGTGTATGTGTGTGTGTGTGTGTGTGTATGGAGATGATATCTCACGAACGAAAGGGGTGTTTCGAACAAAATTTGGTACAAAAATTATAATCAGTGAATCTGGAAGCTCATTGATTTTAAATGTAATCGAATGTTCGGGAAAAAAACCTTCAAAATTTCAAATGAAATTTTGAAAAAATATCACCATCCAAAGTTACAATAAAGTTGCGTAAGTAAGCATTTCTTATGTAATTTTTTATTAGAAAACGATTGACATATATTTTAGAACGCCAGCATAAACAGTTCTTGAGATATTGCACAGTTTTCAAATAAATTTATCAAAAATCGCATAGAAATAAGAAAAAGTGTTAACTATTGAGAAAAACATTATATCGCAAAAATATATGCACTCATAAAAAAATTGAGCTACATTCTGCTAAACTCGGCTTGCAAGTGTTGTTTTAACAGTTATGCAAATGGATCAAATTTTCAGAGTCAATAATGCTATCGGGCTCGTGCAACGCGCATGAGAACAGCACATCGTGCAGCATTTAAAACGACCGGTGTTCTTCACTTACAGGTAGTTGGAACTAGATTTCCACTCTGCTTTGATACTGCAAGCAGTGTACAAAGATGCCTTTTAGGCTAATCTCTCGACGGTGTTACGTACTATAGGATTTACAGAGGGGGTCGACTCATAGGCCAACAGACGTATCTGTCGCTACCCTAGTGGGAGAGATATGGTAGTTGTTTAATGATGGTAACAACGAATCACAAAAGGCACACAGAGGCTCAGGATGCTTAAGACAGACAATTGAACGAGTGAAACGTGCAGTCAGGAGATAAGCCACGTTCACACCAATGGCGTCACTATGAACCATTTGAAGGCATTTGCCACTATGCTGTGGGCTAAACATATCCACTGATGCTGGACAATACAGTTGGAACGCGATTCCGACATATATAAGATTTCTTGATGCAAGTTCAGTTATCGATTGCGCCGTACTAAAAAGTTATGAAATTTAAAGATGACTTACGTGTGAGCGAACTTTGGATCACCAAATACTCACCAGATATTTTTAAAACAGATAGCTGATATATGTTATTCAAGGAGCCAATTTTTCTAACTTGTCATTCATAGTTCTGCACCAATCGATAGAGGGCGCTTCTTTAGCGGAGATTCAATCTCTATTCAAAACACAATATCTATTCAAAGCATTTATAGCTTCGCTGCAGGTACAACATCTATTGGCGAAAAACTACAAACGACAAGCTGCCGACCTGGTAGCTGAGAGGTTAAAGCAAGCATTTCCTCGTGCTCTTTCGACAACTTGGTGATGGATTTTCACTTTGGCATGGATGTTGTTGTGTCCGTTTAGGGTATATGTTATGCGTCCCCCGTGGTAAGCCAGGGCACTAAAAATAGGCGAATGCTTAGGTAATCAAGCACCCGGACGTTAACTGTTCAGATGGAAATCAGACGTGTGACAATTATTAAAAGGATTAAATATTCTCAATGTTATCATATTGCCTCTGTGTGTCTCAAAGGTTTGGACACAATAACTTAAGATCGTACCGTTATAAAATTTAATTAAGTAAAACAAAATATAGAACTAAATAAAGTTTTAAGAATTTCCTTATTTAAAACCCGAATTATTCAAAATTTCTGATTTTTATAACATTATTTCCAATGCCGAAACAGGATAATTCCCGTAATAATGATGGTAGTACACTGAATGTTGGAAAATGATAATTTGATATATGCTTTGAATGTAAAGGAAAATGCAATTTTTTTTTAAAAGCCAAACAGTACTTCGAGCAAAACCAATACGTTGTAAAAACAAACAAATACTTTGTAAAAGCAAACAAATACTTTGTAAGAGTAAAAATAATATAAAAGCAAACAAAATACTTTGCCCAAACAAAATACTTTGTCATAGCCAAAACAATACTTTTTAAAATCAAACAAATACTTTGTAAGAACAAAAACAATACTTTGTAAAATCAAACAAAATCCTCTGTAAAAACAAAACAATACCTTGTAAAAGCAAACAAAATACTTTATAAAATCAAAAAACTATACTTTATAATATCGAATATATAATATATTGTAAAGGAAAAAACAATACATTTTAAAAGTAAACAAATACTTTGTAAGAGCAAAAGCATTACTTAGTAAGAGCAAAATGATATATTGTAAAAGCGAAAATAATAAAAAGCAAAAACATAATTTTTTTACACAATACATGTGCTTGAGAAAGCAAAAACAAAAATCTTCATATATTTAAAAAAAATAAGAGTAACATAAAAAAATACAAGTAAATTAACTTTAAATTTAATTTCAAATCTTAACATACGGGAAAACTTTCTTTGAAGCTAATTTGTTTGTCTTCTCATAAGGCGATATATTTTTACTTTCCTTATATACATAATGTATATTGAAAGTATTGCGACGGGGTCGAAAATTCGAATTCGAGTTTTCGACGGGAGAGCACGTTTCAAGCATCCCTGATCACGAATCAAACATTTTTGAAGTGATGTCTGTGTGTGTGCGTGTATCTGTGTGTGTGTGAAAGTATGTGTGTGTGTGTGTCAGTGAGTCTGTGGAGACGATAACTGACGAACGAATGGACCGATTCGAACCAAATTTGGTACAAAAATCACAATCCGTAAACACTGGAAGCCTATTGTTTTTATACGTAATCGAATGTTCAGAACCCCCCTAAATTTTCGAATGAAATTTTGAAAAAATCGTCAAAAAATCAAAACCGCTAATAAAGTTACGCAAATAGATATTTCTTATGTAATTTTTCATTAGAAAACGATTGGCATAAATTTTAGATTGCTAACATGAACCGTTCTTGAGATATTGTACATTTTTCAAAAAAATTATGAAAAAGTCACATAAAAAAAAATTCCTATTGAGAAACATGTTCACTTTTCATATGTAATACCATGCGATAAATTGAGTGACATCATTCTCGTGGATCTAGCTCGTTCCATTCATGAAAAAATATACTTTGAATAATACTTTTGTATTTGAACGCCAATAGTCATTTATCTGCTGTAAGAATAACTTTTTTCTTAGTGCATTGCGAGATTTTGGCGACGAATTTGGCGAAATGTCGCCACTTGGCGACTTTTTTGAAATGTTGCCAAATTAATGAAAATCTCGCCAAATGGATAAAAATGATGCTAAATCAATGAAAATGACGACTAATTGTCGAAAATTCAATATCTTGGAAAGAATATTAGTATCTACTATAAGAAAAACCTATTTTTTTAATGTAAAAGTAGTAAATTCATTACATTATATAAGGAAAGTCATGTGTTGCCCACATCAGATTTTCTTCCTTATTTTCTGCTCAGCAGATAGACGACAATCCAGCAGTCAGAGCTAGGTTTTGTTGTCTTAGGACTTTAATAAACTTATGCTGACGTGGCAAAGAGCGTTTCCAAATTCTATGTGTTGGAAATGAGTTTAAATTTCCCCAAAGTTTCTTTTATCTTAAACAAGCAATGTCGCAAAGGAATACACTGGGCTGCTAACAAATCCCTCCTGAATTTTATTGGAAACAATACTTCAACGAATACTTGAACGAGATGGAATAAAGTTAATTTTGTAATAGATTACTTCATTTTATAATAAATTACATTTTAATACATTATTTATGTATTTAAAAGTTTCTAGTTTGAATTATTGTTCTAAATGGATTGTGAGTTCGAAACTGCAAAACACGTAGTTTATTTTACTTTTGGTTAAATACACTTTGTTGCAAAAAATAAATAAATACATCTATAAGAAATTGAACTATAACCGAAAAACTCTGCATGTATGTATCGACTGAGGAGATATGCAAATAACTAGACAGGGTCTTGTTCTCAGACGAGTCAAGCTTCTGTTTTAGCAATGACCGTCTCCGTGTATGAGTCTGGCGCCGAAGTTGTGACAGGTCCAATCCGCCCGCATCTGTGGCACGCCACTTCCCGTGACAACATGGGTTGGGGTGCCATCGTCTACGATATGAAAGTTCTTCATCTTTTTTATTCTTCTTTCATTTCCGTTTTGATTGTATATATTCAAAATTTTCACTTCCAAATTTTAATTCCAAATTTCTTGAATTTTTTATTTTTAATTTCCTACTTTCCTTCGGCTAAAATATTTCTAGCCATTTTATTTATATATTTTTCAATGATCAACTTCCCAAAATTCGCAATAATATTTTTCCCATTTTTGCAAGATGGGTGTTCCTGTCAAGCTGTAACTGTCTGTCTAACCCAATATATTTCTTCAGCTGCTACCTTTTTTAGGCCTTAATAAATGCCGAACTAGCTGGGTGGCGGACCTTGGGTGCCTCCTGAATACTGGGGGAATTCTTTCCCGGCTGTGTAATTGACTGCTCTAAACCTCTAAGGTGAGTCTCATAGTCTGGGTTATTTACCTTATACTCTGGCATCCATAGGCGGCGCCAGGATAGTGCTATGGTTGCTTCAGCACCCCCATTACAAATTGCACAAACACTCCTTTTTACTTAACACCTGTCCCTTTTTCCTACAAATTTCAGTTTCTCTCTTTCTCTCTCTTTCTTTAAAGTCGTTGTTTTATTTATTACTTTCCTCATATACATAATGTATAAGAAAAGTATTGTGACGGGGTTCGAAAATTCAAATTACAGTTTTCGACGGGCGAGCGCGTTTCAAGCATTCCGGATCACGAATCGAATATTTTTGAGGCAATGTCTGTGTTCTTGTGTCTGAAACTATGTGTTTGTATGTGTGTGTTAATGAGCCTGTGGGGATGATATCTCACGAACGAATGAAGCGATTCGAATGAAATTTGGCACAAAAATCGCAATCCGTGAATACTGGAAGCCTATTGTTTTTAAACACAATCGAATGTTCAGAACACCCCTAAATTTTCGAGTGAAATTTTGAAAAAATCATCAAAAAATCAAAACCTTTAATGCAGTTACGCAAATAGACATTTTTATGTAATTTTTCCTTAGAAAACAATTGCCGTAAACTTTAGAACATTAGCATGAACCGTTCTCGAGATATTGAACATTTTTCAAATACATTTATCAAAAAATCTCATAAATTAAAAGAAAATATTAACTGTTAAGAAAAATGTTCACTTTTTCAATGTAATATTATACGATAAAGTTGGTGACATCATTCTCATGGATCTAACTCGTTCCATTCACGAGAAAAGAGACTTTGAGTAGTAATTTTGTATTTGAACGCCAATTGTCATTTTTCTACTGTAAGAATAACTTATTTCTACGTTCATAACGCTTGGCGAGATTTTGGCGACGAATTTACAGGAATGTCGCCAACTTGGCGATATTTTAAATGTTGCCAAATTAACGAAAATCTCGCCAAATGGATAAAAATGTCGCTAAATCAATGACAATGACGACTGATTGAAGAAAAGTCAATATCTTGGAAAGAATAAATATCTACTATAGGAATAACATTTTTTTAACTGTAAAAATAGTAAATTCATTGCATTATATAAAGAAAGTCATGTGTTGCCCACATCAGATTTTTTTTTTTTTTTTTTTTTTTGCGGATTTATAAATTTGAGATCAGATATTGTTATGGTTTCTGGCAAGACCGAGTTCCAAATGACTGCGCATGCGCAAGGCTTCAATAAAGAAATCTGTTGTGAACACGCGCCTATCGCAGAAGGATACAGAGGCGGTGAGTTTCGAATCGAGTTTTGCAGAACATTGTCAATATTCTATTGGCGTCTATGCTAGCGTGTTCATAGCTTTCAAAAATCTTTTCATTTAGTATTTTTAACAGAGCCAACGGCTGTACCGTGCTGAAAACACCGGTTCCCGTTAGATCACCGAAGTTAGGCAGCATCGGGCGCGGTTAGTACTCGGGTATGTGACCACCTGGGAACACCGCGTACTGTTGGCTCATTTCAGTTGACGTGGTAGCCGAACGGTCAAGGCGAGCGTTTCCAGCGATTGATCGGCCGCAAGTTGGGCGAGTCCCACGTAAGACATGGATGTTTGTGTTGTAGGGCGCAATGTGTTCCCACCCCCACTGGTGCGCTGGGGCAACATCTTTGACGGCTAAGAGGTTCACTGTTCTGGCCGATGTATAGGCGAAGATGAAAAAGTCAATGCCTGGCCATTGGAAAAAAAAAAGAAGTATTTTTTACGAATTAAGACCATGGCTATATCATGCAATAATCGGTGGACAAAATATAAGGAATAAAATTTCCACAAGTAAACTTTTTGCTATTTTAAACTATACATGTTTTGAATGAGCACCAACCATTGTGAGCCAGCCCCTCCAATGCATAGCACTCCCAATTGTGAAAGTCTGGCGCCGCCTATGCTGGTCACCACAAAATCCAGATTTAAACCCTATCGAAAACGTTTGAGATGAGACACATCCTACAACAATCTCCTCTGCCATCAACTGTACAAGCGCTTACGACCTGCTTGCCCAACGCCTGGTGTTCTCTTGACTTAAAGGCACTCCACCTTGTAAAATCCATGCCTAACCGCATGTGCGCTGTAATTCGGACTCAAACCAGTCCAATAAATTATTGAACCTGGGATTCTAATTCACTGGTCGGTTCGTATAAAACCCCAAGAATACCCCTACTGATGTAGAAAATTTAATTGTTGCACACTTATTGTATCATCCGCAGTACAGAACCTAATGAGGTCAACGTTTTTTATCTCCTTCCGGCTGGCAGTGGGTTATAAGAGGTGGGTTATAAAGAGTTTTTCCCATACCCATCAGGAACGGAGAAAATGTTTCTTTTAGTCTTACCAGACTCCCCAGAAGCCCAAGTGTGACCTAAAATGCTAAATTGCAGACTTTTAGTATGGACCACGGGTCAGAATTTGAGCCAATTAACGATTAAGACTATTTTCGAAGATAAGCGCTATACATTATTAAACAAAATAAAATTTATTAAAATAACTTTTCAAATTAGTTATTTTTTTAGGAGGGAGGGCAACCCAGTGGCTAAGGTACGGGAATTCCAGTAGGATGACCCGAGTTAAATTCCGGGATTTGTCCAAATTGTCCCCATGTTCAAGCGGAGTACGGGCATGTTAAATATGTGAATCTATAAGTCCTTCCGAGATGTTGGTGGTAGGGTAAGGATGGCACGGACCCTGTGAATGCCTCCCCCACTGGGTTCTGGCCTAAATTGTGTCCAAACAGATACCTTACACCTTCATTAGTTCGGACGGTCTGGGTCAAAAGAAAGATGAAAAGAAATTAGTTAATTGTGTTCCCTGTGTTTGTCAGGCTTAAATACTAGTTAACAATAAAATGTCAGCCATCACAGATTCCTCACTCTTGAAGTTTAATGTATCGCTATCACTAAAGTACATTTTTTAGATTATTCATAACGACGCTACGAAGAAAGGGGTGCCACATCGTAAATGAATATATTAATGAAAACTATGCACAAACTATAGTAATGAAAACTACACACAAACTGTAGTAATGAAAACTATGTACAAACTATAGTAATGGAAACTATGTACAAACTATAGTAAATGGATAAATGAAGGTAATACACCAACTCAGGCATACTCCTTGAGCTGGCATATTACCTTCATTTATCCTATAAAATTTCGTTTGGTTGATAGATTTTAGTATAGATCTCCTGTATTCCGGTAAGGTCCAAAGAGGTCGACTTACAACAAATTCAAATTATTGCCAGCTGCTTCAGGAGGGGAGGGCATGATTGCATTTTTACTTTCCCTGCAATACATGGTAATGTATAGGGAAAGTATTGGAATCATACCGAAAATCACAACTCGAGTTTTCGACGGATCTACACGTTTCGAGACCTCTAGAATACGAAAAAACCATTTTTAGCGTGACGTCTGTGCGTGTGTCTGTCTGTCTGTCTGTCTGTCTGTGTGTCTGTCTGTCTGTGCAGATTTTGTATCCACTGTAACTAAAAAACTAATGGACCGAATTTCACAAAATTTGGTAGCTAAGTCACTTGTGGGCGGGGCTGGTGCTGATTAGTTTTGGGTACGATTCGGATTAAAAGAACCCGCATTTTTTTGCGAAATGGCCCGCAAAAGCTTGTATCCACTCTAGCTGAAAAACTAATGGACCGAATTTCACAAAATTCGGTAGATGAGTCACGTATAGGTCACTCTGGTGCTGATTAGATTTTGGTACGATTCGGAAAAAAATAACCTGCCTTTTTTTGCAAAACGGCCCGCAAAAATCTTCAAAATCTAAACTAAAGAACTAGGTATACTCAGATATATCCATAAAATGCCCGTTTAATACGTAATGTTTAACGACGAAAATAATAAGACCAACCCCATTACACTAGGATTAGCCGTTCTCGAGATATTTTAGTTTTTCGTACTTTCCCTACGCCACCTTTGAAAATAAGCCCGGTTACCGAATGAGAACGAAAATTCAATAAAAGTGAAATAAATGTAATTAAAATAAAGAGAACGTGGATATAAGTCTGCAGGGAAAGTCATGTGCTGCCCACATCAGATTTTTACTTTCCCTGCAATACATGGTAATGTATAGGGAAAGTATTGGAATCATGCCGAAAATCCCAACTCGAGTTTTCGACGGATCTACACGTTTCGAGACCTCTAGAATACGAAAAAACTACTTTTAGCGTGACGTCTGTGTGTGTGTCTGTGTGTCTGTCTTGTGTCTGTGTGTCTGTGTGTCTGTCTGTGCAGATTTTGTATCCACTCTAACTAAAAAACTAATGGACCGAATTTCACAAAATTTGGTAGGTAAGTTACTTGTGAGCGAGTCTGGTGCTGATTAGTTTTGGGTACGATTCGGAATAAAAGAACCCGCCTTTTTTTGCGAAATGGCCCGCAAAAGCTTGTATCCACTCTAACTGAAAAACTGATGGACCGAATTTCAAAAAATTCGGTAGATGAGTCACTTGTGGGTTACCTTGGTGCTGATTAGATTTTGGTACGATTCGGAAAAAAATGACCTGCCTGTTTTTGCAAAATGGCCCGCAAAAATCGTCCAAATCTAAACTAAAGAACTGGGTATACTCAAATATATCCATTAAATGCTGATTAAATACGTAATTTTTAACGACGAAAAGAATAAGACCAACCCCATTACACTAGGACTAGCCGTTCTCGAAATATTTTAGTTTTTAGTACTTTCCCTACGCCACCTATGAAAAAAATCTGATGTGGGCAGCACATGACTTTCCCTGCAGACTTATATAAACGTTCTCTTTATTTTAACTAAATTTATTTCACTTTTAATTCAATTTTCGTTCTCATGCGGTAACCGGGCTTATTTTCAAAGGTGGCGTAGGGAAGGTACGAAAAAATAAAATATCTCGAGAACGGCTAGTCCTAGTGTAATGGGGTTGGTCTTATTCTTTTCGTCGTTAAAAATTACGTATTAAACCAGCATTTAATGGATATATTTGAGTATTCCCAGTTTTTTATTTTAGATTTTGGCAATTTTTGCGGGCCATTTTGCAAAAAAAGGCAGGTTATTTTTTTCCGAATCGTACCAAAATCTAATCAGCACCAGGGTGGCCTATACGTGACTCATTTACCGAATTTTGTGAAATTCTGTCCATTAGTTTTTCAGCTACAGTGGATACAAGCTTTTGCGGGCCATTTCACGAAAAAGGCGGGTTCTTTTATTTCGAATCGTACCCAAAACTAATCAGCACCAGCCCCGCCCACAAGTGACTTACAAAATTTAGTGAAATTCGGTCCATTAGTTTTTTAGTTAGAGTGGATACAAAATCTGCACAGACAGACAGACAGACACACAGACAGACACACAGACACATAGACACACACACACAGACGTCACGCTAAAAATAGTTTTTTCGTATTCTAGAGGTCTCGAAACGTGTAGATCCGTCGAAAACTCGAGTTGTGATTTTCGGCATGATTCCAATACTTTCCCTATACATTACCATGTATTGCAGGGAAAGTAATAAGCCCGGTTACCGAATGAGAACGAAAATTGAATTAAAAGTGAAATAAATTTAGTTAAAATAAAGAGAACGCTAATATAAGTCTGCAGGGAAAGTCATGTGCTGCCCACATCAGATTTTTACTTTCCCTGCAATACATGGTAATGTATAGGGAAAGTATTGAAATCATGCCGAAAATCGCAACTCGAGTTTTCGACGGATCTACACGTTTCGAGACCTCTAGAATACGAAAAAACCATTTTTAGCGTGACGTCTGTGTGTGTGTCTGTCTGTCTGTTTGTGTGTCTGTGTGTCTGTCTGTCTCTGCAGATTTTTTATCCACTCTAACTAAAAAATTAATGGACCGAATTTCACAAAATTTTGTCGGTAAGTCATTTGTGGGCGGGGCTGGTGCTGATTAGTTTTGGGTACGATTCGGAATAAAAGAACCCGCCTTTTTTGTGAAACGGCCCGCAAAAGCTTGTATCCACTCTAACTGAAAAACTACTGGACCGAATTTCACAAAATTCGGTAGATTAGTCACTTGTGGGTTACTCTGGTGCTGATTAGATTTTGGTACGATTCGCAAAAAAATAACCTGCCTTTTTTTGCAAAATGGCCCGCAAAAATCGTCAAAATCTAAACTAAAGAACTAAGTATACTCAAATATATCCATTACATGCTCGTTTAATACGTAATTTTTAACGACGAAAATAATAAGACCAACCCCATTACACTAGGACAAGCCGTTCTCGAGATATTTTAGTTTCCGTATTTTCTCTACGCCACCTTTAAAAATAAGTCCGGTTACCGAAAGAGAACGAAAATTGAATTAAAAGTGAAATAAATTTAATTAAAATAAAGATAACGTTAATTTAAGTCTGCAGGGAAAGTCATGTGCTGCCCACATCAGATTTTTACTTTCCCTGCAATACATGGTAATGTATAGGGATAGTATTGGAATCATGTCGAAAATCGCAACTCGAGTTTTCGACGGATCTACACGTTTCGAGGCCTCTAAAATACGAAAAAACCATTTTTGGCATGACGTCTGTGTGTGTGTCTATCTGTCTGTGCAGATTTTGTATCCACTCTAACTAAAAATCTAATTAACCGAATTTCATAAAATTTGGTAGGTAATTCACTTGTGGGAGAATCTGGTGCTGATTAGTTTTGGGTACGATTCGGGATAAAAGAACCCGCCTTTTTTTGCGGAATGTCCCGCAAAAGCCTGTAACCACTCTTGCTGAAAAACTGACGGATCGAATTTCATAAAATTCGGTAGATAAGTCGCTTGTGGTTTATTCTGGTGCGGATTAGATTTTAGTATGGTTCGGAAAAAAATAACTTGCCTTTTTTTGCGAAATGACCCGCAAAAATCATCAAAATCTAAAGTAAAAACTAGGTAAAAACTAAAGTAAAAACTCGGATGAGTCGGACGGCCTAGGATTTTAACCAAGGTCACGCGCGACCGCACACTGCAACCATCAGCAGACAAGCCTTGCAAGGTATCCAAGTGTTTCCTTGGCCTCCGCTGCTTCCAGATCTTTTACCCCTCGAGCATGTATGGGACGTGATTGGCCGTCGTTTGACTGCTCTGCCCCCGCCTCAAACAGAGGACGACATGTGGAGGATGGTTGAAGTCATATGGCCATCCATCCCTCAGGAAACTATCCGCATGCTCATTACATCTGTTCCTCGAAAGGTTGCTGCTTGTATCGCCGTAAGAAGTGATCCTACTGTCTACTGATCACCCCGCCTATGCCATTACTGCATTGTATTATCTATCCTTCTGTAATTAACATCACTTACTTATATATGCTGTTTCTGTCTGTGTGTCCTTTATCATCACACTCTATTCGCTCTTTCATGATGTTGCATTTTCCGTGTCGCGTAGTGTATATGTAATTTATAATTTTTAAATAGATTAATTGTACAAATACTGTAAACTCGTTAGCAAATTATATCTTGACTTTTTTCTGCTGACAAATCTTTTAATTTGGATCCAACATCCATACTTTTAAAACAAATATAACTTCGTTAAAAGCAATTTATAACACAAAATGAATGATGTCACCTGATTTCGAGGACAAAAGCCATACTTTTAAACAATTAGTTTGGTCGAAACCATTAATTTTGGCTAGTACATTGCTTTTAATGAAGTTATTTTAATTTCCTTACATTAGCAGCAGTTCGACCCGTATGTATACATACTTTTCTTTTATCTAATTTACAATTTTAAATCTAATTTTCCGCAGAAATTGCTAAACGAGGATACCTTAGCCGAGTGCAATCTATTTTTACTTTAATTCTAAATTGGATAGCATTCCTCTTTAATTTTCAAATGAGTTGTTTCACTGCAACAGCGCAAAGTGTTCTGAAACTTTAAACTCTCGAAACTTCTAATTTAATTTTCGCGAAAGTTCTCCTTAATAACAAAAGTACGAACGGGGAAGCAGGGGGTGCAACAGAATGGTTGAAACGCGCCTGTTGTCGCAACATTTGAGTAATGATGTAGCAAAGGACAAAGATTGAAGTTTCAACAAAGTTCTGATGATTGCTTTGCATTCAAGAAGTTCGTTAAATAGAATGAAATTTTCTTTAATTAAAAAGCATCTGGAGCCATCCAGGACCTCGGAAGGTGGTGGTGGTGGTGGGTATCACGATCGTAAGATGGAGGGGGATCACATGACTGATTTTTGTTTCCCAATATAAATTCTATGGAGAACTAATGTAATTTTTCCGCAAAAGGGGGGGGGGGCTTCAAGCCCTCACTGTTGTCTACGTCACTGATTTGAAATGTGAGTCATCACTATACTTATCATATATGAACATGAATTGTCCAGTGGTTAAGAAAAAGTTGTTGATTTGGAATACGCACTCGGTTGATTTAGAATACGTACTTGGTGGATTTGGAATACGCACTCCTTGGATTTGGAATTCGCACGAGATGGATTTGGTTGGCCCAAAACTCTCCCCATGTCTACGTGGAGTACGAGCACAAAAATCTCTCTCCAAGTCCAGTGAAGTGATGGGGGCAGGGGAACAGTATTACGGACCCTGTGGTCGCCGCCCCACTGGATCTATGGATCTACATTAAATGATGTTATACAACCTGACACAGAAAATGCATCACCATGAAAGATCGAATTGAGTGTGATGATAAACGACACACAGACATATATGGCATATATAAATGAGTGATGTTAATTCCAGAAGAATAATGCAATGCAGTAATGGCATAGATAGGGTGATCAGTAGGTAGTAGGCCCACCTCTTGCAGCGATACAAGCAGCAACCCTTCCAGGAAAAGATACTATGAGAGAGCGGATAGTTTCCTGAGGGATGGATGGCTATATGTCTTCAACCATACTCAACAGGTCGTCCTCTGTTTGAGGCAGGGGCAGGGCTGTCAAACAACGTGCAATCGCGTCCTATACTTGCTCTATGCTGAGATATCTGGAGACAGTAGAGGTCAAGGAAACACTTGGATAGCTTGCAAGGCTTGTCAGCTGATGGTTGCCGCGTGCAGTCGCGCATTATCTTGCTGGAAAACAGCATTTTGAAACTGCTGAAGGTGAGGCAGTTCAATTTTTTTTAAATTGGCCCACAAAAACCGTTAAAATCTGAAGAGCACATTTGGAGAGCACATGACTCTCCCTGCAGACTCATAGTCACGTTCTATTTATTTCTTCAATAGTTCATTAAATTGAGTTTAAATGCACAAAATAGCGCCCAAAATTATTTCAAATTACACTGTATTTGCGCTTTTAATGCAATTTTCATTTCCATTTTCATTTGGCAACTGGCTATATTTTCAAAGGTGACATAGCGAAATTGCGAAAATACTAAAATATCTTGAGAGCGACTAGTCCTAGAGTAATGAGGTATTTTATTCCTTTCTTCGTCAACAATTATGTATATAGCAAGCATTTTATTGATATTATTTGAGCATACGTAGTTTTTAATTTCAGATTTTGACCAATTTTTGTGGGCATTTCACAAAAAAAGCAGATTTTTTCTCTTCTAATTATACCAAAATCTAATCAGCAGCAGGGTCACCCACGAGGAAATTACCTACTAAATTGTATAAAATTCCGTCAATTAGTTCTTCCTGTAGAGTGGATACATACATTGGACAGACAGACACACACACAGACACACACAAAGACACACACACACACACACAAGTCACGCTAAAAATAGTTTTTTTAAGTTCTAGAGGTCGCAAAGCGTGTAGATCCGTCGAAAACGCGTATTGCGATTTTCGGCATGATTCCAATACTTTCCCTATACATTACCATGTGTTGCAGGGAAAGTAATAAAAGACTACATATGCTCGAATGTATCAATTATATGTTTGTGTTACACGTAATTTCTGACGCTGAAAATAATAACACCAATCCCATTACTTTTGGACTAGTCGTTCACGAGATATTTTGGATTTTTCACATTTTTGCTACGTCGCCTTTGGAAATACGGCTAGTTACAAATAAAAACAAAAATTGAATTAAAAGTGCAAATTCAGTGTAATTTCAAATGATATACGTATTATTTTGTTCAATTAAGCTCAATTTCATGAATTACTAAAGAAATAAGGAAGACGTGAGTTTGAGCTTGTGGAGGATGGTGCTGCCCTACATATGATGTTTTATGTTGTATGGCTAATTATAGTATTTCACCACAAAACGCATTGGTACTGTTTACACTTCTTTAAATTTCTTATAATGAACTTTGCTGTAGTTAAGATCCTACAGTCAAAGGAATATATTATTGTCTTCTTTTATATTTATTTTTACCTCTGTATACAGAATAATTTTATTGTACTACATTTTTCCGTTTAAGTTTTCAAATCTCGGATATAACCCAAACTCTCGTAATGTGTTGTTCACTAGAAACTGAAAATTTAAAAATGCTACTACCAACGCATTCTTTTACTCGATTTCCAGTTGTTAATATAGACAATAAAGATCAATCATACATAAAGCATTGATTATGAAACACTTTCCAACTGAAATGCAATTTTATTTAAACGTCTCTAAAATATGATACATTCAGCGGTGATATTTTTTTTTATTATCCCAGAACTACAATAATTTATTTCACTTGAAAACTTGAAACTTTATCGAAAAAAATGAACTTTATTCAACTGATGTCATCGAAATATAAATCGTCTGGCTCTCTATATAAAACAAGTGAATATTTCATTCATACAATTTTACTCCAGACAAAATTACATACTTTTGTATGTAATTTTGTATGTAGCTGGCGGGCATGGCCTATATTTAGGCACTTGTTCGCATTTTATTTTACTTCGCCACTGATGAAGGTCATGATAATGTCCAAAAGCGCTTGGCCTATGGGATTGTGTACGTCATAATAAGGTGATTTTAATAAATGAATTTTTCACAACTTATTTGGTTTTTTATTTTGCACATACAATAGCTGCCATAGATATTAATGGATTTTAACGAAACATTATATCTGGTTTTGTTTGAAAAATCTACAACTAGATAGAAATTTTATAAATTGGAGTGAAACTTCAAAATGAATTTGAAATTTTATATTTTCTTAATATGTGAGCATAGGACAAAATTTGACATAAATATGCATTAAGGGGGCTATTTATGTCTCAATGATCACGGAACTTAACAGTTTCAATGATTGTAGTGAAAAATAGCCGCAATGCAATTTTTGTGTTTGTGACGTCATTTGCCTCTTCCGGGAGGGAGAGTTAACACCCCCCCCTCCTCCCACGACGGTTACATTGTCAAACTTTGTATAAATCGATATGTTTTACCAATCCCTTTCAAAACAAAGGGCAACATGCTAGAATTATAATCATTTGGACCACAAAAACAGATTTTTCAAATATTTTCTTGCAAATTTGAGAAAGGAAAAAAACGTCACAAGCTACTTAAAAGCGGGTTCTAGTATAAAACATCTAATGTGGCCAACGCATGACTTTCCCTGCAGACCTATATCCACGTTCTCTTTATTCTAATTAAATCTGATTCACTTTCCATTCAATGTTCGTTCTCATTTGGTAACTGGCGTAGAGAAAATGCGAAAAAACTAAAATATCTCGAGAACGGCTAGCCCTAGTGTAATGGGGTTGGTCTTATTCTTTTCATCGTTAAACATTACGTATAAAACAAGCATTTAATGAATATATTTCAGCATACGTAATTTTTTAGTTTAGATTTTGACTATTTTTGAGGGCCATTTCGCAAGAAAAGGCAGGTTATTTTGTTCCGAATCGTACCAAAATCTAATCAGCACCAGGGTAATCCACAAGCAACATAGCAACCGATTTTCGTGAAATTTGGTCCATTAGTTTTTCAGCTAGAATGGATACAGGCAATTTTTGCGGACCATTTCGCAAATAAGGAGGGTTTTTTTATTCCGAATCGCTTCAAAAACAAATTAGCACCAGGGTCACACCCAAGTGACTTACCTACCAAATTTTATGAAATTCAGTCCATTAGTTTTTAAGTTAGAGTGGATACATACATTGCACAGACAGACAGACAAACACACAGACAGACACATACACAAACGCCACGCTAAAAATAGTTTAGTATATTCTAGAGGTCTCGAAACGTGTAGAGCCGTCGAATACTCGAGTTGTGATTTTCGGTATGATTCCAATACTTTCCCTATACATTACCATGTATTGCAGGAAAAGTAAAAGAATAATAAAACTATTTACAAAATTCAATAAATTAGAGTGTAGCACAACTCGACATTTTGCACGTTTTGACACCTCTAGAATACGAAAAAACCATTTTTAGCGTGACGTCTGTGTGTGCGTCTGTCTCTGTGTGTGTGTGTCTGTCTGTGCAATGTATTTATCCACTCTAACTAAAAAACTACTTGACCGAATTTCATAAAATTTGGTAGGTAAGTCACTTGAGTAAAACCCTGGTGATAATTAATTTTTAGTAGGTTTCGTAAAAGCAGAACCCGCTTTATCTTGCGGAAAGGTCAGTAAAATTTAATTTATCCACTCTAGCTAAAATACTAATTAACCAAATTTCATAAAATTTGGTATATCAGTTACTTGTACGATGCTCTAGCGTTGATTAGATTTTGGTTCAATTCGGAAAAGAACAACCTGCCTATTTTTACGAAATGGCCCGCAAAAATTGCAAAAACTTAAACAAAAAAAAAGAGTACGTATGCTCAAATTTATCAATTAAATTCTTGCTTTATACGCAATTTTTGACGAGGAAAAGAATATAACCCACTCCATTATGCTTTAGGACTAACCGTTCTCAAGATATTTGAGATATCTTGTATTTTTGTTACACATATTTCGGAAAAACGTCCAATTACCAAATACAAATAAAAACAAAAATTGAATTAAAAATGCAAGTTTAGTGTTATTTGGTGCAATTAAACTCAATCCAACGAATTATTAAAGAAATAAAGAAAATATGAATTTGAGTCTGCAGTGAAAGTTATGTGCTGCCCACATCAGATTTTTTTTCTTTGGTATTACTTACATTATAGACAATTCATTGTGTGATTAAATATCAATATTGTATCCTAACCATTCACCAGCCTGAAACATTCAGCCGTCAAATCGAAGAATTGACCTTCAAACCGCATATAAATGCTTATTTTGTGATCGTTTGATAGTGGGATCTGTAGCATAGGGCACTTGGGAGTGCGGATAAATTGTTTAGGATACAAATCTTGCTGTTAAAATGTTATACTGGGGATTCTAAATGCGTAAGCTATGTGGACCATGTAGTTTGGATTGAGATGCAGAAGTATGAGAGAAAGTGTTCTAAAATGTATAATGCTTAATAATATTTCTCGAAATATAAAACCTTGCACGGTAATGTAAATAAATGCCTAGGAGTAAAGTGGAGGGAGATAATTTGGGGATGAAGCTTAACCTATTGTCTGTTACGTCAGTGCTTTGTCCTTTTCTCGTCTGAAAATGTTCTATGAACGCTTATGGTTTGACTATATCTTAATAGGAAATATTGTTCTATAATATTCATATCTTGTTGAATTTCATTATCTGAATATCTTTACTTTCCGACAATAGGCGTAATTTTAAACGGAAGACAAATGTGACTCCGTAAAATAATTGAATCTCGTATTTGGTGGAAATTTTCCCACAGACTGTAATTTTTTTTAAAATGAATATTGCACATTAGTGTTTACAGCCTTCAATCTTTCAAAAACAATATTAGAAAAGTTTGAATCTCTGTGGAGTGTGTGTGTGTGTGTGGGGGGGGGGGGGGGGATATGATCCCTAAAACGGCATCCTTGACAACACTAATAATTCTCTTATGTGTAAACAAGCCAATTGTCACACATCGCATAAAAATGGTTATATTCGTAGAACGTGCCTATAGAATATATTCCAAATGTTAGTATGGCGCTAGCATTGACAATAACAGCAACTATGAACCAGTTTCATGCTTATTATGCACTCGTCACACTAAGGGGAATGCATTATGAAACCTACAATGGAAGTAGGAAAATTTCTTTTTCACATAATTTTGAGGACCTCCATGGAGACCGATATATAACTGTAATATATTATAACTCTAATATATTATACATTGCTCTTTGCTTTTCATAGAAAACATTATTTTCGTTAAGTTTTCATTTATTTATTTATTTATTTATTTCGAAAATTTTCACCTCTGCTCACGATGAAGTTAAATGTTAATAATTGGGCTTAAACCCTAAGCTTACAAAAATTGACTTAATTTGATGTTATATAGATTGTTAATTACCAAAATGAATATGGAGTAAATTGCATTATTTTTTTCCGTCTTCGATGCTTAAGAGCTTTAAATTGATTTTTCTCTCTATCTATCCCCCCCCACACACACACACACACACACCCAATTTCAGCTCTACATGTACACTAGTTAAAAGTTGCTTCTAAATATGTTTTATGCTTTTATGAAGGCCTATTAAATTCATTTAGGTATCGATTATGCAATGAAGACGTATAATTTTTACTTTCCCTACATATATACTATAATGTAAAGTATTGGAACGGAGTCGAAAACTCGAATTCAAGTATAAAATTGGAGACCATATTTCAAGCATCTCTGGACTCGAGCCGAACGTTCATGAAGTGATGTGTGTGTGTGTGTTGAAGACCCAGGACGTCCGACTCGTCCTGGGACATGAGTAGCTATTTGGGGGGCCGGATGTATGTGTGTCTGTAATATGTTAGTGTATATGTATGTTAGTGTGTGAGTGTGTTGTTGTTGTTGTTGTTGAGACTCAGACCGTCCGACTTGCCAGAAAGGTGTAAAGTAACTGTTTGGACGGCCGGGAAGTATCACCCAATTTAGAACAGAACCCAGTGGGGGAGGCATTAACAGGGACCGTACCCTGCTTCCCCTACCACCAACCTATCGGGAAGACTAA
The DNA here is from genome assembly GCA_951213105.1 of Amaurobius ferox. Classification (NCBI taxonomy): domain Eukaryota; kingdom Metazoa; phylum Arthropoda; class Arachnida; order Araneae; family Amaurobiidae; genus Amaurobius; species Amaurobius ferox. The sequence goes on along the minus strand of OX578150.1, from coordinate 103,419,599 downwards.
CGTATCCACATGTTTAACGTGATCGTACTCCGCATGAACACGTCGGCAGTTTTGGCAGCGGCTGGAATCGAACTAGGGTCAACCGAGTGCAATTCCAGCGGGCTAACCACTGGGCTACCGCGCCCTAATGTGAGTGTGTATAGTGTGAGTGTGTGTATAGAGTGTGTCACAATCACTGACTGTGTAGCCGCTACACAAAACTGGTCTTATATTATCCATTCTTATAAATAAGTTTAAAAAAATAGGCCAATATCAAGCTTCACTTTCAGTATCTGTCATACGCAACGCAAAACTCCAGAATGTTGCTCTTTACATAATTAATCCATTGTTGCAATTAAGTTAAAAAGAATCCAATATTCTGCTTCGATTTCAGTACTTAATGCCATCCGCAACATAAAGCTTCAAAATTTTATTCTGTATATAATTACTTGTTAATTTATTGCATCAGTAAAACCATATAGACAAGAAATAATTCTTAAAATTACAAAGTATTTTCTATTACTTGATGTACCGCAGCAATTTATGTTAAAACATCGAAATTGTTTACTTCTTAGAAAGCTCAAATATTTATTGGTTTCAGGTAAGAATCCAAAACACAAATGCGTTTAATCTAAATTTTTCCTATGATATCAGATAGCAAATATTTGGGGAGACGCCGATGTTTTCCAAGCGAACCTCAAACACGCACGTTCTTAATATTTATATTACTCAATAGATTTTGCTAAAAAGCCGTTAAAGTACATTTTAAGTTAAAAGGTATTGATTTCATTTAGAAGCTTGGATGATTTGTTAAATTTTGAATGGATGATTTATTTAAACTAAAAATTGTATAATATATTTTTGATCTAATACAGGCTGTTTTGAAAAATTCTAATCAGGATTATAACTTTTGAACTTTCATTGCTATACATATATGTAAAACTGGAAAATTGTTTCCTTCTTCCTTGACCCAAACAGGCCGATCTACCCGACGATGTAAGGTATCTATCTGTTTGGACGACCGGGAAGTGATACCCAATATAGTCCTGAACCCAGTGCGGGTGGCATGCACAGGGACTGTCCGCTCATTCTCCTACAACCAACCTCTCGGAAGGGCTTACGGTACCACATATTTAACATATCCATACTCCGCGTGAACACAAGGACAGCTTGGGCAGAGACTGGAATCAACCTCTTGTCGTTCAAGTGCAGACCCCGCGCGCTAACCACTGGGCTGCACCCCCCAGAAAATTATTTTGAATCGAAAGATGAATTATATTAAAACACTCTCAACACTATGTCAAGTATTATATATATATATACACTGCGGGACAATTGCTAAGGACGGGTGACACTCTCACCCATAGCAACCACAAAATGAAAGGAAGCAAAATGTGGAAAATTAGAATAAGTGCGGGATACAGTAAGAAGAGGTGTGCGTATGCAAATTTTTTATTTACACGCCTGTTCGTCACGTGATAGCTCTGGTAAGAGATTTAAAGAATTTGACGCTTGTGGGCAGTTGCTGTTCCACGTGAAAGTTTTACGGAAAAGATTTAACTTGGAATTTTCAGTGTGTCTTCCCGTTGTCACTTAGATGATTTTACGCATGGCCGTATTATTGAAAAGATCGAAGAAGGACGAAAAATAACAGATGTTGCTAGGGAGTTCGACATCTCTCACACCGTTGTTTCACGACTGTGGCAAGCATTTAAAACAACTGGAACGTTTAGTAAGCGTCACG